>CM067075.1:6330667-6945667 GCA_033980235.1 Diadema setosum
TATGGAGATATAAATAATTTGCTGACTAGCTGAGTAGAGAACGATAGGTGCTACAATATACATGATTACATGAATACACATACATCACGTACACTGTCAAAATACATACATAATTATATAGGGCCTATATGTACATAGAAATACATATTGTAGACATGCTTAATACGAATAATTGTATATAGATATATACATAAATCGAATATGGATAGAGGAAAAGTCAGAGGCATCGAGAAAGACAGATAGAGATGAAGGGGGGGGGGGGACAGACAGACAGACAGACAGAGAGAGACGAACAGTTGCTCCATCAGAAAGGGTTGCACCAAATCACAGATCGACGAATCGTATAGCAGATTCTTATGATCCTATTTATCTTCCGTTCCACCTGTTACGTGCAACCAGCAGCTGATAGGGAATGATAAAAGGGATCATAATGCAATGCTTGCGGTGCTCTTTCCTACTGACACGTCCCTTTACGAGACGGCAAATATTGCCGGCAGAGTAAAAACACGAATATAAATGTCATCCTGCAAACACTCGTGAATTCCACGCTCTTGTATAGAGGCAGTCTGTGAACAAAAATCTCGAAGAAGATCTGACTTATTTAGGGAGGAACCTATGGCCTACAACAATAGTTTTGAGTTTACTGTCAATTTCCTTTGACATATAAATAGTTCTTTTAATGCTGATGAAAAGTGTACTTATTATAGGCCTACTTGAATTTCACACATCTTAATATACGCTTGTTAAGAAATTTAAATCAAATTGATATGCCTACGAGATACGAAGAGCCACTATTCTCTTGGCAGGTGTGAGAGTATCTTTTGAATCGCTTGGCACTAATTGATACTTGTTTGTTTATGGAATTAAAACGAGCAATGTACCACAAGCATTAGAATTATTGCGACAAAAATGATTTCAGTCTGTTCTTCCTTGAAAAGGAGGATGAAGACCTACATTCTCAGTTTCGCTGGTAATGAGTCTCAAAAAGAAGAACCAGACTAGATGAGAGCTCTGTTGCCCTATGAAGCATGTGCATGATGAACTAGAGGGGTATTATTATTAGACAAAATCATTGATTAGGCATTTGCATGTATATAATATCTTACACTATAGATCAGATATACACGTAGATAAATCATTCAGAACTCACACGGTATGATTCAAGGAAATCCATATTCACGCGCTGTGTGCAAAAATCTCGCCAATGATTGCTGACATTTGTTTAGACAGCTGTTGTCGGAGAGAAGATTTTTAATTTGCATAGCGTGAGCATGGAAGCATGCGGAGGGGAGAAAACTCGAGCGATCGATAACTTCTGGCTCAGGTCTCAGAGATTCGCGTTCACGTTGTGGATTGCAAACAACCAACTTACTGTCGTCACCCGATTTGGTTGCTATCGATCAACACAATGCTAGATCACACAATCAAAACGAAGTTAGAAGGTGGCTACAACTCTTTCTTTTTTTTTCTCCCTTGGAGGGACTTAATTAGCAGATAACCCTGTAATTACCCAGCTTTAGAAAGGAATTATATCACCTTTCAATACTGGGCAACAGGTTGTGGCGTCATTTATACCACTCGAGAAATTTAATGAACTAGTAGTTTTACCCATCCCCCACCAACCATCAGCATAGTGCGGGTAAACAGCGGAGCTGAGAATAAACCTTTGTAATGACTGGAATTTTACAACAGAATATTGCCCTGTACATTTTAGGAGTGAAATGAGTGGTAACATTTCTTTTTTACAAACAAGGTTATATCAGACTGTTGAATTAACTTGGGTGTCATAAAGAGAATAAAGAAAAAACTTAAAAATGGGAAAACGGCAGTGGAGATAATTTGACTGGAAGGACACATTGCGTGTTATAAAACAGGCTTCATATTATCTGTCTATAGCGACTAGCATGTATAGAGATAATTAATTATGTTCAATCTAATCAAATCAATTAAAATTTTTCTTTCATAGAACAAAAGATAAGAAAATTACAAATGATCTAGGAATACATTGATCGAATGAAATATGATAGCTATGTGGTAATTAACATATTAAAAGCATGTTAAAAACTCCTTGATAATATCTATCATACATTCACATAAGTTGCATAATCTATTAATGTCTATGAGAATGACAATTATTTGATAGGCAGTAGAACGTATGTATCTGGACAAATAAATCAAAATAATCATGAAACAAAGGTCCCAAATTAAGATCATGTTGTGAGATCATTATCAGAGATCGATTCCACCTTGTGTAATAACACTCATATTTTGTGCTTGCAGCATTTTATACAATGATCAAGTTGGCGACTGCATTATTGTTGTCTCCCAATTTCCGCAGGCTTACGCGCAGAAAGAATGGGCATAAAGTTATGACGTCATCACCCACGGATCTTCTGCCGCTCATGCTGAGGCTACTGAACGACGCACAGTGCCAGCCACGCATTCGAGCGAGCAGGCGGGACGAGGATTTCCGCACGATCCACTGAGTTTTACCCAGGCGCCACGATCATGTCGATGCGGCAGCTCTTCGCGACGTGCGGATAACTCTCCCGGAGGGATCACACGCCGTACCGCTTCATTTCCCTTTCCCTCTCCTCGCTTTCTGGAGTTGATCGTCTGGAGGTAAGTCCTGGAATTTATGATCATAAATATCGTGGATGTCGTTTGGGATTGATGTGTGTCTCAGAATGTTATATCATACCCGACTCGACAACAACTTTAAAGCGGGATGTTACACAATAACGGATTTTCTCCAAACGCATGTAATCATAAAAATTCACGAAATAGGCATTTTCTACGCCTTTCCCATTGATATTAGACCACTTTGTTCCTAGCAATAATGCTATTAAATGCGCATCAAACAGATTGGATTTATGCAAAGTCAATCATGAGACTGTGCCCATGTTGGTGTTAAGCTATTTGCTATTATACGTTCTGTTTTAGGTCACTTCATCGGAATGTATCCATTCAGTCAATTATAAGATAGATTTATATACAATGTCGACAATAAGAAATTTGCGATTTGTACGTTTGATTGTTCTTCAGAGTTTTGCAGTTGAAATTCGCTAGGCTACATTTTGATTAGCGTATTTCATTGAGCGGGCTGTAAAATTCCTGTTTTGTCTTTATGCTACCAGGATTTGTAGTTTGGGGTGCAAATAGATAATGACTGAATTTAAAAGGAAATAATATTACAGTGTCCTTATGCGACTAGGTGAAGAGATATACGTAAATAAACCATTGTCTATCGTTTACACCACGAAAGATGGGGAAAAAGTCAAGCGGCTTTTCCTTTGGCCCACTCATCTTGTTTGTTTAAGGGATGGTACTTAATTTTGGTTGAGATGGGCTTTCAGATCTTAAATGTATTTTTTTTTGAGGAAATGAGAAACCACTTATAGAATGCGAAAGAGCAAACAATTCTAAGGGGAATTCAAAGTTTATTTGATGAACATTGGTTTTGAAATGGCTGAAATATCCAAAACCACATTAAAAGTTGAGGGTCAAATTAACTTTGATCAGGACCATTTTGTTTTGATATCTCAGCCGTTACAAAACCGATTCCTATCAAGTAAACTTTGAATTCCTTTTAGAATAAATTGTATGTTCTTTTTTCTTAACTGATTTCTCATTATCTCGCACAGAAAAATCTAAATCCCCATCTCAATCAAAACTATACCATCCCTTTAAAGGTCCTATTTACATTTGGGAGCAGTGATTTAAAAAAATTTTCTAAATACCATCTTTCATGCATAGTGTAGATCAGCTGTATCACAAAACAGCCTACATATAAGATTTTTACAATAGAGCCTAAAATAATAAGGAGATATCACTATTTTTCTCATTAAACCTTAACTGTAGACGGTTTATGGCTCGGTCACAAATACCATCAAGAACTGCTACGAATGCCGTACGAACGATTTTTAGACAATTTCGTAAGATCTTCTTAAGAAGGCCGTACGAAACCAGCGTTCGTAGACCGTTCGTAGACCGTTCGTGAGTTCGTAGCCTGGTCCATGGTCTTGTCCAAGATATTTTTCAACTTCGTACAAAACCCTCTCTTCGTAAGGCGGCCGTACGAACTCCAGAATTCGTACGAACAGTGACATTCGTACGAACGCATCGTTCGTACGAACCTTTGTGACCGTAGCTTTAATCAGGAAACATTCTTATTATAACTATTGTTCACATTTTGTATATTTAACAATAATTAGCATCGAGTATACTTGTTCAAATCTTTTCATTGGTTGTTTCTATATTCCTAACTCACATTTTAGAATTGTATATGTATTTTGAAGCACTAATGCTGTTTTTTTATTTTTTTTCATCTGCAAATGGTAAATAATGCCTTTAAGGAATGAGACATTGTCAGAGCGGAAAGGATTACCGTAATTGTTAGCATATCAAATCACACGTAGGCCTACCACTTGTTTTTCTTGTCGCTCGTTTGGTCACGTATCCCAAAACAAACATTGTCGAGCTCACTGAGCAGCTGTTGAGAGTATCTGCCATTGCATGTAATAGCTTGCACAATCATGTCTCAAGTGTTTTAATGTGATAATAACAATGATAATCATTAAAATGTACATCGCGTTTAATGCAGACGTTTCTAAGCTCATTGATACCGAACAGTAAAGTTATCAAAGTACAGAATGTAAGTACGAATATTGTGATAAGTATATAGCAAAAGAGACGAAGAAAAATTACGTTTTATTGAATAAGTAAGCGATTTAGTTTTGTCTACACCTTGAAGCGTTTCGAATGTAAAAGTGGGGTTTGTTTCAAAGAAATGGAGCAGTGACAATTTAGGTCATTTATGATACAATTTTGTTCCTTTAATGGCACAATTCACTTTGTTACACATTTACCACTCCTTAAAAGGGTCCGATTTGAAATAGGTTTGATTGTTTGTTTGTTTGTTTGTTTGTTTTTCAATGTCGTTTTCAAACCCCATATACTAATAACTGACTTTTCTGAACATGGAAATGTGGTTGATTATAGTATACACATTCATTTCCATCACAATGAAAGGCAGTGTCTCATTATCATTAGGTCGTCAATTCATGAATATCTTATGGTCCACACAACGCGCTCGAGGCTTGTTCGTAGGTGCATGCAGTGTGTAATGCGAACGTATCTTCAAATTTTCGAATTCGTTGTGCTTTTGATACGCTCTAATGTGGCGGAGACTTAACGTAGATTGATTTTGACGGTAAAGAAGCTCAATCAAGCCATGTTTCTCATCATGTTCTGTACAGCGGTACCCTTCTTTTCCGATGTAATCGCGTATCAAAGAGAGAAGAGGTTGACAAGACATGCATGGACATCTTAATTACTGGTTTCAGTACGGTTATCAGATGGGAGGTAGACCCTTAAGTTTACTGTAAGTATTTGTATACCATGGACCTACTTGTATAATAGTATAACCATGTAGTCACTTCCCCCCCCCCCCCTCTGTGAAAGTAGTGTCCAACAGTCAGTTGTCTACTCCTCAGATGTCTTATCATTACTTGTTCTGTGTCTCATTGTCGCTCTTGCTTTCGCACGTTAACAAATAAACAAAAACATTAATCTATTGTTGAGAACACATCATGAAGAAAGACCATCTCCCAAAATCATTAACATGTTTCGTATTGTACAACTTGAGGATTTTCCTTTTGCCGACTCGAGGAGCATTGGAAACCTATAAAAAGCCTTGAAACAGGTGATGCAATCAGAAAAGCTAATTAACTTTTCAAAGGGTCATTGACTAATGCCATTTTTTAAACACCTACCAAGGCTGATCATCACTATGCACTTTCTACGAAGCTTCACATCAATTACGGTAAATCCCACGACCACGGCTATTTCTGTCGAGTGTACTTTCACCGACGCACAAAATACTTACGTCGATGAAATGGATTCAAAACTCTCAGAACGTTGGATGCAGGCGCATGAATCGCTTTGAATCGTGACACATATACAGTGTATAGCTGATTGCACAAACTCAATGATAGAATGAGTTGGATAGAACTCGTTGCTTTTCCCACTTTTCTATAATAGAAGAACCAATTATCTCTCAATATGGGCGCAGATGTGTTCATAGCATTTGCTGACATTACATACACAATACAACATCATATTCGCCATAATAAGTGTATAAGAGGTCGATATCTTCTTTAGAGGTCCACATTACTGAATTGATAACGCACTGATGCAAATGACTCGAGTGTTAGCCTTGTGAAATGTCGCTATGCTTTTCAGAGCTATACTCTTCTGAGCCAGTAGACAACGTGCGTACATACATGTAGATCTAACAACCAAGGAGGAGCTACTGATTACTTTATAATGTATAATATTATAATCAACGACGGAAACTTAGAATTTCAGCGTGGCTGATAGTTGTTTTATACATATACATGTAAATGATGGCAATGTAAATCTCTCTCTCTCTCTCTCTCTCTCTATATATATATATATGTATATATATATAATCATAGTATGTTTATAAATGTATTTACAATGCCATCATATTTGTAAAATATATAATATGAATTATGAATATTATCATATTTGTATGTGTGAGTGCATATACTTAAAAGAGTATATATATATATAGATAGATATATATATAATTTATACAGAGTGATAGAGAAAGAGAGATACGTAGATAGATAGATGGATATTTAAATATCGTTACAACTACCATTTTGAACGACAAGAAATGCAAATTGTATACGTGTGAGTGCTTGTGAGTTTAGCTCATATAATTATGTGTATAAAATGAGTGTAGAGTTGGTTTAACTAATCAGTAAAACACGGCAGGTTCAACGGCGTGTATAAGTCAGAGATAAGGAACCAGTTCACACGCCCTTTCGTAGACGCCACGAGTGTCGATCAGAACCGAACAGAAATGTCTGCCGTACGTTTCGTCTGATGAAACCAGTTATAAAATTGAGAGATCTCTCGCACAAAAGTAACCCGCATATTTCAATTCGTACATTATAATATTAACATATCTGCCACTATACATCTCTCGAGTGTAGTGTTGGGATGAGGTGTGTAAACACTCCAAAATGATTGATACTGATCGATGGCGTATTAATTCACGCCACTTTTTGTTTAAACATCCGCTTCAAGTATGTACTTACACACGCACACACACACACACACACACACACACACACACACACACACACAGACTCCAAGGTTCTATTGAGGCTGCAATACTCAACGGGGGGTTTGGATAGGATAGCTCGATCAGCACAGGTGAATTGGTCATTTAAGTAGAGTTAATGGAATATCGACTTTCTTCTCCTCTCCAAGCACAGGCAGCTATACGTACCCGCAGCTGGCTGGGATAGATCGAAAGTTCACTGCCACGTTTGCATAGCCAGCGAGCCTTGTTGCATCGACGCGTAAATGTGCAAACTCCGAATGGGGAAAAAAGATGAAATTGAACTTGAGCCAATACTCAGGTGCATGGTCTCTCTCTCTCTTCTCATAAACAATTTTTGCATCAAGTTTGTCTTACCTTGTCTATGTATATATTACAAACATAACGAGAGATCATCGCTTTCACTTTCACAAACGTTGCAAGCTTGATTTATAATCAAACATGCAGTTAAGGAAAAAAGCAACAGAACTTAGTGGCTTTATCCACACTGATGTAAGGGCCCCTCCGTAGACCTATATCATTGTACACGTAAAATGATCGGTCTATCCATATGAAGATGTCAGGATTAGTTTGACATTATAACATAGTGTAGTATGACATTATGATATGATATGATATGATATGATAATTATATGATGATATGATATGATATGATAAAATATTATATAATTTGATATCATATGTAACAAACGCGAACAGAAAAAACTGACCAGAAATGAATATTATTTATAAGTGGAAAATTGAGCGAAGAAAATGGGATCCCATTTTCTTTGCTCAATTTTCCACTTATGATTAATATAATATGATATAATCTAATATACATTTATATTTGATATGCACATATACATGTGTTCTAACACATACGCATGTTTTAACTTCAGCAGTCTTTAAGTCGAATTTTAAAAGTTAATGCAGAAAGGATGCATGCATGATTTTGAATTCGTGTTTCAGGTAAATAATAAGGAAGTTTGGAAAGAATGGCCATTTAAAAAAAAAAAATCTAAAAATCTTAATCCTTATCTTACCGGCCAGCGGCCTTGAACTGTGGCCGGACCTTAATAATTACTCAGACAGCCATCACGCAACGATTGGCTTAATGAAGGTGAGCCGCCTTCATACTCATGGTAATCACTTCACGGTTTAAATTGAACACCTTTCATGGAATTCATTAGTTTGTAATGCGACCTCTCCACTCAATCGCTCGTTCGTGGCCGAGTTCCGGTGAGATCGAGGACAGCAAAAGTATACTGAGATGTATTTTATCACGAAGTTCAAGAGCAATTCAATTTGTAGAACATGAACTGCGTCTTGATTGCGTGTGAATGTGTGTGACTATGTGTGTTTATAGGTTCATGGGTTAAAGATTACGGTGGGATTAGATATCTTAGGAGGTGAAGGGGAGAACTTGCAATGGGGAGGTGGGGGAGGGAGTGTGGACTTGATAGGTTCTCCTTTAATAAACACAGCTAGGTTGTCATTGTCTTCTCTTTTCTTATTTTTTTTATATTTTAGGTGTACTTTTTGTGAAAATAGTACGAAGAAACAATGTTTTTTTTTTTTTTTTTTTTTTTTACAATTCTGTCTACTGCTATAGTTATGTTAATGATGAAATTTTGTAATTTTGCTTCTGTGTATAATATACCGAATTATGTTATCCTTTTAAATATCAATTGAATGGAATATTATGAAAAGATTCTGGACAAAAAAAAAAAAAAAAAAAAAGGTGCGCGCATGTGCTTGTGCAGTTCTGGTATATAGGACTGTATTTTTTTTAACACACGCTGAAGAATGAGATTCATCATTATTCATCGTTATGACCATTGTTTTGCCTTAAAACGGTCATTTTGTTCGAAGCACTGCAATGATCATGCTCAACATATTTTTCACAAATATTCTCTGACATGTCTTGAAAGCGTTTCTTTTTTAAATGACGAAAATGCTACCCTGGCGTTCATTTGACCTTGCAAGTCAACGAATGGATAGGAATTACACTCTAAGAATAGAAGATATGTTGAGTAGAACTGGGGTCTGTTGCATACATCTTTTTACTCTAAAGAAACTCTGGGAAAGACGGAACACTAAGGTTAGATGGATTCAGCTATTGACTTAAACACAGGAAAAAAGCTCTTTCTAGAATAACCAGAGTTTTGTAATAAAAAAATTGTTATGCAAAAGGCCCCTGGTTGATTAAATCCAAGCTCCTCAAGGATGGAGATACCCATGGATTTAAGTTCATTAGTAAAAACTGAAAACATAAAGTGCATTGTTTTCGGTAGCACACCCTTGAAACAGAAATCGGTTTCCTTTGTATACAGTCAAGCGTCTTCTCGTTCCATATTATGCAAGTCTCATGCCGGATTCAAATTCAATGTATAAGCTGAGAAAAAAATTGATTCTCTCTAGCAACCAGTACGCCGATACAGCCTTGTTTTTGCTATGGCAACGGAACGCGATATCAGAATTAAGATTGCAATATTGTCTGATTACAGTCAGACGGAAAATTTTGTAACATATATTTACTAATCCCTCAGCGAGGAAAAAATACCAGCTTGTAGTTACATTAGCATTGCTACTTGTGAATAGTTGCTACAACAAAAACACACAAACAGACGCACAAACTAACTCACTCTTAAAAAGCACAAAGTTAAGAAGAGTAACCAAACAGTAAACACATAAATATCATTATTTTTTTCCAGATATAAAATGAGAGATAACAATCCATTCTAAATTTTTAGTTGCCCACCAAAAATATATATATTTATTTTTTTTTTTTAAAGATTTGGTGCCCCGACATTTATATTTAGGGGTCCAAGGAACATCGCCAATGTCCAGTCTTGTATCCACACACACACACACACACACACACACACACACACACACGCACATACACACGCACACACACACACACATACAAACACGCACACACGCACATAATACACTATATTAATTATTTTCTCTCCATTTCATTGAGGATTGCCCAATGAACCTGACATCACTGTCTTGGCTATTTCATTTAGCTCCGAATCTGACTGACACTTTTGATTCGTCGCCGATTACTACGGCTGTAATTATGTGGCTTATAGGAAAGGTAGGAGGATCCTCGGCCATGACGTGAATGGTCACGTGGGCATATATTATATACATTATATTTCAGATGATCAATAGCACATGTCGCGCACTCAAGACGGCTAAGAAGTCAATGTTAATACGGAAAGTGCCCTAATGGATAAGCAAATAACACCTCGGTCTTGATGTCCCCATAGGCGAGTCCAATTACACGCAGTTTCAATTTAGATTGCAATTTGGAAATAATGAGGTTTTGCGAGTGTGCAAACTGTATGTGACAGTTAGCGGATAATTTTACAGATGCCTGCTTTGGCAAAGTGGTGTTACAAGTGGGCCTTCAATCAAATGCGGGGTTTCAAGGTCATACGTAGATTATGCAAAGGTTGTCATTGCTGAGATATTATAATCAGCATCATTCTTAGTGTTATAATTATCATGATTAATATTTTCATCCTCGCATAGGGTCATTCTTTGGCGTTCGGCAGACGATGTATACTCATTAGAATTGAATACACACAGAAACACAATACTATCAAAATTTAATTCAGCAGAGGTAAGTCTCGGCTGAGTAGTTCTCTCATCAATTCGCATAATATAAAATCCTTGAACTTTGCAAGTGTCCATGATCAGCCAGTCTCACGGAGAAAAGTCCATTAAAGGAAACCCAAACCCAAATAAACAAAATGTTATAAATGTGGATTGAGTGAACACGTCAGGAAAGTCTTAGGAAAATTGGACAATCCATTCAATGCAGCCAGCCCTGGAGAATATGACTACTACAGTTCGTGACGTCATTTCGGACATCAATATAAAGAAAATTTAAGGATAATTCTACAAAATTTCATTTTCCATGAAATGTACACAGTCCATCGACTTGTTACACACATAATGTTAAGGGTAACATTATTCCTCCTTATTTCTGAAAGAGGTAAGTCAGGTGTTCTTTCATTATGCTGTATAGAAAAGTAAGATATGTTGATTTTCTTTTATACGTATATTTCCTTTATATTGATGTCCATAATGACGTCATGAAATGCAGCGATGAGTGCACCGAAACTTAAAAAATTCTTAACTTTTGAATACATTGTCTGATTTTCCTCGAACTGTTACTAATGTGCTCTACTAATATTGCTGTTTTCACTAAATCTACATATATATTTTGTTCTGGTTTCCTTTAAAAACACATTTTTACCATGTTTAATATATAAGGCCACTGACTTCTGAGACATCTTTATGAAATACGTAAATTATGACATCAAAAGATTTTACGATCCATACACGACAGTTCCAAGAATTGGGCCACAAAGCTTTGAATTGCCATTTCACCACCCCCACTGACCACCCGGAGTGAAGAAAAAAAAAAGAGCAAAACAAAACATAAATCATCAAAGTTACCACACACTACAGAATTGACCATTTAAACTTAAAATAAGAATATTCTATTTCAAATGAGCGGCTCGAGTATGCCAAAAGAATTGTATCGCTATTGAGAAGTAGATCCTTAATGATAATAGGCCTACTCATCATGTCTTCTAGATTTAAAGTTTGATTATTGAAAATGAAAATCGTAACATTGAAATCCAATCCGCAAAAAGAAGGTGTTTTTCCGTAAACTAGCTAGGAAGTGTAAAAGTCTTATAGCGATCATTTCCAAATCCACACATTCTATTAGCAGTGATTGGGTCGACTATTTCTGTACACTTACGTTCTATATGCTCGTAATCGTGATGAATAACCAAATTTTAACGCAAAGCTCCGGTTGGAAAGATGACGGAATTGTACACTGGTGTCCCAATTTCATTGGCACGGATGGAAGCTTGGATTGTAATACTTTTCAGCATGAAGTGGGATTGGGCCATGGGGCAGTAACAGAGAGGAGTGCCTGAAAGAATCCTCGGATACAATGATTATGATGACGACGACATAACTATGACGATGATAGTGATAATGATGATGATAAAGATGATGGTGGTGGTGATGATGGTGATGATGGTGATGATGATGATGATGGTGATGATGAGGATGATGATGATGATGGTGATGACGATGATGAAAATGAGGATGATGATTATGATGATGATGATGATGATGATGATGACGATGATAATTATAATGAACCATTGGCTTCAAGAGATACATTTACTGGTTAATAATGAACAGGAAACACACCGAGAACAACCAGACTGCTTTGTTTGCTTTCGACTCCAGTGCTCTTTCCTTGGTAGGCAGCTGTTTGCTTGTCCACCCATGGATGCCTTTTAGAAACCTGCTGGTAGCAATACCAGCTTCACGGCAGCATTGGATATTGCTGAAAAGGGCGGGGTCAAAAGAGGGCATAAAGAAAGAGAGAGAGGGAGAGAAAGAGAGTGTTTATCATGATGAAGGTTTACGGGGGAAAAAAAGAAACAAAAGCGATACCACTTTTACATTTTGGTCAAAGGATTACGAAAGTGCTGAAATATGCTTTAAAACATCTGTCATCAGTCTGTTCTATGCAGCATTTCTCGATTAATATTCGTACTCGTTTTTACCGACAATGTTATCCAATTGCACGCTTAATAGTATTATTACAATTGTTAGTTTCACAAGATTCTCACTGATAAAGCAGCTGTATAGTGTGTATAATCCTTACTGCTCTTACTGATATAATAGAATGGTAAATTGTTATTCAGTTGTATTTGCGTGTATCTTTTTCAAAAGTGGCACAAGAAAACTCAGAAAATAGATTATATATATATATATATATATATATATATATATATATATATACATTACATACACACATATATATATATATATATATATATATATATATATATATATTGTCATGAGTATGCATTTACACAAAGTGGGTGTGGAATGTTCGTCCCACGTTGGGAAGAAAAAGATGGATGGAGACTGGGAAGATGCCGTTTGAGGCGAGGGAAGAATAAAGTTTTGTCATATTAAGTCTGATATCATTGGTGCCATGGTGGCGATTTGTTTTGTTGTCAGAATGTGTGACATGTTATTGCCCCACCACATTTCCCTCCCTTCCGTAATATATATATATATATATATATATATATATATATATATATATATATATATAATATATATATATATATATATATATATATATATATATATATATATAATATATATATATAATATATATACATATAATATATATATACATATATATACATATATATAATATATATATATATACATATATATATATATATATACTGTATACAGGGTATATCAGTTAATAATATAATTATAAGTAATGAGGAGGTAACGCACATTTCTTTAACAAAAATCATCTTGTATAGGCAATGGAAGCTATCCACAGATGTTGATAAAAGCAAGATGTGTGTCATGGAGAAACCTTTGAGCTATGATACAGGAGCACGATACCACTGACGCAAATCTGATTACATGTACAGTGTATTCACTCGCTGCCTCGATTGACAGAACATCGCAGGGGAAGGAGCACGAACGCAAAACAGCAGACGACATGCTTGATGATGAAGATATCCTTTGGTGTGATGAAAGACAGGCAGATAGGAAAGTAGTATTTATAATTATAAACAATCGGAAAATCACTGAAAATTGGCGGAATAAGCCCCGAATCAACTAGCTGTGTGCTGAATTGTGCTGCTTCCTTCTATACTTTTAAATGAATCGTTGCGGAAAACGCTGTGCAATTTGGCTGAACCACAGTACCGTGTTGTTCGGAGTGCTAGCCCCAAGTCATTAAGAGCATCTTACATGGCTAATTAGATCGCGAGATAATGATCCTGACTTGGAACTATAATTGCATCACGTGACGGAAGGAAGAACAATGCGCGCGATTAATTTCTTAGCACCGTACGGTTCTCGCCGCGAAATAATTGACGGCCGGTAAACCGTAAACAGCTACGTCAAACGTCAAACTGAGTCCGACCAAGTAATGACTTAAAGAGGAGACGACTTTGGGCGGACAAGCGCGTGCTATGATGGTGAATTTGATAAGCGGACTGATACCAGACGCCGTTTGCTACAATGACGCCATGCGTACCGAAGTCGTTACTTTGTTTATCCGCATCAAACAAACATCATGTATACATGTATTCCTACTATAGTTTCGAGGTAGATTTGCAAATTGCCAAAAGTTTTAACACAGTACGCAAAACCTGTAACTTCAATAGGTGTTTCTTTTTCAACAGACATAAATCATGTTCGTTTTCCTATAATGATCACTTCTATGACTTGCACATGGAAATATGTGTTCGTTTCTGCACATACATCGTATATAATTTCATTTCATTCTATTTCATTTATTTCATTTCATAGCCTCTTTCAAGTCCTGTTGCCAAGACAGGTGTTTTTTTTTTTTTTTTCAGGAATTGTCGAGACACTGATTAACATCAATAAGAATAGAAACAAGTAGACTGGAGGATTGTAGAATAGTGTTGCTATGATTTCCCCACCTAATGGAGTTAAAATGCATATTCCGCTACACCGCGCCAGTCCGCATAAGCGATTTGGCCGGATATGGGAGAAACAACGTTTATGAATATAATGAGTGCAATTAGGCTGACGAAAATGAAACGTTTTACTGTAAGATTCATAAAATATTTCCCTAAACAGTGATAGGGTCGGTTCGAGGACAACCGATTATCTCTCGGGCAATGACCCCAGACCCTTCCCCTCACCCTAACCCTAATCCTGAACCTATTCCTAAACCTAACCCCAATTCCAACCCTAAACCCTAACCCAAACCCTTATCTTAACTCTAACCCTGTCACTAACCAGTTTTAACCGGGGTGATGGGGGGGGGGGGGTAATTGTCCTAGGGCGTAATGGTCCTTATACGATAAGGTCTGTTAGTTGAAACCACATAAGCATATCATATGTTGTAATTACATCTTGGCATCACAGGTCGCCCATTATCATCCTTTACTATTTGAAGGCGGGAAGTTGATACAGATGTACAGTGAGATCAGATAATCTCTGGACTCTGGATAGTCTCTGGACTACTCGCAAATTGACGACTGTTATACACTCATGTTCCTTTACTTTTTGCCAGATCTTTTTTTTTTTTCGCTGTTGCGTAGTGTTCTGGAAATGTACTGGACACGGGTAAGTCTTACTGGAAACGGAATTTAGACGAGACAGAATTGCGAATGAGTATAATGTCACTAAATGTCTTCAAAGTCAGCAACAAAGATCCTCAATTGCCTCCTTACTTACAAAACTATTGTTTAATTGAAACGCTACAGCTCATGTTTTCTCTCCTTCAGAAACATCTTTCAGATAGAAACAATTCGAAATATTCATAAATGAATAAGTGAAAAATAAGTATACAAAATGTAATATCGTTTTCGTGTGTCCTTCAGAAATATCTCTTAGATACAAACAATTCTGAATATTTGTAAAGACATAAATGAAAAATGGATATACAGAATGTAGTATCGAAGGAAAAATCCTAATAGATTTGCAATGAAACTAAATATTTCACACATAATTCAACATGTGATCACGAAGACAGTCCTAATACTCCTGTCTGCGTATGGAAATCCATCAAGCTTTTTCAGATCCATGGCTGAAAGATAATTTAATATCTTCACGTTCTTTGACTTGTAAATCATCGAAAACGCGTTGGCTTTATTTCGTTCATGGATATGGCGGGGGGTGGGGTGGGATGGGGTTGGAGAAATCAGATACATTTGTACTTTCTTATTTCTGAAATCGCATCAACAATCACATCCTCTGATATACCCACTATTTCTTTAGACATTTATTCGTCGTCTTCGTTTTGCCTGAGACATATCATAATTACATGTGTGTCTGACACATCAAATTAATCATTTGCCCATGCGTTTTCTAGCTTTGATCTCCGAGTGAAATACAATTGTACATCCACCACTACAATTTCATCTCCTACATTTCAATTTTGACAATGTGCTGTAGTCTACCCATATTATGATAAGTGCACCAAATTTATCCTTGGCATGGGTGTTTTCCCACAGTAATTACTGTAAGACATATTCACATTTTCGGCAGAAGGAACATTATGAGTAAGGCATCCTGTGCAAAGGTGCACCATGCAGGATTCGAATCTATGATCACCTCCATGATAGCCTAGATCCTTTTACCACCATACCTATGTGCCCCAAAATAATATGTGACTGCGTCTATAAGAGCGAAGAACCATGCAAGGCGATCGACAGACGCCACGCTAATATTCCTGTCTCATGTCGAATGTTTTCGGTGTTCCAGGGAATGGCTATATGTCTGAATGAGATGTAGTCCGGACGTGCAACATTTAATTTCGTCACAGAGAGCTGCGGCAATCCGTTCCCCTCCGCAGCGGTGAAATCTCTCTCGTCCTTCGCTCCCGCCGAACAAATCGCTTCATTATCCCATCGTTTCAGAGCAGACGACACCTCTCTGGTAAACAATCTTTGCAGCAGAAGGCAACCGTGCCTAACAGGCAGAAAAGGTCTCCCTGGCGCCTTCCAATAACCCAAATTAAGCTCGAAACATCCCCTTGACTCAGGATTAATCACGTATAGGACCCGTCCTGTCTTAAGTACATCCCAAGGAGCCATGTTTAATCAACATAACTCCAAATTGATCCTACGCTATACTCTTGGAGCGTGGACTATACGTTGCTTGGAGCGAATAATGAAACAAGAGATGAAGAGTAATGGACAGTCGCTCTTGTGTGAAGCTCATTGGGAACAGATTGCTGTACGAGAATCAAAACTCTGAATGATAATTTATTACAGTCTGAATAAATTGTATATAATGACATTCATATTGTAGGAAAGTATGAATCGCATACCCTTCCGTCGTATGCACACAATTATTTTGGAAAATTGAACACCAATCTTCTTCCTCATCAATTGATGCAGATAATAGGGTACAGGAAAATGACTTGATGTTCAACGCGCATGTGTATTAACGACCAAACCCGATGTGATTAGAATCCCTTTTTTATTCTTTCGTGGAAATGGAGAGGAGGAGGAGGAGGAGGAAGAGGAGGAAGAAGAGAAGTGTGTGTGTGTGTGTGGGGGGGGGGGGGGTACTGCAAGTGAGAGGTAGTGTGCTTCCGGAGTTGACGTACGAGGAGATCTGTTGACATTACGTCGCCTCTTTAAGAGCATCAGGAAAGTGACGGTAAAATGGAGACTCTGCTCCAGACCGCTCGTCTGCCTAGTTGGAATCGACGCTAATTGGCATTTTTGTAATCATCGTCACCCTGTGTGAAACGTGGTGTCTTCATTATTTGAAACAATATGGGTCAGCACTATAGCGTATGGATTTCTCTGGATTTCTACAAGACAGAACATGAGAAAGTCCTTCACCTGTAGACATTCTCAGTACATGTATTCAAAAAGTGACATCGATTCTTTGGTTCTTTTTTTTTTCTTTCTCTCCTTCCACTTCCGATTTTCCCGTTCTCCTCTTTCCCCTCCTCCTAAATTGCAATTTTCGCTCTCCTTGTTTTCTCTTCCATTGCGAGATGTGGGTATGGTTACGTGTGAGGTTACATTGTTTGCTACAGGTGCTATCATGACTGTAGATTGCCTTCCAGCCTTAACCCTCTCAAGCCCACAATCTAAAAATAACATTAGCTTTGTATACAAACAAGTCGCCACAGGGTTTATGAAAAAACTGCATGGGAACTCTTAAAATATGTTCTTCAAATCGTGTGCCGATAGTCAAGATTATCAGGCATTCTGACAAACTTCAGTGCGACGCCACTATCATGATGTGTGATTTAGCGCCTTTTGGAAGCAAACTCTTCATTTGCATAATCATATCACGTTCTTGTTCTTATCTCCCTTTGCAGCGCCACCTACGACGATGCGAAGCGCGAAGGGGACGTCAAGTCGGGTGATCCTGGCTGTGCTCTACACCTCCCTACTCTGGTTCGTTCTCGACGTTCTCATCCTAGCCATGTACTCGTCCTTCACCGATGAGGGCAGCGGCTCCACCCTCAAGCTCCCCACCAGCTTCGATCACCAGCGCAATATTCGCGAGGAGGATGTCCACCAGCAGCTCGTCCACACCATGGCGATGCCGGCGAGGGAAGACACCTTCCACGCGCTCGCGAAAAAGCGCGCGTACTTGAACAGAACGTTGAGTCGAGGCAAAGAAAAACGCAGCCGTTTTTCGTGGGGGAACGAACTGAAGGAAAACTTGCTGCATTCCAATAGAAGTGGACAGGATGTCTTGCCGAGGAGAGGTACAGGTGAGATCGTTGAGCAGAAATCCGTGGACGTGCGAGGTGATGTTATGAAACGCCAAATCGAGCAGCTTAAGAAGGAATTAGACAGCGTGCGCAGTGACAAAGAAAGACTTGCGTTTGAAGTCAAGAAGTACGCGGCAGAAGATCGCAAGCCACCACAAACATTCCAGGATAACGCTAATCATAACGGAGAAAGTATTGTGATAATGAACCAAATGGATTATGATGCGCACGCTCCGAAAGCCCACGAGGACAAAGTAAGTGGAGACATCAATTTTTGTTCCGTTTCTCGGGGGCAAAATAGAGCCATAACTTTTGGCAAACACCCGCCTTTCTTGTTTTTGGTACTCAAGAACTTATGGTATTGTCAATTAACGTAAGCCGATGTTAATGTGCAGTTTCCGTCATACATGTACTGTTTGAACTCACTTGAAATATGACAGATTATGATTCCGGATGCTTTGTACGTTTATATCCCTTACACTGAGTGATAGCACAATACCATGTTCGAAAACTGACCTGTACATTTTGCACAAATTTGTGCAATTTTATGAAATGTTACAATAAAATTTTAGTTTTGTAATGTACAATACAATATAAATTCAATACGAGAACAGTATGAGTACTGGAATAAGATATTATATTAGCTAATCAGTTAATGTTGATATTGTGCATACTACATTCAATGATATAATATTTTCTTACATCCGCAACATGGTGTCAATATAACGATTTTTTTTTTTTTTTTTTACAGATAGTTTGATATTCTCAGATTTCAAGGTTGCTAAATGATTGCTGTGTTGTGGGGGTTTTTGTGGTCATATTCAACTCTACTTGCGTTTTTTCCTTTTGTTGACATTTGACAGTTTGTATGCGGATAACAACCTACTTAATTTGTGTTTTAGTGCACCCTGATCAGATAATTCGACATACACATGTATTTCAAAACTTTTTTTTTTTTTACAATCGCTTCTCTTGTAGACCACCTACAGTATTTCATAACGCTCTAGTATAAAATGCACACATTTCAAAGATAATTTTGCCCTGCATGTCTTCGTATGTTGATTATAGATAATCGAGAACATCATCAGGATACACACTCCATAATTCCTCAAAATCAACCCACAACAATTTACAATCTCACGTTTGCTGTCTTTGGCACTTCAAAGGGAAATGAAACTCAAACATACGTGTAGATTGAGTGACTGCATCAATATACACTGTAAGTAAAATACTGTACATCAGTGAAATTTGAAAATCGGGCAATACGTTCAAATATGAATTCCTAAAGTTTCGTTGCAGCCAGCGTTGGATGAGAAAATACTTATACAGTTCGTGTGGTCACACATGGAAAACAATGTAAAAAAAAAAATGAAGAGAATTAAAACAAAAAATAGTTGTCTTTTTTATGCAAAGTACAGATTCCCTTGACTTGTTACAGACAAAATTACTGTTAAGGGTGATATCATTCCCCCTGCTTTCTGAAAGAAGAAAGTAAGGTGCTTTTTCATAATGCCTGAAAAGTGAAAATATGTTGGGTTTTCTGTATATTTCTTTTTTTTTTTCCATGAGTAATGCCACAAATGTTGTAGCCCTCTCATCCAGTGATGACTGCACCAACACTTTAAAAATGTATAACTTTTGAACAGAATGTCCGATTTTGCTCAAACTTATCACTGGTGTGTTCTATCTGTATTGCGCAGCATCCCGTAATCCACATGTAAATCTTGTTTTTATTCTCCGTTAAAACTTCTAATCCCCCCCCCTCCCTTTATACTCTTCTCATAAGATCATACAGACAGACCGAACACCGCGCGTACATCCTGTAAGGAACCTGGACGCGACGTCACAACCACGTGACCCACATGGGCCTGGAGAGATGGGAAAGTTGGTGAAGACAAGTCCGGAGGATGAATCCAAGGTGAAGATTGGCTGGCAACACGCCTTCTTCAACGAGTACGTGAGCGACATGATATCCCTTGAGCGATCGGTGCCCGATGTCAGACCGAAAGGGTAAGTGAGCCACTGAGTTTCGCAGAATAAAAGTCGAGACGAGTTATGTGTGTGTGTTTTTCTGAGAGTTTAGAGTTTACTTGTCTCGTTAGAAAATGTATACGACAGTTCTCGGAATATTTCACTTGTATCGTTAGAAAATGTATACAACAGTTCTCAGAATATTTCACTTGTATCGTTAGAAAATGTATACAACAGTTCTCAGAATATGTTACTAACCAGATATCAGAAAAACGCTGATTAAGCAAATGCATTAAACAGCTGAAACCGCTTATAGCGAATATAGCAACAGAATCTACTACAGTATACCGACAATGTCAGAACAGACAAAATTGCCACCAGAAAGATATATTTATATGTTAGAACATGACTCAAAATGTGCACGGTCTTAAATACTAATCTAATTATGAAAACAAAACTACTCGTGGAACACTTAAAAGAATATACCCCTGTGTACTTTAAGTTCTTTCCTTGCTTGAGAATTAAGCAAGCAAAAAAACAAAACTGTTGCGTCGTTCCTAAGATTCAACGATTAATGCATACACACACACATAAACAAACATTATGCTTTATGACATACATGATTAATAACACATAACATAACTAAATACAGCAGAAGCGGCGGAAGTACCATCAAGACATTTTCCCACTGGTTGTATATACCCCATAAACACAACGTGGACTAAGACATGATTCTTTCGAAATTGAATCGTTTGTTCAAGACTACAAGTAGATAGAAGCATGTCGCAGGGGCGGATCCAGGAATTTCGTAAAGGGGAGGGGCCTTTTTTCTGTTTATTTTCTTTTTATTTCTTTTGTTTTAACAAAAAATAAAAAAGGGGCGCCCGCCCGGTGCGCCCCCCTCTGGATCCACCACTGTGTCGTTGACCAGTGAGATGTCGTAAAGCTAAAAATTGTGACTTTTTTTTTCTCAGCACATTGAGGAGACTAGGTCATTGTCTCTTTGAACTACGAAATAGATTAAGATGCTGGATGACCTCGAACACAGCGAGAGAACCACACCTGATGTATCCATGGTGACATGGTTCCTAGTCACAAGGAGACTTTAAAGGAATGGATACATACTCAAATCATTTGAAAATTCAGTGAACGCAGAAGAAATTAGTGCAACACAATAATCAGTGAAGTTTGGTGAAATTTGGACAAGCCCTTCAAATATTATGAATAGCATAATTTTAGGTTAAATCTCTGGATGAGAAGACTACAATATCTGACGTCACGATAGTACAACATTATACGAGAAAACATAAAGAGAATTCCACGAAAATAATTTTCCCATTAAAAAATTTTGTTAATCACAATGTACACTGACGTTTATATTGAGGACGATATTATTCCCTTCCTTTCAAACTAGGCAGTCAAGTACTCTTTCACTATTAAAAAAAAAAATGAATTAAAGCAGGCCCATGCGAGATTATCTTTGTCATATTTGTTCCCCTATTGTGACATCACAAACAGTTGTATCTTTCTAATTCAGCGATGATGGCATGTGGATACAACTATTGAAATTCATAGCTTTTCTGCTTGTCCAATTTTCCTCAGACTTCACTGATGTGGTCACCTAATAAATATCTGATATATACATATATATATATATATATATATATATTCAATAATTTGATCCTTACATACTTGCCTTTAGTGTAAAGTACCATCTCACCTCGCTTATTCCCAGTGTAGTGACTTTAGATTTTTACTTCACACATTTACAGTTTGCAGTTTGCTTTCATCTAACGACAGCTTAAGCGAAGAAAAAAAAAAGAAAAGAAAAGAAAGACTGGTGAAATACACACCTTATAGTGCTGTAACTGCCCGGACATAGAACGTAACACAATGTAGGGCCTGCATGTACACAACAGAATGTCAATTTTCAAACACGAACATTTTATATATCAGTTTGATAGAGAAGTGTTTGGGGCGTGAATACCATCACAACCTTAACAAATAAGAGAAAGGTCGGACATTAAAAATCGTGCCTGTGTCCGACTATCTTAGTCATGACCTTGGATAAGCGAACCCGGACTGCGTGATGGCGCATCAGTTCGCTCTAGATGGGTCTGTAGGAAAGTGAGTGTTATTCCTTCTTGACGAAGACATAGCGGAGCCAGGGCGTGTTCTCTCCCTCGGTATCCACGACGTTGATGCAGTCCGTGCTGTGGAGCCTGTAACCAAGGTGACAGATGTGATCGAAGAGCTTGGTCTTTGGGAACCTGCGATAGGTGTGGGAGGGAAACATGGCGTGCTGTGCGGAGAACTCCAAACACTGGCTCCCTTTCCTGTAGTTCCCCAGGTGTTCGGACAGCTGCGGTATGGCTTGCAAAGTGACGAGAGACCCGTAGATCCGATAGACGTGGGGCTCGTCGTCCTTCTCGCGGATGCAAACCTCGACGACGCCTCCATGCAAGGCGAAGTTCGCGGAGGTAGTCGTCCTCGGAGATTCTGCCTTCTCGTAGTTCTCCGCGAGACAATACGCGCATATTCTGGCACTGAGTTCTTGGATTTGGTAGAAATCGGCCTCCTTCTGCAGAAGGTCGAGGTACCGGAACCCCTCGGGCAGACAGAGGTCACCCCGCCGGAGGAAGTTGAGAATGTGTCTAAATATTTCTCCGTCACCGTCTATCAGGTAGTTGCCTGAATTTGATGGGAAATCAAGTGATTTCTCAATTAGCCTTCGCAAAAGGATAGCGTATGAGATATCAATACCTAAAACTTTAACGGTTTCCTTGGCACCGTTGTCTTCATGACAAGTTACTCTCGTTTAGCTCCCCTATTTATCAAGGTGGGATATTGATATATCACAGTCACTAAACCTTGCCAAAAGATTATCTTTTGTGCTTTGTCTTTTCTGTATCAAGCAAAATTTTCAAAATCAAACCAATTTTCCTTATTAGCTTCGTAGGTTGAGATTGTAATCACAACAATATGTATTACATGTATTCATTTGTGAGCAAATCTTGTAACTGCAATCCAGTTGCAATGAAACATTGAGCTATACTACATTGACTGTTCTCAAAGAATAACATGAATGGACCAATCGCCTAACCCCTTTCTCTCAAACATGACCGAAAGTCGCCGAGGCATTTCAAAGACTAAAAAGCCCCGAGGTTCCTTTGTTAATGCCGATTTGCTTGTTTATTTTCCGAGAACCATCAGATGGAATTCCTTCCGATTGTATTTAGACAAATTTTGCAAGTGTTTAAAGGCTCGTTTTTTACTGTTCTCAAAGAATAACATGAATGGACCAATCACCTAACCCCTTTCTCTCAAACATGACCGAAAGTCGCCGAGGCATTTCAAAGACTAAAAAGCCCCTAGGTTCCTTTGTTACTGCCGATTTGCTTGTTTATTTTTCGACAACCATCAGATGGAATTCCTTTCGACTGTATTTAGACAAAATTTTGCTACTGTTTAAAGGCTCGTTTTTTATGATGCCATCTCCATAACACTGTCAAACAATCATGAACATAATAGTAATAATAATAACGGCTTATTTATCCAGGGTAGCCTCTTCAGTGTTGCCACTGCTCTACCAGAGGGCCCTGCCATTATTATTGCCCCAGCGTTGCCAGGTACCCATTTATACACCTGGGTCGAGAGGGACATTGTGGGTAAAAACATCTTGTCCAAGGACGTAAGCACTGGGCGGGATTCGAACTCGGGTCCTCTGATTGGGAGTCGAGAGTCTTATCCACTATGCCACAGCGCCCCCACATGAACCTACTTCATTTTAGACCACGACTGCGCTGTATGTGAATCCAGTGTCATAACACCAATTCATTCCCCCTTTTAACGTATTCGAATGTGAGGTAACATAATATCTAGAGCACGGTACAACCGTCAATATGAACATGCGTGTAGGCATATGATTATCATTTCCTTGTATTTTTGTGGTACCCAAATATACGCACAAGAAGTCTTCGGGGCGAGTTACTTACTTCAGGTATATTAAGAGATAAACAATCTATTACGCCCTCAACAGAGACACTCATGCATGAGGTCTTGAATAGAAGTCATTTGTCACACGTATTATGCATCTACTACTAAGTATATATGGGGGGGGGGGGTGGTGAGGATGATGATGCACTCTTAAAGGGACAGATGGAAAACGTGCTCTGTAACCACTGATATGCAGTAATAATATATACATTTTCTTTAAGAGAATCTGCAGCAGCTCAGACTCTCATCGCTACCACCAACTCACTAAACTTCATAATTCAACAGAGATAGGGAAGATTGGTAATGAAGACGATGGAAAAAGGGAGGAAGAACATTATCATGACAAAATTCAAAGTAAGCAACAGACAGATAAAAACAGACCCCATGAGATTTGCTTCATACACGACCACGGTGAGCTTTCTTTTTGCACTACAGAAGCGTCTACTACAGCTCCTGCCTTTCATAAGAATTTACGCTGAGCTGTGCGTGCTATTGGTTGTGCAGGGAGATGAGAAGAGGCATTCATGATCCCACCTCCGGACTGGTTTGTGTTATTACCCCCTCTGTGGAGCATTGCGTGTATGTCATTGAATGATAAGTCAAAAAATCCACTTTTCGGAGCTTAAAATCTGACTGTTGCAATATGATGATGATGATGATCATCAACAACAACAACAACGTCTAGGAAGAACGTCTACGAAGAACGTCTGCCTATCGAGAGAAGTGTACGTAGGCCTACATGAATGCTCAAACCACCGGAGATGTAAATTAATTTGAATTTGAAATTTGAATTTGAAATGTTAGCCATGAAATGGAAGAAAATGAAAATCTTCCAGGTTGAAGAAAGTCATACCCACCATGTTCATCGCGTGCTGCCGGAATCATGGAACTGGTGAACATCGCGCCAAGCATGGAGTTCGGATAGCGGGTGAGGGTGCTGCGACAAGTTCGGTACACGACACCGCCGACATTTAGCCCGATGTATTCGCTGGGAGACTTAACGAGGTGTCGACCCTCCGAAGAAACTGTCTCACATTCCATTGTATCAGACTTTCATAGCATTACAGGAGAACGAAAACAGCAAAGAGAAACGTTTTTCTGAGCGTCCCCCTAGAGTTATTTCGTGATAAATACGGTTTTAGACGATTTTGACGGGAAGTACAGTCGATACGCTGATGGTGTATTGCCACAGCAGTCGAGGCAACAGCCGAAATTTCGCAACATCAGGAAGTACAACTGTACTCGAATAGGCGATTGCGAAATCCACGTTCAGCAATACAATGGGGGTATGCACCTCGACTGTCGCCGTCGAAGAACCCGAGGCCGAAGTAATACATCTTCTGAAAAGTGACCTTCATTATTGTCTGAACCTCAGATAACGTCATTCTTGTTGTTGTTAATGGCTTTTTTTTTTCGAACAGATTTCGTATCTGTTTCGTCACAAAGTCTATTCAGGCTGACAAGATGTCGCGATAATGATGAAGGTACCTGACATTGCGTGTTGAATGAAATTACGACTCTCGCCTATATTCCAGCATGATGTATGCGACATAATTTAAGCGCGTGCAATGTCCCTAAAAAAAAAATCATGATTGCAGATAAGGGCCTACACTCGTCGCTGATTGCATATTGTACCTTCCATGCTATTTTCGTTAATGTAGACCAGTGAAGTTTTATTGTCTCCCTACACGAAGGCGTTCTAATGAAAATGCATTCATCACGCCTGAATGCCGATCCCTCATTGAATTGCGAAAACTGTGTTTCATTCAACTCAGTTTGTGTTCGACAGATTAATGTCAAATAACCAGGTCAGTGAAATTTTCAGAAAATCAGCCAATAAACAAATTGAGAAGTTTAAAAGATTTCAAATTCGATGCAACAAACCAGGGAAAGGAATTTCGGTTGTTATCGTTAATGCAAATGAAAATTGGATGAAGTGGGGGAAGTCTACAACTTTCATCCTTCCATCTGGCTTCAATCATACAATTCTTCACTGACAATATCAAATTTCAAAAGAAGCCCAAATCCCCACTATCATAACTATTTGAATCAGATGATTCCAGTGAGTCAGTAATTAATCGGCGACGAACTTGGAAGGGCGAGTACTTATTGCGGTCACTACTTTCACGACGGAAATATTAATTTTTATAGTGATCTCTATATTAGCAAACCATTAAAAGAGTTGTGGAGGTAGTGTCATTATCACATCTTTTGCTGTAACTAATATCACCGTCTATTCAGACCATGCTATTTGTGCAAGTTTGATTTGTCATAACTTCCGAATTCATTGTTCGATCTGAATGAAACCTCAACTATATCTTTTGTTTTTACATCACTTTCTTCACTTTGTCTTTTTAAAAAAAAAAAAAATCGTCTGACGCATGAAGGCTTGCCGTTTACAATTTTGTTAAAACGTATCTAAACCAAGCTTTGACGCAGTCAGTGGTATGCAGTGTGAAGCCAAGAGTTCGTAGCTCGCCCAACAGCCCGGTCTTCGCGACTTCAAATTTGTCATCATCGTCCATCCCATCAATTGTACAGAACTGCATCGCCTGGCTTCCCGCCTTGTATCTGTTCATGTAGAGTCCCAGCGACAGCACACTTTTCAACAACTTGAAATTTCCATACACTCTCCAAATCGTACTAGCCTCTTCTCGATGCACCCACAACTCGACAACCTTGGCGTAATAGCGATGGTCATTCGAAGGCGTGGAGGAGGTCGATGTCCTTTCAACTTCCTTAGCGAGTCGTTCGTGATGCTTGATATCAATTTCTTCGCAGAGGGTCTCGAGCTCGTAGAATTCGGCGTCCTTCCGTAGGAGCTTGAACTCCGTGAAGTCATCGGGGAGGCACAAGGATCCCCGTCGGAGGTAATTCAGGACGTGACGGAACATGCGACCGTCGCCATCGATCACAAAATTACCTACAGGAGAGAAAATGGACATATTTAGGTATTGTAACTCTGTGTAGCAACGTTAACAGTGATGGTAATGCAGTAATTATTATACTCGGCACCTTCTTCTCTTGTTACTACTTCTGATTTTGACTCAGCGGTATTAATATTTTCATCCCTACCACTTTGTCTTTGTTGACATCCACAATTACCACCACTGTCTTTTCGTCACAAAGTAGTTTTCGATTACGTCTTTTAAGGAAATTTCGCTCAAATAAATTTGTGAGTTCATAGAATTTCCATTTGTAATGACTATAACTCATTCCCTCGACTTGCCACTGACTTAACACGTTGCCAAAAACAATCACCAGCATGTCTATAGTACCACTACCACGACTACTACCATGGACCTGTGACCTGTAGGTCCATATGCTGCTACTACTTTCTATACCGCAGCTGCGACTAGTGCTGCTACATGTACTATATACTTGTGTTGTCCCTTCTGCTCTCATCACTGCTTCTAAACAAATAACCGACAGATAAAAAGACTTCTTCAACAAGGGGAGTAATTGAAGAGGTTAAATCTAAACGCCGGTTAATTCTACTGCGGAATACTTTCAGGACTATACTCACCGTGCTGATCTTGTGTTTGTGAAGCGGAAGGTCCCTGGCAGGTGAACATGGCCGCTAACCTGCTCTGGGGATAGCGAGTCAATGTGCTCCGACAGGTTTTGTACAACACACCGTCCACATTCAACTCGATAAAATCACTCTTCCTTCCCGCAGGTGTCGAAACGTTTTCTGCGGATGTTATTTCCATGTCCATGCCTCTATTCAGCGATATTTGCGTTGTTTATTCGCTTGTTTGTTATAGCTTGTTTGTTTGTGAGACAATACCGTCGTGCAGGTGAATCCATGTAATTGTCTGTTGGTTGACTCCGTGTACATGACACTGCCTGAAGTGACATGAAAGAGTTCGATCTGACCACGTGATCTGCGCGGTGTCGTAACATGCTGTGGGGAAACGACAGTGGATTGAGCAACCAACTCGTTGTGCCTATATTCCTGGTATTAATGTGGTTTGGTGGTTGACATTTTCGACTCTGCAGTCTTGAACAATACACTGCATCAATTCTATCTCTACTTTTGAACACCTGATTAACATTCCTAAGGACAACCATATCAAAACTCTATGGGCAGTAGAGCAAGCAGGTTGCCATCATACGGGTAGTGGCAGAATTTGTTAAGTTTTGGTTAAATCTGTGTGCCATTATCGCTAGATATTGAGAATACATCTATTCATCATGCCACTGAAAGGTAATGATAGGAAAAATACACGTACAGCTGTATAAAGATAACTCATCATAATATTTTCAACTTTCTAGCATACTGAAAGAGCACTTGACTTGTACCTCTTTTAACCCTAAAAGGGCGGGCGGGGGTTGAATCAACCCCCTCGACATTTTCCACGACCATTCTGCCACGCGAAATTTTTTGACCGCTAGCTGACTTTTTACTTTTAAGTCTCACACATCTTATGGCACCATTTTCGCGAAAATCGGACATACCATTACGACGCTGCACGACCTTTTATACATGCTTGTCAGACCGAAAATTGCTCAAAAACGTGATTTTGTGTACAAAGTCTATGCAAATAGAGTTTTCTCACCTTATTCAAAAAGATATGATTGTTTTCACTTTCAATGGCTGAAATCAATTAATTTTATCATAATTATGCTTAGAATAGGTTCTGTAATACATTTTGTGGAAAAACCGAAAAAACAAAAGGTCGAAAAACAAGGAAATACATAAGAAATTCATAAAACAATAGAATACATAAGAAATCAACGTTGAAATCAGTTTTTTTTTTCAAGTGCATTGTTAGGAATGGTACAACGAACAATGTCACCAAAAATTAGGATGCCATTAGCTTTATTTTCTGATTAAGAGCAAAATTTATGATTTTACGCATATTAATTGATACAAAATATACAAAATGAAAAATTCAATTATTTCTTTGATAGTTTGGTAGATTACGCGAAAAGTAATGTATGTGCTAATTCTTAGGGCGATTGCGCGATTGACGGCCGAGATCCCGGAGGGGGGGAGGGGTTGAATCAACCCTCTCCCGGCCACAGAACAGGCCAAAATGCCCGGCCTGATTAGGGTTAAGGCAGGAAGAATAATGTCAGAAACAAGTCGAAATAATTTTTTGACGTAAAAAAAAAGACTGAATTGTATGGAAATCTCTTCTTCATACCGTTGCCGCACTGTGACATCTGATACTGATTTAATCTGCTTATAAAGCGATGGTGGAATAAGGTTTTAACCATAACTGTAAATATTCATAACATTTGACGGAAATCCTCTGCATTCACTGAAGATTACAACTACTTTTTTCTGCATTCAATGAACCCACATATGTGAAATTGAGCTCAAATTCCCTTAAAGGTATCGTACAATTTTGGTTGAGACCTAATTTCAGGTTTGTAACATTTTTTTTTTTCAATTCAATTCAATTCAATTCAAACAGGTTTCTAACATGTTTGTGAGATAATAAGAAACCTCTTATGAAATATGAAAGAGCATGTAATTCTATGAGGAATTCAACGTTTATTTGATGAAAATTGGTTTTGAAATGGCCGAGATATCCAAAAAAGAACGATTCTAATAAAGTGTGGGACCCACACTTTATTACGATCGCTTTGTTTTACTTTGTTTTTAGATGTTTCAGTCATTCCAAACCCGATTTTCATCAAATAAACTTTGAATTCCTCTTAAAATGGTATGCTCTGTACTATATCATAAGTGTTATCTTGGTATCTCGCAAAAAGATAAAAGCCCAATTCTCATCTCCACCAATACTGTACCATCCCTTTAAACCCTGTGTGCGCTTTGGGTGCAAAATGGAACAGAAATCTCCGTTGTGCACACTGTCCCAAGTCAATGGAACAGAACGGTAAGGGGTAAGGATGAGTGGGGCCGGAGCAAACCAAAGAAATTTTCTGACCTTGTCACTCATCCTTTCTTCCTATCGATTACTGGCCTACAGGTGTAAGACCATGGGGTACATTGTAAGGAGAATTCCACAAAATGTCAATTTTCATGACAAGCACACATTTCTTCTACGTGTTCCTGGCATACATTTAGTGAGGGTATTAATATTTCCCCTGCCTCCTGAAAGAGAGAAGGCAAGTGCACTGTCATTATTCTTTAAAGATTGAAATAAGATATGTCGAATTCTCTTCGTATTTTCTTTATTATCGTTGTCCAGCAACTGTGGCATCACGAATAACATCTGCTGGTGTAGTGTTCTTATCCAGCGAGGTGGTATCGAAACTTTAAAAATTCATCATGTTCATAATCTCCAAGCGGATTGTCTCAATATTTCTCAAACTTCATTGACGTCGTCTACTGATGTTTGACTCCTCTCAATCAGGTGTAAGACCATGGGGTACGCAAACGACCTCCCGAGGACCAGTGTCATTATTTGCTTCACGGAGGAGTCGTGGTCGACGCTGCTCCGCACGGTGCACAGTGTGATCAATCGATCGCCTCCCGAGCTCATCGCCGAAGTGCTCCTCGTCGACGATTTCAGCCAACGAGGTGATTTATTAATAATTTTGTCTCTCTGTCGACTCTTCCTCTCATGCACGATTTAGAATTTCCCCCTCAGTATCACGCCATTTGGGCTTTTGTAGGTACAAGCCTTGATTTAACCACAAAGAAAATGATGATTGTTCATCACCCCTCTATCAATATGTCACTCTCCTCTAAACAGAAGCAAAATACAAATGAACAAATAAAGCAAAAGAAACAATGTGTAGCACACCACACACACACACACATACTTCTCTAGTTATGGATCGTGAGACGCGGAATTATGGAATTTTATACATTGACGTACATCTACAAAGGCGCATAACTGAAAAAAGTGTCTACTCTAATCAAACCTTTTAAGTTTATTTATTTGAGGTCCAGTAAAATCTGCGGATGGTTTGAATTCGACGGCAGAAGAACAGCAAGTAAGTAAACATATTACACAGTACAGAGTTGTACGTTGAAAGAGGTCGCTATACCACTGGCCACTGTCGTTATTACATCAATTGATCAGAAATCGTTTTTGGCCATAAAAGGGGCCGCTTCTTAATTTAATAAAAAGAAACAAGAAATAACCACATCATTTACATTATGTGCAGTATGACTACAGGTGGTAATCTGGTAAGCATGGAGATAATCTGGATGATCCGTTCCACAAACCATTCTTTTCACCCTCCCCCTTCCTCCCCAGATTACCTGAAGGCGCCCCTAGACGAATACATGAAGCGCTTCCCTAAGGTTAGGATCATTCGCCTACCGAAGAGGGAAGGGCTGATCCGGGCCCGTCTCATCGGGGCCGACATCGCCCGGGGGCCCGTCCTCACCTTCCTCGACTCGCACGTCGAGTGCAACGTCGGTTGGCTGGAACCCCTGCTACAGCGTATCCATGACAACAGCTCCAATGTCGTCTGCCCGTCCATTGATTCCATCGACGCTCGCACATTCCAGTAAGTCAAGCCAGTCACTTTCAAATTTCAGTTCAGTTACAGTTTAGTTAAATGAAAATGTATTTCCCGTAAACAATAGTGTTATACATAAGTACATGATACAATGCGATCAATCTGAACAGTGCTGGAGGGCACGTTTTTAGAAGTACAGTGTGCCCTTAACATAATTGTATATTATGATATGCGGTAATTAATACGAAATTATGATAGATTCATTTCATTCACTTAATGATGGTCAAGATACAAGAAAAAAATAGGGACTACGATAGAGATAGAGACAAAGACAAAGACAAAAACAAAAACAACGACAAAGACAAAGATAGACATGGACATAGATGTAGACATTGATATTGGCGGGGACGTAAAGAGCATGGACTTGCATAACAATAGGTAAATGGGACATAACAGACGCGTATAACAGTTGTTTCGATGAAGCGTTACTGTAGATTAAAAATGCCAGAATAATCACTAGGGGAAAAAAGCTTGATAAAAGAAATGTTTGTTTTTTAATGCAGAGAAACATTATCACACATCTTCACTGTACAAGAAATAAGTACTAAAAGCATACGTACGGTATTGGTGTGTCGTGCACTTCACTGAATTCAACTACTAAATTATCGACCCAAACCATTACCATATTGTGATATGTTTGTGTACAAACCACTGTAAGCATGGTAAGAATCACGTGATCGCTCCTGTATACCTGACTTTGAATCATGGCGAATTAGGCGAGGACTATATTTACGTAAAGACGGCCAGATAATTTCAGCACACATCAAAGAAATCAGCTGATGATTTTACCACCTGACAAATTTTGAGGGCATTTCGTTTGGACGAGAATGCCAAGGATGGGGTACTATTCATTAGCGCCCAATATCTCCGTACCTCTTCACAGTTTCCGTTAACCTGTTCTTGTACTTGACAGCAAATGCATGGCTAGGGGAAATTTTTATTTATCGAATTTTTCGTCCTATCGTCTCCGTCTGTCATGTATATGGTAACGCAGAATAAATGAATAAACAAAATAAAAACACCCTGCCTCACTCCACACTCCTTCTTTGTCCAATAAAGCCAGCGATCTGTCTTCATGCTGCCCCGAAGGGAAAGCGCTGATAGCTGCATATCGATATCTTTTGAGACATGAATCGATAATCATGACATGCTTGGCAGGCAATTATTTACCTCGTCGACAACTCGCCAGATTCATGTCAGCGCGCGAAAACCTTTTCATCTCCTTCCTTTTTGCGGTGCAAGGAAATTATGACGATAATGCTGAAATGAAATGAAATGAAATGAAATGAAATGAAAGTGTAGTGTAGTGTAGTGTAGTGTAGTGTAATGTAATGTAGTGTAGTGTAGTGTAGTGTAGTGTAGTGTAGTGTAGTGTAGTGTAGTGTAGAAGCGCATGATCATTATTCTGGAAAGGAGGACGGTGGAGGAATTCAACAAGATGCAATATGAATATCAGACGGACAGTTTACTTAAAAATCTGTAAGGACATTTCCTTTATACATTCGACAAAGACTTGAATTTGTATATTAGATTTGTAGTTAGATCACTTTTGAGGTTTAGAGATGTGCAGGTGTATCAAGATGAGGCGTTGCCGTCGTAGATAATTGGCCTACTGTCGGAGTGTAAAATTCTACTCCTGTTGTACGTAATCGAGACATTTCTACAAAGTATAATTACAGGGAAGTTTCTTGAAGACACAGCAGTGCCATTGTACTTATCGAGTGAATGGTAGAATATGGTAGAATGGTGAATGGTAGGTTATCTTTGTAACATATGTTGTGAATTTTACTCCATTTTTGTCATGGTTCGTGCAGGTACACCAGTTCAGGCCAGGGTCTCATAGGCGCCTTTAACTGGGAGATGAAATTCACGTGGAATCCTGTCCCGGACTACGAATTAAGGAGAAGGAAAGACACCACGTGGCCCATCAGGTAAGGATAAAAAATGAACAAATTCACAGGAGGCAAACCGTCTCGTTCGACGTACAATGAGGGCAAAAGTTGAAACAAAGTAACAAGGAATCTATGTCTCGAATAATTTGACATGTTACATGAACACGCAATTCGACTAAATGAAATCAAGTTTAGATATACAGTATTTTCGATTGTTTCAATAGCAATAATGTTTAGAAAATCGTTATATTGATAATCATGATAATGATGGTGATAACGATGATTATGATGATGATAATCATAATAATGATCAAGATAATCAGCATCCACTGAGTGGATGACTACAGCTTTGGAACCCTATACGGAGCCTTCAAAATTTATACCTATAAGGTGAAACATCATTTTGTTTTTTCTTGTCTAGATTACTGAATTGAGAATAGCGACTGACTACCAACGTATGCATGTTAGCACTGATTACTGCTAAAGATGAATTGCATGTTCAATTCAATTCAATTTCAATTCAAACTTTATTTCATTTTTCGAAAAGAACATAAACATTTCACTTTCTTTGGTAACAGAGAATAAGGTTACATATAATCAAAACAGAGTAAATTGAGAAACCTTGGGGTAACAAATAATGTTGTAATGAAAATTGACTGAAGTGATATAGACGATATAACATTACACAAAATATCGAAAAATGGAGGGACCCACTAAAAAGGCAATGCTTGTAGAATGTGGGCCCCTCAGGTACAGAATGTCACTAGAAAATGAACTGATGCAAAAAGGGGAAAATTGGGAATAAAGTCAGATAAAAAAGTCTGGAAGCCCAATAAGAAGACAAAGTAACAGACAGACACACATACACAGTCGAATGGACATTAAACGAGACTGGGACGATAAAACTTATGAAGGGGGACTTAAATACAAGACAGAACGAGACAAGACTGTCATAATAGGAAGACAATACAAGGGACAGAAAGGCAAAACAGATCCAGACGGACAAAAAACGGACAGAAATGACAAAGCAGAGGGGGAGAACATGGATACTGGGACGATTTCCGAACTTTTTTGTTTTGTTTTATTTTAACTATTTTTATTAGTTTTTTTTTTAAATAAAGATACTTTATGTGAATGTATAAAACGCTCATCCCTTTTCAGATCTCCAGCAATGGCGGGAGGACTGTTCTCCATTGACAAGGCTTTCTTCTACAAACTGGGCACCTACGACCCGGGCTTTGACATCTGGGGAGCGGAGAATCTCGAATTATCCTTTAAGGTGAGAACGAAATATTGTAAGAAGGTATACTGCTCGCTAACTTTTAAAGGGAAATGAGTCCTTCACTTTCTCTTCCTTCTGCGCCTAGAGCACTCTGCAGAGTGGATTTGGCGCTATATAAATCATATCAATTATTATTATTATCAATTATAAACGTGGATTGAGTGAATGCGGAAATATTGGTAGGACGCATCAATGAAGTTTTAGGAATATCGAGACTACCCGTTTTAATGTATGTATTCATAAAGTTTTGTTTCGCTGGATGAGAAGACTTCAACAAGTCAGGATATTACAGTTGGACAACGATGCAAAGAAAATATAACAATTGTAAGGAGAATTCCACAAAATGTCAATTTTCATGACAAGCACACATTTCTTCTACGTGTTCCTGGCATACATTATAGTGAGGGTATTATCATTTCCCCTGCCTCCTGAAAGAGAGAAGACAAGAGCTCTGCCATTATTCTTTAAAAATTGAAAAAAGATATGTCGAATTCTCTTCGTATTTTCTTTATTATCGTTGTCCAGCAACTGTGGCATGACGAATAACATCTGCTGGTGTAGTGTTCTTATCCAGCGAGGTGGTATCGAAACTTTAAAAATTTATCATGTTCATAATCTCCGAGCGGATTGTCTCAATATTTCTCAAACTTCATTGATGTCGTCTACTGATGTCTTTGAATTCTCTCAATCCAAATTTATATCTTGGTTTCATTATACTTTAAAAGGTTTATCCTTGTTTCCATAGAACATGAAAGGTCAGCTGTAGAGTCAGTACTCCGTAGTGTAAATCCATGCTATGATCATGGAGCTATCCGTTGTAGCTCCATGGTACGATAGATCATTCTGTTCGAAACGAACACGTCGTCAGGTTTCCACGATGATTTCGTGTTTGTATACTCTACAGAGACGCCAAACGCAGGTTATGTGGCGTAAGTAATTTGATAATGCATTTATACGTACATCCCCATGCAGTTTTTATGTGCAGAATTCAATGCTGCGCTGACTGTTGTGTTCGGTTGTCATGGTTACCACGAACAGGGAACAGTCGTGTCGCATTCACGCTCGCTAAACTTCCAGGAAAATAGACTGAAAAGTTAATGCGGATTCATGCTTCTGCTCATGTTGGGTATTATTTTGTACAACATTTGAAGGCAGTTGCAAGATGCTGTGTAGTCTGAATGTAATATCCTGTTTACAGCTCGATGGAAGTACATGTTCGTACATGTATATGAAAAATATATACAGTATATATAATATATGAAAAATATGAAAATAGCCCGCCGAAATCGATCTGTCTGTTTGGCGTACTCGATGAGAGCAGATCCAGCCTTCGCGGTACAGGGAAGCTACAGACTGCAAACTTTGCTTCTAATGGGACTTCTTCTTTCGAATGTGAAATAGTTGCTCATGTCTGTTTCGTCGACAAGTGAGGCGTGTATCATGACTGTATACGATGTACGCCAATAGCCTTGATCTCCCTGTTGGAAAGAACACAGTGTCCAACAGTGTGAAACACAATGTGAAACGAAACACAGTGTGAAACACCGTGTGAAATCTCTTCACACTGTCAAAATTGCAAGATTTAACATTGTCAACACAGTGGGAATCATCAATACACAGTGTGAATCATCAATTCTCAGTGTGAAATAAAACATTACACAGTGAACACTTTGTGAAATACCACACCACAGCGTGAAATCACCTTCACACTGTTAAATTCGAGCGTTTTCACATGGTTGACTATGTGAACACAATATTAACACACTGTGGAATACTGTTCTTTCTAGCAGTGCTTGGCAGTGTAAGCTGCCAAGTGTATGCGTTTTTTTCCTCTGAAGAAACAAAACTTGTCATGAAATTATACTAAGTATATAGCCCTTTAAAAGCAAAACAAAGCCTTGATTTTCTATTTTCCCTTTGCAAGTGAACCGATAGTCTGAACGTAGGTCCTAAACTACGGTAGCAGTGTAGAAAAATGACTCGGAATGCTTAAGAGCTATCATCGCTAAAGGCCTATATAAATTCTCAAGATGAGGACATTTTCGCTTGTATAGGCCTACGTGCATGTAACTGCTTGATCGTGATCACAAACATGAGAAATAATAACAGGATGTCGCAAATCAACTCGAATTTTCTCAGCTGCGAGGAAAGATTCATTAACACAGTGGTATTTGTCATGTTCTTAGTCTTTTTTTTGCTCCAAAATGTACCATTTGTTTGTTTTTTTTATTACTAACAGTGTGCTTGTAAAGAAACAGCTCACCATATAACAAATTGTAATGCAGAGGTTATGATGGCTAATAATGTATATGAGTGGATATTTCTTTATCTGGCCGAAGAATATACTTCCTTTTATCAAAGTCTTTTTTTTTCTAAATCACAAATACTTCTTTCGTCTGTTAAACACCATACACGATGGCAATGTGCACATCAGTAACGACTTCAAAACATGTTTACTCTCTAAATGAATCTCACGTGGATGCATATTCTCAAGGTGTTGAAGAGATTGCAGTGTTCGGGGAGACTGCAGCAAAGCTATGTTTTTCTCTCGAGTCCCAATGATGGACTTTGTTCTATCTTTTTCCCTTTTCTTTTATGCCTTAATACTTATAATATAACAGCCTTGAATTAATGATCATTAACGGTCATTCAATGAGCAAAGCAGGTGGTAAGTCCAAAATGACTCCGCTCGTTTTTGGCAGAGTCAATTGTAGTAACTTTGTTGCAATAGGAAAGATGAAGCAAAATGATACGTGAAAAAGAAGGGAAATTTATGTTTCATTAACAGTTACATTGCAGAAGGGGGATGGTCAGTCATTGTCTAATGATGGTGATAATAGTGATGATGATGATGATGATGATGATGATAAATATAAAAAATAGTAGTAGGATCAGTAGAAGTGAAATTATAATGCTAATGATATCAGTCATATCACTAGTAGTAATATTAATGATGATTACAAGGATTGATGATAATAATAATGAAACTTAATGATGGTAAGAATAACAATCGTTTTATCGTTCTATGAAATAACCTATAGTAATACTTAAAAAGACAATAATGGTGAAAAATGGCAATAAAGATGATAACACTGGTCTCATTTTACACAAGATAGCGTCTCTAGTGAAAGTAAAGAATTCCCAGAGAGCCCTATCATTATTGATTTGATTTACAGGTTATTAGTATAAACAATATTGACCTTTGCTTTGCACCTACTATAGCAGAGCGAGATTGATCCTTTTCAGCTGATTAATCTTAGTTTTTTAAAGCTTGAAACATGCTTACGCAGCTATTTGTTTCCGTGTGCCACGGACACTTCATAAACCTCTCCTATGGAGCTATTCCCATATCATCTGGGTCATTATTGAAAACATTCCTGAATTATTCCACGACCGGACTTCGCATAATCGAATTATGTCATCACACAATCAGCCCAGGGTTTCGTAGACATATCATGACGAGGCCACCGAGTACGGCACAGTTCCGCTCTCGCCTATGTGCGGTTTGTGCCATCAAAATTCATAGCTTCGACAGACAAAAAGTTGAAAAGATAACCAAAAATTCAGGCCTTGTACAAGTAGTGAAGGAAATTGACTGTCAAATCGAAAATTGATAACTTCCCACATACCTGCGTATTGCGACACACACTACCAAGAGATTTCGAAATGCTAACTCTGTATACATTTTTAAAGTATAGGGGCTAATGCTGAAGACACATCTTTTTTAGGCTTATTGATTTCATGTAATTTTAAATGCAAAAATGTTATTTTTTCATCTCTCTTTTCTAACCTCCTTTTTCAATCGCTCAGAGATTTTTGCCAAAGGCGATATAAAAAAAAATCATTATTATCAATCTTATTAATATTATTGTTATTCTTATTATCATATCAGAAGCTAAAATCATATTTTTTTTTATTCTTGGAAGGCATCACAATCTGAACTTAAACTATTCAAACTTTAAATGCTCTGTGTCACTTAAAATGATGTTTGCAATTCCACATCATGCCATAGACATACTAGAATATGATTATGTAGACATAACTGTGTGTGCGTATAAACGTAATGATGAATGCACATAATTATGATTGGCACATGTATTTTATGCCCTTTTTTCCCCGCCTTTTTCTTCCCTGATCTTCCCTACCTCTCAGACATGGATGTGCGGGGGTACGCTGGAGATTATCCCGTGTTCCAGAGTGGCGCACATCTTCAGAAAACAGCAGCCGTACAAATTCCCGGACGGAAATATCAAGTGAGTGATATCCTATAGGCTGTCAAAATCAATTTGGCAATGTCGTGTTATAATTGGGTCGTTTGTGTGTGTGTGTGTGTGTGTGTGTGCGTGCGTGTGTGAACTTTGCTTTGGCAATGGGCTTTGGATTGCAGAATCTATCTGAAGGGAACGATACCGTACAGGATACTCATAATTAACGTAATGTCCATCAGTTTAAGGACTCCCCATAAATGTACTATTATGTCAAGGGTATGTTTATTAACTGTCATGTTCTTAAATCTCACAGTTAATAAGATGTTAATAAGATGTATTAGGCAAGTGACAGATAACCCCATGACACCATGTTATGTGAAGATTAAACGAATATGTTAAGTGATATATATATATATATATATACATACATACATGTAAGTTATATATATATATATACATATATATGTATATATATATATACATACATACATATAAGTTATATATATATATATATATATATATATATACATACATATATATATATATATATATATATATATATATATATATATATATATATAGATAGATATATATACCAAAGGTATGATTATCATCTGGATCTCTATTGATTTACTATAATAAGCTTAGATAAATGTGGACTCAATTCATGCTTCTGTTTACACTCAACACATATCCATTCATTCATCAACATTTCCAATATAAATGCAGTGGCAGTAAGATACACAAAAAGTTACTCCAAATCATGTACAACATTCATATAAATCGATTGTTATTCAAAAAAGAAAATGCTGTAAACTGAAGTGCAATAGATGTTGTGACTTTTATGACAATACGGCATCAAAATTGTTGAAAATTCCATTCAATTCAATTCAATTTCATTTTTCGACAAGAACATCACCTTTTTTTTTGTAACAGAAAATAAGGTGGGCAAATCTCTGTAGAATGAAAAGAGTGTACAAAAATGTAGCACGTACCTTACGATAATTATACATTATCATAAAATGGAGGGGACTGCTAAAAAGTAAGGCCTTTCATAATAACTGTGCAGATAGTTATGTGGCAAGACTTTTCGAAATGTCATTCAAATCTAATTCAAGAAAATTAAATTTACCCAGTCATGTCACTTGAATGCCGCTGTTATTGTCGTCTGCACATGCCTATGATATTCCATATCCCATGGCAACCCGTGGCGGGAGATCAATTTTTCAAACCGCATCACGTTATGTTAAAGGAATGGCATCACCGCCACCCCTCACCTGCCATAATTCGCAAGACTTGTGGGAGATCAGATTATGTTTAAAACATCAGATACAGATCAAATACAGAGTCAAAATACTAAAATTCTACTATTACTGCTCCGGATAGTGGAACGATTACCAGTGATAATAACTGAAACAGTCGGCGACGAACAACGCTCACTGCTGTGATAAGCAATACTAATCAATCGTGATCATCAAAAGATTTATCCCCCCCCAAAAAAAAAAAAAATAATAATAAAAAAATACATATATATGTTTATATTTATATGTATCACAAACGTTCATCAAAGAAGATATTGCATACATTACACGATATATTTCAACACAAACAAACAATACGAAAATGTATGCCATTTTTAAAGACTATTTTGCAAATATAGAACAATAAGAATAAGATCTTTTTGTCTAATTTTGTTAATCCAACACTTACAGAGAAACAAGTTTATGGAAAATTCGTTTAATAAATGTTACTCTCTAACAGCTTTGTTGAAATCCTTACAAAAACTTTGAATGAGTCCAGCTGCCTTTAAACAAGTAAAATTTCATCATGAAATGAGACCTTGCACAAATTTGCTCATGCTCCGTCGCCCACCATGTTGACTCTGAGAAAAGTTACATCTCTGCGGACTCGTGATTTACTGGCACGCTTCGAGTTTCTCGATTCTCTCCCAAGATAGGGCGTTTATTAGTTTAAGGATATTGGCCTTTAGGATGACATTTCACGTTGATGAAAATCTGCATGAGGTTGAAATACAACACATCGCTGTGTGAAAGACGCACAAGAAAATATTCCAGATATACGTTTTCTTCTAATTTTGATTGATACTGCGCTAACGTCACCGTTTGCATGATAATTACCAGATGAAATTCCTCAGCCTCCCTTAAAGAAAGATAAACAAATTGTATTCCAGAGCGAAATGATGGTAAGGGCAGCAATGGAATTGTAATAAATTGAGGTGTTATTCAATCCATTAGATAGAATAAGTTGCAGTACATACCCATACCTATATTTTAACATACCGGTAGTGTATATAAAGTTCGCTAGCCTTCGATTCTAAAGCGAAATTTGAGTGCACTTCCGTGACATAAAGTGTCGTTTTTAATGTGTTTATAGGAAACATTATGGACTTTCAGGAGGTAGATTAATCTCTATATTATGACATTTGTGCGAGTAGTTCGTCTGTCTCGTTTGCAATTAACGAAGTATAAAAATGAAAGCAGAATTGTAAATATCGCTCGTTCATGTCTTTTTTCCCCTGCTTCCAGCACGTTCATGCGTAACACAATGCGTTTGGTAGAGGTGTGGGTGGACCAACCTTACCGTGACATCTTCTACTCCCTCAAGCCGCAGCTCATGGGGAAGGAGTTCGGCGACATCTCGGACCGAGTAAAGCTGCGAGAAGACCTCCACTGTCACGACTTCAAATGGTTTCTCAACAACGTCTTTCCCGCCCTCAACGTACCAAACTCCAAGTCACAAGCTAGAGGAGAGGTAGATACCCCACTCTCTTCCCATTTCAGTTCATCAAAGTCAGTATCAGTGTGCGTCTTTTAAAGACAAAAAATCAGCAGAGAAAGAGAGACATATCAAACAATAATGTGAATGAGACCACTGAAGTTCTTCCATTGTCCATAATACGTGTATCAGAGGACCAGTTTTGATGATGCGTTTACTCTTCTTGCATGGTAATGTATAGCTTTGCATGTTTTAATTCCTGTCCTTATACAGTGTTATAATCTTTCCGGGTAGTTATCAAAGTACCCATATATATTATGATATGAAAAGTAAGATGAAAAGGGAATAATATAATACATATCGGCATACAAAAAAGGGGGTGTATAGTTTAAGTGATACTGACTGTTTGATAAAGAAATCCAAATGAGAATAGGGAACTGAGAATCGGGAACTAGCAATATTTACGAATGTTATTTTAATTGCTAATGGTAGTTCGAAAAAAAAAATGGATTTTTCTTCTTCTTTTTTTTTTTTACAGTTTAATCTAAACTGTTGTATCGTGAAATTGATACAAGTTCATTCAAGGAAAACAGTGAACTGCTTATTGTAAATCTTGGAAAATACGTATATGCACAATCATGATAACTGATAAAGACTGAATTGAACTGAATTGAATTGAATTGAATTGAATTGAGTTGAATTGAAGGATTAAATTACAAATATTGTCCAATCTTTGACTGCCAAGTTTGCAATAGTGACTTCACCACCTAAGTTACCTTAGAAAAAAACAAACAACGTAGAATATATGCCATGAGCATGCCATTTCCAACATTCCGATGCTCATGTGGAAATTTATTTCTTTAAACTTGGTACTCTAGCTTAGAAATTTGGGACTAGGAGTGTGTCTGGACACGATGGGAAAAGGAACCATGGCTGTGTACCCCTGTCACGGAGAAGGTAACAACCAGGTAAGCAAGTTTGCTGCTTTTTGCAAGAATCAACATCAGTGACGAAGAACTGGATAAAATGAATTTCAAACTGTATGCCTCACTCTCTCCCATTTCCCTTTTTTTTTAATCCATGGAATGTATTTGAGTGACATTGTCATATTAGATGTAATGATTATTGTTAACAGGATAGTTTGACATCGGTTAAGGTGAGGATTCAGCTTTTTTTGCGAGATACTTAAAAAACTACTTTATGAAATGTAAAGGAGCATTTATTCTTAAAGAGGAATTCAAAGTTTGATGAAAATAAGTTTTGAAATGGCTGAGACATCCAAAAACAATGTAAATCAAAGCGATCCTAATAAAAGATGGGTCCCACATTTTATTAGAATTGCTCTAGTTTGGATATCTCAGTCATTTCAACACCAATTTTCTTCAAATAATCTTTGAATTCCTCTCAGAATCTTGTGCTCTCTCTTATTTCATAATGTGTTTCTCATTGTTTGAAAAAAAAAATCATCTTCAAACAACGTTGGAAACCTGTAACCCTGTCTCAACTGAAGGTGATGTATGAACATTCTTGCTCTGATCTTTAAACTAATGATATACACACCCACGCACATTATACCGCAGTTTGAAGAAAAAAAAATCAAATCCATCACAATATATTTCATAATTTCATTTTCATTTTCTGTGCCAAAGACGCTTTCATTTCTTATCAGTCGATGTCAGTCGTTAAGTGGTAGTGGTGATGACAATGTGTCAAATGTTTAAACTTACAACGAAGAATGATAAGAAAAAAAAAACTGCCGGAAGGAGAGACAAGTAGTTACATATGCCAGAAGATGACTAAACTATGTTTTGTAATAAACATTCCTGGCTAGTTTGGTTTTCGGGAAGTATTGTTGTGACGATTTCACGTTGAACAAAATCTCAGTTATCATCCAGGTTACTTTCATTTACCATTTACATGCTTCAGTGTTTTTAATAATATGTCTAGTTCTTTCGTGATTTGTGCTGTTTCTTATTGTTAATATTTCTATGATTATTGTTACCATTTGATATTATCATTACTACCATTATAATCGTCGTCATTATCATCATCACTATTTTCGTAATAGTTGTTGTTACTGTTAGTTTTTTTTTTTAAGTTTGCTCTTGTTTTTGTTTTGTTTGTTGTTGTTTTTCTACCGAAGGCCTTCAGTCTAGGCTGGGATAACCACCTGTACCACAAGAATCGATGTATATCTCTGATGAGGGGACAGGTACAACTTACCATCCGAGCCTGCAAACAGTCTCCTAATCTACGATTCCAACACACCAAGGTAGCTGACATGCCTTGGCGCTCTTTTTTACTTTCTGTTATTCCTTCCACCCCGTCCTTCTCATTCGGTGTACTTTTCCCTTGATTTTTTTTTTTTGTTGTTGCTGTTGTTCTTTTTCGAACTAAATGGGGATTCACGCTTAGGAGGGCCGACGCTTTATAGGAGTCTCCTCCGAAGGACCGATAGGCAATGGGGATAAAGTGCTTTACCCATAGGAGGACACTTGGACTCGAACCAGCGACCTCGTGATTGATATGATAGTCTTGTCCATTCAACCACACACATCTCCTCGTCCATGTCTCCTATTGTCAGATACAGCATAGAAGGACAAAGGATAAATTGATGATTCAATAATTTTTTTTTTTTTAATTTATAAAATGACCTTACGGGCATCTGATTGTAAATCTTAATATTTCATTCAAACGTTGAATTCGAATCTAGCGTCATGTTATAATGCAATAAATCCGTAGTCACAATTATGTTCCCCCCTAAAAAAGAAAAAAAAATGTATGACAAAATAAAATTTTGTTTTCATGAACGAAAGATAATATGTGACTCCTTGACCTCTGACCTACACCTTGCTTTCCCTTTCACACTAAACAGGGTCAGACAATGATGGACCTATCCACGGGAAAGTGTCTGGATGTTCACCCGGATGGAACACGCGTGATTCTACATCACTGTGACGGCAGCATGAAACAAAAGTGGCAGTTCAGCTATTACTTCAACCGCAGTGGTACCCTTCTACCATAGCGTCTCTGCCTTCAGCATCCTTTTCACTCAAAAAGATGGACCTCTAAAGTGGAACTGAACTCCATCATTTAGATGGCTATCAATAAAGAACTAGATTGTCTATCAATAATTTATTAACTATAACCCCTCAGAAATCATCAGGACTACATCTATACACCTCTAAAATAACTCGACCTCCAATTACGTTAATAGAAGTCATATACAAACTTATGATAGTGAATGCTTGTGTGCAAGTGAGTTTGAAGCAAATTTAAGATCCATTGCATGGGTGATGACATCGATAGTTCATGTGATATGTATTCGTGTTCGTGGCGATTAACACTCTTTAGTGAAAAAGAAATGTACAACTTACAAAGTTGTTCATCATAATTATATATTAATATATATAACATACATATATATATATATATATTTTTTTTTTTTTTTTTTTGGGGGGGGGGGAGTTCTTATTTTCATAAACTGCAATTAAATTTTGTCCCTCGTTTGATTTTACGGTATTTCTCTAGACGCGTTCATAAATGGATATAATTTTCGCTGTAAACTCCACTGATTACAATCAGTCATGACATGTCCGTTGATGAGAAATGAAGATTGGCGCTATTAAAGACGAACAGACAGTACTTGGCCTAGTTATATCTGTTTTATTTATTGCATGTAAATATCCTACCGCTTTTGCTGCAAAGGATATTGAAGATCGATTGGCTTCATTCAAGCGCACACGATCAGCTCTGATTTCATTTGACGAGGGAGATTAGCTGGTCGAAGAGAAAATAAGTTAGAAGTTAGGAGAAGAGGAGGGTGAGGGCGAGCAGGAGGGAGGAATACCGGTACAAAAGTATCTGTCTATCACAAGAAGTGGTTGTTATACGTAGGTCAACAAGGACTGGTACAGTGGACTCCCGTTATAACGAAGTCCTCGGGACCGGCAGTTTTCTTTCGTTATATCGAAATTTCGTCATCACCGAACAAATAAACATAGTGCGGATAATGTGGAGGTCTGAATTTTTACTTCGTTGTAACCAGAATTTCGTTATAACCGTGTTCGTTTTAACGGGAGAGCACTGTAGAGAGTCAGATACAAATGTAAATGTGTTGTTGTTTTTTTGTGTGTGTGCAGAGATGAAAAGATTGCTGTTAGAGAGCCTTACCAAAGGGAATTGGTGACAAAATATATTTTTTCCCCCAATTAACCTTGCATCGCTTCCATTGGGACTACAGACTATTGACCACGAAAGATAAAAATATGACAATTATGATATCAATTTTATTTAAAGATGGGAGGTAGTAGCCTCGCTACACATGAGAGATATGTTTCCATTTTTACGGAATATGTCGCTCATTGTTAGCACAGAATTTGTCGTCTCAAAGCTATGTTTCCACTCAGTTAATTCTATCTAAGTTAAACCGCTATTGATTGGATCTTAGACTGCACATCTTCGAAACGTCGGGAAAATCTTGTTGCAACGGAACAGGATAATGTCACTAGAAAGCAAACAAATATTTCAAAAAAGTAATATACAAGTTGAAAGTGACGTCGCACTCCTTTGAAACTATAGAAAAAAATCTTATGATCGTTCAAAATTAGAACACACCAGAGTGCCTGTATCCTGAGTGTGAACACTTCAAAAGTAGGAATATTATCTTACCAATGGAACATTTATGACAGTGAGTTATTGTTTTTATGTGTGTGTTTACCACAATCACATATTTAATATCATAATATCATCGCGAATGATATCAATTTACAGTGTAGGACCTATGTGACCTAGAGAATATTTTATTTTATGAATGAACAAAATGTACTTGATTGTATAACAAGTTCAACGTTCACATTGGTGCAATGAACCGAAGCTGTAATATTTTTGTGTATTTTACAAGTGATATTAAGTATTTTTCACTTGTCAGTTTATAGTATACGTGTGTTTTCTTTTACTCGTCTGTAATTGATCCTAACTGGATATACTATGTAATATTTTGTTTGTTAGGTGAGTAACTTATTCCTTTGTCCTATTTGTTGACTAATAACATTCTTTCTAACACGGACAAGAGTTTTCATTATGTTGCATTGTAAGTTTGTTGAACTTTTTGCCAATATTAGTGCAATTTTAGATGATCAAGAAATTTGAAATAGCTTAAGTACATGTAATTATTCAAAACGGCAATGAAACCGTTTTTCTTAATCGTACGCATGCAGTACTGTTGTTGTTGTTGCTTTTCACATTGCTCTTATCATTAAAAAGTGCGAATGATTGGGAAGCGTTATTCAAATTCAATGTGCTTATATAGCTGCCATATGTACAAAGATACTAATGTTAAAATGCCTATCTAGTTATTTCTTTTTAAGCAACTATGTCAAAATGAATTCCAGTCCATGAAAACTGTTCACTCATTATGCACGAAATGTCATTGTTGTACTTGTAATTCAAATACAAGTAGTACAAGTTAATTTTTGCTCACAAGTGCACTTTTCCACATGGGTGTGTGAAAACGTCATTGACGGGATAAACTTACTGTATCAGTTAAGTGTATAGTAGTAAATGTATTATATTTGTTTCTTTTCGAAAAATATGATGAGTATTTAAAGTTTTGGCGCTTGTACGTATGTGGAGCGTTTTGCTTGACATAATTCACTGAAAACGTATCTGATTTGATGTTGCCACACTCTGTTAAAATGTTCAATTCATTCTAGTGTCAAGCACATCAAAACCTGATTGTTCTATTGTACGCTCTGTTGCCAGAATTTTTTTGGTGTATGTTTATTGTTTTCTCATTCACACATTCCAGCCATGTAGTAAGTGCGAAATGGTTGGTTTGCTATAGTTCCATTTAGCGTGAGCACTTTCGTTGTAGGGTGCGTTTATCAACTAACTTCTGGCGTATAGAATTGAGGTTTCCAAACGACTTTCAGGAGTATAAGGAAAAAAAAACTGAAAAGAGTTGTTTTCTTGCCAAGGGGGTAATACTTATTAATCTGATATCTAAACTTTTTCTGGCGTGAGAATATTGTCACCACTGTAGACTCCAGTGCATACATTTCCTCTTTAATATCATTTCGTCATATTTTATACAAGAATGGTTATATGTTGTATCTGTCAAACCATCTAATTTCTTGAAAGATATTAGTACCTCTCAACGTATACGCGCATGATTTTGCCTTCATCGGTCGTAAATGCGCCGGCTAAACGTTGCTAGGCAAGCGCTAGGCAAGCGGTTCTTCGATAAGAAAATTGTGTATTGTTCCTGAGGCACTTTCTTGTATTTAGCTTAATTTGAAAATGAGACGTTCTACATGGTTTTGAACAGATAGGCGTTGTACCAACTTTGAAGCCTTAGAAATTAAGTTTCATTTTTCTACTAGGTGTTGTAATGGTGAGATAGGTGGGATAAGTATTAATTGATGTCCATTTTATTAATGTGCGAAGAAAGAAAACAACGCTTACGTCACAATTTCGTATTGCGCACGCGTCTTCCGTAAAACATATAGCGTCTTCTTGCTTTAGTATCGAAACAACGGACGGCTTTATTATGTTCTCTCTTTTATTTTTTTTTCTTCATGCAAGTAATTTTGGTAAGCTTTTTCTTTTCAGGATATTATACAGAAGTGATTTAAAGTATTACATCATTTACCAAGAAGGGAAATTCGACCTATGTGTGATTTTCCCCTCTTTAATCAGATTCATTTCACATTTATTCATGTGATATTTCACGGATATAATGGTTGTCGCGTTGTACGTAAATTGTTTGAATGATAACCAATGCTATGTGGACTACTACAGAGGCAAAATATCTTTTAAGAAGTCGTAAATGGTGCGCACCTTGAATTAAATCTTGTCGTATTTATGATGTGGCAATCCGAAGTACTACAATGATATTTCTGAAAGTTATATTAAAACGCAAAAGCGATAAATCATACGGCGCACTGTCTACGGTGTCGTGTTTTGCGTATTAATTCTTGTTGTTTTTTTTTAATTTCTTAAATATGTTACCGTTGCTTGATAGGTAGGTCTACTGACTGCTGGCGTTAAAATAGTTTGTGTTTTCATACTTTTGATGATAATCATGTCTGTGTTTACTTCATAAATTATCCATAACGAGAGGAAAAATAATGGTAATGATTATGCTTTCTTTATTATCATTATTTTTTATTATTGTCATTATTTTATTCTTATTTCAATATCATACATCGACACTACTACTGCTACTGCTACTATATTACTACTACTGCTGATGATACTACTACTACTATTATTACTACTACTACTCAAGGCAAATACATTGTACATGACGCACACAGTTTTGATGCATCAGTTGATTAACAGCCAAATTCACCATTTGAATTCGTCGGAGCTATTTATTCAGATTGCAGTATGTTCAGGTGAGGAAATGAAGGGTCGACTAAAGTTCGTCGTACGGGGGGGGGGGGGGAGGGGGTAGAGAATGAACTACTTTTTTTTTGCGTTCTTGTCCGGATTGATAGCCTTGTCTAGCTGGATTCAGCAGAACTCCCTCTGTGAGAGGCAATGTCGTTTCACCTAAGTGGCACATTCCGCCCTCTATCGTCCTTGGGCATACAGCCTTCTCACTCCATACTGGAAGTTCTACGAACTTTTAAAGGGTAAATCATTTGATTTGATTTAATTCAGATTCATTTTGTTTCATTTTATTTGATTTCATTTCATTTAGTCTTTCATTTCCAAAAAAAAAAACCCCAACAAATTCACACAATATTATAAGCACATAACGTAATCGTATGAACACAAAGATTTTTTTTTGTTTAATATTCACATGAGCTCGTGAATTGTTACATAACAAGATAACAAACTTCGAACAAAGTCATACATATAGAATTAATCAACGTTCTATTGAATAATGGGCAATCAAATAGGCTGTTGGAAATGGTGGAGATTGCTAAAAAGCCTAGCCTGTATATTGCAGTCCCCTCAGAAAAAAGAACAAACTCACAAATGTAAACAACTCTTGTTGCTCATTAAGAGAGAGAGAGAGAGGGAGAGAGAGAGAGAGAGGGAGAGAGAGGGAGAGAGAGAGAGATAGAACAAATGCGCACTCTAAATGCACATTCAGGAAAGTCGTAGAGGTAAACGGGGGGGGGGACGAAACCTTAAAGGACACTATCATCAAAGGAAATAAAAGACATTACAGAAGAGGACAAAACATAAACAATTAAGGGGTACATGATCCACAACAGTGCAGATAGACATGGGGTCTGTCAGGAGAGGCATTTTGTGTCTATATACAGTGGCAGATCCAGAGGGGGGCGCAACCGGCGCACCCCCCCCTTTTATTTTTCGTTAAAAACAAAAGAAATAAAATTGAAATGAAACCCAGAAGTGGCACCAGAAATATTAGTCACGCCCCCCCCCCCCCTTTACAGAATTCCTGGATCCGCCCCCTGGTATTTAAAGTCATGAACTTAATGGAGATGTACGCACGAATATCGGATAGCTATGGAAAAAAACATCAAAATGCTTTAAGGGATGGAAATAGTTTTGATTGAGATGGGACTTCAGGTTTCCAACTTTTTGTGAGATAATAAGAAATCTCTGTTGAAATACGAAAGAGCATACAATTCTAAGATCAATTCAAGCTTATTTGATGAAAAGATTGGTTTTGCAGTGGCTAAGATAACCAAAAACAAAGAAGTCCTAATAGGAAATGGGACCCACATTTCTTAGGACTACTTTATTCTACTTTGATTATTTTTTTCATATCTAAGCCATTTCAAACCGATTTTTATCAAACTAATTCTAAATCGTTAGAATTGTATGCTCGGTGATATTCTATAAATGGTTTCCAGATATCTCGCAAAAAGTTAAAATCTGATTCCCCCATCTCAACCAAAACTGTACCATCCCTTTAAAAACGGAAGCAGCGTAGGCTAAATTATGGATTTCATTATCTATATTGTCTAAGTGGGGTGGCAAAATTAAGGATAGATAAAAAAAGGGGAAAAGATGCAGGCTTCTTGTCCAGATACCATTCATGCTATCAGCTATAGACGTAAAGTGCAATTCTAATTTGGGGTCTACCTATTTAGCAACTACAACCTCTTTTTCTTTGGTCGTAACGTCACAAAAGTGATGTGAAATGAAGGATACTTTTTTTTTTTCACCGCAACTAAAACGGGTCTTCGCAATCTAACGTTACTCTCTTTCTAATGAAATATGGAAAAAAAAATTCTCCGTGGTCTATCTCTACAGATACTATTCAAACGATGATAATGACGAACAGTTGCTCTAAACCATAAAAAAGAGAGAAAGGGAGAGAGAGAGAAAGAGGGAGAGGGGGGGGGGGATATACCGGCATCCACTTGATTCGAGGTTAACCGAACAACGATCTCAATACCCCTCGTGGGCCCCATAATGTAGACATTTGTCATGCCAGATTATACGCCCCGACAAGTCGGCTTTTCAATAGCCACCTGACAGCAAAACTAAAAAGAGAAATCTTCTTTTTATCTCCTCGAAAATACCGACGATTCTCATCTTTTTTACCCATTCTTAAAAGACTGGAATCTCTCAGACTCTATTTACAGATTACTGCAAAATAAAATAATATCCTCCCCCCTATTCCGACTTCCTCCCATTTGCTATTTTGTGGCGGGTTTTGATTCCTGTAACCTCCGTTTTTGAATGATCTGTTGCTGTGGCGTGATAGTCTTATAAACAAAGACGATATAAATTGTCGCCGGAGGGGTTTCGCTTCTTCTTTTTTAGTCGTAAATCCATTTGCATTATCAGCTTTTCTGACATTAAGGACACTAAACTTTTCATTTTTCTCCCTTCTCCCAAACGGGAGAATGGCGATAAACATAAATCTGTCACGCTTAAAAGGAATAACTTCGATAAATTTCTTGTATTTCGGTACTTCACTGAATGAATAATGCTCATGAGGGGACAGCATTCTACAAGGCTTTTCGGCAGTTCCCTCCATTTCCGATTGCATTCCCTTTATTGACAAAAATGATCTGCATTGATTTAGTATATATATATGCAAATGTCATTATTATTGTGCTTTATACTTTTGTTAGAAATTCAATTAAATGAAATGAATGAATGCACGAATGAAAGAATCACTCTAAATTATTTTTCCACCGACGCGACGCATTTACGGGATCGAACCTGTGTGAAGTTCAAGCGGTTGTGTCTGCTTTTATCTTGGTGTGTGTGTTTTAATTTTTGTTCCCGGTACGGTTATGTTATCTATAGCGGTCTCGTTTGACCTATGTTACTGCGTGAACGAGGACACTCTATCATGTCTATAGGAAGACCAACGAGACATTAGAAAGAAATTGCAAGGAGTTAATGAGAATGTATTTTGTGCATGAACACTTTGAAGCTACACTAGTTTATCTTGGCGCAAGACAGTGAGCACACTAGCCTGGCTGACCTTTCAGCAGTACATGTATTATTTTTACCTTTGTTTCCTCAGCCAAAGAGTTGCTAATTTTCTGGCATTGGTTTTGCCATCTGTTAATTCGCAAATTTGTGAGCCCCCCCCCCCCCACCCACCCCCTTCCCATCCTAATAAAAAACAACAAAGCAACAACAACAACAGCAACAACAACAACAACAACAGCAACAACGAACTAACAACTAAACAAAACAAAACACACATCCAACTAACAAACAAACAGAAATTGTGAACAGATTCGTACGAAAATTTCAGTGACGGTTAGATATGAAGCAACGGACGAAAGATTGCCCTTTAGAGGTAATGCGGATCACCATGTGAACCCAGAAAATTTATATTGAAATAAAAAAAAGGTTATATTGAAATTAAAAAAAAGCTAGGTATCGCAAAGAGTCTCAACATTCCACAAAGTCACCGTATCTTCAAAGGATGCAGGGATTCTTTCTTCAAGAGAGGAAACTTCAGCGTAATTTTTTTTTATAACACCGCAAATATTTGATCAGCATACTGGCAACAATTCTGGAAAAGCGGGGAAATGAGGTGCCTATATAATAGATAAGCAGAAGTATGTGTTTTATCACCTCCTGGGCTCTGTCCTCTATATCAGGCACTTCTAGGATACCAAGGTCTGCTTTGATATTAAGATCCGGACAATGGACAATAACATCAAGGCAAAGCGATTGAAAAACTGAACAGAAAGAAATCACCGCTTCCCAGGAAAGGCACCAAATTAACACCAAAAATGTTTGATTCGCAAGAAATGACATTCTTCTCCACATTAACAATGATCTATATATTTAAGTAGAGTACAGGTGTACCGAAACTAAAGCATGTGAGAGTGAGGAGTTTGGTAGTGACTCCTTCATCCTGTGTCGCTGGGTATTAAAAACATGAAGGCTGTTGTTGTGATTTTGGCCTGTTCATTGACGATGGGACGAATGATATCGAAACATCCCCCTGATTATCCTAGGCCTACACAAACAAACTTCAATTCTAGGTCATACTAAAGGATGAAAATAATACTTTACGCAATGATATTTCAGTTTGATATATTCGAGATATCATACTAAAATGATATTGCGCATGTTTTCTCGGTTTAAGTCATGTTTGACTGGCTAAAGCCAGGCACCTGTAGTATTACACTTCTGGCTGGAGTTACGAGTAACTTTTCAACATAGACGATTTGCAACTATTCTATGTTGAAATGATTGCAGTTACCATGGCGACAACTGAAAATACACAACAGGTGCCTGTTGTTTAGCTGATGTCAAGGTAGGCCTATGCTGCATCCATCTTTGCTTCGATTTCCTTGGTTAAAATGTGACTTGGGAATCAGGACCTAGAAAAATACAACCGGACTGCTACACAAAGTTCATTCTGTATGACGTCAACCTGCCATGAACACTGATACTCTCTTCACAAACCGAAATCAAAGTGCACTCACCTTCATTCTATTGAAGGACAGAAAAAAAAAAGATCGGAAAGATGTTTAATTTCTTTCATTTTTCTTCACACACACACACACACACACACACACACTTACACACACACACACCTCCACACACACACACACACACACACATTTTGTCTGTGTCGCTCTTTCACGCCATATCGCAAATTTGGGCATTTTGCAGAAGTTGAAAAAAAAATCTTGTAGAATATTTTCGGTGGGCGCGCCAAGGAGTTTGGTCTTGCTCATTGCAGACGAAGTTCCGTGTTTTTCCGTCTGATCGCCTGGGAATAGAGTGTTAAGAAGTGTGAGCCAAAGAGATTCTAGCATAAAATCTCATTGGTGTGAACCGTATACATAAGAACACGCTCCGACGCGTCGCCAGCACGTCCAATACACAATTTGGAGTGAAAAGGGGTGCCTCAGGAATCATCTCGTTCAAATAACCATTTTGATCTCGGCGTTTGCGAGAGATAGATCGCTCTACTAGTCTAAACAAGTAAATAACTGCAGTTACACTGGAAGAAAGCTTCGGAACAAAGAGTCTGCATTTGTTTTGTGTGTCTTTTTTTAATCGCGATTTAAGCAAATTTTGTTTTCGATTTTGATATGCTTCGGATTTTACGGGCTTTGTTCAGTCATCTAGAGAGCAACTCCAACCCACGTAACGTGTTGGTAAGTGACATCTCGAACTCCTGTACAGGGACTATAGCATTGATGTGCATGCATATCTATATCCATTGCTTTCTTTTTAATACCTAGGTTTTTTTGTGCCATTTGAGTACTCGGTCCGAGTAGAAAAAGGGCGATATAAATACCCCTATTTTTCTATTTTCATCTATATCATGCTGCATTAACTACGGGGCTACTATGTATTTTAGGTAAATAGCTTACGTTAGAGTAAATTGTTGTCTTTTTAGTATATAGGCAAGGAACAAAATAGGCTGCCTCAAATTGAGAGAACATTAATTTTCATTGTGTTGTACGAGAAACACCACTGCGGAGTTCTCCATTTTAGGGCCTACATCATTAAAGTCAATCGATTTTACATTTCATCAGAAAGACGTGTTTAAGTGGGCAAACTTCTGGCTAACAATCATAAACATACCCTGTAGCAGAGTATCCACATTAATGATTGTACACAGTAACTGCATAGTGAAAAAGAAATTATAACAAACGCTTTGTTTATCAATTACATACTTTGAGATAATTGAAGGGAATAAACTCATGACTAGCGTAGGAGAAGCGAAATTTGATCATTAAAAAGCATCAGCTCACAGTTCGACATGACTTGTGTATGCAGTGAAGCTACGCATTATAGGCCCACTTTCTATCTTTCACGTCTATTTTCATGATTTTGCTCTGCCAATCTCTCCCCCTCCCCCACCATTCTCTTGCTCTTCCATGTCATTCGTCTGTCTTTATGAGACGTTCTAAGTTAACATTCACACAATGACTGAGAAGTTAAAGGGATGGTACAGTATTGGTAGAGATGAAAATTGGGCTTTAACTTTTCTGAGATACCAAGAAAACACTTATGAAATAGTACAGAGTATACCATTTTAAGAGGAATTCAAAGTTTATTTGATAAAAATCGGGTTTGGAATAGCTGAAACATCGAAAAACGATGGTAATGATATGTGGGTCCCACACTTTTTGGGGATCGCTCTGTTTTGGATATCTCGGCCATTTCAAAACCATTTTTTTAATCAAATAAACATGGAATCCCTCTTGGAATTACATGGTCTTTCATACGTTTATATTTCATAAGAGGTTTCTCATTATCTCACCCAAAAATGTATAAACCTGAATCCTCACCTCAACCAGTACTGTACAGTCCCTTTAACTCCTACACAAAGAAACATTGATACTATTTGTATCTATTATGTAATTGTAGAGAGAGGAGGAAAATGAGGGAATTATAATTCATTGTTCCTTAGTAATTTATCACTCACGTCTGCATGGCTTATTGCTTGCTTCTTCCTCAGCATTGAGAACTGTAAGATTCTCAGGATCGTTAAAAAAAAAAATGTTGAATACAGTGCTGTATTCTGGACATGACTGTCTGTAGCCTTTTGTCAAGGCCCTCTCGCTGTATGTTAAAGAGAGTCCAGCTGAGTGGACATTACAGCGAGAGGGCCTTGACAAAAGGCTAAAGGGGTCAGTTTCTGGAGTCGCGTCTCGAAAGTTCAAGGCACTCTGTCAAGAAGCTTAAAAGATGAATCAACGGCACAACAAGAGAGAGGGAAAGATAGATGGAGAGAAAGAAAGAAAAAAGAAAGAAGGAAAGATCAGTCGACTGTTTGCGAAAGATTTTTCGTATTTTCTGGCTTCAGCTTCGCTGTTTGCTTTGCCAGTGCCATTCCGAAGTTTCCGTGCCACCAACAATGCGGTGCAAACATGAACATGAAAGATTTCTCCCGCTGAGTTAGATCTCATTCCACGTCAGGTGGAAGAATTCAATCATTTCATTTTTTTTTCTCTCTTTTGCCCGAGGAAAGAAAAAAGAAGAAGAAAAAGCATGGAGTGTAGTCGGTTTCTCTAGGCAGACTTTTGGTGGTTAAGGCTTTGTGCACTACCTCAAAATCCTTGACATTATAATTCTGTTGATTTACTCTAGTTTATATCAATTCAAAAGTGAATCCGTTATGTACACATGAGATGATGATAAAAAATAAAGTTGATAGGATAGTGGTAACGTCAGAAATAGTGATGATATCAGTTATTTATAGGATTACAGCTATTACCAAACATTATTTGTATCATTATCATTACCATAGATTATATCTCAAAACTAGTATTGTACGTTTATCATCTGAAGATGGCAATCGCAGAGTGGAGAGATTTATTCAAGAAGTTACATCTTTGCCTTCGGAAAGATGTCATCCCTGCCATTTATTCATCGCCAGCCGTGTATGAGATATTCATATATATCTACACTGTGAAGGAAAGACCCCAGAGCATGCAACGCATGCAGTGAGCATGTCGGAAGAAGAGGGAATCGTGTTTTGCCTCCCAAAATTTCTGCACGTTCAATGAGTCCGAACGTGATTTGATGCTTGCGGCTGATGAAGTCGACGTGCAAAAACTAGATTTCTACCTCCTCCAACCCCCCCCCCCCCAAAAAAAAAAAAAAGAGAAAATGAATGAATCGGGAAGTCACAAAGTGAGAATTGGATGGTCGTTAAGTCGCATCACCCTTCCGGCAATGTCGATTATTACCCCCTTTTCAACTGTTGATGAAGTGGCTTTAACCGCGAGGCGAGAATTTATACGAATAATCATCACAATAGATGACGCCCTCACCTCACATCCCCTCACTTTTGACGGGAGGTGCGTCTAATGATTCAATGTGCTTTGAGTTGCCGACGGACTCTAATGACTTGTGATTTAACTATACATGGCAGCAAGTGGACCGAATCCTAATCGTTTTGAAGCTTTAAAAGTTCGACTTGCTCTTTTCTACTAACCCCTCCATTATTTACGTCTAGACTCAAATTGACGATGGCATATTGTGTCCCCAAAGCAAAGTTCAAGCATGTAGCTCCATGGTTCAAGTTTCATCATTTTTTGTTTATTAATTCCAACCCGCTGTCGCTGTGTGGAGATTGAATATGTACATGTATTCTTTGAATTTCCCCGCAAGTTTTCTTGGATCTATTCGAAAGCAAGTCATATAACCCTCCTTGGTGAACCGTCCGCGTTTCCTCTGACCGGAAGATTGCCCTCTCGTATCGAATAGAATCATGCACCAATTTTGGCTCGAATTACCCATTTTGTCTCTGGCGATTCTTTTTACCTACTTTGAAATGAGGAGTGAGATCTATAATCCCTGCGTACCGTGTTCCTGCGTTTGTTTCTCGATTGTCTATAACGCTCATTATATCCCACAGAATATGAAGACTGGGCAAACAGCCTACCCTAAATACATACGAACTGTAACTTTAAGCCAGGCGCTGCCGTTAAATGCGTCCCTGTATGTTGTACTGATAATTTTTGGCCTTTTTAATACTTGTTTTTAATTAATTTTGACCAATTTGGCATAATTACATAATTATAATTATCAAATTACATTTAATGGATCCTTTCATTACTTATTTTCATGAATGTAGCTTTCAACAGCCTCATGCTGGTTTCTTCACACGTCTATGCAAACGAAATAAACCTCTAATTCTCCTTTTACTTGCGCCTGATCAGTTTCTTTTAGTACCTTGTTCCGTCAGAGCGTGTAAATAACAATAAGACAAACTCTGTGTACCCCTTAATCTGGTCAAAATATGAACACATGCCCTAAAGGCATCATCGAATTTATTGTTTAACAGGAAGTTGTTAATTCCGCCCAGGGACCCGGTGGTTTAGCATGATTTGTCCTCCAACTATAATTAACACTTTCACGACTGCCAGACTCACACCCCTGCAGGGGTGCAGGATCAAGAAAACGCCAATCGACTTAGGTCTTGGCTTCGATATGACAAGTCTGACGGGCTTCCACGAAACCCTGTGAAAGGCAAAGTCACGATTTTCAACCACGCACATATTAGTTGTTGTTGTTACTGGTTTTTTTTTTTTTGTTAGACCACGGCGCCCTCGAGAAAACTTAATCGAAGGAGGTTGATCAGCCTGTCAACATGGGACTGCCGATACTGCCAGTCGACCTGTCGCGACTGATTTAGGCAGACAATCCGATGGCATGATCGCCTCCACGCTACGCTGTCAACACCGACTTCAACAACACCTGGGTGCCCCCGCATGCCCATGATATATTTCACTCTCCTTACTCGGTCTTGTTATCGTGCGCCACTCTACAGTCGACGTTCTGCATAGATTTATACTCCTTTGTAGTTTGAGTTAAATTCTTTCCTATTCGCGTGGATGGACCAGGTATGCGCATGGGAGGAATGCATGACTTAGTAAAAAAAACAACAAATACAAAAACAAAACAAAAAAAAAAACCAAACAAACAGAAGCCCGCTACGTCACCCACAGCTAGATCGAGCAGCTATAAACACAAACTACATTGTATAATGGTTATATCAACGGAAGATAATCGTTCATGTAATGGGAGCTGCTGTCTGTACATATACTCCATACACCGTCTAAATCCTTTCATCTCAAAATGCCTTGTATTAGAAGTGTTTACCAAACTAAGAATACTTCTGTCTTGATATCCTTCGGTGATGCTTAGTCGTAACGGGGCGAATGTAGATGGGGGTGAGGCCTTGTTAGTCAAGCCCCGCTTTAACAGAGCCTATCACCGCGACAATATAACGTCCAGGTAACGTCCGGGTAACGTCCGGGTAATCTTACAAGTATTTTGCCCTGCCTGTTAAAACGTTCCCAGCAAAATGTTGCCCGGACGTTTGTCGCGGTAACTTTTGTCAAATTCTACCCTTGTCAGGTATCGGGTATAATTACCACGACATTACCCTGAAGTTACCGCGAAATTACCCCGACAACCCTTCTATTAGAACGCAACCGCGGTAACATCCCTTTGGTAGACAGTTAACACGCATGCGCAACATTGCAGACATAGAATGATTAACACTTGCATCACGTGCAATATTGTAACCTCTAATTTCTATATGCAGTTATTAAGATCAGTGGTTGCAACATCGTTTTGTCTGTGCATATGCCATGTAGTATAAGTATATGTAGGGCCTATATGCGGCGCTGGCCCTGGTGGGCAGGGGAGTCGCGTCAGTGGACCTACCCTCTTAGCAGAAACCTACCCGGAGAAGGTTTTCGATTTGCTTGTTAATGGTACCCTTCGCTCTCTTCTGCGGTTGTATCATGATATTGCCCGAGGCGAGGGATATTGTTCTCCGGACGTTGTTGCGGTAAGCTCTGTTAAAACAGGGCTTGAACTTTATATTCCACATTCAGCATCTTATTCGAGACTATGAGCAAGGGTAGACGCGTCGATCATTTCTCCTCCATCACGAACTAGGTTTGCTATGCGGACCAAGCCACAGGGGTTGACAAAACACTGGTGGGGGGGGGGGGGTGAATGAATAACAATGACATTGAAAACATGAATGTCAGCCAGGGTAATATGACTCACGTGTGTGTATAAGAGACATCTTTCACCTGTCCTTGGACGACGGAAGCAGGCGAGCTCTCGTGTGGTTTCAATCAATGAAAAAGTGGAGGGAAGAAATCAAATCTCATTACTCTGTCCGGATACCAGCCTAACAAGTTTGCCGAAAGATCACGTACAAATCCAGATGGTTTGCTTTACAAATCAATAACTGGGCCCTGCAAATCAGGCTGGAGCTTCGCCGTGACAAACGGTCGACAGCGGCGCGCTCTGGCTCCCCGTGACATGAGGGGAAACTCCACTCCAGTAATTGACTCAAGACCGGAAAATCTGGCTGTTCTTTGGCCGATAACACATATTTTACCGATGTAGAATCTTGAATGTTGCACCCTATAGTGTAGGACTATTGTGATGGCTTGTACGCTACATGTCAAATATTTTAAATTCATGTCCCTTTCAAAAGTTTGGTACTTCAATGTCTGCTAACAAAATTTTATGCTCTTATGGAGATTACCGTCACCCAATCCTATATCAGTCGTATAACATCTTCAAAATATCGTTTTCTGCTACCAGTTTTGTGTAACGCCTTGTTCATCCTCATTGCTCAGTCTGTTCCACCTCTTTTCATAAAATATAGATATCTCTGAATCAATGACAGACTTTACCTCAATTCTGGTGTTTGTTTGGTCGTAAAGTGTGAAATGGCATGATTCTCCTTTCGGCTCATCAGCTATCTGACAAGAAGCCATCGCATGTCTGGCTGTTGTTGTTGTTGTTTTTTTAATTAATTTATTCGTTTCTTTTGTCACAGCAGGAGATCTAACGTTCCAAAGACGTCAGGTCTTGACACTGATCAGCCATGATCCCGTTATATCGAACCGAGGGCAAATTGAAGTTTCGTTAGCATCTACAAGGAGGGCTTTAGCGATAAAATGCCATTATTCCCCTCATTAGTTCGTACGTTTTCCTTATAACTAGAGAATTCTCGCTGTCCCGACTACCTCGTTAGCAGTGTTCGCCTTTAACTCTGAGAGCGCAGACGTTTAGAAATCGACTCAAAAGACACTTTTATCCACAAGCAAGACATGGCAAATTAATGGAAAACAATATACCAGGGGGTGTTTCACAAAGCCGTTCTTAAAGTTAAGAAGGACTTAAGTGCGACTGGTGATCAGTTCTTGTGTGCTGTACTTATCAGAATCTCAATAATTCGGCAGCACAAAAACTGATCACCAGTCGCACTTAAGTCCTTCTTAACTTTAAGAACGGCTTTGTGAAACACCCCCCAGGTAGACAGGAAAGTAAGCATGGTAACACAGCTTTTGACTGCACTGCGTTTTTTCTCTATGGGACGTTTCGTGTTTGTTATTGTATCATAAAAACAGTGATAAATGCACGAAGATGTCCAAAATCCCAAGGGACATAAGGCTTTGTTGCTCGAACATGCTTTCATTCGTTGTGAAATAAGGGACGGAAATATCAAGAAGAAAAGGATTGAGAAACAAAAGAAGTAGAAGAATTGATAGAGAGGGAGGAGGATTAGGAGAAGGAGATATCTGGCATAACCTTGTTTGTTGTCTTCGAATTGGACATTTGAGCTTTAATTGCAATTTGATCAGTTAATTGTTCTAGCGTATCTTGTGCGTTTGTGTGTGTAGGGGAGGGTCTGACTATGGTTGTGTTTATACTTCCCCTTTTCGGGACAAAATCAGCGTGTTGATAAGCGTTTAGTTCAAAACATTTATTACCATATACTCTTTTTACAGGCTGTATCTATGGTTGTGTATGATACCTCCTTGGAGCAAGGTTGATTGCTGTATTGCCGTTCCCCTTTTGAATGAACGACTTAATAAATCGTTCAACAACGCCGCAAAATGTGTCACGGTAAGCCTATAAAAGCCGCATCACGGGGAAGCACGTGACATGTCTATGGACGAAGTGGAATTTGGAGGATGACTGTCTACGTGCTTCTCGCTCTTCAAGCCATTTTTTGCAAGTCTGATACCTTCTCATCTTCAGGGCGCTTTACTCCGTAGCCTTTCTTCCAGACAGTACCATTATTAAATTTGCTATCATTAACATATCTGGAACAAAAAAAAAAAAAAAAATCTGAACTGACGGATAATGAATTATTTCGGTTCTAAATTTCGTGTTCAACGTGAGTCTGCAAGGGGTATAATCAAACCTCTTAACCAACAAACAATGATTACTCTAGGGAAACCGGTTTGTATCATACCTTAAACCGACTGTATCTGCCATGTCTAAAGCAAAGGGGTTTGAACTTCAGTCGGTATATACTCGCCCTTTCATATCTACTTCTATATATCTTTTATCTTTTATTTTAGCAGATTTCTACGCTCTCATAAATTAATTTTGTAAGCACGTCCTCATTCTTTTGGCTGACAGAAAGATCAGTGGTGATTAAAAACGACAACATCAACCCGATAAGATCGTACTTTTGAAATTGGTTGACAAAATTCCATCCATCGACGAAAATGCCCGCTGATTATACAGTGATTAAAAAAGAATAGCTATAATGAACACCGTCGACATACATAATGGCGTATTCGAACCCATGACCTTCCGATTGCCAGACAGGCGTCACATCCATTAGACTACCAAGCTTCTGTCCGATAGCCAGTGATGGTGCTTACCCCTTAAAGGACAAGTTCACCTCCATAGACATGTGGGTTGAGTGAATGCAGCAATATTAGAAGAACACATCAGTGAGTTTGAGGAAAATCGGACAATCCGTTCAAGAGTTATGAATTTTTGAAGTTTCTTCTCAGTCACGGCTGGATGAAAAAGACTACTATAGCTTGTGATGTCGCATGTGTACAACGTTATAAAGAAAGAATAAAGAGAATTCAACATATTTCCATTTTTCTCGCATAACAAAAGAACACTCGACTTCTCTCTTTCAGAAGGCAGGGGGAATAATATTACCCTTAAGATACGTCAGTAACAAGTCAAAGAAATTTGCACTTTATTCAAAAAGTAAAGTTTTGTGAAATTCTCTTTTTATTTTCCTTATATCGTTGTACGCATGTGACATCATACACTGTATAGTAGTCTTCTTATCCAGCAGTGACTGCACAAATACTTTAAAAATTCATAACTTTTGAACGGACTGTCCAATATTCCTCAAACCTTCACTGATATCTTCTACTAATATTGCTGCATTCTCTCAATCTTTATGTATATGAAGGTGGACTTTTCCTTTAAAGCAGCGGGTAGGGAGTATACCTACTGCATAATCATTTGAACGAATAATTTTTGTGTCGAGATTGCAACTCGATCCCTTTTGCTGCAATGAAACAACAGGAGGCAAAAATCATAAGCTTGACAAAGATCATATAGGGCGATGATGATGACCATTAAAAAGGGATGGTATAGTCTTGGTTGAGATGTGGATTCAGGTTTTAACTTTTTTCGAGATAGCTAGAAACCATTTAGAGCCTGTTTGAGCAGTACAATTCCAAGCGGTGTTCAAAGTTTATTTGATCAAAAACTTTTTAGAAATGACTGAGATATTCTAGTACAAAGCAACACAAAGTGATCCTGACAAAAGGTGGGTCCCATGCCGATTTTCATCAAATTAACTTTGAATACCTCTTGAATTGTATGCTCTTTAATATTTCATATAAGTGGTTTCTGTATACATGTATCTCGCATAAAGTACAAACTGAATCCCCATCTCAACCAAAACTTTGCTATCCTTTTAACTTCTTCATCCCCTGGGCAACATATTTATATACAATCTCAGTAGGTTCTGAGGGTTGAGCATCTCTCATCGTTATCCTCTTGACACAAAGGAATTCCCCAAGGGAGCAGTTATCTACAGAAATACAGCTTGTATACTCAAATTCTTGCACCCGTTGTCATTAGAGGATCAATTGGCAATCAGACGCTCCTTCGGGGGCAAAGCTGAATAGCGAAAGCCCGATTTACTCTCCAGTAAACTTTAGTGCAATTGTCTGGGCTTCTCTACTCCGAACTGTACAGTGGTCATTAATAAATAGAGCAAGCTATTAGCTGTATAATGGTTCACTCGCTCACACGACTGGTTATCAACAATTGGAGAATATGTAGTTGGTCACAAAAGTGCAATTCCCAGTTGAAGAAACACATCAAGGTTTAGTCCATCTCTGTTGTATCTGTACGGAGAGATGCAGTCGAATGTCGATGAGGGAGGGACGAACCGTGTGTACCAATTGCTGGAGTAAGGATGGGGGTAGTCCTTGAGTTTGAGCGGACCTCTTGTGGCATGTCGAAAGATGCCCCAGGTTCAACAGCAAACGAGGTCGCCGAGTGAAGCTTGGGGGTACAGTGACTAGACGAGAAAAATTGTAGACAAGTGAGAGTTCAGGAGCATTTCTACAGATTTTAAGATGGGAAAGGGACGTCGGTCATACGATGATTGTTGGGTGTTTGTTTACTCTCGTTAAATGAAGGTTAACAGATCTGTCGAGTGAGCTGATTGGAGGTCAGGTTGGGGTTCATGGAGTCAAAGAACGAATTAGTGGTGATGTCAGCATGTCGTAGCCGGGCGAAATAGGCACATCCCCCCAACTCTAAAAAAAAAAAAGAGTCCTCGATTAAACATACTCTCTCTTCCCTCTCTCCTCTTCAAACTAGAAATGAAAAAAAGGGAAAAAGCGAAACCACAGTAACTCGAATGTTTATAACCCAACGATGACACATAGACTTTTAGGAGTCGAAGATGGGGGACTGTTATCTTAAAAATGAACGACGGCTGAAGATGGAGTTTTGCATAGAGCTTGAACTCGATTGAAGATGCAGCATAACTCCGTGCTTTCCGTGGGACATGGTGACACGTTCGATCGATGGTTCGTTGCAGGTAGGTGACTCACTGGACTGCGCTTAGCACAGTTTTGGGCTGGATTTTCTTTGTCCATTGAACATAATCATATAGGACGTTCCCAAAACTGTTGAGATTATTTGGGGCACCGCAGCACATTTTTTTTAAAGTGATGTACACTTCATGATGAACGTTGAAGTGTGATCTATGTTTGAATAAATCACTACCCTGACAATTTGACGGGATCATGTAGGCTCTGTAGGCAGTGTTCCTAACAGTCTTAAAAGTGCATTTATACAACAAACCAAATTACACTTTGTAGAAGGACAGTACCGTAGACTTTGAAAATAGTGAGGGTTTCACAAGAGTTTGAAGTAAATTTTGAGTTGATTACTATGGACTAACCACCGTCTTCCCGAAATCAGGCAAACCTCACAATTCAAGACATTCCTTCTTTTTTTCTTGTTTTTCTTTTAAACAGAGGTTTCCGCATTTCTGTTTGTTTGGTTTATTGATGTTATTTATTATTCTTAGCAGTGGATTCTTACTTCAAAGAGATCTTAGCAAACTCGGAGAATTGAGAAGAGGCAGCTGTCGTAATATCAATAATCATACAGACAAGATGTTGTTGTGGTACAATAACCATATATGTTACTTTTTTGATATTCAAATAACCATTTCTCAGAGATCCCTAACAACATTCCCTAAAGACTTACCGCTTCCTCTCTTCCATAACATTACCAAGGAGGTATCACACAACTCCTTGATCATTTACTCGATTCTCTTTCAATTGGTGTCCTGACGTCTTGCGGATCAGTATACTAGTCGTACACTGTGCCTCGATGACAAAACGTTTGCAAATCGTTTGGCAGATTGCACTCACTGGGATACAAAAACAGGTTCGCACACGTACAAGAAGGACATGCTCGAAAGACGTCCAAGTTTACAAGTTGTCTCCAAAGTGTTGTTTCGAGTTTTCAAGTTTTCATATAGGATGATTTGTTCTTGGTGTACAAATCCTTCTCTGAAAGATATGCTCTATAAACTCAAGCAAAAACAACAGGAAATCAGAGAAATATGAGCAAGAGCATGTGTACAACACCGAGAAAAATATAGGATAAGTAATGAGAGTCTATTGACCTTCAGATAGGCCTACCCTATTATCTAGCCGTAGTGGTTACGAGACCCGTATGAGAATCACTTATTTGGCTTGAAGGCTATACAAACTGTATATGAAATGTAGTGAGCAGTCAAACAGCGACTTCTTTAGTTATAGTTATTATTATTGGGAGAAATGTATTGTGGTTTGAAATGTTCAAATTGTTGGCGTATTTGGTCCAGATTAAGCCAATAAATGTGGCCTATTTGAGATGAATGAAGTGAAATAAAAAACATCTTGTAGTGGTTTTAGAGTGTAACACATGAGCAACGAAACTGTCATGTGAAATTATAGTAAAGGTTGATCCTTGCGTTCAGTTTTGGTCTTCGCGATATATGTAACCGAAATATACTACGAAAATTGATGATATTGTTGATTTTTTTTTTGGAAAGATAGCCCTATTTACTGTGTGATGCCATATTTGTATGATTATAATGTTGATGAAATTACGGAAAATTGACATAATTATAAATCATACTATACAGAAAATAAGACAAATCAAATCAAATCGAATATGACTGATTCTAAAAATTCATTCCTTCTTTCTTTTTGTGCTGCTGCTGCTGCTTTTGCCTCAGACAATTTCCTCCTTGACATCTATTGTATGTCGTTACAGACCCTGGACGATATATCTAACAATAATCCTCATGAAAATATATATAGGGGCCAAACCGAAAATACTACGAAATTGATGATATTGTTGCTTTATTTAAAGATAGCCCTACTTACTGTGTGATGCCATATTTATATGATTATAATATTGATGACATTACGGAAAATCGACATAATTGTAAATCATGCCATACAGAAAATAAGTCAAATCAAATCAAATCGAATATGACTGATTCTGAAAATTCATTGCTTCTTTATTTTTTGTGCTGCTGCTGCTATTGCCTCAGACAATATCTTCCTTGACTCTATTGTATGTCGATAGAGACGCTGGACGATATATCTAACAATAATCCTCATGAAAATAACAACTCTCGTCGAAATTCCTAAGTTATATAATATACAAGTTAGTATACGACCACTTTAACCAAAGTTTACCGGCCCACATGACAATGATTACGACGATGTTGATTACAAATACTGCAACTCCGGGGTCTGTGATCGACACAAACAACATGAGTCCTACACGCCTAGCCATCGATCTTCTTCCTCCTCTATAATCACTGCATGACAATTTGCTGTATGAGTGGGAGCCAGAGGTTGCTTTTCCACGCAAATAATTCATCGCTGCTCACAGAGATTTGTTTGCCTTTGCCACAGCCCCTGATCTCTACTCTTCGATCCCCCCCCCCCCCCGAATTCACGTTGGGCCATGGACTTGAACGATCATAATTTGAAAAATCGCTCATCCGTCGCTGAAGAATTGTGCCATAAATTAGCTCGTAATTCACGCATAAAATTGACTCGTATATGTTTACCGGTATGGCTGTGGTCGAGGGGATAAAAAAATAATATACCGTCTGTTACTGTTTGTTTTCGTCGCTGAAGCAGCGAATAACTCCACGAGCGCAAAGAAATTGTTTGTTCCATATGCAGTCTAGGCTTTTTTTTTTTTTTGATCAATCTAAGAAATACACCAAACTCTCGACTCGTTAAAGGGAAATATACTCTGAACATAATTATGTGTAGATTAAGTGAGTGCACACAACAGTGAAGTTTGAAGAATCAGACAACCCAAGTTATGAATTCTCTAGTTTTGAGTAAATATGCCTCAGCAGTGAAATCATATTAAAAAAGAACAAAGAGATATCCACATTTTTTATAATGAAAAATGCACATTTAAATGACTTGCTACACACATCCCCTATCTTCTAAAGAAGGTAAGTCAAGTGCTTTTCCATCATGCTAGAAAATAAGAATATTTTGAATTCTCTTTGTTTTCCCGAAATCTTTCCACTACCATGACATCACGAAGTGTGACAGTCTTCTTAAAATTACTCAAGACATCAACGATTGCGGCGCCATAACCTCAATATTGTGTTCAAAAATATTAGGCGGAATACCTTGCAATGCCGGAGATCGCACTGATTTGACACGTATAGAATCTGATCTATTCATTCATCCATTATTTATTATTATAATATATACATTCTTTTCACTCCCGGCGATTCTAGATCAACCGAAAGATAAAAAAACATATCAAGAAAGCTACTATCTACAGATGTATTTACATTTTTCTAATGAAAATGTACGGATGGTATATCGTTTGTTGACGACGTTCCTGGAGTTTTATATAATCTTGGACTCATCTAACTTTTATGATGAAGTCAACTTTTGCTTCAGGATGAAAGCAAAGCAAAAAAAAAAAAAAAGAAAAAAAAGAAAGAAAAAAAAGGATGAGTCGGTAAATTTTATTTTTCTTTTCTCTCTTTTCACTTTCTCTTTTGATAGCCTTCATTTCTGTCTCTCTTTATCCTTTATTTCAATTCATTTATACGTTCTGCCCATGCTCCGAAACTTGAGTATTTGCTTGAAATAGCTTCTTATAGCTTTCTTGAAGCAGCCTCTTAGGTTTGAGTGTTATCTCTGCTGATGAAAGGAAGGGGTCAGTTTTCAGGCAAGGTATTCAAATGCTGTACTTTTGAATGTACCTCTTGAAATTCTTGTGATATTCATAGTTTTTTTTCCCTTTGTGACTGCGGTTATTATATGTCAACTTAAGCAGTCTGTTATGGGACAACCATCTAACATGACCAAGTTTACCAAAGGGGATGTTAGTTAGGACATGAAAGAAACGTTATGACAAACCATCCCCGCATCACTTCATTTGACACGTGATCATCCACTGAAGAAGAAGAGCATGACCCAGGTAAACAATTTACACGTCATAAACGTTGTCTGGTGTTCAACCGTGTCATAACTATTTCTCACGCGATTCTCTTGTCACGCGAGGCACGAGAATCATGCATATTCATGATCATGAAGTTTATACATATTCATACCCCCCTTTTTTTTTAAAGGAGAGGCGTCATTTCACATGACTTGTGTTTAAAAATACTTGTATGATATGCAAATTTATTATGATTATCAAGCGTGCGCATTTTGACAGACACAAACACACACAGACACATACACATGATCGTATGCACATCATACCACACAACGACCCAAGTTTATATCTGGTGTGCAGGATATATTCTACCTTGGAGTTGAGGAACATGAACAAGAAAGACGTTGTCATGGCTGTCACCCATCATACGCACCCACGCTGGGAAGGGTACCCTTGCCTGTCGACACACATTCATTAACACATCAGGGCTCGTGGAAACGTTTCCTGTTTAGGAGATCGTCAGCATTATACTTAATCACGTGACTGTGAGTAACTTTCTCTAAACTTCCATAACTGTGTGTCTGCGTAGTTACAGCTCTTAATTTGTTGTCGTTACACCGAAGGTCACTTTTTCCTGTGTTGTTTCTTCATCCCCTTTATTTAATTGAGGCCGGTAGTCTTGCTTCGACATGATTATATACTGTAATTTTATTTCGTCTTTACGGAAGTTGAGAAAAACAAATAACAACAACGTTGTAAGCTTGCCGTCTACCTCATTTTTTCCTCTTTTTTTTTTTTTTTTTTTTTGGTGGAGGGAGGGTTGTCTAGTTATCTCAATATATATATTTATCTGTCTATGCCTTTTGCTTAAGTTCTTTTTATTCACATTTATTATTATTAATCCATGAAACATGGAACTGTATTGACTTCTCTCATTTTTTCATTTCTATTACACACATATTGTCTATCAATATGTCTTTGATAACCTCACTTTGACGTAAGATGACAATGAAAAAACAAATGTAGAAAGTGTCAAAGCATCTTATGTTTCCCAACTTATAGTTGGTATCGTGTTTTGTTCTATCTTGTAGCGACCTTTCCTAATACGGGTGTTATTCTTCAAGGTAATTTCAGTTCATGTATAAGGCCTATATTCGGTCATGTTTTTGTTTTTGTTTAATGTAGTTTATGTTAGCTTTGTTTTGTTTATCTTTGTTCTGTTTTGTTTTGTTTTGCTGCGTGCGAATGTGGTTATCCATAATATCCTTATTTTTCCGGTGGAAATAAAAAAGTCAAACTAGATGGTTTCCTTTATACCGCCCCCGTTCAATGGCAAAATACACCTGACATGCCTGACAGGCTGTACCGAGTACAGCCTTGATTTGGATGTTGTGGAATATGGGATAAGGTAGATTACTCGAGACGTGACGCGAGGCTGATAAGGAAGTCCTCATTTCAATGACATGGCACCCTCACAAGAATTATAGGACAAATCAGAGCTCTCGACATTTTCATACGAGAAGGAACTATGTTGTTGTTGCGTTTATTTCAGTATTCAAATGAAATATACAATATATACAAGAGAATATGGACTTATACGAAGAAACGAAGGATTGCCAATTCAGCCATATTCACAAAATTCAACTGTTTTTCCCTGAACTCCTACATTTACCGTACAAAGTAATAGATAACAAACATGAAAAAAGCATGAAAAAAAAAATGCTCAATGGAGACATTTACAGATACAGTGAGGAATTTTACAATAATTAAAGACAAGAAAAAAAAAATAACCCGAATAAAAATATGTGATGCTACGTTCGGTACATCATTGTGTATGATTTTCTTACCACAATATTCAATGTAGATAATCAGAAAATGGTGATTGAATGATATCTGAAAGTTAATGCATTTAGAATGTCATTGGGTTTAGGTGATGGTGAATTAATATATTTCTCTGTAGAAGAAAGCCCTTTTATTATTAACTTAGGTAGATTCACATTCTGGACGTAGTGAATTATGAGTTCTTCGAGAAAAATGATCAGATCTAGGCCTATAATTTGTACAAGGATTACGCAGTATTCTACATGTTGCTGTAATCATATGTTTGTTTGTTTTTTTAAGTAATTCTCAGTCCGAAATATCGTGAATAAGTTGAATAGAAATAAAAAGATAATGATTTATTTTCACAATTGAACGGTCCCCTCTATTCCGGTGTTTTTGAAGGGCTGAGTAGAGAACTTTGTGATAGAGCAACTAAAATGACTCTAAATCGGAAGACTGACGAATTGCAAGAGCAGATTCTTTTTTTTTTTTGTGGTAAAATTGAAGGATCAAAGGTAGCATTTAATACAAAGACAATGCCGAGAAACGTGCAACTGCCTCCACAAAGCCTCTTCTTATAAAAATCGCCACTTGTTCATTGTTTGAGATGTATAAGCGACTTTCTCCAAATCGCCTATCCAGCTTGTTAAGGACATGCTGTGGGAAAGTTAAGAAGCTTGCACAATCATACGAGAAGCATCGTAGATCACACTCCAAGTGTTCTCTTTCTCTAGGTGTTTGCTAGGTAACCACCAAGGCATAAGTTATGGACTCATCTTGAGATGGGCGTTCATTTGCAGAGAAGCTTACCTGTCGTTGCTTTGTATTAGCACAGCAAGTGGCCGGATAAGTGAGAGAATAAAGCGATTTTGTCTTTACCCTTCTCTTTTCTTCCAGCTTTTCTTTGGTTTCTTTTTTTTTTTCCTGCTAGTTTGATATACGTCGTTCAAGTCACTCACCATCACGGCCAGTGACCATGGCAACCAATTCTGATATCTTTTAACCATAGCCTGGCATCTTTATGTTCTTTCATTCTGTCCTCTGCCATTTCCCAGCGTTCTATGTTCTTCCCTTCCCTTCTCTCCTCTTCTTCCACGTTTTTCTTCTCCTTTCCTCCTTTCTTTTTTGTTCTTTTTCCCAGCAAAATGCTGTCTTTATTTTCCTTTTTTTCTGACGCGCTGTGATTTTTTTCTTTCTATTTCGTTTTCTGTTTTTTTTTCCCCACTGGTCATTAACTAATCACCAAGTAACAATTTAGCTGTTCTCTTTCTTCTCTTTCTATGAATGTTTTAAGCAGTTTTGCGACGGAAAACCTGTACTGTTTTGTGTAGCCATGTTAAATGTCACTCACTGCATCCACTGCGATGGAGTATATAACATTATTTTCGCGATGAGTCGGGACTTTCTGGAGCACCGAGCAAAATTAGATCCGCCTGAAATAACCCTTTGTTAGATCTCAGCAAAGAAGACGACCACATCCATCAGTCCATGCATGTTGTCCTTTGTCACTTTAATTTGGCGCCGAGGTTGAACCACTTACAACTTTAACGCTTTATGACGTCATTTCCCGCTATGTGTCTTCCGGTGTGAACATGTTTTCATTTCTCGACCGCTCCAGACAAACATGTGCACTTATTTCAACATCGCACAAAACATAGCCCATTAAACGCCGCTGCGCCGTCCTCCCCTAATCCTCCGCACTTTCCGCCAGATCTTCGGGGATGTCTTTTGATTACTGCGACTTCTGTTGTTACAGGCAATGACGCCGACTTCACTGCAATCTTCGCCTTTCTCCACTCACGGATAATGTTGGCCAACGAAAACACGAGATCACAATGTAGGAGAATACAGTATAGGGATGCCCCATTCTTCAAGGCTCTGTTATGTGTGTAGAGCACATCATTCACTATTACAAATTGGGGAAAATCAAGAGTGGCTGAGTGAAGAGGTGAAATGTTGTTGACTTTACACTGGTCCAGTTACACAGACATGGTTTGAAAGGATGACAGAAAGTTTTGTAACCTTCGAGTGTCATATCCACTGTCATTGGTGATAAACTTCATGAGAAAAACGTGATATCGAAAAAAAAAAAAACACTCTTGTTTTTATATTCAGATCCCAAGCCTATAGGCATACCCGCAAAGCGTTTGATGTGATGCAAGTTTAAAACAGAGTGTTGTCAATGAAGACCATCTTCATCAGTGTAACTTCCTTTTAACCTGAGATAGGTTATAAAAAAACAAACAAACAGAACAAACAAATACAAACCTCTCACACGCATACAAACAAATAAACATAAAAAATACATACCACTGATTCGATCTTTGATACTAAATCCAATCCTATTTTTCTCTGTTGACATGAGCGCTGTGAAGTGTGGTCGCCACATTTCGCCGAGCTTAAAACCGTCTTCGGACAAAGAATATTGAAATCCCCGCTCTTCAAACTCAAAAGTACCTGAAGGATCATGCATTCTTTGTAGGTTTAAAACACTTTCACACCCGAATGATAAGTTGACAGCCATAAGTCCCCGAGTTTGAGTGTCTGGTCAACAGACTGAATAAAATCGCTTTACCAGAAGTAGGTGAAGCAATTAGGGGCTTTAGCTCATTCAGGGAAAATCGACTATGTAATTACTCTAATGCCGTATATGCTTTTGTGATTTTGCTTCAAGTAGGCCTATAGTTCATGCGTTCAAGCCAAGGGGATAACCTGTGTGGAAATTACGGGAAAATGTGAGGAATGCAAAAAGTTTAGTTCTTATGACAAAACAACTTTACACGTTTGTATAGAGAAAAGTTTTACCAGGGAGGTGGCCCTGGTTTTACACACCGATTTGGGTCTAGAAGGTTACATAATAGAAAAATCACTGGTCGAGTTCCTTTTACTAAAGCACACACACACAGATGCACAAACAAACAACTAAAGCAAACAGACAAACATGAACCAAACACACACATACAAAAAGACACTTTCCGTCCCTTTTGGTCTTACCATGGAGCTACTAACAGAGATTAGTAGCTCCATGGTCTTACCATCACATGGAGCTATGGCAGTAGCTCCGTGGTCTTACCGAGGAGGTGGAAGAGTACCTATCTGGTCTTACCATGGATCTATACTAACGAGATGCCTGTTGTAAACACAATTTGTTTTTGCCCACACTCAGCTGCTTTAAGGTACGAAAGCAGGACTTTTAGCTCACACTTCCGAGTTTACCATTCATTGTCTGTCGCTGTTGGTAAAGATTGGGTGGATTCCACATCTTCGCCAACTTGAGTTTTTATTTGCTTCAATGAAAAGAACCCCACCCCCACCTTATCATGCATCACATTTTACTCACATTTAAAACTCACCGTCTCACTTGCAAGTAAAGAAAAAAAAAATCTTGTTCAGGGAGAAAAATCTTAAATTCTGACACATCGAAAACTAAGGCGTTCAGCATAGCAACGCAAAGTGAAGGATATAGTAGCGTTATTATAGGGACGCACAATATGTTATAATTTGCGATAAGATTTGCTCTGGAAGTCGGTGTCTTGGTGAAAAACAGGAACAGACGCGGATGGCTTACTCAATGAGTGTTACTGCCATAATTACAGTACTAATGAAATGAATTAACCTGAAGCTCACGTCAACCAACTTGACCAAAAAAAAAAAAAAAAAAAAAAAGAGAGACAAACAACGGGTTCAACGACTACATGTGAAAGCGTGAGCATGCGTAAAAGACACCGCCATGCAATTATCCGATCTTTATTCTAGTTGTTAAGGGTCTTTATACTGTCAAAATCCCTTTGTTTGTATCCATTGTGATGCCATAGCAACTTACCTAACAGTTGCTGCGCTATTTCCTCCCATCTTTTTTTTATCTAAATTTTAATACTCGATATCCGTTTAACAATTATCCATTTTCTCACAAGCGTACTCTTTTTTTTTTCTTCTTCTTCTTCTTTTTGAAGCAGTGCGAGCCGCGTGAGGCTGTCTGTCACTCAGATCCCGGCAGGAAATTCATGGGGATTTATGTCGACAGGACATTCAGCAGATCACAAGGAAGAATCCAGGAAAAATAAAACACACCACCACAGCAAAATAATGATAAAGCTTCCCCTAAAGGAAAATGATAAGTGTTTTGAATGCGTAGGCTCAATGAAACAACACAGACCAGGTGCATGTATTATGTTCACGGCTTTCCTGCCTCACGTACGAAATAGAGAGACGGGCCCTTTAATCCTATGTGCTTTGAGTGTTTTGAGGCACAAAAAACCCGGGTGCTGTTCGTTGTTCCGAAGGTTCGATATTCCGAAGGTTCGTTATTCCGAAGGCTCGTTAATCCGAAACACGCAAATTCCCTATACCTAGAGGTTCGTTTATCCGAAAATGAAAAAGGGTTCGTTAATCCGAACATTTGTGGCGTTATTCCGAAGGTTCGTTATTCCGAAGATTTGTTCATCCGAAAATTAAATTCGGAAAAACGAACCTTCGGAATAAGGAATCTTCGGACTGAAGGGCCTTCGGAATAACGAACCTTCGGAATAACGAACTGTAGCCAAAAACCCTATAGCGTGGACATGGTGGAACACACTGTCCAAAGTCCCTTGGACAGTCAGGGTTAAGGAAGTACTCGTACTGGTTAAACCAAGTTTTCAAGAATGCAGCGATGTGCGTATAGGTCAAGTGAACACTCATTTTGGAGGACTTGCGTATCCGAATCGACTGGCAACAGTGAAGGTGGTGAATACAAGAACATCTTAATTAATTGCGTTTACTCGAGATGGGCCATTAAAGAACATATATCTGGTACAAGCATGACGACTAGATAGGCCATATGACTTGTCTAATGAGATTATACATGAAATAACACAAAAAACAACGGATGACTACAATTCATTGTATATGAAGGTACGTTTGATATGAACTGCAAACGATACACGTCGTGTCTAAGAGAAACACAGACATGTAGAAATTGTGCATTGAGCAAAAAAAAAAAAAAAAAAAAGCACAAACAAAACGAAAACTGCTTCGATATGCTGTTACCAGTCTGCTCTAGAAGAGCAGTTTTTGTTTAGATCGTGATATCCAGGGCAGGTCACTGAGGAATCATTATGAGTATCGATCACTTTACCGTTCACCGGGGTGCACCAGGTCGAGGAACAGATATACATGTACCACAGGGAGGTGGAAATATCTCTTTCAAATTCAACCTCCCTGGATATCATACCGTGATTTCTATTTTCTGCTATGACAGCTAACCTTGGAGTAGCAGGATCTCCTGTAGCTCGTAAGAATGAATCATTTTCAGTTATCATCCTTCCTCTCAAAATTCGAAGTGGGGGTGATCTCGTCATCTCGCAATTCTCTCAATGACCTGCGCACAAAATCTTCACGAAACGTCATCATCATTTTGACACGAAACGAAAAGGAAACGTTGCATTTTTGATATAGCATCAAATCATGATAGTCTTGTGATGACCTAGTCAGGATGACCTTTAGGGGAAGACGGATATGTTTGGTGTTGAATTATTGACTAAAAGCGCGATGAGAGATGTGAGGAAACGATGACATTGCCTTGTCAAATTAATTTACGTCTTCTTGTTGCACGTAAACGTGTCAAACTTTAAAATACGTAACTTTCTAATTTCGCTGTTTTTAGGTCTGATTGTGATGAAACATAATACCTGTCTGTTTGTCTGCATTTGTGTTGACACGAACGTGATGTAGACTTTCACCTTTATTTACATAAAAAACCACTTGGAATGAACGAGACGAACTTGAGGTCACGGAATGGGGGACGCGGCTGGGCAAATTTATTCATCTCAACACCCAAGTACTTGCTCTTGACGTTTAGACGCCTATAAATCATAAGTCTTGTCGTATGAACGACGTAGTCGTGTGACCCTTATGCTGTTTCGACAGATATTTCTCCCGTGTTTTCATGTAATGCTTCTTTCTCGTTCTGGCGTCGACGGAATCATTCCAGAGGACGTCTCGGTTTTCCCCGGGCTTGGGTTACATCGCATCAACACGAGTTTGACATTTCAGTAGCAGCGTTTTTGGGGAGGGTCAGCCCGAGTCAGCGGAGCTCACCCCAACGACCTCGACATTGCTCCTTTTTTGTAACGGGACATGACAAGTGGAAATCGTTCTGGAAATACCAGCTCATTTTTCTTCTCCTTGGCATCGTGGGGGATTCGAACAGAAATATTCTCATTACAATTGGTATGCCGACCCTTTTAAACGTATTTTACAAGTGGTAACCAAATTTGGATTAAGAAAACAATTCCTGATACTATAATCATAATGTGTTCTAATTCTACATTGTAGGTTTAGGTTTGCTTTTGACAATAATTTCTCATGAAAAAAAAAAACTTGCTTGTATCCCTAGTAATAAACAAAAGTCTAGTAGTTTCATCGCGTGAGTCGAACTTTCAGTACTATAAGGCTTACATTGCTTGAATCAAGAGAACATAAAGTTGCTGGATGTTTTGCTATTTGAACTGAGAACAGTGCGAAGGGTGTATCTTTCATTAAGAGGATAAGATGTTGTTTAATACCGTCCCATTACTAATGAGTTGGATACAGCTTTCTGTACAGAAAAAAGACTATGTAATTTAGCTAGCACATGGCTTATTAACAAAAATGTTCCAAACAACGACAAAACCCCCGAAGTCTACGGAACCAAGGCCTCTTAGTTGTGAACAATAGCTTTTAGTGGCCATGGTTAAGAACATGTAATCGTTGTAGCCCGCACCTCACCAGTCTTGAAGAGCGTTTTATTGCAAACACCTTCTCTGTGATAATCTCTTCGTTAAGCTGTATTTAACGGGCCCATGATTCGACTTCTGGAAATACCAAACAGATTTGAGGTCATAGCATGTGGTCTAAGATTAATTGGTGGCCTTGTTTACACTGTGTCTAACGCTTTAGACCTATTTCAAGCGATAACACTTCCTGGGTTAAAGAAAGGACATTTTTTAGACTAGACTTCGGCTAGATTTGAAACTGTTAAATGTACCAGGGTTTGCAGTAGGCCTATGTTTCCCTTCCATTTCTTCCATTATTGTTATCATTTGTTTATCACAAATGCCATGTATTCTCCTGGAAGACATTCTTTTTTTTTCGCAATTGTAACATGATGGTTCAACCTCGAAACGAGTCATTCACCTTTCAGAAGTCATACTGTCATTATCTCCTGAACCGACTGTCCAGCAGCATTGCACCTCTGCAATGCCAATATGGAAAATAATGTAAGCCTATAAGCATGCTAGTTTGACAGTCATATCAACCTGTTGTTGTTGTTTTTTGGTACAATATAGTTGTTGTTATTGTGAGACGGGGGTCATCAATTAATAGTTGGTTTCAAGGGAACTCCCTTTATCACTGACGAAACATAGTGGAGAGTAGACAAGTGGTAGTCATGATATCTTCAAGTATATGTGACCTGGTGAATAATTAATTATGATGCACAACGATTTGGGGACAAAATAACAGAGTTATTGATAGAAATTAACTCCACGATCCTAATGATTTAGCGTGAACGTTATTTACGTTAGGGGGTCCTACGTGGTACGAATCTTCATCGTGCTTTTTCCCGGCATTTGAAAACAGTATCGTCAGTAGTTTGTATGTGAGACCAGGGAGGTTTCCTCTCACCTCCCTGGTGAGACCAATATGGTGAGTCCGACGAGGAACTATAGGCATTGGCTTATATACCTCCATGGTGAGACCTATAAGAATGGGATATTTGGCTTTGGGTCGTCTTTTGGATAGTTTTGCTGTGAAAGTGAGCTGTTTTTTCTCATGCTTTACAGACATGCGTTATTCCTTTACAGTACTATTCTAGATGACCGTTCATTACGTAATCAGAAGTTTCAGATGGTGGTGTTTGTTCCGTTTGTTCAGGGGTTCTCTCACACCTCCTCAGTTTAACCCGGTCGCTCCTATTGCATGTAACGTATACATACATGTGAATTTGGCATGCATATCAACTCTCTTACTTCGTCGCTTCTCACTCTTCCCCTCAATAACCACCTCCCCTCTCTCTCTCTCCACTGAAAACCAGGTCTCGGGAGATATCAGTGTTTGAGGGTAATCACCGAACGTGAGTTGACGCCACACCACACAGCAAACACCATTTGCGCAACTGATTGAACGCATGAGAAACCGGCGGGGGAAAAGCAAACGCGGTTGTTTAACCTGAGATGACAAACTGTTTGGGTTTATACTTCGCGAACACTTCGTGAGATCAGGGTAGAAAGCAGAATGCTGATAAAGGAACTGACAGTTCGGTGAACGGGAAGAGTCAACAAAATCACCTCGCACTAGCTAACTAAAAGCAAAGCGAGTTAGCTCTCGCATACATCAGTTGTGTCAAAAGTTAGCAACGCGAGTGGGCACGCTGATAAATTTCATGAACCTGTTATGGAGTATGCATGCATTTTTGCGTGGGACACATTTCGTTGGAGAAACACCTGGGAAATTCATTATCATGACCTTGTAGTGGAACCAAAAATATCCGATTTGAAATGTCCTTCGAAGACGACTTGGGACTAACCGGGACATTTCATCGAACTCGAAGTGGGTTTGGATATTTCGCTGTTGTTTAGTTCTATGGAATGCGACTCTTTTAGTTTCTGTTCAGAATTTGCTCTGATTTTCATCACGTGGATTTATTTTCTCAAGTTTTTGCACGTCACAAGTTCATTCCGCGTTTCATTTCGCGAACACTTTTTGGGCGAACCACTTTTAATCTTGTTTGCAACAAGCTGAATCTTTGCAACACGAGTTCAGACGAGGGCGATATACCAAGGTGTGTTGAGTCAGTTATTTAGAAAAATAATTGTTGGAAGAATATTATTGTCAAGCGGGCAAGTCGATGAGAATATTCGAGCAGGAAAAAAGAGATGTAAAGTGTGTGTCCAGTAAACATTGTGGTGAAACGCGTACTTTCGGCTTGCGAGTGGGTAAAGAACTCATCTTGCTTGCTGTAGATATACACCTCAATGGTTCAACTTCAAGTGGCTGGAGCTAGCGTAGAATGTTCATGTGCGCTCAAGCCAAGAAGATTGCGCTCCTGGTCCCGCAGAGCAAAACAAAACTTTCGAGGGGATAACTCGGCTGAAAGATAATCGTGAGAGATCAGTGGATTTTAATTGCTAACATCGAGTGGTCCACCACCCACAGAGCGCGGGACAAACTACAATTAGTTGGTTCTTTTTCGAGCACACTATTTCAGCTACTCCATTTTGAAAAGGAAGAGGAGAGATAACGCCTGTTCCGTTAGGCTCACGATATATGTGATGCAGCGATATGACAAAAGGCCAAAGGAGCTCATACACGGTCATTAAAAGTCCGCTCAGCATGACACCGGTGATTTGCACGAACTCGTGAGGAAGACAGATCGCCGTAAACTGAAGCGGCGCGGCTATCTATTGATACCTGGCCAGGAACCAAACGGACATTTCGGTACGCACTGTACTCACTGCTCTAGTGGAGAGCGGTACATATTTTGAGATCGGTATATTGTGAATGAATGATGCGAGCTTGGCTGCGCTGTACACGGACACAAGGATCATAACCCCTGCAAGCCTCGGAGCTGATGGTGCGTAGTCTGCCGCCGGTACCCGCCGGTAAGACGTCGGGAATATATACCAGGAGATTTAGATTCGGATATGACGCGGAATAGTCTCGGTGGTCGCTTGACGACGGTTCGCCTAGCTTGCAAAACGGGATTTTTCGCAACCTTGCTCCTCTGTCTCGTCGAGCTCCTCCTCGTTCCCGGGAGTCCCCACGAATCTCGGAATGATGTCGCTGCTAAGGGGACGCTGAGGAAGAAAGCAGACGTTACGGACTACGAGTTCGAGTTTGGAGATTTGCATCTCCAGTCGCTGCCTGAGAACGGCGCTCAGGTGCAGAGTCCGGCAGGATCACCCGGGTATCAACGTGAACGGCCAGCCGCCACGAACAACAAAGGTGCGTGCCTTTTACTGTATTACCAGGATTTTTTTTTTTGATTTTTTTTTTTTTTTTTTGGGCCAGGTATGCAGGGGTAGAATAAAAATACGTGACTGTTAGTGCAAATTTACTTTGGAGTGAACTTGTGAACTAGTCGGAAGAAGAATACGATCAGTCAATAGGCAGTCAAAGTTATAGCAGGGAGGTGGAAGAGATCTTCCACCTCCCTGGTTATAGGACACGCAGAACGGTTTAAGAATCAAATTTCCACAATACTCATGGATATAATGAGAAAAGGTTTCATATTCTCTTGGTGGTTACCTAAATTTGCCCTATCTACGAATAGTTGTGCAGATTCAGAAGGTAGTTTGTGCTAAAAACACAATAACAGAACAAAATTTCGTCCAGTCCGTTGAGTAAATGACAATCCGACGGAAAAGATTGTTGAATCCTTATGATGCACTGATTTTGCTCTGTACTTGATTGTGTATACGGGAATACATGTTTTTCCCACGAAATCAGACCAACATTTCGACGGGCTGTTAACGATCGCCCCGACACTGTACAGGCATGCTATTCTGGAAACTTTGAACTGCACACATTACTTGAATATGAGACCACTCTGAAGCAAATAGTTTTCACACAACAATAGAATGTACTCTTAAATGAAAGGATTGGAACAATCATCCCCCAGCATTCCTACTGATTCCCACCGATCAGTTACTAGCCATCCCCTTTGATAGTTTGCCACAAACATTTTCATACATGACGCAGATGTATCTTGCTACCTCCCTCATGTCCCTGGCCTGCTCTGTCAGTGGCTTATTTTATGGATTGAATCAATGCAAATTATTTTCCCAAGATAAATTATTCAAGAGGGATACATGAGAGGGGAGGGGAATTGACAATAAAAAGAAGGAGGAATTACTAATGTTGTCAATATTCAACTGTTGTATATAGGCTTATGGATATGACATGTAAATGTCCGCCTTCGGTGATTGAAGATTGTCGAAGAGTCTCCAAGGACACAGTCGAGACGTCGAAATGTAATTAAATCAGCATGCGTGGTGCACGTTTTGCGTGTGTGTGTGTGTGTGTGTGTGTGTGTGTGTATGTGTGTTTGGTTCTGTGCGTGTGTGTAGGCACCCTATCTTTTTATAAAATACTAAATGATAGTATACGTGCATGTGTTTGTGTGTAACAGTTCGTGACGAGCATGGCGCTATAGGGCTCATACCTGTAAGTAAAATGGAATGACCCAGACTCCTTCACAAATTCGTACCAAAGATACCAAAATATATGAAGAAAACATTAATTAAAATCAGTAATTCAGCAAAGTTCTGAATGGCTGGAGATATTGAGTATGAATTCATCTACAAACTGCATTTTGGTTGGAAGATAAAAGCTTTTCTCATGGAATTTGAAGGGACTACATTTCATTGGGTGCATGTACAGAAAATAGGTGATTTTTTTTTTTTTTTTTTTAGTGAAAAGAACTCGTAGTCTGGCTTTGCGGACCCTTGGACAGAGTTTGAGCTGAAGAACCCGCCTTAGGAGTTTGATGGATGAAAGGGTATATCTCACTTATCCAGGTTAGTGAAGGTGAAACACCTCATTTTTCCCATCTATTTTAGAGATTTTTTTTTTTTGAATTTTGAATTTTAACACACGTCTCTATGGGGAATTATTTACCCGTGTGAGCCCTATACAACCATGACGTGAGGTGTGATCGAACTGGAAAATGTAAACGATTTGGTTTTTAGTGTTTCCTGTTGGAAATTCTTGCTTCTACTAATTTTTCTCTCTTTCCTTTCATCATGATCAGCATGATCAATGCAGTCCTAATCATAAAAAACCTTCACGAGAGCGCTATGTATCTGTTGCTTTTAATGTCATGCTGCATAGCACTGAGGCAGAGCTGAATTCAGTGACGGTGATGATTTTGATCTTTCTTTGTTATGACTATAGACATTTTACACTGCCCGTATCGTCGGTGTCATGGTCATCACCCAAGCTTTTCCATTTGCTTTCTTCAAAATTTACCAAGGCCATGGCCAGCAAGGTACCACAATGGTTACGTTCAGACGGTGATCATTAACTTTGAGGATAAGCTCTATGGGGCGCCAAGTGTCGCACGGTCAATTTCGTAACGAAATCAGTCATTTTATCGACGAAATGATCCATTTCGTCACGACATGGACAGTGCTACACTTTGCGCCCCATCGACAGCGTATTCTCGAAGTTAGCTTAGCCATCTGTACGTAACCATTGTGTTCCTGATGCAAATATCTCTTTCAGTGTCACTTCCAATATCAATGTCAAACGTTTTAGTCAGACATTCAACCCTGTGGCAATGGATTGAAACGAGGTATAGATCATACACTGACTACAGGAAAGGTTAGACGGAAATTGAGTGTGAATTACTTTCGGAAGAAAGGAATGACAATCACATGTTTCATGATCTCCTTTTGTGTTTGCACCAAGTTAAAAAATATGCCAGGAACTTGCAATGCTGTAAGCGACATGTTGTATGAAACTGACATAGAAACTCTTTTTTTTCCCCTTTACTTTGGTAATGTATGTGTGTGTATTTGCCACGATTTCACTTACACCCAGTGATAAACATCTTTTGTCACGGAAGGTGATATTGAGTGCATTAAATCTCATGTCAACGTTCGATCCACAGTAAATCACCCACATCTGATCTTTAGACGTGTAAACCTTGTTCGGTCGAGCAAAGTAGTATTTTACAATCCCCCATTCACATTGAAAAATTGTAGATTTAGTGTTTTCACTTTACACAAATAGATATTGACAAAGCAGTTGTCGTATGTATACTGTGCGTTGAACACGTACCATGGTTTAACAGTTTCACGGGAGTTGCTAGGAAGTCCAGTTGCAATCGATCTGCCTGCAAATATCAACTCTAAATTCCACAATTGATATCTCGACCAAACGCAACTTGCAATCAATCGCAACTTTCCGTTGCAAGAAGCAAGCTTGCAATCAGTTCCTAGACTTTCAATTGGTTTAGGGGATTTGCAATTGATTGCAACTTTCTTGCAATGCCCCATTTAGATGAAAATTAGGTAGACTTAGGAGTATTATGTACGCTTGTCATAGCTCGGCAAATAATTAATAATCGATGTACCCCTTGGTACAAGAGTGGTGCACGGCCGTGGTAAGGCTTCTCAAAGGCATCTGAACGCTTCATCACGGTTTAGCAATTTGTACAATGCATCATACAGCACGCTAAGGCCCGAATTTACGAAGGTGGTACAAATGAAAACATGGACAAAAACCATGGAGCGTCAAATGTCGTACGGAATATTTCGTTACGAAATTGGTCATTTCGTCGACAAAATGACCGTTTCGTTATCGAAATCATTTCGTGGACGAAATGTTCATTTATGCCCAGCCACATATAAACACGGATGCTCAAGGATCTACACGGTGATCCGGGGACGTCCGGGAAGATCCGGGGAGATCCGGGATTTTGGTATGACTGTACACACGGTATCAACACGGCAGCTACACGGATAAGGCCGGAAGAGCGCGGCGTCTACACGGACAAACACGGCATCTACACGGATCAACACGGCATCTACACGGCAGCCACACAGACCACCCCGGATTGCTCTGCCAACACGGCAATCCCCGGATGACGCCGGATGTTTTTGACCTCCAAAAGTTGCCGTGTTGGCCTCCCGGCGTCAACACGGATCTCTCCCCGGATCAGATCCGGGGTGGTCCGGGGTGATCCGGGATGTCTATGTGACTGGGGCATTACAAAATAATTATTTCATCAACGAAATGACTTATTTCGTAACGAAATATTCCATGCCACACTTGGCGCTCCATGGTTTTTGTCCATGGTTTAAACCATGGTTTCATTTGTACCACCTTCGTGAATTCGGGCCTTAGAGTACAAAATAAGTAAGCTTGCATTTTGTGTAGAAAATCGCCTGTAGAAACTTCCTGTAGGACTACTTTTTAGAATTCAAAGTATCTATTAACTATTATGTTGCTGAGGTCTAGAATGGAAGTTAGCTTTGATTATGACATATTTAACTGAAATAACAATCAAGCATATAAACGTAACAACGATTTTATCGCGAAAATTTGACAACGTGCAGTATCTAATTATAAAATTATCTGAAGCAACAGCGGATATTATGCAACATTATGATGATGGAATTTTTTGCTACATTCTCACTACACATTTTGTGCTATCATTACGATTTTGCACACCTGAACTAGAAAACAAGGCGTTTTCAATAATGCTTTTCTGACACCAGATCATCGTATATTATAGGCCTACATGCTGTGCTGACATGACGTCATTAGGGCTAACTGGCGTAATTTATATGTGTGTATCTAAAAAGTGTCTAAAGGGAAGATAAACCCCAAGAGCAATGTGGATTGAGTGAAAGCAGCAACATTAGTAGAACACATCAGTGAAAGTTTGAGGAAAATCGGACAATCGATGCAAAAGTTATGAATTTTTAAAGATTTAGTGTTGGAACCGCTGGATGAGGAGACTACTAGAGGTTATGACGTATGAGTGGACAACAATACCAAGAAAATATAAAGAAAATTCTACAAAAATCCATTTTTCATGAAAATTACAAATTCCATCAACTTGATATTGACATATGTTAAGGGTAGCAATTATTCCCCTGCTTTCTGAAAGAGGTTGGTCCATTGCTCTTTCATGATTCTAGAAAAGTGAATTTTTGTTGAATTCCCTTTATATTTTCTTTGTATTGTTGTCCACTCATACGTCATATCCTCTAGTAATCTCCTCATCCAGCGGTTCCAACACCAAAACTTTAAAGGGACTGTACAGTACTGGTTGAGGTGGGGATTCATGTTTTGAACATTTCTAAGTGAGATAATGAGAAACCTCTTATGAAATATGAAAGAGCATGTGATTTTAAGGATTCAACGTTTATTTGATGAAAATTGGTTTTCAAATGGCTGAGATATCCCCAAAAGTGATAATAATAAAAGGCGACATGCCCCACCTTAGTTAGGATCTCTTTGTTTCACCTTGTTTTTGGATATCTCGGCCATTTCAAAACCGATTTTCATCAAATAAACTTTTGATACCTCTTAAAATTGCATGCTCTTTGACATCTCATAGAGTGGTTTCTGAATATCTCGAAAAACGTTAAAAGCTAAATCCTCACCCCGACCAGAACTGTACACACCCTTTAAAAATTCATAACTTTTGCATCGATTGTCCGATTTTCCTCAAACTTTCACTGATGTGTTCTACTAATGTTGCTGCTTTCACTCAATCCACATTGCTCTTGGGGTTTATCTTCCCTTTAAGGGAAAGTCGGATACACACAGCTTTGCCTAAGGAGATTTCTCATTGCCCAAGGGGCCGGATCGTGACATGAGGGAGCCTTGTCATAACCAAGGGAGCCTTATCACGGCCTACGGAGTCTTATCGTAACCTATAAGGAGCGTTGTACGACTTTGGGAACGTTCTCGTGACATTTAGGAGCATATTGGTACTGAGACGTATAAGGAGCCTTATCGTGGCTTACGGTGCCTAAGGACTCATGCTTGAAGTCTTGCAGGCCCGTATGATCTGTATTGGAATGCGTATTTTCTTTTCGCAACATAACTCGAAAGGGTCATTATAGTCTATGTGTTGCTTGAAGGCTGAATAGGGGTTTTCGTCCTTGAGAATTGTCACAAAAGCTTAAGCTCCATTATTATGAAGGACAAAATAACAGATACATTTCATTATGTTACTGGCGTAAGAAAGAAAAAAAAAATCCCCGCATACCACCAATTCGATTTTCTTACATTAGAAAACAAACAAACAAACAAACAAACAAACAAAACAAACAAACAACTTTTCATTCATGTATTTTTACTGCGATTACAGGCGTGTTCCCTCCGGACGAGACGGGAACTTACAAACTCATACAAACGCCTGTCATGCCTACACTAATCTCCAGGCGGGAATCTTTAATACAAATATGGAAGCGACAGACTATGATGGGCTCTTTGAAGGTCAAGCCGACGGACTAGCCAATAGCTTGATATTGTCACCGCCCCCCCCCCCCCACCCCATCCCAACTAATATTAATGTAGGCCTGTTTTCCTCTCGATACGATAAGCATAATTATTGGCAGACGGTGACAGATGGAAAATAAGCCTGACCGGGTCCATCGTTCGAGAGATAAATTGGCGGGCTGTCCGAGCGAAATGCCTGGGATAGTTTTCGAACATTTGCAGCATTGTTACGTCTGTCTGACGCAAGCCTATCAACGCACCACCCCGCGTCCTCGCCCTACCCCACCCCCCTTTTTTTTTTGCCGCACTCGCGTAGTTTTCATTCAGACTGCTGCATATTTTTTTTCTTATTCTGAATTGTAAACATGTCCCATGTTGCTGTACTGTTCAGATGAATTTATATTCATGAAAGGAAACCGCTGGGCTCTTCCTTGAATCGTTTTCTTGGGTGTGTCGGTTTAATCCTACCCGAAGCATTCGGCGAAACACTTGAATTCGATATACCACTGGCCCAAGGCTATTGATATGAAAACGTCACTGCATACTGTATGTGATTGTATGTATAAAATTATGTGTGTGGGGGGAGGGGGTTGGAGGGAGGGAGTGTTGTGTTCATGTGCACGTTTTATTCATTATGAAGTCGTAAGCCATGTATTTAGGTAATCGCCTTTACTTTCTCGAGCCCTATTCACTCTCACAGATCCACGTTTCTAAATTGGTAGTGTTGGTATCGTCCGGCTCGGAAAAGTATTTACAGTTCCATCATGCCCGATAGAGAAAAAAGAGATAATAACGTTTTCGGTGGAATGAAATCAATCAAGTACGTGAAGGAAAAGCAGTGAGTCATAACCGATCTACATTAAAGTTGCAGGAGGCGGTTGTGGCTAGGTTGCTTAGTTTCCGATACGATTCACTTCATGTCACACCTTCTTCTTTTCTGCCTGTCCCTTCGATCCAAGTGATGAAAGAAAACGACAATATTAAGTAGTCAACTAATCACTTAGTCAGCTTAATGCGAACAATGTGCTCTATTTGCAAGTCTTTTGACACATATTGTATTTAGCCGATGGGATATTTAAGTTCACTCCTTTTGTCAAAGCTACACAAGAATTGAACATTATATGTTTATTCAGCACCTCAAATTAAAGCGGTATTGTCAATATTGGAGCTATTGCTGTTTTCTTTTTCTTTTTATGTAGGGCTACATTAATCTATTGTGACGATGATGGCAGTGGTAATAAAATTACGATGATTATGTATCAATAATCATGATGCCATAATGATAATAAAGAGTAAGGAGAAAAAGAAGAGCGATAATGACAACAGTTGTACTGTTCAATTAATGATACTGATAATTTTAAAATCATTTTATCATTACTGTGATTAGCACCCAAATGTAATCTTTATCGATTGCCATTACCGTCATCAGTGCCGTAACTAGACGTAGAAATTGTCATTGTTTTCTGGTTGTTGTTGTTGTTGTTGTTGTTATTGTTGCTATTGTTGCACCTGTTGTCGAGCGCGGATCTCCACGATGTTCACGTATTCCTCCACTTGTACCGCAGAGCCGTATAGAGATTCGCTGGGTCCTCCGGATTGGATCTCATGAGTGGTCCAGCATGGGGGGGGGGGGGGGGGGGGGGTGAACGCATATAGACTGGGTTAGTAGGTTACCATTGGGATTCCCAATTCTCTTCAATTTTCGCCTGACTCTTAACTGTCTACTCCGTCAGGGCCACCAAATTTCCCCCTTCTCTCTGTAATCTGAAAACCAAGGGTGGTGGAAGTAGGAAACATTAGCCCTCGGGGCGTGGAGGGCAATGGGTCTCGTTATCACATTATGATATCGCACCAACCCCCCTCCATGGTGGCTCAAAAACGATGAGCTAGCTACTTGCAAATGTGTCTTATCACCATGCAATATCCACATTTATTTCGTGTGTTTCTAACTCTCCTTTGTCCCATTTTATTCAAGTAAGAATCGTAAAGACAATCATTAGTATTAATAAAGAACGAAAATCCCATCCATATAGGGAAAAATAAGAATATCGTAAGGATACTATTTTTCACTTCTATCGTCCCGAGCCAACTTTTTCTTATGTTCTTATATTAATGAAATAAAAAATGCACGGGAAGAAGGTTAGACGAGGGTCAAATCTACCAGGTTTGCAGGAGACATATTACTGCTAATTTTGAAAGGTACAGACATCACATGACAACTGCGCTTCCTCTTCACATTTGCGTCAAGGATTTTTATCCAGACAATAAAGAAATACGCAAGATGTTAGACTACCGGTACCTAATCCTTTTTATAATCCACACCCAGACGCAGTGGTATCAAAATGTGTTTGAATGTGTGTGTGTGTGTGTGTGTGTGTGTGTGTGTGTGTGTGTGTGTGTGTGTGTGTGAGTGTGCGTGTGTGTGTGTGTGTGTGTGCGCGCGCGTGTATGAGTGTGTGTGTGCTGATAACGACACACATGGAAATTATCGGTATCTTCTAAAGGGCTTTTTACACTTGTGTTTCTTAACCCCGGACTTTCTCTGACCCAGGACTATCGTTAGTCCCGTACCAATTTATTTTCAGCTTTTTACACTCGCCAATTAGTCCCGTACTATCTCTTGTCCGGGGCTAAGGAGAAAACTGACCTTTTTACACTCGTATTTCTTAGCCCCGGACTTTCCAAACCACATGAATATTCATAATTACGCTGTGTACTGTACACGTACACGCACGAACCGGCAGCATTTGATTACCTCGTTTCTGATTGGTCAGTGAGGGTCGGACTTCGTCTCCGTCGCTTAGCCCAGGATTATTTTTTCGTTCTGTTTACACTCACTTGCTTGGCACCGCAATTGCGGTGCTAACCCCTGCTATTTTTCAGGGCCAGATAGTACCGTACTATCGGTGGGGCTAGCCCACTTTGGCAAAAACGAGTGTAAACAGAAAGTGGGCTAAGGATAGTCCCGTACCAACGGTGGGGCTAAGGCCCCCCCTTAGCCCCACCGTTGGTCCGGGGCTAAGCAAAAATTTACAAGTGTAAAAAGCCCTATAGTGTATCTTTCATCCTGATTGGTCAGTTACACAGCATCAAGAACGAACATTGTCCAAAACTGTTTATATTGTGCAGGGTTTTCGCCATCTTGCGTTCTGCAATGACATCACATATCATTATGTGTTTAATTCATACACGGCATGGGATTTTTAAGCTGGCGTCAAATATTTCAAGACAAATCAAGAAACTTAGCCATGCTTTGGATTTTTTAAAAGAGTGTGTGTATTTTATTACTTTCTGATTATAATATGGTTGACATCAACAAGGCTTGCAAATGATTATTAACTCTTTCAACTTCTCTTTCTTTCTAAAGTTAATTTTCTTTGACCTTCGCGAGTAAGCAAGGTTTGATCCTTAGCTTCCGTAAAGGTTAAAGGTCATCAGCTTAATTTCTCAGAGAACGGATCGCTATTGACAGCCAATTTGCAAAGGTTAAATCAGGTCATAGAGTACCTTTGGGGAAAGGGGCTATTGATATGTTTAATAATTTACGTACATGTGAGTGCATGGCGCATTCAGTCGGTATTTGCTGCGGCTGATTTCAGAGAGAAGAGAGGGGAGCGAGAAAGGGAACAAAATGTCGACAGAAAATCGGCTTCTCATTTCGTGGTGGCGTCACCCTATTAACTGTAGTAATGATTCGTGACCTGTCCTTTCTTCGCGCGCGTAAATTGGTCTATCAAAAGATGCCCGTTTTTCTAGTCCCTGTGAAAATGGACGGGTAGGGGGGGGGGGTGGTGGTGGGTATAGATCCCCATAAAGAGTCTGGAAGATAGAGTGAAGGGGGGAAAGGTGGAGGGGGAGAGGGGAGGGGAAGAGTGAGAATCGAGATGTCGTTCTACATGATCGATTACACAGATAACTATTCTATTAAAGCCGAAACATTGATTTGGTGTCATCCTATTTGTACAGTTCCCTCTACGTAGTATTGTCTGTTGGTGCGTAATGTACTGCTGTCTTCTACATTTTCAATAAAAAAAGGATATATTATATGTATATATGTATGTATATATATATATATATATATATATATATATATATATATATATAATATGTACGTATATACAATGCATAATTATATAAAGTACAGTAGATTTCTGAGAAAGTTCACTGACCGTCTGAACTTGACCATAGCCAAATTTAACCCCGTAGCAATTTACAGCAAACTGTTATGGCAGACAGAGAGTAGGCCTACAGGTGAGATTGAATGGACGGGATTCGAAATGACGACATGCCCTCTAAATGAGGTCACGGCTGGCTCAATTGTGATACCAGAGAGGTGTAAGGGAGAATATTGGTTTTTGTTGAATACCTATAATTTGCTACTTTTTTTTTCATTGTGCCAATGCGCCTAAGAAAGTATGAGCAAGGAGATATCAACCATCACCCCCCCCCCCCATATGAACATGTTATATTTTACTCAGAATACAGTGGAACATGCTTCAAATGGCAAATTATAGAGGTGGAATTATAGAGGTGGAATTAAAGTGAAGGTCAACAAATAAAGATAGGGGATACACCCTTCAACACAAACTTACTATATACACGTACATGATTGTATAAATATACGAAGGCAAAGAAAACGGTGCCACAAAATGAAGACTTCCTAGATATTACCTTTCAATCCATGAAAGAACATCAGTATGTATGTCCGAAGACCATGCATGAATGCAGCACTGTACTGGTTAAAATCTTTCTATAGTAATTTCTGGTCATCAAGAAATTATGGGTACGAAATGTCGCTTTCTCTTTCTCGTTCTTTCCTCTTCGTTTAAATTTAAGTGTATCCATATTTGCCTCTGACGAAGATTCTGCTATAGGATCGAAAGCTCAGGCACCTTTTGACTCCATTTGTTTAAATTTACATGTAGTTAAAAAGGGAATTCATATTTCTGTGTATGTGTGTCTTTCTCGGTCATATTTAAGAAACTTGCCGATGGTTACCGGAATTACTTGACCCTGTACAGTTAAACGTGCACAGTGGTTGGTGTTTTTGGATATATTGTAGAAAGCTAGGTTTGTCTGTTTCATGTCAGACAGGAAGTTCCCGGGCTAATACTCTGCCAGGTAGGGGCATGGCGATAGAGTGGGCTGCCTTGACCTCGTCAACATTATTAGGGGTGCTGACTTCACTGCGGGGAAGCAAAGGGCAGACGTACAAAGAAAATGAAATTGAATGAAATAAAATGAGGAGAGATTATGCCTGAAAAGGGCAACCTGAAATAAACATAACCAAGAAGGCCTAACGTCTGTAACTGATATTTGAATTAAAAAAAAAAACCCGGTGGCATTTTTAAGATTTATTTACCAAATGGCATTATTGAATAAATAGAAATTGAATCAAAATAACCAGAAAATGCGAAATGGTAATATTAAAACGGTTTGCTAACGTATTCAAAATGTATACGTTTAGGACAAGGAGAGGCCATTCCTGACAACGAGGAAGCTTGTCCGAGGTTTGCCCAACAAAGCAGTCACTGTGGCATGCAATCTGAATTCAAAATGCTGAAATTCACAGAATATATCCAGTTGATGGTGTAGTTTGTGTCTGTGCCCTCAGAGATTAAACAAAGAGCGAAATACGAAACTAAACAAATAGAGTCAGAAACAAATAATTCATAATATACAGTTGAGTGGCATCTCGGTAGTCATCCAATCTAAATTTTATTTTCCGGAAAGTTCATTGAGAGGCCTACGCTTAATGAGTTCCGATTTATTGTGGTTGGTGATTTTTCCCTGATACGCACCTCAAAACATGAAGGTCAACACGCAACAAAAATAATAATTGTGCTCACATCCATGTTATTGATGATAAATATAGGTAATTGGTAATCCTACGGGACATGTTTGATGACAACGATCACCACTGTTAAAAAAAGGGGGGCGCCGGGGGCAGCTTCATGATCAATAGGGTAAAAATGAAGGCCTTGTTTAGGCCTGTAGATTAAAGTTTGAAGGTTATACTGTATTTCATGAAGCATCGTTATTCTGCTCTGGCTGACGACTGCTGGTGATCTCTGGATCATTTATAATGATTGATTCCTATATCTATCCATATCTATCTATCTATCTATCTATCCATCTATCTATCCAATATCTATCTATCTATCTATCTATCTATCTATCTATCTATCTATCTATCTATCTATCAATCTATCTATCTATCTATCTATCTATCTATCTATCTATCTATCTATCTAATCTATCTGATATCCATCTATATTACTATATCAATAATCTATCTGCCTGTCTGTCTATATGTGTATATGTTTATATATCACCGTAATCTATCGATGTATTCACACGTATAATACATACGTGTTATTTATGTGCTTACATATCATACTGATCTCGATTTGGATTATAGTGATTCAAATTGCAGAATGTTTAATAGCACGACTCATTCTTTTTTTTTTTTTTTGGGGGGGGGGGGTGATTCATATCCTATTTGTGCATGCTCAACCATTTTACACGTTGTTCTCACTGAAAATCCGCATTCTTGTATAGGAACATTTCTTATTCCGTAGACCGGTTTTTAAGAAACTTATTATTTTCACGTCTTTTCGAAGAGCAGGTGAAGTACTCTTTGCGGATATCCAATACATTTAAAAGAATGATTTTTGTGTGTGTTTGTGTGTCTGTGTGTGTGAAGGTTTGTATCATGTCTATGCGTGTGTGTTTGTGTGTGTAGGTTTGTGTATGAAAAACCGTTTACGTTACATCATTTCACTGCTGTGACTTAACGAATTGTTGTGGACTTCCCATTTAGATGTGATGATGTGCATGATACGTGAAATGAACCACAATTATAAAAAAATTACAACCCTCGAGCACGGATTTCCCGACACTGTTAAAACTTTGGCTGAGCTTTTTACCGATCATTCTGCGTTAGCTGAATTCACAGTATTCTATGTTTGCAAGAATTTTCCCTCGGGAATTTAAGCACATGGGTTGCATTTCTGTCAAACCTCCATGCTCGAGCGATGAATCTTAACTTCTCAATATGACAAAGGAGAAAAACAAACAAACAAACGTGGAGTATAACCTTTGCTGAACTCCCGAAGTTGATCGACAGCGACCCGCCTCCATAGGGAGCATTTGTCATGACAGGCATGACAGGTTAATGCAGTACAAACAAGCCGGTGAATTTCGGATTATTCGTCAGCTCATATTATTATTATATTGTCTCCTGTATTCTCCCAAACCAGGTCAATATGCCGAGGAAGGAAGTGAGGTTTTCATCCAGATCAACAGCACGAGAGCCATTACGTCCAAGTATTCCGCGGCAATAGCTTACACCCCTGGAAGCGAGAATGGGCTCGTCCTGCCGAGAACAAAAGATATTCCGGAGGAGACTCTACCATTCGAGGAGCCGGGGTACGTGTGGAGTCCAAACGGACCAGGAGAAATGGGTCGAGGTGTTGTCATCCCGACGAAAGACAAGAGACTGTCTGAAGCTCTCTTCACGAGACATCAATTCAACCTTCTTGCCAGCGATCGGATCGCTTTGAATCGATCGATACCTGATGGTCGACCGCCGAGGTAACCGTTAAATGTGGCGTGTCAATCCTAAGAATGGCCGCATTTTCAAGTTTTGTGCGTTTTTAAGGAAATGTGGACCATTATTGACAGAATGCTTACGACATCCCTGTGCTGTCATAACATGTATCGGTCATGAATCGAACATTGCAACTGCCACAACATATAACGTAAATACCCCCCAAAATGTAAAGTACTTAAATATCCAACTTTTTTGTGGTATTTTTGTTCAGGTAGATCAAGTCTTGATGATATGAATTGTACGACAAGAAAACCAATGGCCTTTGTCCCTTGGCCATATATATAGTTTAGGTTTACAGAATGTGATCGGTCGAAACCATGCTCGGCTAGCATTATCAGTCGAACAGTGTGCCAAGATGTTCTTTTCGCTATTGGAGGTAATGATACATGCAATTTTGCAATTGGGTTGATATAATTATGCGCAAGTTATTGGTTCAGTCCGCCATCAGTTTTACTCTTGTTCATTCCAATGTGTTTTCACCCGATCTATCTATCTGTCTATGCATCTATCTCTCTATCTTTCTATCTATCTATCTATCTATCTATCTATCTATCTATCTATCTATCTATCTATCTATCTATCTATCTGTCTATCTATCTATTTATTTATGTATTCATTTATTTCCTCTATCCATCTATCATTTTATCTATCTGTCTATCTATGCATCTATCTATCTGTCTATCTATGCATGTATCTATCTATCCATTTATCTATCTATCTATCTATCTATCTGTCTGTCTGTCTGTCTGTCTATCTATTCATTTATTTCATCTACCCCTCTATCATTATATCTATCTATCTATCTATCTATTTATCTGTCTATCTCTCTATGTTATTCTTTATCTATTCGTCTGTACCTGTGTATCTCTCTCTGTCTGTCTATATACTTATCTCACAATCTTCCTCTCTGTCACCCTCGCCCTCTCCCTCCCTCTCTCTCTCTCTCTCTCTCTTTGTATCTGAACGATCTATCTCTCTCCGCATATACCGCACCTGTCATCTTCCTGTTAATCTGTCACATTTCCTTTCCCTGTCTATCTGTCATATCTCATTTCCCTGTCTATCCGTATCTTCCAATTTATGTGTGATATATCAATCTCTCCCTCTCTCCCTATCTATATCTTCCCTGAACACCGTCTATAAAGATGTCGCTTGTTCAGATATCGACGCAACCTCCCCCGTGCTTCGGTCGTCATCGTCTTCCACAACGAGGCCCGCAGCGTGCTGCTTCGGACGATAACGAGCGTGATCACCCGTTCACCTCGACATCTTCTGGAGGAGATCATAGTCGTCGACGACGCCAGCGACCTCGATGGAGGTATCAAAGAATCATAATCTGCTAGGCAGCACTGTGCTAGCAGGCACACAATTCTTCCTGGCGGAGAAGTGGTGCCAATATTTCTGTAGGAAGATGATGTTTTCAATAACAAGGGTGAACAGTAGTCATGATGTCTTATCATTTTTAAAATTTGACAGAACATAGGGCAGGGCCAATCCAGTTAGAATGTATATCACCAGTATACACTTTGGATATATTATGTGCAGCACACTACAGGCGGGCACTGCTTGGACCGTATAAAACGACGTAACTCGACAACGTCGGGATTCGGAAATCATTTGAATCAATAAATTATTGTTCATATCACTTTTGTTTATTTGTATCTATTTTCAGTAATTGATTAGACTTGATATTGATATTTCATCATCAGCGCACATAGAGATCTATGAATTACAGACTGGCTGCTGTAAAACAAAGAAGCAACTTCAGATAGTTAGATTAGTAGAAAAATGACTCTCTACTCATGCAATCGGTTACTCAGTGGTCTTGCAGACAATGATTCCATTATTTCAGAGCTGTCGAATTTCCCTGACTGAACGGAGGAGGCGGCTCCGTGAACACTCAAATATATCTCTTTATATCGTGACAAGAGATGAATGGTAATCTCCCTGATTTAGAGGTCATTCGCGAGATGCATATAGTAATACACAAGTGTCTCCTTGATTGTTTTCTAGAAACTCCCTGATCTTGATGTGTTAGTGATTGGCAGGATCCATCAAGCCTCAACTCTTTGTGTGCCTTGAGTGTCGATTGGCGCAGAAAACTACCATATAACACAATTGTACACACTGTCTAAAGTTCCTGGCACAGAAAGGGTTAATAATGCGATGATTTAATCCGCTTCATTCCCTTTGTAGGCTGGTACAAAGATTGGCTGGAGAAGTACGTGTCGAGTCTTGCAGTACCCACACGCTTGCTTCGAATGCCGAGAAGAAGCGGGGTGGTGGGAGCCAGGCTGGCCGGAGTGTCGGCGGCTAGCCCCAACTCAAAGGTGCTAATATTCCTCGATTCTCACTGCGAATGCGGCACTGGTTGGATGGAACCACTTCTCGACATCATCAGCAAAAACAGGTACTTTATCTTTTATGTGTCTATTTAATTCTTTTAAGTGGGGAGGCGTAAGAAAATAGAATTTTCCAGTTCAATGATATTTATGCTAATCTTCTATACCTGTGTGACGAAAAGGAAGCAAAAATTAATACTGGGAACTTCTCAGTGTATTCAGTGGGTTTTGGGTCATCTGTTCAATCCGTCGAAGTTTGTTAACGCAAATATTTTTGTCCTTTCGTTATATCAATTTTCTGTCAGTGTATTCACTCGCAAGTAAACAATACTAAAATGAATGTCGACCACTTCAAGATAAGAGGACATGCTTTTGATTTTGTTTTTAAACATTTACCATTATCTTTGGGGGAAACATTAAGTTCAGCTGAGATATCGAAGGCTCTTCCGAGACCAACTTCGTGATATTTTACTTTTCGCCACCTTGTCATAATTTCTTATCAATTGCTATATTAGAATTGTAGTATACATGTAGTTAAATCATCTGTTGTTTCAACGTCTTTCCATTGAAGTACTCGTGTAGTCAGCCCGGCCATCGATTCCATCAGCGACACGGACTTCGCCTACACCGCCATCGCGGGAATGGCGAGGACAGGAGGCTTCACCTGGTTTCCTGAATTCATGTGGACCCACGCCTCGGCTACCGAGATCAGAAGGGTGTGGCACGAACCGAGCACTCCTCTCAGGTTAGTGTACTTTCATCACTTAACGGAGAGTAAACCCAAATGCATTATGTGAATTTAGGGAATGCAGCAATACCGGTAGAACACATTGGTGAAACTTTGAGGGAAATCGGACAGTCCGTTCAAAAGTTAAGGCAATTTTAAAGTTTCAGTGCAGCAATTGCCAGATGAGAAGACTACAACGTTTCTTGACGTCATGTATGTACAACTACATAAAAATTATAAAGAAAATTCCACATATTTTCATTTTTCTTTAGCATGATGAAAGAGCACTTGACTTACCTCTTTCAGTAACAAGTTGAGGGAAAGTGTGCTGTCTATAAGAATTACATTTGTGAAATTCCAGTTATATTTTCTTTATCGTTGTACTTTAACTGACCTCACGAACGGTAGTAATTTTCTCATCCAGCGATGGCGGTACCGAAACGTTAAAAAAAAAATCAATAACTTTTGAACCGATTATCCGATTTTCCTCAAACTTTGTTGATGTGTTCTACTAAGATTGCTGCATTTACTCAATCCACATGTATATTTTGGTTTCATCCTCCTTTAAATATCAAGTTTCTTCCTGCAACCATCTTTCCTCTTTCCTACTTCGATATTGACCTTGGTCTGTCATAATGAATAGTGTGATGGCGGCACTGGGCCAAGATTTCATCATTGGTCATTATTTCATATCCTACATTTCAACACGTGTTATCGTTGATGACACTCGTCATTGATTAGATCCACACGTTGTCTGCGCTATTTTGCCTCGCAATATATCCGGAAAAAAAACCCAAGATCATATATCATAAGAAGTTGTGTGATTGGGTCAATTCAAAAATGATCAGATCTGGGGGGTATTTCAGCTGTACTTCATGAAGCCTTTTATCAGATATTTTTTTTTTTGTTCCGACAGTCTGTCATAAGCTACTGACATTCTTGCATCTGATTGGCTGAGAGCAAATTTGTCGGACGAATTTGTCGGACAAAACACTTCATGAAACACATCCCAGTCATACTTACTGTCTGGAAAGAGTTTGTGTAGCGTCTGATCCATGAAATGGAAAGCAAATTATTCCTTGAATGTTTGTGAAGATTTGAGTCTCCTCTTTAGAGTGATGCTAATCATTTCGATATCATAGTGAAGTCTTCTCTATGGGAGTTGCGTTCCATCAAAATTCTCGGAGATACACAAGACCTAAACACCTTCAACATGGTAGTATCAGTACGTACGATGTGTCCTGAAGACTGGTCTAAACCATGAGCTTGTTTCAAGTAACGAAAACAACAACAACAACAACAACAACAACAACAACAACAACAACGACACACACATAGTGCGCACAGTTTTAGTATGACGTCACTCTTTCTAGGTGTGGCTCGAAAGAAATGTCAGGGAACTTTTACTTGAAATCAGTTTCGCGGCTACTAAAGGACTTTTCCCAGGTCACATTCTTATCGCCAACGCGCTGGACGATGTGGACACCAGATTGAAAAGACAGACAATTCAATTTAACCAAGGATCCGACTGTCAAATCAGCTCTTGTCCAGGGAGCGATTTTCGGACAGATGTGTCCTTTGGGCATGTCATGTCCAGTTTCTGACCCATCCTTCGTTATCAGGATGAATTGGCGAGGAAAGTAAATTTCAGCCTGCAGCATGTGACTTCATCAATTTCCCTCTTTGCAGTGGAAGAGCTGGCATCTGATCATTACCTATTCAGTCCCTTCTATACCCATGTCTGCCCGATTTTAGGCGGGAACGTTGTTGAAGAACTGATTAAAGAGATGGTATAGTTTTGGCTGAGATGGGGATACGGGTTTTAACTTTTTGCGAGATGATCAAAAACCATTTAGGCCTACATGTCAAATTGAAGAGCATACAATTCTGAGAGGAATGAAAACTTAATTTGATGAAAAATCGGTTTGAAATGGCCGAGATATCTCAAAACAAGGTTAAACAAAGTAGTCTTATAATAACAGGCCGCTAACACTTTTTTGTTAGGACTACTTTGTTTTTGGATATCTCAGCCATTTCAAAACCGATTTTCATCAAATACAGTTTTTATTCCTCTTGTGTGCTCTTTAATTCTTCATGTGAATGGTTTTTAATAATCTTGCAGAAAGTTAAACCCTGAATCCCCATCTCAACCAGAGCCTTGCTATACTGTGCCTTAAATGTTTGTGGGTGTGTTTATGTGGTTATATAGAATCGAGCTCATAGGTACTTATATTTCAGTCATAATTTTGTGAAATGACGTGACGAAATTGAATATCGCAGAGTATAAGGCGCAAAGGGTCACGGTGATATTCAACCGTAAAACAATCATTTATGTAGATTTCTCACATATTTACAGTTGACTTGCTGAATCCTTTGCAACGGGGGACATATTCGTGTTTAATTGAAAAAGTGCCTGTGGCCGGCTTCCATTGAAAGCGCAAGTCTCCCTCATAAAGAAATATTGAGAATAGAAGAACTAAATTATGGACTTTAGTAATCGTGTTTTCAGTCAATGATTTATTTATTACATTTTCTTTCCCCGTAAAAATCAGCGTTGTATATATACAAAACTGCGGAGGATATAACATTGTGCTTGTACATTCATGTACAAAAAACAAAAAACAAAAAACAAAAACGGGCATTTAGTGGAGATTTAAAGACAGGTTAATGGGGCATGTGTGAAGAGATGATGTCTTTGCCGTTGCCAATTTGCGCATTGATGTGGTTGTGACTGATAAATATCACCCTTTCAAGAAAGCAGCTTGTGAAAGTTTCAAATTCACCGAACGATCTTACTTTAGGTCAGCTTTGACGAGAGATCTACCATTCCACTATTTGAATTTCCTCTGTTTATTTAATCCAATGTAAACATGATGGCGTACAATCTCCCTTTAAAGAGGAATTCTGGACGAGAGAAAGTTTGATGAAAAAAAAAAAAGAGAGTCGAATTCAAAAAGCCCAACAGTGAAAAATTAATCAAAATTTGAAGGAAATTCAGAAAGTAATGAAATATTTGTTTCTTTTGCAGAAAACACGCCAGTCAATATAAATATACAAATGAGTAAGTCGATGATATCATTGCCTAACAACATGCCACATAGCTTGCATGCAAAATCTTAATTTTTTTAGTGTTGTTGTTCGAATGCAATTCTGTCCCAGTCTCAAATCCTAACAATTATATCACACTGATTATTATTTTAAAGTTATTTCGCCAGGATTAACATTATGTTTATACACTCTTATTGCAGGAAAAAAAGAAACAAAATAGAACAGGTTTTTGTACACGATCAATGGAAATTAGTGAGGTGATGACATCATCAACTCCTCATTTGCATGTTTATATTAACTCTTCAAAGAGTGTTTTATGACAATTAGCGAAGCTTGTCGATTTCAGGAACTTTCCTAATTTTTATCGCATTTTGATCAAATTATCACCGTTGTGCATGTTTGTAACATAGTGCACTCTTTACTTTCAGATTAAACTTTTAACTGGTCCGGAAGTCCCCTTTAAGAAAGGGAAAGGGATTGTATTTTGGGGGTGGGGATCAAACAAAAATCAGTCCGTGGGTGGTAAGTGAGACCTAATACGGCAAACAGTGCACCCTCCCACGAGGAATGTATATTTACCGTAGAGTCATGGCGTGTAACATTAGGACATGATGTGGAGTAATGGACTACGCATGTATGGATTTATTGGGACGATAGATGGACTCGTATGTTGTCGCTGGAAGCCAGGTCTTTGGCGGTATGTATAAAAGGATAATAAAAGCACACCGAATGGGGAGTACGACAGAGGTTCATTTCCATTTTTTTTTCAATCGGATGGCATGTTCGGGAAAATGAGTAGATGATTTAGGGAGAATGTATATGGTCAGGTAAAAAAAGGGTTAATATGAAATGAAGCAGTGTAGATAAAAGAAACGGGATCGAATTGTTAAAAAGAAAAGAAATGACTGTATCTCATTTGTAAGATATATTCAGTGAAGAAAATTCTGGATAAATTCATTTGAATTTGAATTCAAATTTGAATTTTTAAAAAATCCATCTAAGTGTACATTTTGAACAACAGATATATCGCTTTACTTCCTTATTATATGTTGGGTGAGAAATAAGAAATGGGGACCTCTTCGTTTTTGTTGATGACACCTATGTGGCATCAGTATGTATAGGCCTAAGCCCTATATGCATGTATGTACACTATAATATATATATATATATATATATATATATATATATATATATATATAGGCCTATATAGATGCATATTGATATGTATTCTTACTAATCACTTCGTTGGATAATCGAGAGCGTCAGCAAGTATGTACGTGATGATATTACGACCATTTTTATCCACCTTTCTCTTTCTCTACCCCTCTCTTTCTTTCTTTCTTTCTCTCTCTCTCTCTCTCTCTCCCTTCTTCCGGAGGCAGCATGAGGTTAGATGGAGGGAGAAAGAAGAAGAAAAATCCCGCATTCTTTCCAGTTCAACATCATTTTCAACTCCGAAAAACACATCAAATCTCTTTGCCAGTGAACTGTTGCCAATCCTCAAGGGGTCTGTAGTAAATCCCTCTTCGTTCTCTTATCTTTACCACCCATAAAAAGGGGGAAAGTCTGACAAATCAACAACTCCTGCCGAATTGGTTCTCTCTCAAAATATTCCGTCCCAACTCGTTTACGTCAAGTCACGAAAGAAGGGAAAGAGATAATCCGTTCGCCGGTGTCAGACGCAATAATGCACCTACGCGCAGAGGCTGCTGGAAAACATGTGCATGGCATGTGACAGCGCCGCGAGGGAAGAAGGAGGAGGCGGAAAAGAGGACTGCGTCTACCGACGATCAGGCGGGTCCTTCCCACCTCCATCCAACCCTCCGGTGCATGGGTACATTAGAGAGTCGGTGATGTTCCCACATGTGGGTTCATGCTTCCATAGATCTCGCACGTCCTAGACTCAAGAAAAACATCCCAAAGGGCTGAAACGTTGATACGCGACATTCCTTGAGAATAACATTTTTTTTTTTTTTTTTTTACGCCAGTGAAGACACATGTGAAAGTATGAAACCCTGTCTTACTTCCATTATGATGCTATCATTTTCGTATTTTCCCCAAGTAACATATCTCTCTCAAAATATTTGTGAACAGCGGTATATCGAGAGAAACCGCCTTGTGCGCTTCACACAAAGATATAGAATGTCCAGGAAAGGATTATTATAGACTTCAACAGATGACTCCATTACATTATTATAGCTGCTTGCACCGCAGATTTAGTTCTTCACGGCTCATATTTCACCCTTGTCTTTTCTCTTTGGTTATAAGGCAGTTTATTAGCTGTTCCATGTGGATTATAGGTACCAACCGAAACATTTTCTTCGTCAGCAGCCGCTCTTCATTTCACATTCCACTACTTCCCCGCTTTAGATGCGCCTCCCCCATCTCGTTGCCATGGTGACATACGCCGACACTTCCTGTTTACCTACTAGGATGATTTTGTCGATCGCCGAGTGTTGTGAGGTGGAAACATGATCTCAATGTAATGAACATCCTCCTTTCAAGGAGCGAAGAACACAAGCATGTTCGTTCCGACTTTGCAATACGGCAGCGTTACAGGGCAGTACACATCTGGCGGGCAGACACTCGTGTTTCTTTACATGATGTATATGTATATGTATGTGTGTATGTAATATGTATGTATGCATGTCTGTAAGCGTGTATTTATGTACAGGTAGATAGATAGATGGATGGATGGATAGATAGATGGATGGATAGATAGATAGATATAGATAGATAGATAGATAGACAAAAAAAAAAAAAAAAGAGAGACTTTGCGCTGGAAATTGGTGGCCCTGTAAAGGTGTTACCATCCGAACAGATAACCCTATATTCGTGTACACAATTAGCGAAAAATGAATGAAAAGAAAGCACAATAACAAAATGAAATTAAAGAAACAACAACAACAAACAAACACACATAATCAAATAAACATACATACTTAAAGAAGAAGAAAGAAGAAAGAAGGAAGGGATATTATGAAGTATAAGTGAGATGTGGAATGACTTCAGATAAATAAAACGAATAGACTGACATGATTATAGGCGACGAAAGAAAAAGGAAGACGCAGAGGATGACAATATGTGGCGGCCTCATATTCAAAGGAAATTGATTTCTTCTCTTCTTCTTTTTTTTTTTTTTTTGTTCGGGATGGGGAGATGATTAAGAGAGACTACAAACATGAAAATATAAAGCAATGAAAGCTGGAGAACGATAACGCACTCACTAGGCGTGCTGTGCTTATGCTTTGTCAACAGACGTTCTTGATTGGCTGTTGTTGGGCAATGTTCTGCACCCGTGACCAATCTCTGAAAATAAGCATACGCATATTTTGCTTTAAGTGTTGTCTATTTCCTTCTTGAAGCTGCAAACATCACGATGGATGGGCCCTTTGTCATAAACAGATATATCTTCATACAAAGTATAAAGAAAAAGGAGGATCATGAAGAGAAGAGGGGAGGAGGACGAGCAAAAAGGACGATGGAGAAGATAAAGACGAAGTGAAACCTTGCACGACTCGGTGCTGACAACTAGATATTAGAGACTACACTCAATGATATGGAAGTGGACGCTGTCATTTGAGATGCGCACGATATTAGATCCTCTGTTGGTATGCCCGCAATTTACGCGCTTCAAATATTCTTATCTTTTCCTACTATTCTTCCCCGAGAAACAAGTTTTGATTGTATCAGGACTTGTATGTTTGGAATCGGTACATGAACATCGTATTTATCAATATGGCTCATTCGAAATATCAAGATCCAACTGGATGCTCTTGTATAGGACCTGGTGGAAGACATGTCTCTAGTATGACTGTATTTGCGGTATGAATGTAATCATATGCGATTGTTATTAGCTAACAACTTCCTGAATGTCTAACACATTATCGCAGGTATGAGAGTATCTGGCGCTTTTTTTTAAAATAAGAATTCGCTCTCTCCCCCTGAATTACAATGTTGATGGTGTCCCACCAGTGTGTGGACATGAAATGTGGCCTGAAGTGGAATCCAGCCCACCCTGACCAGGTCTTTCCATAAAATCACTTTTATTATCTGAGAGTTGAGCCATGGTAGTCTTCTCACATAAAACGCGAAAAGAATACACAAGCGCACGAACATTATCGAATTAAGTTGTTACCGAGGTCCTTCACCCTTTATCATCGAATTGACCTGCTATACTATTCACTATTATTTATCTACACCTTTTTCTTTATGATTTTCGACAGGACTCCGACAATTGCTGGCGGTCTGTTTGCCATCGACAAAGAGTTCTTCGAGAGGCTGGGCTATTATGACCCGGAATTGAAAATCTGGGGGAGTGAAAATCTGGAACTGTCTTTCAAGGTGAGCAGGGGGAAAGTCATATTTTTTTTCGGTATAGAAAATAACAGTATATCTGGATTACACCGAGGAGGTATACCTCCTTGATTACACTAGTGCTAGGAAGCTAATGCAGCTCTGCACGTTTTGGTTAATCCATTTTCACTCATCCTAAATCGTGTGAAGGTTGAACATTCACTCCACGCCAGCATCGAAACCTTTTCCATGGCTTGTAAAAATTGTGAATGATGCCCATCACTTTTAACTGAGTACAAGCTTTTATACTATCAAACTGATATAAACTGAAATGTCACATGAATACGCTGAGATTGTAATCTGATTGTTATTTATAGGGGGAACAATCTCCTGTTATCATTCAGTTCCAATTGTTGTTGCCATGATTTAAAGGATGAGATTCCTGTTCTAAGATTAGACAGAGACGTGCCGAGTGTCAGACATTATTTTCCCGCTCATCTGGGCTTGTAGTCTGCGTCTTCTAAACTCGATTCCTTGTGATGTTGAAAGTAAATTGATAAAATGCGGGTATCATGTTTGCCGCCGACGCTAAAATTGATTGTGATTGTGTTTACCACAGCATCATTTACGTAATGAATGCTACGTGTATTGATTGAAACACTAATGATACTCAAAAACCTGTCCCTTTAAGCGTATTTTGTTTTAACTTGTAAATCCTAAATCAAGAAAATGCAATTTGTTTTCTCCACAACCGATTAAAATCAATACAACTACTACAGTACGTGTGCCAGTTTTTTTTTTTCATTTTTACTCTGTTGTTACTCCTATTATTACTGCTATTGTTGATAGTAGACATTAGTCCCCACAGCCATCAACATTACGACGACCGCAACCACAGCAACAGCAACACAACTTCCAACGACTACTGCAGTGGCGGATCCAGAGGGGGGCGCACCGGGCGCTCGCCCTCTCTTCATCTTCTTTAATCAAAAGAAAAAGGGGGGGGGTGGCGTGCGCCCCCTTTAATCTTGTAAAGGGGCAACCCCTTTACGGAATTCCTGGATCCGCCCTGGCTGCTGCTGCCATACTAGTAATAGTATATATACTACTACTACTACCTGCTGCTACTACTACTTCTACTACTACTACTACTACTACTACTACTACTACTACTACTACTACTACTACTACTACTACTACTACTACTACTACTACGTGTGTTGCTATTACTGCTACACTAACTTAAATACTATCTACTATATTTTTTTATACTGCTATAACTACTCGTAGAATACAGTATCTAGTAGTAGTATACAGTATCTAGTAGTAGCAGTAGTAGTAGTAGAAGTAGTAGTAGCAGTAGTAGTAGTAGTAGTAGTAGTTCCGTCTCCTTATCGTCTCCTTGTTAACTGTACAACTAGTCGAGCTAAAAAGACGTCTGTAAGACCCAAGACTAGCGAGGATACCAGCTAGACTTGTTAATGGCGTGAGATTCTTTCACAAACACGTCTCCCCCGGCGTATGAATGATGGCCATTTCCGTTTGATTATGTTCGCGAGATGTAAACACTGGCCATGTAGGTGAAAGCTCGCGGGTCACGTGAGCAATGACGTCGTCGCCATTAAAAGACATACCTGTCAATTTCAGCATAACAAAAACTTGTCAGCAGATGTTGTTTCATCATTCTGTTGGTTTGATTTGTTTATGTTCTGTTTCTTGAGAGAGAGAAAGGGGTAGAAACTTATTACATTTTGGTAGCAGAAAAACACGGGGGGAACAAACGTGTAATTTGACAAACTCACTTGTAATCTTGTTCCCTGTTTCTTAGAAATCATGAAGAAGAGATTAGAATAAAAGTGAACATGATAGTATAAGTACGAAAGGAGACATCACACCCGTAGGTAACTATGTCGTGGTTATCTCTTCTTATCATTCAATCTCACTGTAGACAGATACGAGACTGCGAGATGGGAGAATCCATGCACACTAACGTTACTCGTCATAGGTGCGTGCAAAACAATGCAAAACCCTTATTTTATTTGCCGGGAATTACCTTACCAGGTGTGGCAGTGTGGCGGGAGCCTGGAAGTTGTGCCGTGTTCCCGCGTAGGTCACGTCTTTCGCGCCAAGCCGCCGTACGATTTTCCCGGTGACCCCAAGACGATGCTCCTGCGCAACAACAAACGAGTGCTGGACGTGTGGGCGGATGAATACAAACACCTCTTCTACAGCTTGATGCCGGAGTACGCCACTGTGGATTCGGGGAACATCTCGCCCAGGTTGCAGCTCAGGGATCGTCTCAGATGCAAGAGCTTCAAGTGGTATCTCGAAAAGGTTTATCCGCATCACATCATACCGACAGAGTTCCAGCTTCTAGGCAGAGTGAGACGGAGTTCTGTTTCTTGTCCCTTACGTTGAACGCAAAGTCGTATTAAGGGCTAGTCTATACCATCATGGTGTATGAACTTTTGCAAAGATTTACCAGTCCTAAACGAAAATCTTGATACTACAAGAATTCACTTTTTGTTAGTAATATTTATTTCTGAGCCTGTCAGGTCATTGACTTCGTGTGACATCTAATTTCCTCTGATGTCCACGACCTCGTCAAAAGATGTCTTCTTGTAGTATAAGTTTTCTTTACTTTCATATTGTTCATAATGAACTTTTCTTACTGGAAATTAATACATAGATTTAAAACAACACAATACGGATTGTACCTAAAATCCCCTATCCCTTTATTATGCAGCTAATTCTATTTGCTGGTTCAATTATAAACATTTCCTACTGGCAATCTATAGATTTAGACGAATCAACCCTTTACAATGCAGATTGTTCATGAATTCCCGTGTCCCTTCAATACGTAGTTAATTCATTCTGCTAACCCTCTGGTATGGGATCCTGGTAAGCCATGCATGAGTAATATCTATGGGAATTTCAGAATTTCGAAGGGAACGGGATAAGTTTCATTAGTCTTGGATAACATGAAACTGAATATGACAACAAAATGCGTCACAGCGTGCTGCGTGTGTTAATAATGTCATTTTCCGGTCAAACAAAAATAGCGGCGTTTTGAAACATAATCTATATATCGTGATATCTGAAGAGGAAATGCAGTCATGATTCCGTGTATTTAATGGAGTGATATGATGTGTTTTTTTCTTCCAGATTATGAACGAGGGTATCAATCTCTGTATTGATGTGCTACACGCCAGCAATGGAAGGCGGATTGGTGCCCACTTGGCTCTCAATCTCTGCCGAGAGGGGGCGCTAGCACAGGTACCACAGCGTGCATGGCACTGCCAATCTTCTAATCCCTAATAGGCCGAGTAACGACATGGCGTCCAATTTTATTAGCAGTTGGCAATTGAGACTCTCTTTATATACGGCACAGTACTATGCAATACACACGTTACGAGAAGTTCTTCTGAGCGTCAGCGAATAGGGATGTGCATCTTCATTTTTTTTTTTTGTCTCCTTTCTTTTCTTTTTCTTTAAGATAATCTTAATAATAAGCTGGATAATTGAAATGGCTACTTGATTCCATGATGTAGGAATTAAAGGTCCCCACAGTTTGAAAGGTTGCATTAGTGAGTATAATGGGACAATGTTTTCTTGTAGTGTACTAGTAGTAGTGTTTTGTTGTAGACGTGATAGGTATTATGACGTCAGACTGGACACCAAAGAAGCACCAGATAGAAAATGTTTGATTCCTGCAGCATTTGCTTTCCATTCCTTTTAGTCCCTAATTATTAGAGATGTCAAGGGTACAAAGATTAAACGCACTGATTTATTGGTAAGAGAATGATATTTTCTTGCTTCCATTATGCTCCACCCGTACTTTAAACGGAACTCGCTGATTACTCTTTGTGATGGAAGCACTCTCCTTACAGTAGTAACATTAAAGACGAATAAACATCGTTCTCACATGATACAATGTCGTAGAAAGAGAAAAAAAATGAAAACGGGTAGATGTATCTATATTTATTTCGACAATTATCGTCTTCTATTTCTTCAACCAGACCTTCTCTTTGAACATGGGAAGTCAGATACAGCACGACCACTTCTGCCTGACGTCGACAGAGGGCGACAATCACGTTATGCTGGTTGGCTGCCACGACGCGCGAAATATCAGACAGCTGACCAATCAGCAGTGGCGATATGATGAAGAAGTGAGTTATCAGGTCGAACTGATTGGTACATTCCATTTGAATGACGTGGTCCAAATCATGCTTTATCTATTGTGTCTTTGACAGTCCACGAACACTGGCATCTTTTCCTGTGTTTGTTTGTTTGTCTTATTTATTTGTTGTTGTTTTTTGTGCTTGTGTCTGTTACCGTGTACTAATGTGTGTCGTTGTTTTTCGTATTATTTGATCATGAAACTTCTTGGTTTTAAGAGTGTGCTTTCTGTACACACTGCAGTTCGACTTGCAAACATTGTATAATGTAGGAAAGCAAACGAACGAACAAATTATATAGTATCTCCATCTATCATTTCCAATCCTTATCAAGTGAGAATACACTCTTTTATCTGCCCCCCCCCCCCAAGATTTTTTTTCTTTTTTTAGGGGGGGGGGGGGGGGGAGAACCGCCAAAATCTTCCATGACCTATTTCTGAGGTCCTGAAAATCACTATCATTTTTGTTGATTTTGTTATGTGGTATAATGTTGATTGTTTAAAATGTGTAATGTTCAATATTTAGATAGTTTATAGGGGGTGCTCTAACACTCCGTACTTCCTGTGAAGTAGTGACTGAGAATGCGTTATCAAACTAATTGATATTTGCAAATTTGTGGACATTTTATACCTGAAAACCTAATAACGAGCAAAAGACCGGATAAGTAAATGATTCTAACCGTAACAGCTCAGGCATTGTCAGGTTTAGTCTGGCAACGGGCGAGCTTGCCTAAAACTTACTCGATTTAGCAACAACTAACATATATTAATAGTAGCTGGATTTTGCCACAAGGTCCTTAGAGAGAGAGAAAAAAAACCCCCACATATTCATGAATTTGAATACATGCCGGGCTGTTGATTTGAACCTATCCATCTGAATTATTTTCAATGTAGTGTATGCGATATAACCTATTGCTACGTGAGACAAATTCGGGTCAGCCTTTTTTTTTTTAAATATATATATACAGTATGCAACAATTATGAACATATGGATAAAATTTAAATGGTCTGCTGATCTTGTTCGATATCTTTGCTTCTATTTTTCAGACCCGTAGTATAGAACACCAACTGACCGGACTGTGTATGGGTCTAGCGACGGAGCTTGATCGGTCCGTGATGAAATCATTCCTTGTTCTGCAGGACTGTTCTTTTCGTCCCACCCAACAGTGGACCGTATTGGACACGCCCATCGAATCTCCATGGAGATGACCTATGCCCATGGCAACCGGGAGGAGGATCTAGGAGGGATCTCTGGTTAATCCGAGCTCCTCCCAGTCTTTTGTCCGCCATAGGAAGGATTGTCTTAATATGGAGTATTATGATGTTATGATTTGTATGTTAAATTCTGATTTTCCATCTGACAAATGAAGATAGTTGGATAGCCCATGTTAACCTGCGGTCGCTGATCTTCCATTGGATCCAGTTGTGAAGTATCTGGGGCCGACCACTTTATCGGATCGTGCACCCTGCTCTTTGCGATGAATGAAGCGGGATCTTTGACAAGTATTATGGATTATGACTCTCTCTTACACGGGGCCACCGTTTCATGTCGTATCAGAGGGACGGAGGTTTTTTTTTTTTTGGCCTCTACTAGCATGACTACAGAGGACAGCACGATGACGCACAACATTGTTCAGTATTCTACAGACCACTGGCGTAGCCAGGGGGGGGCGATGGGGGCGGTCGCCCCCCCTAAGATTTGGACCGGGGATTTGGGAGGCGGAAAAAAAAAAATGCGTGTATACTGTATGCATGCACATGAAGCGGGTCTCCTTTGCAACCTTTCATCAAATAAGATATTTTTTTGAATATTTCACTCAAAGTGTGCACCAGATCGTTGAATTTCAATTCAAAATATGCAAAATCTCTCGTGCTTGGGAGGGGGTATCCCCCTCCCAAACCCTCCCCCTCTGTGCCTCTTTCCCTAGCTTAGTACACTTTTTAGATTTACGCACACACACAAAATATGAATAATTCTGAGTGCACAAGAATCACTTATATTCCGAAAACTCAAGGTTCCCTCATGTATAAGGGGAATTTCCCCTTTTAATCTACCCTTTCCTCCCTCAGCCCCCCCCCCCCCCCATCAGTTTCAATCACGTTTTTTTTTTTTTTTTTTTTTTTTTTTGGGGGGGGGGGGGGTGATTTCCCAAATGTTGATTCCATCAAATATGCGTATACGAGATATATCAATTTCAGGCAAAAGCTCCATCGGAAGGGAAGGGTGGAGATAACACTTCTCCCTGATCGCCCGCCCCTCCCCCCCCCCCCTCTTCCGCCATGCATAGAAGTAGACTGTTTAGACGCTTTATTTCAATTCTAAAAACGCAAAAGCTCCGCGAGCGGGAGGGGGAATTCCCCTTCCCCTAAGCTCTACCTCACTAGACTTTATACATACACACAGATGGTGCACATTCGGAATAAGAGCTAAATTCCGTGATTTTAACACTTCGATCAAAAAGTATTGCACCAAAAATTTGCACCAGATCGCTGAATTTCAGGTCTGAAAACGCAAAATCACCTTCGTGTGGGAGGGGATATGCCCCTATCTACACCCTCGTGTGCATGCTTTTTCTGTTTGATTGCTGAACTGCAGACAGCGTTCATGATATTCAGTGTAAGAATTAATACAAGAAGATTATTTAAATGATATACCATTTTATAGGCAAATTGTTCAATAATAATCTACACTAAAATATACTGCAACCTTAAACAAGTGGGACTGTTTCAACTCCTTAAAACACGCAAAAACATGCATCAAATTGCACCATTTGCAACATCAAAATGCAAAAAGTTCTCACCGTGGGAGGGGGGACACCCCCCTCCCACACCCTCCCCTCCCCCCTCTCTCGCTCCGCTCGCCCGGGTTCAGTCGCGTTCATGATATTCAGTGAAAAGAATTAACACAAGAAGTGTATTTAAATTGTACCATTTTATAGGCAAATTGTTCAATAATAATCTACATCAAAATATACTGCTACCTCAAACAAGTGGGACTGTTTCTCGTCGATAAAACGCGCAAAAACATGCATCAAATTGCACCATTTACAACATCAAAATGCAAAAAGTTCTTACCGTGGGAGGGGGGACACCCCCCTCCCACACCCTCTCCTCCCCCCTAGCTCGCTCCGCTCGCTCGGGTTCAGTCGCGTTCATGATATTCAGTGAAAAGAATTAATATTGAGAAGTGTGTTTAAATTATACCATTTTATAGGCAAATTGTTCAATAATAATCTACACTAAAATATACTGCTACCTTAAACAAGTAGGACTGTTTCACGTCGATAAAACGAGCAAAAACATGCATCAAATTGCACCATTTGCAACATCAAAATGCAAAAAGTTCTTACCGCGGGAGGGGGGACACCCCCCTCCCACACCCTCCCCTCCCCCTTCGCTCGCTCCGCTCGCTCGGGTTCAGTCGCATTCATGATATTCAGTGAAAAGAATTAACACAAGAAGTGTATTTAAATTGTACCATTTTATAGGCAAATTGTTCAATAATAATCTACATCAAAATATACTGCTACCTCAAACAAGTGGGACTGTTTCTCGTCGATAAAACGCGCAAAAACATGCATCAAATTGCACCATTTACAACATCAAAATGCAAAAAGTTCTTACCGTGGGAGGGGGGGACGCCCCCCCTCCCACACCCTCCCCTCCCCCCTAGCTCGCTCCGCTCGCTCGGGTTCAGTCGCGTTCATGATATTCAGTGAAAAGAATTAACACAGGAAGTGTATTTTAATTGTACCATTTGATAGGCAAATTGTTCAATAATAATCTACATCAAAATATACTGCAACCTTAAACAAGTGGGACTGTTTCTCGTCGACAAAACGCGCAAAAACATGCATCAAATTGCACCATTTACAACATCAAAATGCAAAAAGTTCTTACCGTGGGAGGGGGGACACCCCCCCTCCCACACCCTCCCCTCGCCCCTCGCTCGCTCCGCTCGCTCGGGTTCAGTCGCGTTCATGATATTCAGTGAAAAGAATTAATATTGAGAAGTGTGTTTAAATTATACCATTTTATAGGCAAATTGTTCAATAATAATCTACACTAAAATATACTGCTACCTTAAACAAGTAGGACTGTTTCACGTCGATAAAACGAGCAAAAACATGCATCAAATTGCACCATTTGCAACATCAAAATGCAAAAAGTTCTTACCGCGGGAGGGGGGACACCCCCCTCCCACACCCTCCCCCCCTCGCTCGCTCCGCTCGCTCGGGCTCGGTCGCTTCGCTCCCTCGCAGACTAACCGCCCCCCCTAAGATCAAATCCTGGCTACGCCGTTGCTACAGACTCATTTGGATTCGATTCGGTCAGAAAAAAAAGGCAGATACTACGCTGGAGACTGAGCCACCTCGCCGCTCCAGTTTACAGCTGCTTTGATAACAGTAATGCAAACGTTGAAGCCATGGAAAGACATGTGACTTCATAGAGAAACACTACTACGTCATAAAATAGATCATGATCTATCCATTCTGTCAGATTATGTTGCTTTTCATCGTCCACAACATAATATTCTCTTGAAAGACAATACTGCTGAAGCGTGTAAATCTTCATTAGACAGCACTCCTATTTTCAACCCTTATAATCCTCATAACCTGCATAAAAACAAAATGTAATGCAACCACAGACGTGAGATTCTTTTGAGAGGAAAGCTTAGTCCCGTGTGCCTGCAGTCGGCGTCTGGGATAGGATCTATAACACAGTTCTTTATCCCCAGAGTTTGAAGACGCGAACTTCAATATTGCTTGTATCGAACCTCGACAATCACTTACTCTGTCATGTCTATGTACCCCCAAAAGGCACTACATTGAATCACACACACTTACAGTGTATACACACATACTTATGTGCTGTGTCGTCAGACTGGGGTGTATGGAAACTGTCCAAAAGCCCTCTTATTCTATATCTTGTTTCTCAATATGCCAGCAGCAGTAATAATGAGGATTCTGATCGAGGTATAATATTACTGACTAGAAGAGAGATTAGTGTTTACGTGATTCGACTATAGGGATGTTAGAAAAGGACGTTAAAGGGATAGTATAGTATTGGTCAAGATAAGAATTGGGCTTTTAACTTTTTGCGAGATATCAAGAAACCACTTATGAAATAGTACAGAGCATACCATTTTAAGAGGAATTTAGAGTTTATTTCATGAAAATCGGTTTTGCAATGGATGAGACATCAAAAAATAAAGTAAAACAAAGCGATTGTAATAAAAGGTGGGTCCCACCTTTTATTAGGATTGCTCTGTTTTGGATATCTCGGCCATTTCAAAACCAATTTTTATCAAACAAAACGCTGAATTCCTCTTGGAATTACACACTCTTTCATATTTCATACAGGTTTCTCATTATCTCGCCCCAAAATGTTAGAAACCTGAAGTTAGCTCTCAACTAAAACTATACGATCCTTTTAAAGTAGCAGATCATACATCGATTTACTTACGAGGCTGAACTTAGCTTTCACTTTATTTCAAAAAGTTCTCCATCAAAGGCTTAACGGTACCACATTCAGAGGAGTATAACGTTTTCACATTTGGCGGCGTTCTGTGTCTGAAATATTTCACATCTCTGCGCATACTTACATTGAATTTATTCGTATATGTACAATAATATATGAAATATAGCTTGAATACGTCATATATATTTTATGTATATACATTTACATGTTGGATAAAATATGACCCTGCATCACAAAACCAACAAGAAGTCGCCAGACATGGATTTTTAGTTAAGGGCAGATTCTGAAAGAGCAGACTCTAAGTTTCAAAATGATGTATCAATTCAAATGGACTCCCCTAACCTACCTAAATACTGGAAAGAAAGCACACACTCTGGAAAAGTGTGAACTTAGAAAAGAGGCTCTGAAGTACAGGGTCAACTCAAACACTTAATCTTTACCCAGCCGTGCTAGCAGTGCGAGGAAAGAGACAAAACACAGGATGTAAGCCACGGGAGCAACAACAATGAAGAGATTATCAGATTAAGCTAAAATTGAGCATGTTCTATTCACATATTCTGTCCATGATTAACGCAAACTTTCAAAGCAATAGCATTATTCTTTCGAAAGTTATTACACTTGAAAGTGAAGAGTGTGCAAAGGATTTCAAGAAATGAAAAGGGGCCTCTAAGACATAGCTGATTATTCTACTCTCCCCAAAAAAGGGTTGTAAAAGAAATGCTAAAAGCACACTTTCATATTCATGTTATGATCCCAAACTAAAGAATAATGTAGAAGGAGGATAGCTCTTTCAGAATATATGAAAAACTCAAGATTGACTCGGTTGGCCCATTTCACTTTTTTTTTGAGTCCTCACGTAAATCCAAGGGCTGCGACTTTTTGTTGGTTTTGTGATACACGGTCACAAATGCCCCTCAAAAAGAGAAAGGACTGATTTGCTCTCTTTCAGTCTCGAACAATGTTTGTATAACAAAGTGGAACTATCGTCAAACAACGTAAAAATACTGTATAGTATGTATTAAGCCTACACACGGAGTCACGTTTTCTTTGCCGGACCAAAGAATCCAAATAAAATATGTCAAATACAACTATGATATCATGTATTGTAGTTGTTTGTGTGTGGGTCTTTGTTACACAGGTTGGTTGTGTCACAAGCCTTGATATAATCATGCAGAGAGGAATAGGGAAAGAAAGGGGGAGTGAAATTTGGATACAGATACGGTTAAAGGATGGTGAACGAGACATTAAAATCAAGAAAATTATACAAAAGAAGGTGTCAAAGCAGAGGGAAATGTCTGTTAAAACATATTTTTTATGTGACTTTTTAAAATATATTCGTACCACTGAAAAATCGCGAGTTAAAACTGACTGATTTACTTCACCGATTTTCGCTCCAGAACGGCCGTCTTTTTCGGGGTCCTAAAATATGACGTCATGACATGGACGAACGTACCCTTTACGATCGAGTGTGTGTGCAGCGCTAGCTACATCGAGTCCGCCATTCATAAAGCACGTAGTTCTTTGTGAGCGGATGCAATACAATACTGTACCTTGCCTGTCTTTAGTCGCATCTGCTTTATCGGCAGAAACAGCAGGGTAAAATGTACCATTATATTAAAAAAGAAGAAGATATGAATGAATAAATAAATAAATAAATAATAGCCATAATAATACTAAAAATATAGTCTAAAGCAACGTCAGTAGCGAACCGCCGAGTCCCCGCCGGAGTCGTCAGACATTGTTTCTGCGCCATCTGTGGGATCATTTCGAAACCGTCTAACGGTTGTTCACAGTGGCTAGTTGTTTTCGTCAAATTTTCTATGTGCTTGTAAATATCTGTAAATAAATTGTATTATAATGTAAATAGCACCAGTCTGCAAGAATCTTCAGGCTATTGAAGGAGGCAGACTTAACCAGAAGAAGAAGAAGAAGAAGAGCTATAGTTTGGTGTGTAGCCCCACTACATATCGACCACATTCTTTTAAACGCGTATAATTCGCGCACTGAACACTTAGTACGCACTTCTCTGCACGCAAAGCACATAAAAATGGATCGGCTTTGAATGTAGATGAGGATGGTGTGGGAAAACGCGATAATTCACTGTTCATTAATGGTTTTAATCAAGGACAAAATTTCGAATAAATATTTACACCGAATCGTAATGACAGCACAATGTAATGTCTATTGAAGTTCCTAAAAAGCTTCGTTGACGTTTTCTACAACACGGTGTTCAATACAACTCGGTTTGCGTGCATTGTCAATGCAAAAAACAGCGGTCGATCCTGATAACGCAATTTACCGCGGGGAGCTGAAACGAGGCCACGCTAGTTCGTCGGCGATATTTTTGCACTGAAACTTCGAATCGAAAAGAGAACAACGGCATTTGATAGAGCTGGATTTTCTCAATCACGTAGGTCAAGTTTTTTACGTGAATTTCAGTGTTAAATATTCTTATCAAGCAAATAAACATTAGGCGGTCGATGAGTAGTAGGTCCAACCCTAATAGGCTACTCCACTACGTAGATCCTTACGTTAGCTAGGTCAGAGTTCTTGTTCTACCGTAACGTTAATAGGCTCTACTACTGTATACTAACTAGGCCTATTAAACGGTTACTATAAGCCGTTTAAGAGTATGGTTGAGGGGTCTAGATATCGCGCACGAAAATTTGAAATGCTCTTATAATAGAAGTTATTCCATAATCGTACCTGAATTTCTCAATGAATATCACGAAAATGCAGAAAAATCACCTCCCAGAATCTCCTGATGATACGATGACGGAGTAGTGCGCTGTCGCCGTTTGTATGTCGGACTTTTTTTTATGCGTTCACCTTCTCGGGGTATGTAAAGATCGCGCAGCTGCCCTATGTAGTTTCATGCGTGAAAGTGTCTGCCCCTCTCTGCGGCTGTAGCGTGCTTCGGCTTTCGTAGAATATTATCAACGATCGATCGAAGAAATTACGAATTCTATCGGCTACGATCATACGAACGAGACAAGCGAGACGACACGTCTAGGCTACAACATCCTTAAAAAAAAAGATTTTAAGCTAAGGTAGGTAAATATTTATAACGTAAAAAATTGGAAATTTAGTGAAAAATTTGTTCCAAAAAATTGGAAATTTAGTGAAAAATTTGTTTGAAATCTAAATTTCTTACCTGCTTCCTTCTCATTTTTAGCGGTTGTCAGGTATGTTTATTCCATGGGCGTATCGGCAAATTTTGCGCTTAGTCTTACGCGTATTAATGCTTGCTATACGCAGTTACGCTATGCGCGATCATTACGTCCCTGCGCGAGACCTAGTACCCTTACTATACAGACTGAGGCGCGAAAGCGCAAGTAGAAATTTAAAAAGGTATACTTCATGGTAATTCGAAGGAAGATGGATTCAATAAGTGAAATTATAACTCACTTTTGCTTGATAGGGTAAACAAGACACGTACAGATACCTCGGTGCACTCAGGTCATCATGCGGAATTCACGCTTTGAATGCGAACCACGGCGTGATACAGAGCGTAGCTAGCTTAGGTGCAAAGTTAGTTAGCGTCGAGCGCAGGGCTGATTCGTCCATGTCATGACGTCATAATTTTGGTCACCAAAATTTCGCCATCAGGGCCGGTATTCCATAAACTAGATAAGCATGCTTAAGTCAGAAAATCTAAGCAATTTTGCTTATTTTCTGGCTAAGACAAAATTCTTAGCCAAAGTTCGTATTCCATAAAAATTTGCGAAGAATTTGTCTGAGCATTTGGCTAAGAATTTTGCTAAGAATTCTGCCTTAGCTAAGACAGATTTCGGCTTGCTCGTTAAGCATATTTGCTTTAAAAATGTGCCGTCGGTATTCCATAACGACATTTGTCTAAGAAATTTACCCTAAGTTTAAGCCAGCTATGAGCTGTCTTAACTTGGGTTCCAGTAAGAAAATTAAACAAACAAGCTAGTTCATCAGTAATGTACATGTATAATGAAATGAGTTCAGGGTCTGACGAAGAGTCTCGCGTGTGCGTCTCGTCGGACCACAGGAATACGTGCGGTAGAAACTCGGTGGGGAATCGGGGGGGGGGGGGGCGGGGGAGGGTATGTGTTGCGCGTACATGCGTGCCCTCGACCACCCGACCTCGTTCTCAGCGCGCATTAGCGGCGGAGGAGCGCGCAGTTGGGGAGGAACGCGCATAGCCCGGATAAGTCAGTCAGTATACATAACCCGCCTAGCTTGTGTGTACTACGCTTTTTACGTACGCCATCGTCCTAACGTTAGTAGACTTCTACTTCATGCCCTTACGTATGTGCGGCGATCACAGTTTGTGTATCGAGTCAGGCGAACTGAAGCGTCCTCTCGACGGCTAGCTCTATCGGATCGGTGAGTACGGAATACTAATTACTATTCTAGTGACGTTAGGTTGTAAACATAAGTACTCGCTTTGAGTTTGATTCCCGTGATTTTATGATGTTCACTCGGGTGTCGTACTTGAAATGTGGCGTGATAATTGCGGTGTGACCGTGAGGTGAGTCTCAAAATGTCCGCAATTTTGGCCGAAAAGATCCAAAACAACATGTCACTGTTAGTGTTAGGTCTAGCCTACTACTAGAACCCTAGTATAAGTAGCCCGTTTACTGACATGTGTAGTGTTACACTTAGGCACTGTGAGACCTAGAGCAATATGAAGACGTTGCTCCTATAAAGCCTCTAATAACAACCTAAAATTGTTAATTACCGCTTAGTTTTCTACATCTCTTCCTATGGGTGGTTAGGGCCGTTGCGATATCTGCTTAAACACGTAAAATACATAGACTTTCACCGCGGGGAAGCTGTTCGCGAACAGTGATGACTTGAGTATCTTGCTTATGACGTCACCAGAATTTAAGGTTTTTGCTTAGCCAAATCGCCCGACTTAAGAAAAATGTCCTAAAGCTTATGGAATACCGTTTAAGCAATTTTCTTAGCTAAGCAAAAATCTTAGACAAATTGCTTAGACTTAAGCAATTTGTCTTAGAAGTTTATGGAATACCGGCCCAGATCGCGTTCAGGGGCCTGTTTCACTAACATGGGAAATCGATCCAACCCAAGACCGATCCCAACTGTGGGATTGATACCATCCTGGGAACGACTCTTGTGACGCGTTTCATCAAATCGATCTTTGGGTGGGAACGATAATTAATTGAGTTCGACTGATTCAATCATAGTGAACGAGGCTGTGATCGATAGTGAGAGGTAAAGGAGAGAAACATGGTAATGACAACTAAGCAGAAGGTACGGTAAAGAAACATTGAAATTAATATTTCGTGGTCAAATTCCATTTTCAGTGTGCAAATTCCATCTTAGCATGATATGTTTATTGTAATTTCCATGGCCGATGCCATTCCAAGTCTGTTCTGGCAGTGATAAGGAAATAGTGTCCAACGATTCCTTTACTTTGTTCGTATTGAACATGTTCATCGTAACAATCGTGATTTGCTTAGTCCCATGTGTGTAATTACGCAAACGTAGGTCAGTCTACATCTACTACTGATACGGTAGTCCACGTCTAGCTCCGTTTTTGCTTCGTTCATGCTTGCCGACTCACGACTGTAGACCTAGAGTATATCTGTAGATTTGTTAGAACTTGTCACTGATAAGATTGCGATTAAGTGAGCTTCGAGTAACGGTGTGAACTGTCGGCAATATCGCAGAAGGTCAATTCCATTGTGACTTATGGGACAAAGTGACAATAATTTTCGGCCATTTCAAACCAGTATTTTGAGAAAATAGTTGCATCAAATGCATTTTTCTCAGTTCATGGTTAGATCTATCATATCACAGTTTATGAAAACACCATACTTAGTTTGAAAAGTATCATTGCATTACATACAGCAACGAAAACTTGCTGTCGTGACTTATGGGACATCTGAGGACCACCGTTTTTCACATGGGAAAGTAAGTTCTAAAATATTCTTACACACAGAGTCTCTGGAAAGATATTTTCTTTCCTGAATGTAGCAAAGAGTTGGTGCTTACCCTGAGCCAAGTGGTATGAATATCTACTCATTGGTACAGTAGCAGGATAGGGAAAACCAGTGTGACTGATGGGACACAAAAACGTGACTTATGGGACGCTATCAACTACCACATTTTGAGATTGAGAGAATAATATTTACTGATGCCGGAACAAGTTCTAGAACATCATAAAACCAATCTATGACCAAAGAACATTCAGAAAATAAGCCATCTGAGAATTACACAAGCTTTATTATGGTCATGATAGTGTATCAGAAATGATACATAATTTCTGCAAAAATTGGCAATTTTCATGAAAAATGAAGGTTTTTCGGACATAACTCCTCTCCATGTTCACCGATGTTCACAAATGAGGTATCAAAATATCCGTTGTGAAAGGCTGCTTTGAGTAAACAATACCAGATCATCTAATTAAGCTTCATTAGTCATCTATACTCAATAGTTTGATTTTCATAAAATGCAACCTTTCGATGGAATTGACCAGAAGCCGCTAGGCGATCGCGTAGGCTGTCTAACGTTTGTTTAGTGTCTACCAGTACCACTGTAGGGGACTAGGGGCATAGGGCCTAGACCTGTTTAAAATTCAAAGTTTGATCCTCCTCCGGACAGACGGATTTTCTGTCTAGAAACTCTAACGTTAGACCCTCTAGACCTCTACTCTTCATCACAATCACAATTGAGTCTCTCTTGTCTAGACCTTGACTCTGTAGAACTGTTCAATTTGAACAATGCAGTAGATTCCATTATTTATAGATCCCTAGGCCTAGATCTACCACTAGTAACTAGATCTATTCGTACTACTACTAGACTAGACGCTAACTATATATCCTACAGTATAGCCCTGCGTTTATGTCGCTGTACACAAGTGATAGCGCACGGCATAGGGCGGGCTAACTAGTCTAGACGCTAGATTGTGTAGTTACAAGTTAGCTAACGTCAGTATCGGAGATATCTAGTCAGTAGATCTAACATTAGATTAGTCAAGAACTAGATTCAGAGTATGGCAACGTAGCATGCTGATTCTATTATAGACCTCGGGTATCTTTGATTTTGTTTTCGGTGCTAGGTAGTTCTACTCGGTATCCATGGTTGTTTACTCGACCCTATACGGATGTTATCTCAAATTTCACTACTGTTATATAGGAACAAGCCATCCATAATTCGACTATAACACTGTCCTAAATTTGACAACCTGGTATGTGTAAAGACTTAATTCAATGCTTTTACGTTATGTCATATTTTGACTCGAGAGGTTGAAATGTTGTGCATTTCTTTTTTTGTGGTGGGGAGGGGGGGGGGGGGGGGGGGTTACACCAAATTGTACCAGACTGCACCAAAGTTAATTCATAACACCATATAGCCTATTTCAATATGCATCCCTCAATGTGTCGGTTACTTCAGGTAAGATAACCTAGGCAGCAGTGCAGCGTATGTTGTGAAGAGCGAGGTCTTCACAGTAACCATGTGCAAGTCAATGTCAATATCAACAATTTCCTTTACTGAGTTGGTTCCATCGTAGGTGAGTGATTGGAAAAAAGCTGGCAGTATTTCCTGCCATTTCCATGCAATTTGATATTACCTTGATTACAGTGAAAATCAAAATATTTCTACATGGGTATGAAAATACAATGTACAAATGCACGTCAGTGCCACTTCCTTTCCCCCCTAATGTGTTAAGTGATGACAGACAAATTTGAGAAAAGAACTAGAGCTTGATATATTTTATTTGTCATATCATATTTCTACACTACAGAATTTTATATTTAAACTTTGTAATCTGCTTTATTCTGTCATCAGCACGGACTGGCTCTGAATGTGATGCGCTCTTCCACTCAGTGGACAAGAGAACCGTGCAACCCTTATGAGAGAGGTGAATTCCTGACCAGGCTTTGAGCTCATTGATTGACTGGAAAGGTGTAAGTTTAAATTCTTCATTTTTTTTTAATGTATTATCTATACCCAGTTTTACAACTCAATCATACTATTGTGGGAGGGGAAATTCATTAAATGAGGATGTGGTGGTAATGGTATTTCTGATCACTATACCTATGTACATTTTTATCCTTATGATGACAACATGTACTTTGAATGCTTATTTTCCTGATACCAAATGTGAAATTTCCTTGAATTCATATTTTTTGTAGTGTCTTGAATCTGCCTCCTTCAGAGGAAATATAAATTCTTCTCTTTCTTCTCTGTAAAGGATAGTCCCATACTTCCAGTTGGTGTTATGTGATGCAGCATTGGCAAATCAAGATCAATAAAATGGCATGTGATATCTCATATGAATCCAAAACCCTGAATGTGCAGAAAGCTCTGTTGAAACCAAAGTTGAATAATGTCAAATAATGTCCAACGCAAGTGTCGGTATGGAGACCAAAAATGCAAGTATTGTAATATTTAACTTTAAAATTAGCACTATTGCCCATCATTTTTTGTATTAAGTCCTAAGAGATTTGACCTCATTTATTGGCAGATTGACATCTATTTGCAACATGACTTTGTCTGAAATTTCGCTAGATATCAAAATGAAAAACAACATAACTTGGGCTAGAGATGTGATGTGATCTGTAGCTTCCATGTAATACAGACCTATACAATGCCCTCATGCTATGTCTTCTCTTTTATTTGCAAAATAATCTTTAGCTTTAAGTATGGCAGAGTCATTACAGAATTAATGTGATAGGGAGAAAAAAAAAAAACTAAACCGAGTAATAAAACCATTTTCTGGTTCAATACGTCTTGAATGTTTCTCTTTTTCTTCCTCAGAAAGGGACAATTGCTGAGTTTTATTGGTCATGTGTCGTCAACAAGGAACATCTACAGCCACAGCCTTCATCCTTTCTATTGGAGGATATGAAACCCTATTCCTTCCTATATGCAGCCGTGGAGAACAGCTAGGGGACTGTCTTGTCCAAGCATTGTAGCTACAGATGATCTTGTCTTCAAATTGATCCCTCAAATCTGTTCAACTGAACCCTTATCTTTTCCAGCAACTTTGTGAATGACGTGTGACACATTCTGGGAGCGGAGCGCCTTTGAATATTTCTACACATAAATGACGCTATGCTGTTTCATCATCATCATCATCATCGTCGTCATCTTTGTTCTAGATCTCAACTTCTAGCCACATTACATGGCAGAGTCACCATTTTTTTTTATTTATTTTTTTTTTTTTTTAGAGGGATATGTGTATATAAGCTAGGGGGATCTGCAACAGCGGCATCATTCTGTCCTGCAATTTATGAATAAGCCGATCCAATAGTGATGTAACAATTTATTCCTCATCTCCAACCTCCACCTAATCCACGTAACCACACAAATACGACAACATTTGTTTCAGAGGTGATAAGGGAATGAAAAGTTTCTTTTGATTTTGATCTCTCTGTGTAACAACTAAAGGTATTCTTTCATAAGTCATTAACATGAAAATTTACATTGTAGGCATTGTTGTATAAATATTTTACTGTGAATGTGTTAATAGCAAGTAAAGAGCATACTAGAAGCAGATTCCTAGAAACTTAAACCTTTGGCTGGTGAATACTTTTACCTTGAAACTCAACTCTTTGACACGATATTGAATTTTTTCTTATTATTGTGAATGTTTGTGAGCTTATATTTTTTTTTTGTAATCATTTTGTGTCAGATCACTAAGATAACCATGGTATTATACAGTATGCATAATGAATAGCCGATTTGTTCGTTATGTATTTGTTTTATCTGACTAGATTCAAAACGGAACCATCTGAGGCAATGAGTAAGCCATTTTAGTCATAGTCCTTGCTTCCTTCATTTTTCTTTGTCTATGTGTGTCAGAGTCATAAATCGTTAGTCTCTCCCCCCTCTCAAATCCAAGTATTTCATACTTCCTCTTTCTTGCTCAATTTCTCTTGGGATTTAATTTTCGTATTGCTCTCTTCTTACAGTGCTATGATTCTCTAATTTTCATTCTCCCTGGTGTGCATAATATGCTACTTTCTCTCCTTTCCATTTTCCTTTTTCTGCATATGCTACTTCACTCTTAACCTTTAACATTGAAAAAGAAATTGTGTCTTGTGTTGGAGGCTTAAAAGAGGGAGTATCTGAATGCATGATGTTGTCTCATGTTGTAATGTGTATGTTTCTACCATGAATGTGATTTGAATTTGAATATTTTTTTTCACTTGTAAGAGAAGAGAAAAGCTACTGTATATAGAAGAAAGATGCATATCAAAAATTTCATTGGTGTTGATTTTTATATTTTATTCATTCATGACTTCAATTACCATTGTTTCTTCTATGAGATTTTAACACACCCAGATGCAAATGATTTGCCCTTCACGTGTGAATGTGATGTAGTGGTGTTGAAACCCAAGTACAGGCTTTCAGATAATGTGAAGAGTGTGTATTCATTGCATTTTTTTTTTCCTGTGGCATCTTGACATCGCCTGATTAAATTGCATGAAATGTGAATATTTTTGTATTTGTTGACTTATTCAAAAGTGTCTCGAGTGCTGTAGTTGATTGCAGTTTTATCGAGAGCTAAGATTGATGGTTTTGTTGGCACACTGTGAATTTTTTGTATCTATGTAAATACATATGCAATGTAGTCATATGATAATAATATTAACACTGATTATAAATAATAATAAAAGTGGCTACTGGTATAGCGCACAGGTCCACCTTTCAGTGCTCATGGCGCTTCAAAGATGAAAAGATAGATACATACATGTACATGCATGTATGCTCAAATATGTCAACAAAGAAGACAATGGCGAACAAAAAACAAACAATACCAAATAAAGAATGCAATACTGTTCCGAACATTAAATGACAACAATTGCAGTCCTCAATGTGAGAGGAACAAATACGTTTTATAAGTGTGTGTGTGTGTGTGTGTGTATGTATATGTATATATATATATATATATACTAGTATTACATATATATATATACTAGTATTACATATATATATATATATATATATATATACTAGTATTACATATATATATATATATATATATATATATATATATAATATATATACAGTGTATATACTACTGCATCATGTTCGCTAAATGCCCAAGGTGGCGTGTAGGAGAAACTAGCACAAAATTCTGTATGAGGTTCAACATATATATTGATAATTTCATGCTTTGAGAGGTTTTTATATTATTATAATAGGCAACATGTTTTGTCTTGTCGTGTTACTACTATCCTACATATGGCACTTTGCTCACCCTCTTCTTCTTTATTTTCTTTTTTCCTTTCCTTCTTTCTTTCTTCCGTCCCTTCATGAGTACCTTTTTTTGCTCTTCTCTCTTTTCGTCTGTGTACTATACGAGCACATGACAAATTGTATCACTTCATTGCCATTATGACGCTTCTGTGTGAGGTCATCGCTATTATGACGTAACAATCATAAGCGCGCATCTCAGCGAGTGTAATGGATCTTTCCCAACTTTGGGTCAGATCTGAATCAATCCCAACTTTGGGTTCAATTCCCAGCTCCGTATCGTTCCCAAATTGCTTAGTGAAACAGTTCCTAACTTTTTGGGAATGATCAATCCCAAAACTGCCCCTGGGATCAATTGAATTGATTTTAGGATTGATCCCAGAGCTTAGTGAAACAGGCCCCTGGTGGTCTAAAAAGGGCCTCAAAACACCATCTCGCAATCGTTCTAATGACATTTTCACCTTCTGAAAGTTAACTATTCATATTCCTAGAGACTTAAGCTTTGCAGAAATATATAAATCACTTTGTTTATGAATACCGACATTTTTTCTTGTTCCGTCAATATTATTTATGAACTCAAATACGACTGTAACTTGAATTTTAAATATAGGTTTTACAGGCCAATTTGGCACTTTTGTCAGTCCAATTCCCAATTGCTGCATTCAATTTTGCAAAATTTAGCGTAGATGACATGTTCGGTATTTCAATTTTATGGTCTCTTCATTCAAATTGCTTTTTGGAGCATTCAAATTACTTTTAGGCTCATTCTAATTAACACTTTTTCAATTTAAATTCGTAAAGCAAGCACCATTTCGTTATTCGTTCATTCAATTTAGAATGATATAGTCACGTGATCACGGACATGCTGCAAGCGTTCATTCGAATTCATTTTTGGGCATCCAATTTAACATCTTGTGCATTCAATTTAGCACGCATGTTCATGCTTTGGTTCTTTCTTTGTTTTTTTAACATAGTTATTGTTTTGCAAGCGTCATTACATTTCATATTTTCGTACTCATTTTAGAGATTTTGGCAACATTTTTTTTTTCTTCGATGTGCTTTTTGAGTCTTCCAATCCGAAGATAGTGCATGTGGCCACAACTTATCTGGCCGTTGAGCGCTTTATTCCGAGTGTGTCGGCCAGTTCTAGGAAGTCAAGGTTATGATCATCAAAATGTTCCAATAATTCTTTTTCTGTCTTCTTGAGAAATGCGTCTGTATGTAACTTGTGCTGTCATGACTGAAGTTAATCTGTAGTATTGATACATGTAGGCCTAAAATGACATGTATGAAAGAAAAGGGGCGTTACAGAACAACAAACTAGAGTTATTATAGGGTCGAAAATATGATACGTTTATTGCTAAACAGTGCGTGGATGAAACAAAAAGTCACATACAAATTTAATACGCGTTTAAATGTTCTCACCTTTTCCAAAAGAAATAACATGACGTTAATTTGAATGAACATGTTTGGAATTTGACTGCCCATACGCGACATTGAATGACTGAAATACCCTTTTCGGCCAGTGCTGGCGAATTTGAATGACTGAAGAGCACGTGCCAATTTGAATGCCCGTTTTACGAATTCGAAAGGCACATGTGCAAATTTCATTGATCGAAATGTTAAATTGAACGAACAACTTGCAATTTTGAATGACAGAATGTGCAGTGACGAGGATTTTCGCTTAATTGAATGAACCTTCTATCAAATGGACTGACAAAAATGCGAAATTGGCCGGGAAAACATATATTTTACACACTGGGTAATTTTTCTATGGAAGAGCTTGCCACATCATACCTAACCAAGTATGTCCTCTATTAACAACCTGCAGTATACCTTGCACACAAATTTAGCGAATACGTACACAGATGAAACAATTTGTTACCAATTGTACCAAGAAGTGAAAATAAAATAATTGAATTAAATTGAACTCTGGTTTCGGGATTCCTCCAAGCCCTAGTCACGCATTCATGACACTCAAAACTAACCCTTTGGATCTTACGCCGTCGTATCGTGCCACTTGGTGAACAATGGTCTTGTCTTTAATTGTTTTTGTTTCATTTTTCTTGAGAAGATAGCTTTATTGCCCATATTCAGCTGCACTAACTGGTGTTCCATGTAGTCCATTTGAATGTGGGGCGGGACCACATCACCGGGTTATGAACCCTGTTCTTTGCTATGAACGAATGAAGCGGAATCTTTTACGTGCACGGGTTGTGACTCTCACATACGGGACCTCCATTTTATGTCCTATCCGAGGGACAGAATGCTTTGCCTCTTACTAAACAGCTAAAGGGGACGGTATGATTACACACAACGTTGCTCAGGTAGACTCGGGAATTGAACCCGGGTCCTTTGGATCGTGAGGCAGACGCTCTATGGACTGAGTCAAATCACCACCCTTGATTAAGAAAGTCTTCGGCTCCATCTAGCACGACCAGTTTAGTAGAATTCCAACGTGTTGCCCTTTTCCGGGGAGGCGAGTTTATAATGAAGCAATCGACACGCAAGAATCTTCCCGCTGCATCTCTGGAGAACAATGAAGTGAAGAGTTTAGTCGCAAAACGAGTTAGCTCCATTTTTGTTAATTTGAGGTAAAATGTATTTGCGATTAAAGCTGCTAAAAAAGACGTATATATCGAAAATAACTAAAAAATATGGACTATTTTTTATCACAACTTTAAGAATTCCTTGTTATGTAATAAGTGAGGTATCACTAGAAATGTTTTCCTTTGCTCTGGCTGATGAGGGACTTACCATAAAATGTTGAAAAATAGCAGCCAACGCGTCTTGCGATCAAGTTAGCTCTTCAAGTATACAGACAAATATGGATTCAGGTTAGTTAGCAACTCGCTGCAGAGTCCGAGGAAAATTGGGTGTCCTGTTGAAAATTTATGTTTTTCTCAGATAGTGGCTTATCCATAAACCACGATTTTATTCTAATACTGGCCACTTCTGCACTGTACTGTATCAATTCAAGGTAACGGAAGACACGCTCGCACATACGCACGCGAGCTTATGCGCACGCACACACGCACGCACACACACACACACACACACACACACACACAGCTTTTCTCTTTTTCATATAACTTACTTGCCAGCATGCAAAGCCCCTAATTTTGTCTTTACCAGTGTCCAACCAGAGCAAATTGTTCTTGAAAACATTGTTATTTAGTCTTAAGAGAATATTCGTCATACTAAACCTCAGGTTTTTTTCCAAGTTTTTTTCAACATTTGACGACATGCATTCAAGTTAGGCCTTCTTCTCCTGTAGCACCACACCCTGTGTATTAATTTTCTCTCTTTTCTCTTTTTCCCCGGAAATTTGGACATATGTCTGTAGTAAATTCTTGCTATGTCTATAACAAAAAATTTGGTTGATAACAATGTTAGTGCATTCAAATTAACATTAATGCCATGATCTCTCGCAATATCATAAAAAGTTCTTATCTTCACTGCCACTTTTATAAATGCCTGTGTTTTAATTGTGTATTAATTTTCTCTCTTTTCTCTTTTTCCCCGGAAATTTGGACATATGTGTGTAGTAAATTCTTGCTATGTCTATAACAAAAAATTTGGTTGATAACAATGTTAGTGCATTCAAATTAACATTAATGCCATGATCTCTCGCAATATCATAAAATGTTCTTATCTTCACTGCCACTTTTATAAATGCCAGTGTTTCTATTTTTCCTTTATTATCGTTATTATCATTACAGCTAGGCTTATTGTAATATCAAAGAATTATTACAACAGTAACGTATTCCTAAACCTAACTAAGTCCACGAATGATGACGATTAGTGCGTCCAAAAGCAATTATGCTGATTCCTGCTGTAAAAAAAAAGTTATTCATCATTATATTTAACTCTTACTTTGTTCGATGGTCGAAGGCGGTGTTTTGGAGGCTTTTCGTTCCTGTTTGTCGTCATAGCAAGGTGATCCTACACCAGGAAAAAAAAAATGATAATAAACATATATAGACACGATTATACATAATCAAGTCTTGTGTACATTTAACAAAAAGACAATACTTTACACACATATATTCATACTTGTATATACAATTTTTATACAGTTATAAACACCCAAATTATGGAAGGCGTTCACTGCAATGTTTCTAAATTAGTGCTGACACAAAGACAGTGTAAAAATGTAAGAAATAAAGTCAATGTGCCTACGTTTTCACAATGATAACGAAGGGGAGGAATTGAGAAGCCAAAATTAAGAACACGCAGTAAATTGCGAGTGGTACAACCGCCCGGGAATAGCCGTACAGTGAAAACAATATAAGTTTACGAGGTTAAGGATAGGATGTGTGACGTCCCACTACCCCGAAAGTGACTGAGCGAAGTTGGACACATGATAAAAGAACTGTTCAAATGCTTCTCTCATCGTATAAACTTGATGTAATTCTTTAGGTCATCTTGAGGACAACGTGACATTAAATGGGTGTTTAAGTTACGCTACCCAGAAATTGAGCGAAGATGAAAATACAATAAAGGAACTACATTTGTATTCAGATTCTACTGTGATGGTGCTTTATATAAACTTGATGTAACTCGTCAGGCCATAGTAAGGATAGTGTTATGGCACATTATCTAATGTGTGTTTAAATGATTTAATTTCGTCGAGACCTGGAAAGATTCTTCCTAGAATCGCTAGACTGTTCTAGGTTGTCCTGGCAACGAATAAAGATTCTCGAATCCTGTATCGGATCATAACCCGTGTAGGATGAAGAGGAAAGTTGACTGTAAGTTCAAGGCATAATTTATCATTATTTTGTAGATGAAACAAAAACCCAGTATTAGTGCTTTAAACTAGTTCTTAAATGTGAGTTAGTGATGGAACAACCAATGTAAAAATTTGAACTATTAATCGATGTTAGGTATTGTTAAATATACAAAATGTGAACAACAGTTATAACAAAAATGTTTCCAGACTAAACCGTCTACAGTTATGGTTGAATAAGAAAATAGTGATACAGTGTATCTCTTATATTATAGGCTTTATTGCAAAAAATTTGGATGGTAGGATGTTTTGTGATACAATGGTTTGACCTACACATATGCATCAAATGTGATATCTTGAATTTTAAATCACTGTTCCCAAAGGTAAACAGGACATTTAAGTGAGAGGAGCCTTGGCTAATACAGTAATGCAAAACATCATGTCTGCTAAACAGTGGCTGATCCAGAGGGGCGCAGCCGGCGCCCGCCCCCTTATTTTCCGTTAAAAACTAAAGAAATAAAAATGAAAAATAAAATGAAACCCGGACGTGGCACCAGAAATATTAGTTGCGCCCCCTTTTAATTTACAGAAATCCTGGATCCGCCCCTGTATAAGCAAATGACACAAGGAGGTACATCCCATCAATGATAAATTGATCTGTCTTTGCCCCTTTAAAGGGATGGTATAGTATAGGTGGATATGAGGATTAAGCTTTTAACTTTTTGCGAGATCTTTAAAAAATATGAAATGTTAAGAGCGTACCATAGAGGAATTACAAGTTTATTTGATGAAAATCGGTTTTGAGATGGCTGAGTTATCCATAAACAACGTAAAATAAAGTGATCATAATAAAATTGGGTCCTACCTTTTATTAGTATCACTACGTTGTGGATATCTCAGTAATTTCAAAACCAATTTTCATCAAGTGAAGCAATGAAGCTTTTTGAAATTACATGCACTGTCATATTTCATGAGAGGTTTTCTCATTATCTCACCAAAAAAAAAAAAAATTAGAAACATGAAGCTAGGTCTCAACCAAAACCATACATCCTTTAAAGTGTGTAAGGTTTAAAAAGTGATATTTTGACCAATTGAAGTGAAAATATAAGTTCGTTTCCCTGCGTACCAAAAGACAAAACACCCAGATCATTCACACAATATGTAGGGAAATTGTTCCATTTTTCTTTAATAGGCATCTCCGTTGGAAAGATATTCATCGGTGTGACTACGGAAATTATATGAAACGAACCCATTCTCAAGATCAGGTACTATTGATCGCTTCATGCGCTCTCATGTCACACTTCTGAAATGTCCCCTTTTCCTGGACTCTTGAATCAGCATTCAACGTTTCTGATAAAATACCAATACAACTCTACACGAGTTGACAAACTACTCACACGTAACCGAACACATGCTGTTGTGATTTCGCGGTTTTCCAAGTACTACAATTATGTATAATACATGTATGTAATAATAAAAAAAAATCAAAAGAACTCGGAAAGGATATCATTTTACCACGTATCCTCTCCAAAAATGAAAGTGCTTTGACGCTTTGATTATGCCAAATATGGCCGGAATAAGCATAATATTATCATGAGTGTCTATTGCCAGCAAAGTGGGGCGGGGCAGAAAAAAAAAGCGTATACAATGTATATCTAATGTGTAGTTTATACACGGACGAACACAGAGCACAGGAGCCAGTTGAATGAAAGTTGTATCCGCAGTTGTATCCGAAGAAACAGGCCTACCGTGCAACTCTTTCCGCGGTGGACTTTAATAGCGCGGCGGTTATTCGTAAAAGGAATCAGAAAGCCATCGAAGAAAGGCGGTACATGACGTAACAGAGGACCAATGTGTGGCCATTATGATTTCCAGCGACATACCGAAACACGGTATGATGCCGAGACTGGATTGCTTACTGCAGGATCATGCATTTAAGCCCCAGTCACATAATACTCTGCGTCCGGCGTTACGTCCAAAAAAGTCATTTTTTCTGCGGACTCCCGCGGATCCTTTGCCGTCACCAGAAAATTTGTATAAAACATACGGGGGAAAAATGCGGGCGATACGATCAGATATGACCAGATGCGAATACTTGCGTCCACTTGCGAATATTCTTACGGATTGGCACATGATAGTTTTGAACACTTGCGGAGAGTTGCGGATATTTTCGGATAGTTACGGATAGTTACAGATTGTTATATTGTGGACAATATGGTTTTCTCTGACGATCCCTGCTAAGTCAGTGTATTATGACAGCAAGGCTATCGCATATTGCATGTATTGGACTGTCTTGCATTGTACACTGGGGGAAACTGAAATTGAATGGCGTATAATACAAGTTGTGAAAAAAATCGTAATCCTATAATTTGCTTTACAGTAATAAAAGGTTTATGAAATTTTGAACTTGAAGTTGTAATTTCATTTGTGCAACTCAAATAATATATGACTAGGCGTCATAAATGTAAAGAATACATAACATAATTATACCACAAATAAAATACAATATAGATCGATAAGTTAAACATTAGAGAAGCAGTCATAGAATAGACAAACTGTGGTTACGCTGTCATTGTGCAGCGATATTCATGACTTTTATACTGGGTTATGTTAAGGAGAGTTTTATAATAAATCAATGCTTATCAAATTTCCAGAAAAAAAAAAGACATTGGGACTTTCAAACACACAAGTACAATATATATATATATATATATATATATATATATATATATATATATACATACATGTATGTGTGTGTGTGGAGCATAAAGTGGGTAAGACTACAGAGAAATATAGGTTTTCCCGGCCAATTTCGCACTTTTGTCAGTCCATTTGATAAAAGGTTCATTCAATTTATCGAAAATCCTCGTCACTGCACATTCTGTCATTCAAAATTGCAAGTTGGTCGTTCAATTTGGCATTTCGATCAATGAAATTTGCACATGTGCCTTTCGAATTCGTAAAACGGGCATTCAAAATGGGTATTTCAGTCATTCAATTTCGCGTATGGACAGTCAAATTCCAAACATGTTCATTCAAATTAACGTCGTGTTATTTCTTTTTTGGAAACGTAATAGCATTTAAACGCGTATTTCTATGTGACTTTTTTGTTTCATCCACGCACTGTTAAGCAGTAAAAGTATCATATTTTTGACCCTATATAACTCGAGTTTGTTGTTCTGTAACGCCCCCTTTCTTTCATACATGTCATTTTAGGCCTACATGTACCAATACTACAGATTAACTTCATCTTCTTACAGTCATGACAGCACAAGTTAGATACAGACGTATTTCTCAAGAAGAAAGAAAAAGAATTATAGGAACATTTGATGATCATAACCTTGACTTCCTAGAACTGGCCAACACACTCAGAATAAAGCGCTCAACGACCAGATAAGTTGTGGCCACATGATGCACTATCTTCAAACTAAAAGACTCACTAAACACATTGAAGAAAAAAAAAACTGTTGCCAAAATCTCTAAAATGAGTACGAAAATATGAAATGTAATGACGCTTTCAAAACAATAACTTTGTTGAAAAAAAAAACTGAAGAAAGACCCAAAGCATAAACATGCGTGTTAAATTGACTGCAAAAGATGTTAAATTGGATGCCCAAAAATGAATTTGAATGAACGAGTGCAGCATGTCCGTGATCACGTGACTATATCATTCTAAATTGAATGAAAGACTAACGAAATGGTGCTTGTTTTACGAATTTCAATTGAAAAAGTGTTAATCAGAATGAGGAGAAAGGTAATTTAAATGCTCCAAAATGAATTTGAATGAAGAGATCATAAAATTGAACTACCGATCATGTCATCTACGCTAAATTTTGCTAAAGTGAATGCAGCAATTAGGAATTGGACTGACAAAAGTGCGAAATTGGCCGGGAAAACCTATATTAGATTCGTTCTCATTTCATATAGTTATCGTTGTCCCACACCTTCCCCGGCCAGAAAAGTGAATAAAATGCTGTCACCCCATCCCCTACCCAAAATATTGCCTTTTTCGAAAAAAAATACATATTCAAAGAGTGCAACAAAAAAAGTTCAGCACAAGGGACAACCGATGTCATGAGTAGGCCTATGGGTGCCACCTGAAATGATCATTTCATGATTTGACCATGCGGTTCTGCCTCTCCACCGCTCCGACTGTGTTGTAGCATTCCTTCAGGTAAATGCGCTGCAGCTTGGCAACATGAGTTGTGTGGCTTCCCACGAGTCTCTGTGTTCCCATGCGAGTGGAAAACGGAAAACGTCGAAGGACGTAATCGTCCGCAGCATCCGTAACTGTCCGCAAATATCCGTAAGCCGTCGAAAGTGTTGTGATACGTTAACTTGCGGTTATTTTCGGATACTTACGGTGGACGTAAACGAACGCAAACGGACGGGAGGTAAAACTTTTTGCGGATGGTCTGCGTCCAAGCTACGGGTAGTTACGTTCAGTTACGGATAGTTACGGATAGTTACGTTTGGTTACGGTTACTTGCGTAAGTTTGCATCCGTGGAGTCCCTCTGCGAAATTTTGAACATTTCAAAATTTCGCAGGCTTGCCGCCGTCATTTTGCGTTTCTTTACGGATGAGTTACGGACAGTTACGTCTACATACGTCCCTGCGGATGCCCGCGTCCACGCTGCGTCACCCTGCGTCCACTCATTCGTGTCTATCCGCGACGGACGTAACCCATCGTAAAGCACTGTCGTCAGCCCCACCACTGTTGACTGCAATACCGTATCTGACACACTAAATCCTTACAGGCGTTCCCGTAACAACCTCCTGGTGAAGTCCAATTTATAGCTGAACTGCAAAGGACAACAAACTCTGATGGCATGATTTGATCAACGGGTCATCCATGGTTACGTGACTGACACTATAACTGTCTATGTTTCTTCGATCTGTGTTTGCAACGAACGAGTATTTGATAAATCGTCTGCTTTCCTACACCGTTGATGAAGCACTAGGATGTTTTTACCCCTTTTAATGAACACTAAAAGTGACTCACGACTGCATGGAGTATCGCTTAATAATGCTGTTGAGTTGTGATAACTGGCGGCGAAGGATTTACCCATGGTGTCAATGACCGTGGGACTGGTGTTAAATGTCCGACAGTTGACGCATGCTCTCGACGAATCGTGAAAGCATACTATTGTCGAACGACTCAGTCCGTGCTACATTAATTCATCGTAGTTTTGACGAAAAATAGAGAGTATGATCGTGGACTTAAAACTCAAAGACAGCTGAACACTCACGAGATGACGAAAATGGAACTGCCCAGAGAATTATTTCGACTTTATCGAGTGAAAGCGTATGGTTTTATGATGCTACATTTTCTGTCTTCACTGTCTGGGTCGTGTGGTGAAATTGAGATCAGAAAGATGTTTTTAAATGAAGGTGACCAATTGAAGATTCCTTGTCCAAACAGTGATTTCCTTACACTCTCCCGAAAACCTTTTGGATCTACCAAGTCTACTGACATGGACTTACTTCTTGAAAAGAAAGAGTCAATGATAAATGTTAATGAAAGAATTACGTCGATTTCCAAACTTCAATCACGAGAATTATATGTGTTGTTTCGTTAGTTTAAGAAGGAAGATTCGGACGTGTACACGTGCTCACACACTTTCAACAAAACGACCACAGCCATTCGTCAATTCTTCGTTTACTCGATAGAATGCCATTGTTTAATAGTTGAGTCCCATTCAGGCCCAGCACCCAAGGGTAATGACGTACGACTTAATTGTACTTCACCTGGGTTGGCAGGCGTTAACAATCGACCCGGATATGACGGGGATGTAGAAATGATCAAAAACACCTCCTTTTCATTTACTGGTGAAGCAAATGAAAATGAATGTCATACAAATGAATTTACCACAGGATTTTTGTCAGGTGAAGGCAATTTTACTGTAAGATGCAGCTCTCCTGCTAGCTCTCCAACTAACCCATGTACCACATCAACGAAGGCACCAGTCTCTTGTGCAGTCGTTACTGTAGTTGTTGTTATACTACTCGTTGCAGTTAACATCGGAGTTGTGTTTTATCGACGAAAATGCGTGCGGCCAAAACGAGAGAGCAGGCGCGGTCAGACAAGCGATACGCGCGAGCATAACGAAGGGAGATCCCACTCTAGCGAAGAAGCCGCGGCTCAGTCACCGCCGGGGACGGTAGGGCTTGACGCAAAAAGAAAGTCCGACGTTATGTGCAGCGAGTTCTTCTCTGAAGATGAGGAGGTCGTTTTCAATGACCTGTATGAGTGTACACCAGCTGGTTTTCTCTCTGCATCTCCGCATGGCCCCAGGTTCTGAAGAGGCTGATGACGAAAATCACAAAAACTGGGACATACAGACGTCATAATGATATACATGTACGACAAAAAGTGACGGTTCTCTTTGCGTCGTCAGAGATGTGTCTGGAGATGAGCGGGAAACATACCGTCTGCTCGGTGATCGGCAAAGATTCTGAGACTTCGACAAGCACGTGGTATACGCCGGAAACATCCATGTACCAGTGGATATAAAATGCAAATACAACGGTGAGCATAGGGACAAAACAGCTCTATTGGAGATAGCCAGGAACATCATAGAAATATCTGGCTTGCCTATCAGACATGTCAGTGATGATTGGCTTTATACAAAGTACGTTCCTTAAAGGACAAGTTCACCTTCATAAACATAAGGATTGAGAGAATGTAGCAATATTAGTAGAACACACCATTGAAAGTTTGAGGAAAATTGGACAATCGATGCAAAAGTTATGAACTTTTAAAATTTTTGTGTTGGAACCGCTGGATGAGGAGACTACTAAGGCTCGTGATGTCATATAAGTACAACAATATAAAGAAAATGTAAAGATAAATCAACATATTTTCACTATTTTTCGCATAATAAAAGAGCACATGACTTGTCTCTTTCTAAAGGCAATGGGAATAATATGACCCATAACATAATATGTCAGTAACGAGTCAAGGGAATGTGTACTTTTTTCAAAAGATGAAATTTTGTGAAATTCTCTTTATATAGGTTTTCCCGGCCAATTTCGCACTTTTTTCAGTCCAATTCCTAATTGCTGCATTCAATTTAGCACAATTTAGCCTAGACGGCATGTTCGGTATTTCAATTTTATAATCTTTTCATTCAATTACTCTTTACATCATTCGAATCAACACTTTTTCGGTTCAAATTCGTAAGACAAGCACCATTTCGCAAATCGTTCATTCAATTTAGCACGATATAGTCACGTGATCACGTAAACGCTGCGCTCGTTCATTCGAATTCATTCTTAGGCATCCAATTTCGCATTTACTGCAGTCAATTTAGCAGACACGTTTATGCTTTTATTCTGATATCACCTTTGCAACAGTACTTTCAAAATAAGTGTATGTGTTTATAATGTTCGATAGCATTATTTCATTCACAGATACATTGATCTTAAGTTTGTTTTGTCAATAATTGGGAGAAGGCGGTTTCAATTTACATGATTATTTCTTTCATCTGCATGTTTCATTATTTTTATTTGGTGGGTGCTAGATTGCGTTAATCATCATTAGGAATAAATAAAAGTTTTTGGATCAGCTCTAGCCATCAATTTGTCAAGGTTATTACCGTCAAATGCTTCTATGATTCTTTCCCTGCTTTCTTGAGAGACGCCTGTATCTAACTCGTGCTGCCATGACTGGACATAAGAAAGTGAAGTGAATCTATGGTACTGGTGCAAGCATGGCATGTATAGTTCTGATAACATGCATGGAAGAAGAGGGGTGTTACATAACAACAAATTTGAGTTATTTAGGGTCAAAGATACCTTTACTATATACTTAACAGTGTGTGGATGAAACAAAAATTTACATTTAAATACGCATAAATCACGGTTCTCACCTTTTCAAAATAGAAATAACATTACGCCAATTTGAATGAACATGTTTGGAATTTGACTGCCCATACGCGAAATTGAATGACTGAAATACCATTTTCCGCCAGGGCTGGCGAATTTGAATGACTGAAGAGCACGTGCCAATTTGAATGCCCGTTTTACGGATTCGAAAGGCACATGTGCGAATTTCATTGACCGAAATGCTAAATTGAACGAACAAGTTGCAATTTTGAATGACAGAATGTGCAGTGACGAGGATTTTCGCTAAATTGAATGAACCTTTTATCAAATGGACTGACAAAAGTGCGAAATTGGCCGGCAAAACCTATATTTTCCTTATATTGTTGTACGCATGTGACATCATACACTGCATTAGTCTTCTCATCCAGCGGTGACTGCACAAAATCTTCAAAAATTCATAACTTTTGAACGGATTGTCCGATTTTCCTCAAACTTTCAATGATGTGTTCTACTAATATTGCTACATTCTCTCAATCCTTATCTGCCCTACTTTGGCAAAAGGAAGCAAGTGACATACCATCTGAATTTGAGTTATTGATGTTTTCATAATTCAAATAATGAGCTCTTCTTCTAGGCCAAATTTCATGCAGAAACACTCATCCTACTAAGAGATATGTTAGATAAGACATCATGATAGTCCATTGACGTCAGTGTAAATGACAGACACATTTTGCTCTTTTACAAGAAATGTCACTTTTGTCACTTGCTTCCTTTTGCCAAAGTAGGGCAGTTATGTTAATGAAGGTGATCTTGTCCTTTAATAGTGGATTCGTCATAAAATCCCAGATATACATCCTGCACTTCAGCAGTGGTATAGGTTTTTACGGTGTTAGCAGTGCCGAGAATATTACTTTAAATACACTGTGTCAAAATAATTAAAACTGTACTATAATTTTTGTTGTGTTGTTTAAAGATTTGCATAATAGTATATGTGAAGAAGAGGGTTTATAAGAACACCATGTGCAAATGTAGTTTTTGAAAGCACTTTTGTTTAGAGGAAACAAAGTACCAGACGTGCCAGAGAAAGAGGAAAGGGAATTTAGGGAGTGTACAAGGAGGCCAATTGTGAGTGAAAAGTAACGATGAGCTTTTAAGTTTTTGTTCACCTCAATTCAATACTTTATATATTTTTATATATCTACATCATCAAAAAGAAAAAGAGAACATGATTCAAAGTGGTAAAAATTGTCGATTTGTCTTCCATTCGTCTGATAAGGGCATTTTTTTTTTCAAATCCAACAGTACATGCACGAATGATGTCATAAAAAAAACACAATACACTTTGTCATGGCAACAATGAGGGTAAATAGTCATAACGATGGAAAACAGTATTCCACTAAAGAGGTTTCACCGAGGGAGCTCGAAGGGTATAGGAGAGAGCTATAGGGGCGGTCGTAAAGGTTTAGAAGACCAGGGAATTAAAGGAGGGAGGAGATGACATAGGAGAAGGTTGGGAAGTCATAGACACAAGGAAGAGAAATAAAGAAAATGTGACGTTGAACTATGTGTATTAAGAAGGGAAACGAAAGAACGAACATGATGAAGCTGATTAAGTTTAACAACATAGCGAACGCAGAAATGAAAAGCAGAATAGAAAATACTGGGGGGGGGGGCGGAATAAAAAGGGGTGCATGGAGAGTTACTTTTGATTGATTGTGTGCTCTCCCACACCTCTTTCCCACAGGAGTACTTCTTACGACCAAGCCCCATTTTTACTTTTACCTCTACAAACTTGTTATAGTAGCAATGATAGTAATAAAAGGGGTATTCATATCTATTCTTATTATCGTTATTGCCGTTTTTATTATTTTCATTATCAGTGTTATCATTTATTCGACATTTGGAAGAGACATAGATAAAAATGATAAGAAGCAAACAAACAAAACAAGCGCAATTCAAGGGTACAAGAAATTAGGCTGTCTTTAATGTACTATGTATAGAGAAGTTGTTGCATAGTATCGGTGTTAGTACATTATGTCATATAGTTAAAACATTACTGTGCATAAGAAATGTCACATTTGTATACATACGTAGAATGAATGGTTGTAGAAAAGTACGTTTATACCTTTACAGCACCCTGAGAAAAACGATGATCAATCTAGTCGATAGCGTTATTGTCACACTTGGAACGAAAAGTAGTTTATGCTTTGTAATCATCGCCAGCAACTCTACTAATGTTGTGAAATATTAGTCGTAAGTTTTCTCAGTCATAATGATAGAATCACACCTGTTCAAATCGTCATGTGACTATCTTTTTTTTTAACGTTTTGATTTAAATTGCTTTAATTCGATGCTGTGCTCTCTCACAATGTACAGGCTTGCTCTCGATATTACAGCGCGTTTTATGTGGAAGTCGCAGTAAAATGTTCAGTATAATAAGATGATCATATCAGCGGATACGCACTGATAATCTTTGACTCAGAAGGTACTTTCCGTATTCTTATGTGATTTTAATTTGTTGTCTGAAATCACTACAGGCACCGTGGCGAGCAGTCAAATTGTTTGTTGGATTTCCCTACATACATGTTTGTCTATCGTTTGTTTTCCTTCAAATTACATCGAAAACAAAATTCAATGTAGAAAATAGAATTTGATTTTAATTGAATAAATATTTCATCGAATTTTAGGGGCGCCCCAGATGACCAAGATAATTGATTGTTGGACCAGCCGACGTAGACACATTTAACTCTGACTGCTGACAGCCTGCCGCGAGTGAGAGATCTCCCTGTAATGTGACAGAATATGCAAACGTGGTGTCCAAGATTTATCGCCCAATATGGATACGACCATAACAAGTATATGAGGCATTCCAGATTGGCATATAGAACTCGGTTGAAAAGATGTTTAGAACCTTGTTTCATAGTAATCGAGTTATTCTTTGTTTTGAGTCAGATAGCAAACTTGAAATGCATTTTCTTTCGGAAACATATTTCTCAAATCACGTTCAACATAGAATCTGATGTGTTTTCTGATTCGACATCTGCTCGATTCCAGTTTCGCGTTAGTAATCTTAACTTCTGAAATGTTATGGGTACAGTTACAAAAGTCACTTGTAGTATATTATGATTGTATTTCCGTTCATATTATTTCCCTTTATCATAATGTTGCATTGATTTCGCACAACTGTCCATTATGTAAACGTTATATATGTACTGTAATTGTTTGGAAATTCAACTTGTAAAGTGTTGTTTGTACCACGTTGTTTGCAGCGAGCAGTTAACGTGTCTACTCTTCATGCATCGAAGCAAATGTAAGAAACGTGAATAAAAAGAAATATTCCCACGAATGCGAACTCTGTTTATTTCTAACGACTCTCTCTCTCTTCATATATATATATATATATATATATATATATATATATATATATATAAAGAAAGAGTCTCAAGTACGCCATGGATCCAACGATTAAAAAAAAAAATTAATTACAAAATTTTCGGTCTGCCTCAGACCTTCGTCAGTGCACTGACGAAGGTCTGAGGCAGACCGAAAATGTTGTAATTAATTTTTTTTTTTTTGTAATCGTTGGATCCATGGCGTACTTGAGACTCTTTCTTCTAATAATTACAACATTCGAAGTCCAACACGTGGAAAATTCCAAGATGAACATATATATATATATATATATATATATATATATATATATTTATATATATAATGATGATACTTTTTCGTCTTTTCATCTTTTACAGAGAGAGAGAATATGTTAACACTGTGAATATGTTATACGCAGCATTACCATTTTGAGATAACTTATCGAGAAAATTTAATATCTTAAGCCCCAAATAATGGTGCAAGTAAGATGATCACATGCAATCTGTATGAGGTTTATGAAGCGATTTTCAACTTATGTATCGGGTATAATTGAGGAGCTCTTGAAGCACGGTATAATGTAGCTTTACAGTTCCTTTGTGATACAATATGTGCGTGAGAGAGAGAGAGAGAGAGAGTGGGTGACCGTTTGACTTTGTGCATTTTGGTTAATGATTTTATGATGATATACTAGAATGTTGTAAATCTGTTGGTAGACACTTTCTTTTTTTTTTTTCGGTTCTACGCATAGAACGATAATGATGGCAGAAACTAACTATACCTAAGTTTGTATGATGTGCATGTGTTTGCGTGTGTGTGTGAGTGCAGAGGTTATGTATGGGAGGGATGGATGGAATGATTATGTGTGTGTGTGTGTGTGTGTGCGCGCGCGCGCGCTCACGCGCGTGTGTGGGAGTGCGCGGGGCATGAGAGGTGGGGTGTGGGATAGGAAAGAAGATAGTGTAGGATTAGGGAATAGGTAGGTTAGGGCATGGACCTAATACACATGGACATTCATCGTTTCTTTGATTAATCCTTCTTCTTCTTCTTCTTCTTCTGATTAAGTCTGCCTCCTTCAATAGACTGAAGATTCTTGCAGACTGGTGCTATTTACATTAGAATACAATTTATTTACAGATATTTACAAGCACATAGAAAAGTTGACGAAAAAACTAGCCACTGTGATCAACCGTTAGACGGTTTCGAAATGATCCCACAGATGGCGCTGAAACAATTTCTGACGACAGGAAATTCCAGTTCCTTACAGTTCTTGGGAAGAACGAATGGCGATGCGATTCAGTTCTCGAATATGGTATCCATGCACCCGTACATCTCAAAAGCGCCACAAAGACATTTTAGCATGCTTCACTGCTTTGATCCCATGATCGTCACCGCCAGCAAGCCGGGAGAAGAACAAGACGGAGATTCGAGAAATCTAAAACTATATGCACAGAAGAAAATAACTCACAAAAATCAAGTGAAGTGAATGTGCAGTTGTGGTGTATGTTAGGAAATCGTATCTCAAACAATTTCGCTTGGGAGAAGCAGGCATGTTCAACATGTTCAAAATTTCTTTGCGAATTTGTATTTTCGCTAACAGTTGCACACATTCGCAAAACACTCGTAAGAATTCACAAACGGTTGTAATACGGTGTCGCTAACATTTTTATTTGATTCGCCACTTCTAGCGAATAAGTAACCATATGGTTCCCATATAAAAGCTCCTGAAACAGGCGAGGTTCCACTTTAAGAAAGTTCTTGAAGCTCTTGACATCTCCATCATGTAACTGCTGCAAAAGTTTTTCATATTGACCAAAGTCTGTCCTCTGCAACAACCACTCTCTGACCCAAACAGTCTTTCTTTTCTTCTTCCTTTCTTGTTTCTTCATCTTCTTTCTCTTAAGCTGCACGATAGCTGTAGCAGCAGCCAGGCAAAGCAGCTCTTCAAGGATAGCAGCACGTTAAGCCTCTTCTTGGCAGAAATTCATTTCCATATTCTTGGAAATCCATCTTGAACGATGGTCACAAGAGATCCGAATGCAGTGGAAGGTTGTACGTTCGTTTGGGTCTGACTATACAATCATAATCGCCCGTTATTTTTCCAGGTCCAAAAACATTCGCAAATTGTCCCAACAGATTTGCAAACAGTTGCTAATATTTGCAAAACTGTCGCTAAACTGTCGCTAACATTTGCTAACAGTCGCTAATAGTCGCCACCTGTGTTTCGCAAACACTTTCGCAAACGTTCGCTTAAGTGTTGCTAATTGTCGCCAAACATCGCTAAAAGTCGTTAACTGTCGCTAATGACAGAAGCGAACCTTGATTTTTTGCAAACATTCGTCAGAAAAGGTGGCGAATCTCAAATTCTCTACGTTCGCAAACGTTCGCCGCTCAGTGACATACCAGCTTTATGGCGACGGCTTTAGGGCAGATCAAATCATCAATGTTCAGGGAAGAAAAAAAAATGGTTTTTTTTTAATGCAAAAGATTTTATTCAAATGGGTCTTGTGTAGTTATTAACTTGACATATCATGCTTTGTATATTTAAAATTTTATTGTAAAATATTTTTTTAAAATCTGAACATTACCATGAAGGTAGAATGATTCCTGTGCACTCCACGACAGATTATGCCGTGAATATTTATTTGGTATACTATGTAAATAATCATATGTACATTTGCTTACCTGGACATTCAAGTGGACTAATTCAACTCATTTTTGGCTCCTAAAATAGAATTAAAAAGCAATAAAAAAATGAAATTACAAAAAAAAAAAACATGTATGTGTGTTTGCTTGTTGTTGCTGCTGTTTTTGTATGTCTTTTTTTTTTTGGGGGGGGGGGTGGGGGATTGACTCTTGACCGAAACCAACCACGATCACTCCCCTTGGACACCCTCTTACGCCAGCAGCCCTTCCACCTTCCATATAGTGAAATATTCAGATGGACCACGATGGGAGACCGCCTTCACTAACGCTTTATTAATTGGACAGAAAAATTATTCATTTTTTTTTATTACCGCGAAAGCTGGACATGACAACTGTATAAACTTTATACACTGTAAAACATGCACATTCTGTAAGCATTAACGTGTTTGGGATTTGACCCTTGAATTCACACGCAAAGAATTGCTCGCTGGCAGCAACCATTTACGGTTTCGTTTAGAGGATCTTTTTTGTTCTCGCCAAATAAGAGTACAAGCACTACTTAAGAAGGAGAATCGGTACCGCAACCAAATATCTCTTAGCATATACGGTCTTGCAAGCAGTACAAGGCCCTATTCATACAAGCATACAAAAAAAAATCGAAATGTCTACATTACATAGGGATATATAGTATATAACGAAATAAAAAATGTTTCGAGGGGGTGGATGACACCTACGAAACATAGCGGTCGCCTTCTTCGGTTTGCTATCCTTACCATGTCTATCAGGAGTTCATCGTGCCTTCATTACACTTCCTTGATTGATAGCTATAAAACAAACGAACAGCATTCAGAAGATTGGGACGTGCCAGTTTTATTCCTCCATCTGGATTCCATGCCCTCTTGATACCTGTTAATAAAACCCCATAATGCAGCAGTAGCAGCATGTGTGACAGAGACTTTAATTACATAACTTACAAACTTTGTCTCAACAAATTTTCGCTGCTGAAAAATCCCGAACTGTAATCAAGGGCTCATCTTATAGCTCCGTTGTATTCATCTAATGTGAATGTTTTTGAGTTGATGAATCTTGTATCCGTGACATATACGACGTACTTGAATGATCTGATGGGCGACAACACGTAGTCGCAGTGACTTTTTTTTTAACAAAACGCCAAGTGCACGATGAAGTCTCGTGGTGTTTGCAGGTTGCACTGGAATATTTGCCGTCGTTTGCTGTTTTCTTTGATTTTCTCGCAGGTCTGTGTGTCTTCTGACGGATCGAATTTTGTCATGAAATATGTCAACGTAGGCGATAATTTAACGCTAGAATGCAGTGGCCCTGCACGAAACGGCAGCTTTCGGTTTTCCAAAAAAGGACACCAAACTAATGATACCAGTGAAGACCACGATTACTTTGCGTTTTACTCGACATCAGATGAAAATCTAAAGGAACATGAAAATATAAGTGATCGTATTTTCAGCAGGTATGTAAACAATATGAAAGAATCAAGTTCTTTACAGCTTTCTTTCACCAGTATATCCTTCAGTGACTCCGATAACTATACATGTTCAATAGCAGTTGACGGGAGTTACATACAGATGACGACGTTTTACGTTCGTGTTTTTCGATGCACATGTTTCCCAGATGAAATCAAAAGAAACCAATCGAATACTGTAAGATGTAACGTCACAGGACAAAGAGGTGAAGAGTATACTTGTTCATTTACACCGCTAATCCATGATCTAGGACAGAAAGTCGATGTGAATCTCTCTGGTGGCTCATGCACGTATGAGAAAAAACAAAAATGTCCGAGACACCACTCGGGATCATTCAACATCAATCATGACCGATTCTCAAATCGCACGTCGATCCGGTGCATGCTTCCGTCATTGTCAACGCCGTCGCCATTCCCTGCTACTACAAATTTTAACGGCTGCGATGAGAACATCCCATCAACCAAAGTCACTACCGGGAGCGAAAAATTCCCATCGACGGCAGGCATGATCAGCGGTGACAAGACTTCTTCAAATGGAGTTTCCACCTACAGTGGGGTTATCGCAGCACCTGTAGTCTTCACTGGCAATGAGACAACCCTATCAACTGGAGTATTCTCTGACAGTGAGACAACCCTATCAACTGGAGTATTCTCTGACAGTGAGACAACCCTATCAACTGGAGTATTCTCTGACAGTGAGACAACCCCATCAAGTGAAACTGACACCGCAGCAGAAATCTCAGTATCCAGAGTCGTTATTTGCATCGTGATTGGAATCCTCATCGTTATCTTTATCGTCAGCGTCATTTTTGTCGTAGCGATCACTGCTTGCGTTGTTCGCAGGCATTTGAACTTGGAACAGACTTGTAAAATCAGACGAGGAAGGCATGAGGTGAAGTCGTCGCGTGGCGCAGGGGAAGGTGAATCTCACCCAGAGGGTCAGGTCTACGAAACGATCCCAGAGGGACTGCGAGGAACCACACTGGTAGAGGATATCACAGAAATTCAGAGTTAAAACCCTCGACACGGTCCGAACAAAATGTGTAAATCTTAAAAACGAGCATTTTTATTTGTGAGTAACCAAGGCACAGATAGGCCATGGAGCTACTTCCATGGATAGGTAGAGAAGCCAGTATGTTTGTGTGGTGTATGTGTGTGTGTGTGTGTGTGTGAGAGAGAGAGAGAGAGAGAGAGAGAGAGTTCGTGCATGTACCTCTTACACTTGATAATGTCGCCGAACATAATGATTAGCTTGTAGTCTAGCGCCGTGTGGACGCACTCGAAAGTTAACGATCTTAAAGTTTAGTCGATGATTAGAACCACAAGACATCATAGGGTTTAGGCTCTATCCACGATTAAACCTGCCAACGATCCAACAATCTTGTGAGTTAGCGTGAATCTTGCTTCTCCTTCGCTTCCGGGTCAACCTCCACCAGCGCTATTTTGTATAGGCACAAGGGCCAATAGCAAAGGCTCGCGTCGTGAATTTATGAGTGGGGCTAATCATCGACAGCTAAGTTTCCGACCTAAACTTCAAGTTAGAAACTGCGTGTGAACGTAACTGATATAAGCTAGCCAAATAAGGGGTAGTGAACAAAACTTGGCTGCGGGTAAAGAGGACATGCGTGCGCAGCTCCGGGTAACTACGGGTGAGATACGTGCGAGGTACTATCATCTGCGGGGATCTCCGGGTAGCAAAATTGTTCTTCGCAAGTCGCACTCAAGGCTACGCGGGCTTTTTGAAAAAATTTTGCGGCTTGACTTGTGGGGAAGCTCTCCGCAGCTGGTCCGCACCTGACAGTACCTAGCGCGTATCTCGCCTGTACTTGCCCGGAGGTGCTCACGCAAGTCCGATTTAACCGCATCCAAGTTTTCAGTTCAGTTCAGTTCAGTTTTTATTTCTGCATTTCAAAATCAATACAAATCAACAAATCAACAAAATACTTACATAGTCATTTACAGAGCTAATAATAAATTATTCGTAACGTTTGGATCATACATACATTTTTTTTTTTCAAGAACGAATATTATATATAAAAGGAAGCAATAGGAAATGATAAAAATGAAATGCAGGGGACCATCATAAGCTAAGCTTGACGAGGAAGATGGCCCCAGGTAAAGAGATACATAAAGAAAATCTTGCCGCTCACTGAGTGGGGGGTAATTGTGCGAAGGGCACAATAAAGAGATACATAAAGAAAATCTTGCCACTCACTGAGTGGGAAGTAATTTTGCGAAGGGCGTGCGGTGCAGTGCGGTGTGCATTGTGCTGGGGTGAATCTTGGTTTGTACGTTGAGTGTTATTTTGTGTATCAGTGTGATGAGGTGAATGTTACTTCAGTTATGGCCGTGAACTCATTGTTTAGGGTGTTTGTTGACCAGGTGGTATGAATATTCATGTATCAGAAGTATACTGGATTATGAGGGTGTTTTTTAGTTCTCGTTTGAAAATGTTCAACGACGTACATTGTTTTAAATTAGGGGGTAAAGAATTCCAAATATCTGGTCCATTATGTTTTAATGATATTTGAGCTAAAATTATTCTGGGGTTTTCGAGATAGTAATCGGACGACTGACGTGTTGGATATGAATGAACGGTGGAATTTGGAGTGAAGAAGCCATCAAAAATTTTTGGAAGACAATTAAATGTATATTTATACATAAAAACAGCAGTTTGAAAGGTGTGAAAATCCTCAATTTTCAATGTTTTTAGTTGACGAAATAGGGGATTGGATGGGGATAAGTATCGGGAATTGGTAATTAAACGTACAACACGTTTTTGGAGAGTAAGAATTGGATAAGTTTTAGTTGAGCCATAGTTTCCCCAAACGATATTGCAGTATGTGATATGTGGTTAGATCAATGCATTATATAAAATAGTCAGGGAATTTTGAGAAATGAAGTTTTCAGTCGATATAAAATTCCTACAGTTCTTGAGACAGACGTGTTGATATTATGAATGTGATCGTTCCAAGTTAAACTAGAGTCAATTGTGATTCCTAAAAATTTAGTAGGTTTTACTTCAGTTAAGGATAATCCATCAATATTAATATTATAACTGCTGTTAATGTTCTGTGAAGCAGTAGTTTTGAAACGTATAATTTTTTTTTTAGAGACATTAAGGGATAATTTATTACATATAAACCATTGGGAGACTTTGTCTATTTCCGTGTTCAGAGTATTAAACAGTGTTTCAAGGTTCTCATGGGAGTAAAAAATATTGGTGTCATCCGCAAAAAGTATGAATTTAAGAGTTTTTGATGTATTTATTATATCATTGATATATACGAGGAACAGTAGGGGGCCAAGAATTGATCCCTGGGGAACACCACATACAATATTAGAATTCGGTGATTTAGATGACTTAAATAGTACATATTGCTTTCTGTTGGATAAATAATCAATAATCCAAGAAAGTGCTAAACCACGAATACCATATCTTTTTAATTTGTAAATTAATATATCTTGATCTATGGTATCAAAAGCCTTTGATAAATCCATGAAAATTCCTATAAGGTGTTTTTTATTTGCAAAAGATTCAGTAATCTTATCTAACAATTGAATTATAGCTAAATCGGTGGAATGACCCTTTCTAAATCCAAACTGATTAGGTATAAGTAGGTCATTTACATGAAGAAAAATGTACAGACGTTTATGAATAATTTTTTTCCAGAATTTTAGAAATACTAGGTAATAACGATATTGGTATATAATTTGTTAAAAGAGAAGGGTTGTCTTTTCTTTTGAAAATTGGAACTACTTTCGCAATTTTTAATGAGTTTGGGCATATTCCAGAAGACAAGGAAAGGTTGAAAATGTAGGATAAAGGTGTGGTTATTTGTTTGATGATTTTCTTCAGTATATAAACACTTATTTCATCATGGCCACTAGATCTACTTGGCTTTAATCTGTTAACAATCTCCAGTATTTCTTCCTCATCTGTTGGGGTAAAGAAAAGGGGTTTGTCGCAGTTTGGTGGAAGAAATTCAGTAAAGTTTAAATGAACATGTTTGTTTTTTATTTTTGAAGCTAATTGGGGGCCAATATTTACAAAGTATGAGTTAAAAGCCTCAGCCTGAGCATGACCAAAACTTTTTCCGGGTGAGTCGCGGGGATGCCCGGAGAGGTCCACACAGAACGCCAGTAGGAGGACCTTAGCGGCAGCACTTCGCAGGCAATTCCCACGCAGGTACTTCGCAGTCCCCGTATGCAGCCAAGATAATGACATTCTGTGGGACTTCAGTCATTCCTTCAGAGGAATTCCTTCACTGAGTTGTCAGCCCCAACGCGGCTGATACAAAGGTCACACAGTATACCCGCAAGTAGAATTTAAGTAGAACGCGTCCAGCAAGTAAGACACATGCACTGACTCGCCCAAATCCTTGTTCGCCCTCAGAAATTCCCGGTATGCTGGAAAATCCCTACACGCATCAGAATGCATAGCTTGCCCGGAAAGGTGTGACAGGGCCTAAACATGGTTGCGGGTAAAAAGATTTGAGTGCACACCTACGTGCTATGTACTGTCATGTGCGGCTCATTCCGGGGACCTCCGGGTAGTAAAAATTGTTCTTTGCAAGTCGCACGCAAGGTGCGACACGGTGTGACACGGAAAGGTGCGACACGGCCTTTAACGGCATGGTTCCACCAAGATCACGGGACCAGTTTTAACCAATTACAGGTTTCAAAACTCATTGGTCGAAAACCGAGTTTACCAGACTCTTTATAAACGGTTCTGCGCCAGTGTGGGGCCCTAATACCGCCACCCTGCGAAAAATAGATTACAGGCGCTGTAGACAAAAAACGTACGCGACTGTGTGCCAGAACGTCTGGAACACTGCAGGGTTACCTTAACCAAAGAAACTAAGGCGAAAACAGGCATGTTTTTGAAAATCTTAAATTCATACAATCTACAAGAACTGAAATTACAGCCTACAGATCTAGAGCTCAGTGTGATCACAATCCCGCTCTTTTTTTTTTTTAAATAGAATTATCTGGTTTGCCTATCAGAGATGATGGGCTTTATACAGAGTACGTTCCTAAATCGTGGTTTCGTGACAGAATCCCACATGTTCGTCCTGCACTTCAGCAATACGGTGTTAGTAGTGTCGAATACCATTACTTACATTGTGTAAAATAGTTATAACTTTACTATGATTTTGTGTTGTGCTGTTTAAAGGTTTGCATGGTCGTCTAAATAACAGTCTTTGAAAGGACTGTTGTTTGGGGGAAACAAAATACCAGAGAAAGAAGAAAGGGAATAAAGGAGAAAACATGGAGGGTGTCTTAGGGGACAAACAGTGGATGAAGGGCAGCAGTGAGCTTCTAGTTATTAGGTTGCAGTGAGAAAGCTCTGAGGGTAGTTGGAAAGACAGTAGAGTGAGGATCATGTAAAGGGTTCGGAAGACGGCGGGGGGGGGGGGGGAGGGGGATGAACGAGAAAGGAGGGTAGAGAGGGGGTGGGAAAAGCCTGGGAAAGCAAGGAATAGAAATAATGTACACGTGACTTTTGCACTATGTTTAAAGCAGCGAAAGGAATGACGAACATGACGAAAATGATTAAGTTTAACAATAGCGAACGCATAATGAAATGCTGATTCAAAAAAAAAATAGAGGGGAGGGGTGGAGAGTTACTTTTGATTTAATTTTGTTTGCTTTCCAACAGTTATTTCCTCAAAGAAATACTTCATAGGACCAAACCCTTTTTTACTTTTACTTCTACAAATTGTTGTAGTAGCAATGACAGTGATTGCAATGAAAGTAGTATTGGTGTTAGTATACAATATGTCATGTCGTCAAAATATATTCTGTGCATATAAAATGTCATATTTGTAAAGGAAAGTAAATCAATGATTATGTATTAGATATGTATGTATGCATGTATGTATAGTGAATAGTGAATAGTGTTAGGATATAATAGTCGTAAGCCTTATCAGTCATTATGACAAAATTACACCCGTTCAAATTGTCATGTAATCAATTTTTATTTTCTACGTTTTGTTTTGAATTCCATTATAGCCCAATGCTGTACCCTCGATCCCTAGATGTTAGGTTGCTCTCTTGCACTGAGCGTTTTATGTGGAAACCGCGTTAAATGGAGTAGTCAGTAAAACAAGCGTATCATTATATCAATAGAAACGCAATATGATCTTCGACTCAGGAGGTACTCTCCATTTGTAATTGCCGAGGTCTTAATTTCTTGGATGAAATCACTGTAGGTACTGTTATGAGCACTTAAAATGTTTGTTGGATTTCCTTACATGCATGTCTATATTGTTGTAATGCCTCATTGTTCGTTTGTTTTCCTCGACATTGTAACGAAAAACAAAAACTGGACATCTGATATAAAATTTGATTTGAATTGAATAAGAATATCATCGAATTTTAGGGGGCGCCCCTAGTCTCCAGAAGATAACACCATCTGATGAATAAAGTAAGTTAGCAATTATATCATGTTGAGCTTGAATTGGATATTGACCAAGATAATTGATTGTTAGACCAGCCGACGTGGACACATTTACCAGTCCTCTGACTGCTGACGGCCTGCTAGTTAAAGGCGGCTGAGCGTGAGATCTCACTATAAAAAGTGACAGCAGAATATGCAAAAATGGTGTCGAAGATTTATCGCCCAATATGGATACAGCCATGACGAGTACATGAGGCATTCAAGATTGGCATATAGAACTTGTTTGAAAAGATATTTACAACCGTGCTTCATACTAATCGGGTTATTCTTTGTTTCAAGTCAGAAAGCAAACTTGACACGCATTTTCTTTCGGAAACATATTTCTCAAATCACGTTAAATATCTAACATATTATAGGGAATCAGATGTGTTTCCTGATTCGAGATCTGCTCCATTCTATTTGTGCGTTTGTAATTCAACCTTCTGAAATGTTAAGGGTACAGTTACAAAAGTCACTTGTAGTATATAATAATAAATTGAATTTCCGTTCATATCATTTCCCTTCATTATGTTTTTATTTTGCACTACTGTCCATTAAGTAAACGTTATACTGTAATTGCAATTTCTTGGAAATAAACGTGAATAAAATGAAATATCCCCGTAAATGCGAACTCTGTTTTTTTCCCTTTCATCTCTCTTCATATACATATTTATTTACATAAGTATATTTATATATTTACATATATCTATTTAATTACATATACACACACACATATATATATATATATATATATATATATATATATAGAGAGAGAGAGAGAGAGAGAGAGAGAGAGAATATGTTAACGTTATGAATTATAGATACATAACATATATTGACGAGTATCTATCTTCTTTTGTCTTTGATAATCACATGATTTTATACGCAGCAATACCATTTTGAGATAACTTATCGCCGCAAAAGAGAAAATTCAACATCTTAAACCTCCTAATAACAGTGCATCATTTGATTGAGATATTGAAGATTTAGCTATTACCCCCCCCCTTTTTTTATTTCACTGTTTGATTTCATGTACTCTATTGATCAGGTAATCACATGCAATCTGTATAAAGTTTGTGAAGCGATTTTCAACTTGTGTATCAGTAATGAGGAGCTCTTGAAGCGCGATATAATGTAGCTTTACAGTTCCTTTGCAATACAAATGTACGTGTGTGTGTGTGTGTGTGTGTCAGTGGGTGACCGTTTGAGTTTTGAGACGAATTATGAATCGAAGAACTGGAATTTAACTTACGTTTTTGGCAACGTTTCGCTGATTAATCACAATCAGCTTCATCTGGCATCCTTCCAGAAGAAGGATGCCAAAACGTTTGTGCATTTTGGTTAAATAATTTTTATCTGATGTTTTTCCTGATATCACAACTGAACCAGTAATGAGATATGTTGTAAATCTGTTGCAAGACACTTTTTTGTGTGTTTGTTTGTGTGTGTGTGCGTGTGTGTGTGTGTGTGTGTGTGTGTGAGTGCACGGGGTATGGGGATGGGGGTGTGCGGGGTAGGAAAGAAGTGTAGGATTATGGCATAGGTATAGGTTAGGGGGATAAGAGAAGATTAATGTTAGTTCGTTATGGCGGCCGCTTACATGGCCCTGTCACACCTTTCCGGGCAAGCCTTGCGTGCGACTTGCGCTGAACATTATGTTTGTTTTTTTTTTTTTTGCTACCCGCAGGTCCCTGCAGATGACCCGCACATGACAGTACCTAGCACGTATCTCGCCCGTAGTTACCCGAAGTTGCGCACGCAAGTCCTATATACCCGCAGCCAAGTTTAGCCACCGTCACACCTTTTCGGGCAAGCTACGCGGGCTTCCAGCACGCAGGACAATTTTTGCTGGCGGACAATGATCTTGGAGAGTTTCGCCTGCTGGATCCGCGCTATTTACGTTCTACTTACGTGCATTCCGTGTGACCTGCGTGTCAGGCTCATGGGTTGCAAGTGAGGGCTGACAACTGGGTAACGGAATCCCTCTGAAGGAATTTGATATGGCAAAAGTCCCACAGAATGCCATTATCTTGGCCGCAGCCGACTCTCAGCTACTAGTAACCAGGTCGTATAGCTCACTCCATGCCCGTTTTGACACCGTTCCTTGCCAGTAAAGCACCCGTATTATGCTCGTAGAATGCCCGCAGATGACACACGCTTCCGGCGCATAGGCATAGATCCATGGGCAACTTATGTGCTTCAAGCGGGTCAACTGCCTGTGACTTGCGGCAGCTACGGGCCTCCTATTGGTGTTCTGCGTAGACCTCTGGGGACAATTTACCCCGGCGACTCACCCGGAAAAGTTTTGATCATGCTCAGAACTTGGGTGCGGGTAAATCGGACTCGCGTGGGCACCTCCGTGCAACTACGAGCGAGATACGCGCTAGGTACAGTCGGGTGAGGGCCAACTGCAGGGAGGTCCGGGTAGCAAAAAAGAAAAAAATAATCACCGCAAGTCAACCCACAAGGCTTCCCAAGACACGGTGTGACAAGGCCTTGAGCATACTCGAAGCTTGTTCCGGATGAGTCGCGGGGATTTGCCCGCAGAGGTACACATAGAACACCGGTAGGAAGCCCTTATAGCGGCAGCACCTCGCAGGAAACTCCCACGCAGGTACTTCGCAGTCCCCGTATATGCCGCTCGTAACTGAAAACGGATCGGTTCCGAAGATCTCACGCAGATCACATGGAATACACGCAAAGCAGGCAAGTAACACGCGCCTAGCAGGTAAGACGCGAGTACGGAACTCGCCAACATCCTTGTCCGCCCGCAGAAAATTTTCCTGCGTGCTGGAAAATCCCTACTCTCTAAAGCCCGCGTAGCTTACCCGGAAAGGTGTGACAGGACCTTTACATAAAGGACAGATCAAATCATTAATCAATGTTGAGGGAAAACAAAATTTTGTCTGTGTTGGGGGATGGGAAGTTGTTACTTTTTTATGCAAAGGATTTTATTCTATTCAGATTGGTCTTTTGTAGTTATTGATTTGAGATATTATGCTTTGTAAGTACATTTGAAAATTTGTGCATTATTTTGTTATCTAAACATTAGCAAGAAGGTAGAATGATTGAAGTATACTCCATGACAGGAGATGCATATCATTATGCCGTGAATATCTATTTGGCATACTACGCAAATATCTGTACGTTTGTTTACCTGGACATTTAGGTATACTAAGTCCACTAAAATAAAGTAGAAAAATTTAGTAAAAAAGCAGCAATAAATGAAATAAAAAAGCAACAAAAAAAAAAAGCAACAACTAACTCCCCCAAAAAGCCCTGACAGCAGACGGACGACAACCCTCGGCTTTGTTTGTTTGTTTGCTGTTGCTGTTTTTTTTTTTTTTTTTTTTTTTTGGGGGGGGGGATGGACCCTTGACCGAAATTAACCATAAGCACTTCCCTTAGACACCCTCTTAAGCCATAAGCTCTTCCATTGTCCATGTAGTGAAGTACTCAAAATTGACCACGACGTGGGAGACCCTTGAATTAACACGCTAAGAATTGTTCGCTGGCAGCAACCATTTACGGTTTCGTTTAGAGGATCTTTTTTGTTCTCGCCAATTAAGAGTACAAGCACTAGGAGAATCGATACCGCAACCAAATCTCTTAGCACGTACGGCCTTTCAAGCAGTACAAGGTCCTATTCATACAAGCATACAAACAAACAAAAAATAATCGAAATGTCTACATAGGGACATACAGCATATAACGAAATTACAAATGTTTCGAGGGGGTGGATGTCACCTACGAAAATGAAAGTTGTCGCCTTCTTCAGTTTGCCATCCTTACTATGTCTATCAGGAGTTCATCGTGCCTTCATTACACTTCCTTGATTGATAGCTATAAAACAAACGAACAGCATCCAGAAGATTGGGACGTGCCAGTTTTATTCTCCATCTGGATTCCACGTCCTCTTGATACCTGTTTATAAAACCCCATAATGCAGCAGTAGCAGCATGTGTGACAGAGATTTTTATTACATAACACACAAACTTCGTCTTAACAAATTTTTGCTGCTGAGAACTACCGAACTGTAATCAAGGGCTCATCTTATAGTTCTGTTGTATTCATCTAATGTGAATGTTTTTGAGTTGATGAATCTTGCGTCCGTGACATATACAACGTACTTGAATGATTTGATGGGCGACAACACGCAACGTCAGTGACTTTTTTTGATTTGAACAAATCGCCAAGTGCATGATGAAGTCTCGTGGTGTTTGCAGGTTGCACTGGAATATTTGCCGTCGTTTGCTGTTTTCTTTGATTTTCTCGCAGGTCTGTGTGTCTTCTGACGGATCGAATTTTGTCGTGAAATATGTCAACGTAGGCGATAATTTAACGCTAAATTGCAGTAGCCCTGCACGAAACGGCAGCTTTCGGTTTTCCAAAAAAGGACACCAAACTAATGGGACCGGTGAAGACCACGATTACTTTGCGTTTTACTCGACATTAGATGAAAATCTAAAGGAACATGAGAATATAAGTGATCGTATTTTCAGCAGGTATGTAAACAATATGAAAGAATCAAGTTCTTTACAGCTTTCTTTCACCAATATATCCTTCAGTGACTCCGATAACTATACATGTTCAATAGCAGTTGACGGGAGTTACATACAGATGACAACGTTTTACGTTCGTGTTTTTCGATGCACATGTTTCCCAGATGAAATCCAAAGAAACCAATCGAGTACTGTAAGATGTAACGTCACAGGACAAAGAGGTGAAGAGTATACCTGTTCATTTACACCGCTAATCCATGTTCTAGGACAGAAGGTCGATGTTAATCTCTCTGGTGGCTCATGCACGTATGAGAAAAAACAAAAATGTCCGAGACACCACTCGGGATCATTCAACATCAGTCATGACCGATTCTCAAATCGCACGTCGATCCGGTGCATGCTTCCGTCATTGTCAACGCCGTCGCCATTCCCTGCTACTACAAATTTTAACGGCTGCGATGAGAACATCCCATCAACTAAAGTCACCAACGGGAGCGAGAAATTCCCATCGACTTCAGTCACGATCAGCAATGACACGACTTCTTCAAAAGGAAGAACCTCCGGTATTGGGGAAACCCTAAAAAGTCCAGCCTTTGCCCAATCAAAAGGTGTCTCCACTTCCAATGAGATAATCTCGTCAAATGGAGTCTTTACTGACAATGGGGCAACCTCATCAAATGGAGGCTCCACCAGCAGTAAGGCAACCTTAACAAATGGGGGCTCCACCAGCAGTGAGACAACCTTATCAAGTGGGGGCTCCACCAGCAGTGAGACAACCTTATCAAGTGGAGGCTCCACCAGCAGTGAAGCAACCTTATCAAGTGGGGGCTCCACCAGCAGTGAGGCAACCTTATTAAGTGGAGGCTCCACTGGCAATGAGGTAACTCCATCAAGTGGAGTCTCCACTGGCAATGAGGCAACCTCATCAACTGGAGTCTCCACTGACAATGTGGCAACCTCATCAACTGGAGTCTCCACTGACAATGAGGCAACTGCAGTCGCCAGCTGCAACGAAGAACAAGCAGATAGATTTGCCACCGGCATCGGGATCGGAATCCTCATCGGAATCCTCATCGCTGGCGTGATTTTCGTCACAGTGCTCATTTCGTATGTTAAAAACAGGCATAATAACTTGGGACAGGTAGTTTGCAAAATCAGACTAGGAAGGCGTCAGGTGAAGTCGTTGCGTGGCGCAGGGAAAGGTGTAAGTCACTCTGAGGGTCAGGTCTACGAAACGATCCCAGATCGCTTTCCAGGAACCGCACCAGCGCAGGACGTCACAAAGTCACAAGACGCCTCCCTGCACGTGTATGACTACGATTTCTTCGCAAAGGACGACGTGGTGGTCGTTAACGAACTGTACGAATTCAGCGAAGTGGCAAACCCACGACTTGATAAGAACAAAATGTGTGAATCACTATGAGGTAACCAAGCTATAGAATAAGTAAAGGGCCCCTCGGGTCCCAAGGCAATGTGTGTGTAAGTGCATGTGCTTGTTTGTGCTTCACAAGGTAAACTTGATAACGTGGTTGAATACTGGCTTTCTAACAAACACTGATTCATGGATGTTTCATGAATTTGAGTAGATATATACAATGTTTTTGCTTTTACAGTGTACCAATACCCTGGAAATCAAATTTGTGTACAGCTAGAATACACAAAAACAGTCATAATTCACTTGTGTCATAAGCCCTGAAAGTATACATAATTCGATAAATAAGATCATGTCTCAATTAACTCAAATAACAATTTGGCATTTGTGCTCCGCGCTTGTTCTGCTCCCGTAAGCGCCGGTAGTGATGTGTGCTCGTTCTAGCTATAATTGTATGCGTGCGTTTTAATACGAATAATATCAGATCACATGTCAATCGGTTAGAGAGGTATCGATCAAAGTACATGTCGGCATTGCATATTACTATCATTTAATACGTATTTGGAAGAAGAAAAAAAAAGGTATCAATACCGCGATTGATCGATTGAAAGAATCGGGTTATCGACTAGTTTATTTCAAGTCGTTTTTTTTTTGTATACTCTTTAAAATTTACGCTAAAACCCTAATAAATAAGATTTGGAGAGACAAAAGTTATGATATTTTACAGAGGGCATGTCACAAATATGTTCTACGAATATAGCAAATATAAAACACCGGATGTTGGTACACTTTCACATTAGAAACATGGAAAATACAAGTTATGCTACGGTTTCGGAAGGTAATACCTTTTGTATATTACTATATTAGTACAGATGTACAGGAGAGGTCATAAGCGGAATCTTGGTTTGGAAAGTTTTGTGGGTGTAATCAAGTAATAATATCGACATAGAATATAAAAATAATCACCAAATATATGCCATGTATTTAGATATTCATTTGGCCACATAAGTGATACCTATAGGGTATCATAAATCATCCCAAGTCAACGTGTAATGCCGTTCCATATACGCCCTTAGAAAAAGGATGGGGGAATGGCTAAATATACTCCTCGAGGATTCACAGCCACGCAGTATACACTCACACGCAGACTCACAAAATGTGGCGTACGTCGTACCTCATCACACTTGAGTTTAAAAGTAAATTCTGGTTCTGCCTGCAGAAAATGCTGATTTTTACTCTGAAATGGACACGTATACATAAGAAATGTAAGAAATAATGCTGCGATGACACGATTTCTGTGGGATAACAACGAAAAGAACAAAATATTAGCCAAAAAAAGTACGCCACAGTATTGCAGTCTCAGAGCATATCCGAATGTGGTTGCTACGTGATGATTTACAGTCGATCATAAAACGGGCCATAGGAGTTGCTGTATCCATCGATTTTCCGCGCGAGAGTGAATAGCAAGGAGCTTGTTTGAAAATATAACTCTTCTTTGTCAAGAAACCTTTTCTTTCCATTCTACCACTGATAGATAATCAATTAGAAACTTAAACATTGAAGTAATTGTGTAGTATGTGTGATGTTTCAAGCATTGTATAAAATAACATATTACAAAAATAGATTTTCGACAATCAGAACTGAAGTCATGTGACATTGAGTCAAGTTTCTAGTTGTCACACATTAAAAATATGTGATCCACCGTAACTGCTTTTACATACTCGTCAAAGTGATAATTATTGAATTATGAAATAAGTTATTGATAAGGGGTCAAAGAGACAACGTTATGTGTGTGTGTGTGTGTGTGTGTGTGTGTGTGTGTGTGTGTAATGTGTGTGCATAAATTAATACATAATCAATGCCTTTACATATTCTATGAATGGAACATCACCCCTCAATCGCTATCTTGTTATTCTTATTCTCGGCTATCGTTCTGTTTGCAAATTAAGATGTAGATAATGTTATTATATTACATATGTATATTTGACGACATTGTTGACAGTAGTCATAAATACTGTTATTTTGTACAATATTAATGAAATTGCAGAAAAATTATCTGCTTTAAAAATGGCATACAGAGAATAAATACAGCAAATAAATCAAATCAAATCAAATTACTCCCTCCCACTCCAAGAACGCCACAGCCTTACCTCGCTAACGTAAACAAAACACCTGCCAACCATACAAATACAGTAACCACACAACAGTCATAGTGGAAGCTATGAATATCGAGTGAAAGATTACCGTGTTTTATCGACATAGAAATTAGCTCCATTTTCTGCTGTGCGAAACCAGCATGGCCTTGTTTCATTTCTAATTTTTTTTCCTCTATTCGGCAAGGAGCTTGTAAGGAAATGATCCTCTTCCCCAAAAATCCTTTAATTTCGATTCCATCTTGATTAATTAGAATCTTAAGTATTCCGACACTGTGTATGCGTGTGTGTGAGTGTGTGTGTGTGTTTTTTAATGCGTTATGTTTGTCAATTGTTTGTACTTGCGTATCTGCATGTTCTTAGATTTCTAATTGCATATGTATATGTGTTTTTTTTATGAAGCGAGTAAAGAGTAGTATAGTAATAATGATAATGGTAAAGTAATGTTTCAGGCATTGTATAAAATAACATATTTCAAAATAAATGTTCAGCATTTTAACATCAGGTTGTCTGTCGTATACATTGCTAATTATCATACATTCTGAACATGTGAACCAAAGTATTTGCTTTACATACACGTCACTGAATGATGAAATCATACAAGAAGTCAAACAGAAAACGTGTATTTCGACATAATCAATGCCTAAAACGTCACCCCATCAATTGCTCACCTCGTCAGCATTCCCCACTTCAAGCACACCACAGTTATACAGCACACAGAACACCTGCCGACCAAACACATACAACAACCACCCAACGATCATGCAAAAAGGAAGCTATAAATATGGACTAAAATTATGGCGTTATTATTCATTAAAAGAAACATTCTATTTCCAGCTGTGAAAAAAACAACTTACCCTGTTTCACAGACAACTTTGCTTCCGCTTCTCGGCCATCTAATAAGACCCTGGTCATACAAAAGCGAATACCGATACTTACCATCCATCCTTGAACCTCTGAATCTGTGGTCGACAACTTGTTGTCACAAGTTGTAAAAAGTTTTCTTGGAAGTCGACAAATGGTCAGCTTTCGGCGATCGGTCGGCTAGAGATTTTCGATGATGTTGCAAAGATAACCTTTTGCCCACCACACTGGTCGGCGAATGGCTCGTTGCCCTTTGACATGCCTAATACACTCTATATTCCTTAGATTGAAATAGATTGTAGTCAGGGACCAATCCAAACGTTGGATTGAAGTTTTCAATCTAATAGAGTTAGAATTCAATCTCATTCGATTGAAACTTTCAATCCAATTTTGGATTGGTCCCTGACTACAATCTATTAGATTGACTTTCAATCCACGGAATTTAGAGAGTAGGTAGTGAAACAGTCGCCAACCTATGTAACACTGGTGTTCACGAGTTACTGGCCTTTGGCGTGAGGATCTTTGATCCGCAGACAGTTGCCGACCATTTGCCGACAATTTAAGAGTGATTGCCGACCACTTACCAAGTGGTCACCAACCAGAATCGCTGATGATAACAATTACGACTATCTTTTGTTCTTCTAGAGTGTGTGCGTCAACGCGCTGAAAACTATAAGTGTCTAATGCATTCTACATTCATTCATGCAGTCACCGCTTTCTTGATCACACAACACTATTAAAAGACATGCCCAAGGACGATTGTGCAAGCAAATATAGGGTATGAGGACGTGGTGTTAATATGGCTTGCCATTTTCAAGTTTCCTGTAACTCAAATCTACATGAGGGATCGCCAAAGCTGAAGTCTGTATTTCTGAAAAGACAATTTAGAAAAAAGAAAGAGTTTTCGATCAAGTAACGTTTTACGTTGATTCACTACTCGAAGCCGAGATCGGGGGGGGGGGGGGGGGGGTGCACCCACGTAATAATCGACCAGACGGTGTTTTATTTTAAAAATATTATTATTAAAACAGTTTGAAATTATCAGTTCCTAATTTTGATCAATTAGATATGCAAATTAAGGGGGAGAGGCGGATTCCGTCCCCATTTGATTAGGGTTTATTGAATAAGGGAAGAGGTAACATTCGCTGTGCAGTGAACGTATGGTGCTGCCCCAAGTTTGTAACACGAGATAATTCCAGCAACTGGAGTCGTCACTGGCAATGGATGTTACGACTGTATCTATCAGTGATATTAACGAATAAATGTTTCATTTTATCATGTAGTAAACCTATACAGCATATTTTTTTTCGGCAAATTTCTCCACATGGCAATAGGAGAGGATACGGGTGACTTTTTAGCTGTGATTGGCGGACGTAGTTTGGGGAGTCACGGACAGGGAAGACTGACCCGGTTTGGATATTATCATTCGAGCAAGAATCCCCGCAACGAATTGCGTAGGGCTTAATCACCGATCTCTATGTAAGTACACGTACACAGCTAAAGAATCTTGACTGGAGTCAACCGTTACAGATGAGCTTACGCTTTGATGCATGTATTCGCTGACAGGTGATATTCGTCGTTTTGCGTGTGTACCCCGATGGGCAGCGAATTAATCGAACGGCTCATGAAACGCCACGCTATCGGAGCTCGTGTGCCTTGATCACTGGTGTCTAGATCGTCTGCTGTTTAGTATATGACTCTTGAATGACTTGTGGCCTCACGCTCCTAATTCAACTCGCGAAGTGGCTACAGGGAAGGCAGTACAAAGATGAGGTAATGTTATTTTTTACCAAAAAAATCATTAAAAATCAGTCAAGTAGAAAATTGCCACCTTTGGTGGTGTTTGACATTGCTTGAGCACAGGGGCTTCTGCAGGCTATGAAGAAGTTGAATGAATCAGGGTTTTTGTATTTTTAATGAATTTTTATTGATATATGAGGTAATTTGCTATTTTTATCGTTTTTGAGAGTGACTGGATGACTAGTCTCGTATGGAGGCTCTTAACTTTTTTAGAGCTGGAAAACAACCCAAAATATGTTGTTTGCTTGGAGGCAGAGAAAATTTCCCTTCATTTGCTTCAATTTAAAGAAATTCTACGATTCGATTGACTTTGTATGATTTATGGAATATGCTGCATTTAACACAGGTTTCTATGGGAGCCCGGAAAAGGAGCGTGAGGCCTTGTGGGCTGTATGACTTGTGGGCTGTAGATGACTCGCTGGTTTCAAAATCGCGACGTGTCAATCAAAGGATTGGGGGAGGGAAAGGAAGTGGCCCATGGGAGGGTAGAGTCAGAATGACAATGTGATGTATTTGTTATAAGTAACCCTTTTTCCATCGACACCCCAGCCGACACACTTATTCAGCTCTTAACATGCTAGTATGCTTTATTTTATCTCATGTTTGAAATCTATAATGTATCTTTGGGAACCCTGGTCCACTTTGTTTACATATTGTTTAAGATATTTTCAAGATTGACATTTTTAGTAGGCCCTACTTCATACGTGCAAAAGCAGTACAAGTACTGAAGCGCTTAAACCCCCAATTCACCTCACGAAGTTGAATATATATCATAAAGATCTGTTTTGTTCTAGCCAGTAGTACTTGCACCACTTAGGGAGGAGAATCGATGCCACTACCTCCAAAGCTCCATTTCCACCTTCCAATACTAAAAACGAATTACTTTAGCACTCAAATGGACCATTGTGAGATACCGTTTATTTGAACAGAAAAGTGATATTTGTGGAAAGATATATAGACATGATTACTTCAAACAACGTAACTACATGTACATGCAAAAGCACTGAGCACTGGAGTGTTTCGAAATTGACCCTTTGATTCACGGCAATGAAGTTTTCGCTGACATCAACCATCCCCCACTGACCATGTTTGTAAAGGAGAATCGATACCACAACCAAATATCTCTCAGAATGTATTGTCTTCTAAGCGCTGAAAGGGCGATCATACAGACCCCTAGTACATGTATTCAGACTCAAATAAACACTCACAAACACAGACAGACAGAGAGACAGACGAACACACACACACACACGCACGCACACACACACACACACAAAATACTCTAATGATCATTATAACTATTCCAGGAATATTATTATATTACTAGGGAGCGCGTCTGTAATGTTCGGTAGCCCTAGCAAGTGGAGTCGTAACTGGCAATTATGCACATCCGTCTACCTCATATTAAGACGCATGATACAGCATTCTATCTGTATTTTACCTACGTGGTAATAGGGGTAACGCCTGTCCTTGGAAAAAGGTTGAACGTTCATCTACTTGCTCGGGTTACAGAAATCGAGCTCTTGGTCCACATTGGTATACATTACTGTACTCGTACACAAGTGTCTGGTTTGAAAAGTTAGGACAGGGGAAAGTGATCAGAGTATGACTTGGACCCCGTTTACAATGCGGGGCTGGGTCGAGCCGCGGCCGAGCCCGGCCTCAATCGCGGGGCCGAGCCCCGCAATTCTGTCCGTTTACAGTACCGGGCTCGGCCCGGGTTTTTAATTCAAACCTTTCGATATTTTGTCGTAATGGCGCTCTGCTTGTAAACAAACACTATTATTGGGAGGGCGCCGGTCGCAATGTGGTATGGGTCTGGTTTCCAGACCCTTTGCCAACTGGACTCCTTGGCGACGAAGGCCTCTGCGGGACAAAAACACCTGAAACTTTACATGTTTTCGACGTTGAGGGCGTTAATATCCTGAATAGCGAAATAGTACGGGCAGAGGGTCTGGAAGGCAGACTAAATTTGGAACCGCATTTGGCCCAGTTTGCGTTTACAGTGAGAAAAGGCCGGGCTCGGCCGCGACAGAGCCGGCCTTTTCACAGAGCCCGGCCTTTTCACTCACTGTATTAAAACGGGGTCTTGGATTAATTTTTTTTTCCAGATCTATTTAGTATCTGAGATTCCAGGTCCTCTTTTTCAAAAAACAAAAACAAAAACAAAACAACTTAAGGCATGAGACATTGAATGTTCTTACCGTTTGGCTGGCTGTGTCATAAAATAAAAGGCTGACTCGTTAATTGTTATGCACTGAATCTCCTGATGTTGCTGCCAGTAATTGCCAGCAGTTGCACCCGGTGCGCCTCCCCCCCCCCCCTAATTTCCAAAGCGAAAAAATATAGCTACAAACGGCAGTTTTGGGACTGTAAAAAAAATGTCAAAATTTACCCGGTTTGGAGATTATCATTCGAGAATCCCCGCAACGAATTGCGTAGGGCTTAATCACCGATCTCTATATAAGTACACGTACACAGCTAAAGAATCTTGACTGGAGTCAACCGTTACAGATGAGCTTACGCTTTGATGCATGTATTCGCCGACAGGTAATATTCGTCGTTTTGCGTGTGTACCCCGATGGGCAGCGAATTAATCGAACGGCCCATGAAACGCCACGCTATCGGAGCTCGTGTGCTTTGATCACTGCTGTGTAGATTGTCTGCTGTTTAGTATGACTCTTGAATGACTTGTGGGCTGTATGACTAGTGGGCTGTACAATTCGCTGGTTTCAAAATTGCGACGTGTCAATCAAAGGATTGGGGGAGGGAAAGGAAGTGGCCCATGGGAGGGTAGAGTCAGAATGACAATGTGATGTATTTGTTATAAGTAGGCCTAACCCTTTTTCCATCGACACCCCAGCCGACACACTTATTCAGCTCTTAACATGCTAGTATGGTTTATTTTATCTCATGTTTGAAATCTATAATGTATCTTTGGGAACCCTGATCCACTTTGTTTACATATTGTTTAAGATATTTTCAAGATTGACATTTTTAGTAGGCCCTACTTCATACGTGCAAAAGCAGTACAAGCACTGAAGTGCTTAAACCCCCAAATTCACCTCACGAACTTGAATATTTATATCATAAAGATCTGTTTTGTTCTAGCCAGTAGTACTTGCACCACTTAGGGAGGAGAATCGATGCCACTACATCCAAAGCTCCATTTCCACCTTCCAATACTAAAAACGACATACTTTAGTACTCAAAACTGACCATTATGAGATAGCGTTTATTTGAACAGAAAAAAATAATTTATTTTTGGAAAGATATTATAGACATGATTACTTCATTCAACGTGGCTACATGTACATGCAAAAGCACTGAGCACTGGAGTGTTTCGAAATTGACCCTTTGATTCACGGCAAGGAAGTTTTCGCTGACATCAACCATCAATTTACGGTTTCGTTAAGAGGATCTTTTTGTTTCACCAAGATTACTATAGCACCACTTACCATGTTTATAAAGGAGAATCGATACCACAACTAAATATCTCTCAGAATATATTGTCTCCTAAGCGCTGAAAGGGCGATCAGACATACAGATCCCTAGTATTCAGACTCAAATAAACACTCACAAACACAGACAGACAGACAAACACACACATACATACACACACACACACACACACACACACACACACACACACACAATACTCTAATGATCATTATAACCATTCCATGAATATTATTGTATGACTAAGGAGCGCGTCTGTTGTCTGTAATATTCGGTAGCCTTAGCAAGTGGAGTCGTAACTGGCAATGATGCACATCCATAACCTGCGATTTTAACGAATAGATATTTCATTTCAAGATGCACGATACAGCTTTCTATAATTTATGTATTTTACATGGTAATAGGAGAAAAACCTGTCCTTGGAAACAGGTGAACGTTCATCCACCAATGTCCACATGCTCGGTTTACAAACCCCCCCCCCCCCCCCCCCAAAAAAAAAAAAAAAAAAAATCAAGCTCTTGGTCCACATTGGTGTACATTACTAAACTCGTACACAAGTGTCTATTTTGGAAACTTAGGAAAGGGGATAGTGATCAAAGTACGACTTAGATTTATTTTTCCAGATCTAGTTAGTATCTGAGGTCCGCTTTTTCAAAAAACTTCCAGGCGTGAGACATTGAATGGCTGTGTCGTAAAATAAAAGGCTGACTACTCAGAGAATACTCAAAGAATATAAGGTAAAATGTCAGAGGTTAAATGTCAGGAGTAAAGATGCAAGAGGTTACAATGTCAGGGGTATATATGTCACAGCTAAAAACGTTAGAGGCAATGGCAAAGGCAATAATGTCTCTACACTTGAAAGCACTGCCGTGCTTCCAAACAGTTAGGTTTCAAAATCATTAATACCTGCACATTAATATTAATGGATCTGAATTTGGATACCCCCTTTCCGATTTTTTGTTTTTGGGGCCTTCTTCGCGCCCGTACCCTTAAAATACAAACCCCCATTTCCAGATTTTTTTTTTTCATGGGGATATGGTACACATTTCAATGGCAGAAACTCCCCCGTCCCCCCCCCCCCCCGGTAAGTGTTTCTCTCTCATATCTTGAATCGTAGAAAAACGATCGTCGTTTTGCTCAAGGTGTATGCCTGGTAAATACCAAATAAGCTGATCTGTTGCACATGACTGTTCCGGAGACCCTCGCGCAGAAAAAGACAGGCCGTGCCAAGCGGCGGCCCTTTTTTGGCTGTCAATTCTATGTAACTGAGCCGTAGATATCACACTGCCTCGGTTGCAACACAACTGATATAACACTGTCTCGGTTGCAACACAACTGATATAACAATGGTTAAATAATGGAAAAGAAAATGCAAAAGAAAAGCTAGAATCATCTGAAAGCTGTATATGATCCAGTTCCGCCTGGCAATGATCTGATCTGATGGACTCCGCGCAGTTATCAAATGATGAGAGAATGGAACAAAAACAGATTAAGCGAAAGTAAGCTTTAAGGGGATTATATAGTTTTGGTTGAGACCTAAATTCAGGTTTCCAACATTTTTGTGAGAAAATGAGAAACCCCTTAATAATATGAAAGAGCATGTAATTCCAAGAGGAATTCAAAATCTATTTGATGAAAACTGGTTTTGAAATGGCTGAGATATCCAAAACTGAGTGATCCTAATAAAAGGTGGGACCCACGTTTTATTAGGATCGCTTTTTTTTTTTTGGATATCCCAGCCATTCCAAAACCAGTTTTCGTCAAATAGATTTTGAATTTCTCTTAGAATGGTATGCTTTGTACTATTTTATAAGTGGTTTCTTGGTATCTCACAAAAAGTTAAAAGCCCACTCCTCATCTCTACCAATACTATACCATCCCTTTAAACGAGGAAAAGAAGGCACAATGAAATATGGTAAACATCCATTATGAATCCAAATGAATCTACAATCATGTAGGGCTTACTAAAAAAAAAAAGAACCAAATCGATTTAACTTTTTGTCACACGAGATCATTTTAACTTTATCATATCCTTGTACACTTGAACTGCAAAATCTCTAAATTTGACACTTAATTTTTACCTTTGACTTTATTACTTCTAAATTTTTTTCTCTGAAATTTGCCATTTACGGTTTTGTTCTCTTGTTTTCTTGGCTCACTTGGAATGAGTACAAGCACTACTTACATTTTCATTTCATTTCATTTCATTTATTTTATTCCTTCTTTCTTTTTCGTCAAACATAACACGAAATGAATCAGAAGATATAACATAGGCATGTATTCGACTTTACATGGTAGATAATGGTTAACAAATAGGAAATTACACATGCATACCTGCAGAATACAAAGTTATGTATGAAGGAAAAAAAAAGAAAGAATTGAGAGGTTCACTGAAAAGCATGCTTGTAAATTGTGAACCACTCAAAGGATTCTTGTGAATACATAAAACTTTTTTTTTTTAAACAAAGACAGGAGAGAACAAGACAGGACAGAACAAGACAATAGAAACGCAACGTCACTACATGACTTTACGGTAGGGTATACCATGACAGTAATAAAACACAAAAGAATAATGGAAAGGAATGAGAGAAAGAAAAAGGAAATGAAAGGAAAAGCCAACACGCTGAACATCGGGATCGTAAGAGGGAATTGAGGTGTTTCAGCTCAATCAGCCGAGCAAAGTTTATACAAATAAGATAATGTAAAAAGTTACACAATGATGAAGTCAATGGTTGACGATGAACCCTTAGGCTGTAAAGACCAGCTAAGTAATGAATCGTATATATATTAATATGAGTTCAACAAAAAATATTTTAACTTACGCTTAAACAAATTCAAAGATAACGAATTTTTTATATCACAACTTAAAGAATTCCAAAATCTAGGGCCAGTGTATATAAATGTATGTTGAGCCAATAACGTTCTCAGAAGGGGTATATGAAACTCATTTGTTCGCCTGGTGGGATAATTATGAAAAGATTGATTTCGTGGAAACATTGAATAAAAAATGCTGGGAAGTGCATTTGTGTTATAATTAAACATAAACTGATCCAGCTGAAAGAAAAACAAATCTTTGATTTTTAAAATCTTATATCTAACATATAATGGATCTGCATGGGAACGTGGAGAAACGCCACAAATAATACGAAGTGCCTTTTTTGTAATAACAATAATCTATCTAATAAAGTTTGATGGGCACTACCCCATGCTAAGATTCCATAATTTAAATAAGGTAATATTAATGAAAAATACAACGTCAGCAAAGAAGACAATGGGATATGAGATTTAAGTCTATTAATAACACCAATATTACGCGAAATTATTTTACTAATATTAATAATATGAGGCTTCCACGAAAGTTTATCGTCCACTGTAATACCGAGAAACTTTGTATGAGATACTCGCTCTAAGTGAACGTCATCAAAGATGATATCTGTGGGTAAAACTTCTATATTCTTACTGAATAACATATAGTTAGTTTTCTGAAGATTCAGTGATAATTTGTTGGCTCTTATCCATTGAGTCACTTTTTTTAATTCGGAATTAACAGTATGGACAAGAGTGATTGGATTTTGGTGGGAGAAGAAAATATTTGAATCATCGGCAAAAAGTATGAAAGAAAGTATGTCGGATGATCTACAAAAATCATTTATGTAAATGATGAAAAGTAAAGGTCCTAATATACTACCCTGAGGGACGCCACATTTAATAACTTCAAGACTAGAGCTGTGCTCGTTCAAGGATACATATTGTTTTCGGTTTTGCAGGTAACTCCTGAACCACTCCAAGGCCTTCCCTCGTATACCATAATGGGACAATTTATGAAGTAAAATTTCGTGATCAATTGTATCGAAGGCCTTGGAGAAGTCCAGGAAGATACCAACAAGATGGGAATGGTCATCTATAGTACGTGCGGCGTTGTCAATAAACTTCAAAAGAGCATGAATGGTGCTGTGTTTCTGACGAAACCCAAATTGAGAATTTGTAAAAACATTATAATAATCAAGAAATTTAATCGTTCTCGTATATATCAATTTTTCCAAAACTTTAGATAGGGATGAAAGTAAAGAAATAGGTCTATAATTACTTATATCAAAACTGTCTCCTTTTTTGAATAAAGGACACACCTTAGCAATTTTCATACAATCAGGAAAAACACCATGCAATATGGATTTATTAAAAATATGAGAAAGTGGATCAGCAATAGAAAATATAATTCCCTTTATAATAGAATTACTTATATCATCATAACCGGCACTTCGTTTATCATTCATTGCTGTAACAATGTCTATTATTTCATATTTCGTAGTTGGAGCTAAGAAAATAGAACTGGGATTGGATTGACCTAAAAATTTTGCAAAATGCGTATCGGAATGCGGTACTTCTTTTGCCAGATTCTCTCCAACCATCGAAAAATAAGAATTAAAAATATTTGCTATATCACCAGGATCTTCAACAATTTTATTATCAAATCTTATTTTTGTAATGTCTAATTTCTTTTTTTGATATATTCATGGCCTGCTTTAATATCTTCCATGTATTCTTCACGTCATGTTTATATTTTTCTATCTGAATGGTATAATATTTCCGTTTTTCAGATCGTATGACCTTAATCAAAATATTCTTATATGATGTATATTTATTTTTTGACTCTTCAGTTTTTTTCATTTTGAATTTATAATACAACCTATTTTTCCTGTTAATTGAACGGAGGAGAGATTTCGAAATCCATGGAAGTTTAGGTGTTGTTTTATAATTTACTGACTTATCTTTTAGTTTAGGAATATAATCATCTAAATGCTTATTGATTATCTCCATAAAATTATCAAATGATACATTTACATCATCAGTATCACAAACACTTGACCAATCAACCCTATCTAAACAGGCGTCAAGACTAGCTAAATTTTCTGGTGAGGCTCTACGTCTAAATGAAGGAAAATAAGACTTATTGACCGAATGTTTAAAATCACAGCATGTTATAATTGGAAAGTGATCGGTCATATCGGATAAAATTATAGAAGAATTCAAAACTTGTAAAGAATTCGTAAAAATATTATCAAGGAGGGTGGCAGAATGATTTGTAACACGTGTAGGTTTGGAAATTAATGGCAAAAATGAGGATGACAAAAATAATTCAAGAAATTCTTGTGACGTATTATCATCACTCTTAATCAAATCAATATTAAAGTCACCCATTATATAAATGCATTTATTAACAAAACGAGGGCTTTTTAATAAATTTGTGATACTATCTAAAAAATCTTTAGAACTGGAGTTTGGGGGTCTATAAACAACACCAACTATAATATTTTTACTTTGAGGGATGGAAATTTCAACAAACAAAGACTCTATTATATCATTCATTATATTTAAATCATCACAAGTATCAAACTCAAATTCATTAGATAAATAAATCGCAATCCCGCCGCCGGTCCTATTCACTCTATTATTTACAATCAAATCATAACCATTCAATGCATACGGTAAATTAATATCAGTTGATAACCATGTTTCTGTTAAACCTATTACAGATATTTGTTGTTTATTTTGATTATCTAACAATACCCGTAATTCATCAAAATGCTTATTCATACTCCTAATATTTAAATGTACTATAGAAAATATACTTTCTGAAAAATCTTTCACAAAATCTTTGAATTGATCAACCGTAACATATTTGGAGGAGATTAAAGTGGAATCTTGTTCAAAATCAAAATCATTAAACAAATCATTAGAAGAAAAATTAACATTATTGGCAACGAGGTTTTCAAAAAGTGCAGAAGAACGTGAATTGATCTGACTTCTTGATTCTGTAGGCGAGCGTCTAAACAAATCAGAGAATTCATCGTCATCAAGGGAGTCAAATGCTGCGTTAAGTTGATTAGCCATAACGCAGAACATAAAATATATGAAGGCATGTCAACTGGCAAGGTTGCATAAGAATGATATACCCGGTATGTGGACGTAAATGAAGCATAAACAATTCCGAGTTCGGGGATAGTACAGCGTGTAGGCAAAAACATATTCACATAGAATTCAAGCGACACAATCAAAGAACACAGAAGACATAAACAACACAAGTAGAAAGCGTACACACTAAATAACAAGGTTTGCAAACGGAATTCAGCAGAATCAGTACAAACAGTAGAGCAGAATCAGTACAAACAGTAGAAGCTCCCTACGTTTTGTCTTGGCAAAAAGTATGTGAGGAAATATAAAATAATCAAGAATGACGGAAGTGAACGATGAAAATATAGCAGCACTCAAAAGAGCAACTTGAAGAAAATGCGGACATTAATCATGCTGCAATCAATAGAAAGCGTAAGATTAATCATACTTTTTTTAAACGATATGAATGAAATATACATTATTACACAATATTAGATTATAAAAGGGATGCTATATTATTCTAGTGAAAACTGACAAAGTTTGATGCAACATGGAAGGGAAAAAAACCTATGCAAAATAAATATTGCGGATCTTTATACTGAGATTGAGGGCATCAAACTACTGCAAAGGTTTATCTATCAAAACAAAACAGAACAAAATAAAATTCAGAGTGACGTTGAGTGGCACCATGGCGAGACTTGACAACGTGATAAAAACCAATTTTAGTGAGCTTCGGGCAGCCCGAGACCGTCAACACAATGGCACGAAATCATGGTGAAACCAAAACAAAAACTAAAAGGAACATTGCATGTGACCACGGTGACTTGATATCCTCGCCAAAATTTCTATCATGAAGGACTTTATACTGGGATGCTGGGGTAAATCAAACCCTTGTCTATACAGACTTCGGCATGCATTATAATGCGTTAAATGTATAATGGGGAAAATGCAGTCTGGTTGGATAACGTTTTAAATGCGGTCAGCTATTCACATTCTTATGAAAATCACGACTACAGGATAATGATATTGGTACGCTATTGCCACTTCACGTACAAGTGCAGTGAGTCATTGCTCTTACGTAATCAAACAGTTTCTCCCAGTTACCTATATAAATTGGGTTAAACCGAAATCTTTTTACATAAAGAAATCAGGCAAGCAGGGTTGATACCCTGAGCAAACAATGTATTATACAATGAATGAAAAACAGAAGAAGGCATAAACATGGTTCCCGCGTAGAGCCAAAGTTATTCCATCTGTTTCCACCACAGAAAATATATCAGGCTACCCCCCCCCCCATCCTCATCCTATAGAACATTCTATTAAAATAGTATACTAGCTCACAGCTAGCAAAAGCAACAACAGCAATAAGGCAAATGCTTCATAATGACTGTAATACCAGTTCTCTCAGTTTTTCAAACATAACACACAAAAATATTCGAAATGTCTATAAATGACATAATATCTATGATAGTCTCTAACAAATAGAGTTGGCCTATTTAAGCAAAAGGATTACAAAATCATTCTATAATCATTATGGACAGAGCAATGATGCGAATTTACTGTGCACCGTGACAGACAAAATCAAAATCGGGGTTTGGACAATTCAGTATGAAACTATAGGTGCAAGGTGTATAAAATGAGTACAATATTCGCATCTGTGAGAAAACAACAACAAAAAGAACAACAAAACCTTCATGTGTTTCAAACTCAGAAAGTTATTCCATTCTGGCGGTCAAAGAATTCAGGGCTGAGATTATACATACTAGTATGAGCTGTATTATTGCGGCATATGAGGATTACTGTTAGATCTCATCGAAAATAAAAATGAAGTAGTACCTTTGGACATTAAGCCCATTGAAATTATCTAAAGAAATCACGCTGTGGCATAAGCGCATCACATAAATGAGTCTGTTTGGCAATACGGATATTTGAATAGAACAACTTGTGTCAACAAGCTTTTGACTGGAATAAATATGATTTTGCAACAACTTTTTTTTCATGGTTTAAGAAATCGAACCAGACCAAATTACAATTATACGACACTTCCTAATCAAAATAAGGAAGCTTGTTTCATATAACATCAAAATAGCTGAATTGAAGAGTCCCTAGAGCCTCGATAAAACTGAGTCAATGATTCTGTTTGAGCCAAATTTAACACAAATCGTCTTGAATTATCAAGAGTACTACCACCTATCAAGGTGCCTAGCTTGTATACAGTTAACATAAGAGTATTTCATTGAATCTCAATTATAAAGGAGAAATCAAAACAAAATTAAAATCCAGAGATTGAGTGACATTGACTTACGAAGAATCAATTCACAACCGAAACACTGGTTGGCCGATTGAACTTCAGCACCCACACCCACACACACATACACACAACCCTCCAAACACGGAAAAAACCCAAATTTAAATGAGGCATTGATACCGAAGTTAAAATTGTTTCGGGGAGATGGATTAAACGCGCTTATAAAACAAATGACTCTCGTATCTAGCCGTGGTCTTCATCAACTGCTATTCATATAATGCTGTTGTGCAGTTCATCGTGTATTCAACATACCTCCATGACTGAAAGGTATTAAAAAAAAAGAAGAACAGCATTGAGGATTGGGACATTTCATTTTTATTCTTCAAACTGGATTCTGTGTTCTCATTATCTTCCTCATCAAAACGAATCATTCTGCAGTCAGCAGAACTGCGCCATATTGCCCTTGTATCACGAACTTCGTTTTAACAACAACAACAACAACAACAACAACAACAAAAATCGCTGCTAGATCGCTCCTCCTTCACTCAAAAGTACAGAACTGCGGTCAAGTGCTAATGTTACAGACCAGATATGGGCCTAATCATCTAATGTGAGTGATGTTATTGAAATGACAAAACCTACATCCTGTAGGCCTACATACGACGCACCTTTAATGATTACAAAACTCAACGTCAGTAATTCAGTTTTTGTAACGCCAAGTGCAAGATGAAGTCGCGTGGTGTTTGCAGTTTGCAGTGGAGCATTTGCCGCCGTCTGCTGTTTTCTGTGATTTTCACGCAGGTCTGCATGTCTTCTAACGACGGAAAGGTTGTCCACGAAATTGTCAACCTGTTCGATGGGTTTACATTGATGTGTAATGACTCTCGAAAAACTAACAGCTCTGAGTATTCCGAACAAGGATACAACACCGACGATCACTTTGCTCCTTACTCGATAGATGGAAATATTGCAGAACAAGAAAAAATAACTGACAATATCTTCAAATCGTATGTAAAAGATGCGGAAGGATCGAGTTCTTTACAGCTTACTTTCACCAACGTCTCCTTCAGCGACTCCAGCAACTATTCATGTTCAATAGCACCGGAAGACGGGAGTCATTCCCAGACGACGTTTTATGTGTACGTCAAAACACATCGAAATAATGACGTAAGATGTAGCGTCACAGGACTAGGAAATATAAAATTTACCTGTTCATTTGTGCTACTTCAACATGATCTCATGGGACAGACAGTCGATATTGTTTTGTCTGGTGACTCATGCATGTACACGATGGGACGAAAATGTCTGAGAAATCACTCATTCAACATCCGACTTGACCTTTTCTCAAATCTCACGTCGATCCGGTGCGTACTTCCATCATCATCAGCACCATATACGCCATTTCCTGCTACTACAAAGGTTAACGGCTGCGATGAGGATACCCCAACAACTAGAGCCCCCATGGGAAGCGAAAAATTCCCACTGACTGGAGGCATGATTAGAGATGATAAGACTTCTTCAAATGGAGTTATCATCCGCCATGGGGTAACCACAATAACTGGAGTCATCTCTGACATTGACTTCAATGGGAATAAGGCAACCCCATTAACTAGAATCGTGACCAATGCAGACAGTGAGGTAACCTCATCAACTGCAGTCGCAAACTTCAACGGAGAACAAGCAACTGGATTCGGCACTGGCATTGTCATCGGAATCGTCATTGGAATTCTCATTGGCAGCGTGATTTTCGTCACAGTGGTCATTACTCGCGTGATCAGCAGGCAGGTCAAAAACTTGGAACAGACTTGTCAAATCAGATGGAGGAGACATCCGAGAAAATCATCGTGTGGGGCAGGGGAAGGTGAATCTCACCCAGAGGGTCAGGTCTACGAAACGATCCCAGATCGACTTCCAGGAACCGCACCGGCGGAGGACGTCACAGAGTCACAAGACGACTCCGTGCACGTGTATGACTGCGATTTCTTCGCCAAGGATGACGTGGTGGTCGTTAACGAACTCTATGAATTCAATAAAGTGGCAAACCCAGGACCTCATGAGAACAGTACGTCAATGTAGAAAAAGAGCGTTTCCTGTTGAGGGAACCGAGTTAATGAATAACACGACCCCTATAGGCCCCTAGCCAATGTGGGTGTGTGTGTGTGTGGGAGGGGGGAGGAGTGGTGCATGTGGCTGAACGTTAGTTTTCTTACGAGCACTGATATAATGAGATTTCATGAATTCCAGAAGGTATATAACAATTTTTTTTAATTATATCAGAAACATGGCAACATGAAAATTACGCTCCGTGTAGGGAAGATGTACTATATTTTTTGTTACACCATTAGAACAGACGAACTGTTGAGGTCATAGGCAGTATCTTGGTTTCGAAGGTTTGAGTGGGCGTATCCAAGTTATCTGAAGAAAAGTGGTAGACAATTATCAAACATATGCCACGTAGGTATATACTCACTGGGCCACATAAGGTCCCTTCATTTCAGTTCAATTTGATGATCAGGTTAGTTCCAGTTATGATCAGGGTATTATAAATGAATACATGCCAAGTATTGGCATTTCATATAATTACGACAATAAAAAAAAAAACGGATAGGGGTAACACTTGAATATATGCTGTGAGGATTCACATCCAAATCTTTTACACATCTAATAGGGCCTTACAGGCACATGCAGACACATAAATGGGACTCAAATCACACCTCATCACACACCAGTTAAAAAGTAATTCCTACTTCTTATATGCCTGCAGTAAATGTCGATTTTACTCTGCAATGGAAACGTGTGCATGAGCAATGTATGAAAAAGTACTTTCATGACACCATTTTCGTTAGGTTACGACGAAACTGCAAAATATTGGCCCAAACGGTACACCATAGTATTGCAGTCTCAGAGCATGTCCGAATGTAGTTCCTACGTGACATTTCACAGTTGATCACAAAACTGGCCATAGGAGTATCCATCAATCTCTCACGTGAGAGTGACTCGCATGGAGCTTATTTGGAAATGCTACGCCTTTTTTCCAGATTTTTTTTTTCGATTCCATCATAGTAAATCGATTAAAAAATTAAGTACTTTGTATTTGTGTATGTGTAATATTATAAGCATTGTATAGAATAACTAAACGTTCAGCATTTAAACATCAGGTGATATGTAATTGTATCAAGTTACTGATTATCATATATTGTAACGATGCGAACCAAAGTAATCGCTGTACTTATACTCGTCATTGCTAAATCATTGAATGGAGAAATCAATGTTACAAGAGTTAAATAGAAAGCATTATACTCATATCTACACATAATCCATGCCTAGAACATGACCCCCTCAAGGCTCAGTCGCTTACTTCATCAGCATGGGGTCATCCCACTAGACCGACACCCACGAGTCATACAGCCCACGAGTTCGACATTGAAAATGGGTCCATGAGTCATATAGCTCATGAGTTATACAGCCCATGAGTTCGACACAAGGTAAATGAAGCCCATGAGTTCGACACTAGGTTTGTTTGTTTGTTTGTTTGTTCATTTCCATCTGAGAAGATGGCTGGATAGCTCATATTCAGCTATGCTAAGCTGGTCTTCCATGGGGTCCAGTTGGATGTGAGGTGGGACTATTTCAGTTGGTTAAAAACCCTGCTCTTTGCAATGAATGAATGAAGCGGGATCTTCTACGTGCATGAGCTGTGACTCTCTCATACACGGGACCTCCATTTTATGTCCTATCCGAGGGGCAGAGTGTTTTGCCTCTTGCTAGAGGGGACGGCATGTTTACACACAACATTACTCAGTCCAGACTCGGGTTCGAACCCGGGTCCTTAGGATCGTGAGGCAGATGCGCTACCGACTGAGCCAACTCACAGCCCACGAGTTACAGATACAACAGATACAACATGTACAACACGGGGCTTAATGTGTCGGGCTCGTGGACCTTGTTAGCTTAGTGTCGAACTAATGGGCTGTACGACCCGTGAATCCAACCAGGAACAATACCCTTGAACACCCCGTCTGGCCGGAGCCTTCTCCCACATACTTAGAGGGGAATGAAATCGAAAAAAATATAATGGTTTGACTGAACAAAGCAATATTCGTATAGAGCACATCGGTGAGTTTGTGGAAAATCGGACAATACGAACAAAAGCTATGAATTTGTAAGAGGTTTGGTGTAGCCGTCGCTGGATGAGAGGATTACAACATACTGTGATTCCACCCGTGTAGAAAAAAAAAATTGTTCCTTGCAGTAATGCTGGAAAAGTGCAATGTGTCGAATTTTCTTTATGTTGTGTTACACTTTTAGAAAAATGGGGCAGGCGCACATCTTGTAGGGCTACGGATGCACACATGCGAGGTACGTCGCACCTCATCATACAAGCTGTGCAATGTACGTAGGGTGCGCGTCTGTAAGAAGCAAGGGTCACGTAGCCCCAGCAGCTGGAGTAGTTCACTGGCAATGATGCATCTTGCAATTCAAGTGAAAACGTAGTTCTCGTGTGCCTGCAGATCTATCAACTTTTGTTCTATTATGTACAGTTATGTGATAAATGTGTGGAAGAACACCATTGTAACAAGATTATCGATGGGTATATAATGACGAAAATGCGAAATATTAACCAAAAAGGTTCACCGGAAGTACTCAGTCTCAGCGATTACCCTATCATATTGTTACTTGATGTTACTTGATTGGCCAGTGCGGTATCCATCGCGAAGAGTGAATTGCACGCAGCTTGTGCTACATGAGATTCAAACTGCATGGACACGATTCGATCTACACACCCACTACTGAACGGGGGAGGGTGCTTCCGGAATAAAAGTCGGTAGGACCTATACCTATTTTATTTTTTTTTTTGAAATCATGATTGTTTGACACCTTCGATTTCAAAATACTACATAACAACTCGATACATACCCGGAAAATTGCTCCAGCCAGACAAGTTTCTTGGTAGAGCTTTCCGATATATTGCAAGCACATCTCAAATGGTGGAAGATGAATTTTCCGTCTTGGCAAGAGCATTTTTTTTTTTTTTACCTAAAACAAATAAATGATTCTTTACATTATATGCAATATACACCGTACTATTTGTAATTTTACTCACAATCATGATAGCAGGAGATCGTGTTGCTGATTATTTGGCTGTGATTAGTGGACGTTTTCCTTTTTATATTAATAGTAGGGATCCATAGAAAAACTTACCCTTAGTAAAACACGGTACACAAAATATGGTTGGTTTGGAAATCTAGGATAATGGATTGGTGAGGGGCGTTTACCTGCCCCCATCCCTAAGGGATGGGGGGGGGGGGGGGAACGGGAAGGGTTTGAAGCAGAATGAATGACAATGCCATGTAGTCATTTGTTTGTTGCGTAGACTGCATCCCCAACCCCTCTACAATCTTTTATTAGCTCTTTGTAGATTGGTATCATGGGCATGAATGGCTTATTTTCATTTTTCCCAGATCTATGTAGTATATGAGAGTCCTTATTGTGCTCTTTTCTTAAAATTTACAGGTGTGAGACATTGAATGTTGGCCCTTTTGGTTGGCTGTGACGTAAATCAATGGCTGAATAATCATAGAATACTCAAGAATATCAAGGTTAAAACTGTCAGAGGTAGAATGTCAGGGGGTAAATATATCGGAGCTTAAAACGCCAGAGCTTAGGCAATGTCAGAGGCACTAATGTCTCTACACTCGTAATCATTGCTATGCTACGAGGCAAACATTATGGTTTTGCCATGCACCCTTTTCGCCATACGTGCTTTCCTCGTCCATAACCCTAAAATACACACCCACTTTTACAGAGTTTATTTTCATGTGGATATATAAACGTTTCAATGACAGTGCCCCCTCCCCCTCCCCCCCCCCTCCCCCCCCCCCTCCCCCTCGACGTGTTAAGGGGTTTCTCTAATGGGGGGAAAATCACCATTTCGCTTCATGTGTATGCCCGCTCACTACCAAATAAGCTGATCTGATGCACATGACTGTTGCGGAGACCAGCGCGCAGAAACAGCCAGGCCGCGCAAAGCGGCAGTCTTTTTGTTGGCTGTTGATTGTTTACTTTATGTATAACTGAACAGTAGATATAAACACTTTCTTGGTTGCCATACAACTGAATTAACAATGCTGCCGGAGTAATGGATTAGGTGATACGTATCGAGCATATAATAGCTAAAAGAAATTAGTTTCGGAGACTGTTATACGATCCTGTTTCGCACTGCTAGAATTTGATTTCATGGACCCCTAGCAGTCATTACATTGTTCACATCTTAAAGCTTGTGCTATGATGGAGAATATGATTAAACAGATTAAATAAAATCAAGCCTTATAAAGAAGAAAAGCAAAGCACAATGAAACAAGACAGACACCCATAGCGCCTAAAATGGTAGGCTTTTTCATTTTCCAAATGAATCTATACACCCATGTACCAAGAAAGAACAACGCGATTTCACTTTTTGTCACATTAGATCATTCGTTACCATTATTGTTGATTTCCTTGTACACTACATGTAAAAATTTTAAATCTGACTTACCTCTGACATTATAACTTCTGACAGTCTTACTCTGACATTGTTACTTCAGATTTTCTCCTTTAGACATTTTTACATGGCATCGATTACTGTTCGTTCTGAGGGCCTTTTCTTTTAATTTTCTACAGAGAGTGCAATCACTACGAAGAAACGGGTGCTGTTCGTTATTCCGAAGGTTCGTTATTCCGAAGGTTCGTTAATCCGAAACACACAAATTCCCTATACCTAGAGGTTCGGTAATCCGAAAATTAAAAAGGGTTTGTTAATCCGAACATTTGTGGCGTTATTCCGAAGGTTCGTTATTCCAAAGGTTCGTTTATCCGAAAATGAAATAGGGTTGGCTATTCCGAAGGCACGTTTATCCGAAAATGAAATAGGGTTCGTTATTCCGAAGGTTCGTTAATCCGAAAATGAAATAAGGTTCGCTATTCCGAAGGTTCGTTGATCCGAAGTTATATAGGGTCTGTGACGAACCTTCGGAACAACGAACTTATTGTTTCATTTTCGGATTAACGAACCTTCGGAATAACGAACCTTATTTCATTTACGGATTAATGAACCTTCGGAATAACAAACCTCATCTCATTTTCGGATTAACGAAACTTCGGAATAACGAACCTTCGGAATAACGCACCTTCGGACCAAAAAACCTTCGGAGTAACGCACCTTCGGAATAACGAGCTGTAACCCGAAGAAACGATACCACAACCAACTGTCTTTTATCATGTATGTACTGTTAGGCACTGGTATGTCGATTACCCTTCAACAGAGAGAGAGAGAGAGAAACAGTACAAAACAAATCTCAAGAGACATAATAGTAGGCTTTTAACGAAATTGAAATTGTTTCGGTGAGATGGATTAATACGTACGAAACATAACGACTCTACGCTAGCGATTGCCTCCATCAAATGCTTTTTATATCATGCTGTCGTGCAGTTCATCGTGTATTCATACATACTTCCATGACTGACAGTGTTGTAAAACAGAAGAACAGCAATGAGGATTGGGACGAGTCATTTTTTATTACTCCACCTGAATTCCGTGTTCACATTTCCTGCTCATCAAAGCGAATTATTCATCGTTCAGTAGGACTGCGCCATTGAACTTTCATTACGAACTTCGTCTCAACGAATTATACAAAATTACAGAACTGCGGTCAAGTGCTCATTTTACAGATCTGTTGGAGTCATCTAATGTGAGTGATTGTAGTGAAAATGATGAATCTTACATCCGTTCGGCCTACATACGACATACTTCAATGATTACGTGGGAGACAAGACTCAACGGCAGTGATTTGGTTTTGTATCGCTAAGTGCATGATGAAGTCCCGTGGTGTTTGCAGTTTGCAATGGAGTATTTGCCGTCATCTGCTGTTTTCATTTCTGATTTTTATCGCATTTTATCCGTCACCATCAACGCCATCGCCATATCCTGCTACTACAAAGGCTAACGGCTGCGATGAGGACATCCCATCAACTGGAGTCAGTACCGGGAGCGAAAAATTCCAAACAACTACAGGCATGATCAACGATTACGAAACTTCTTCAACTGGAGTCTCGAATGGCATTGAGGCAACTTCATCAATTGGAACCTTCACTGGCAAAAAGATAACTCCGTCAACCAGAGTCTTCACTAGCAATAAAGTAACAAAAAAAGATGCAATCTTCACTGGCAATAAGGCAATCCCATCATCTGCAGACTCCAAACGCAAAAAGGCAATACCAAAAAAGGAAGTCTCTATTGGCAAAAGGGCAACAACAAAAGCCACAGTCGTCATTGGCAATAAGGCAACACCATCAACCGGAATCAGAACAGACAAAGTAATCCCTCTCTCCGAATTATTCACCAGCAACATGGAAATTTCATCAATTACAACCACAAGCGGGGAAGATAAAACTCAACCAAGTTTGGTCCCCACTGGCGTCTGCATTGTCATAGGAATCCTCATCGTTAGCGTGGTTTTTCTCACAGGGATCGTTGCTTATGTAGTCGGCAGGCATAAGAACTTGGAAGAAACATTCAAAATCAGAAGAGGGAAGCATCAGGTGAAGTCGTTACGTGGCGCAGGGGAGGGTGAATCTCACCCAGAGGGTCAGGTCTACGAAACGATTACAGATCGACTTCCAGGAACCGCACCAGCGGAGGACGTCACAAAGCCACAAGATGACTCCGTGCACGAGTATGACTACGATTTCTTCGCCAAGGACGACGTGGTGGTCGTCAACGAACTGTACGAATTTAGAGGGGAGACAAACCAACGACCTGATCAGAACAAAAGATGTGCATCTAATATCCAGCATTTTGCTATGAAAGAAACCGAGGTATAGGAACAGTTAAGCAACTCCCCTGGAACCACAACCCAAAGTGTGTGTGTGTGTGTGTGTGTGTGTGTGTGTTTAAGTGTGCGTATGTCTTCCATCTCATGGTAAACTTGATTATGTCACTGAACAATGGATTTGTCATTGTGGTAAAGGTTGACCTAGCCCGACCAGACCCCGTAATTCGCACGGCGTCTGTCGCGAAATTTGTGTACAGCAACATGGCTGTGTATAGATAAGGTTGGCCCAGTTATACCTGACACTTATACAACAAGTTTTGATGAATTCCAGAAAGATTTTCTGGTACCCTTTAACTCTTATCGATATAACACGCTAAATTTAGAAATCTATACCAAGATTTTACATTATTTCTCTGACATGTTTTGTGTGTTACAACTGACGGAAAGCGTACTGGCTTGTTCATCATACGTAACGTGTTCGTTGGAGAGGGTGTGGCAAATCATATAGCTGTGAACAGCGAACGCTTCATTCTCGTGTGGATCTAAGGAATTCATATAGGCCCCCATGGTTATCGTCAGGAAAGGGTGCACCATTTTCTCTCTCTCTCTCATCTGTCCCTACACATTGTTTGAAATGAAGGACTCAGTAGTTATAGCAAACGAAAGTTTTCGCAAGGGAGTTTTCGCAAGCATGACGCAGCCGGTAGTTGAGCGTGCCTTGAGCAAAATTTGCTTCTGCGCATGATCAAATCCGAGAAACGTCCCGTCCTGAGGAAAACGAGTACGGTACTCGGCCAAAATAGCGTGCGGTCCAGATGGTGGATAGGAGTGAGCCAGCCAGCCAGCCAATCAGCGATCCCATCGCCTCTGTCATAACAGGATAGCGAAACTGCTTAGATATGGGGACGGGAGTCCGAGTACGGGGACTGTCACCGCTGATAGCTTCCGCGTATTCTCGGTCTTCCCGCTGTGTAGCGAAAACTACCTAGTCCCCTATTCTGTGACTGCGTCTACGGGTGCCATTCGTGATTTTCGAATGTTACCCTGCGTGCAATGATTCCAGGGGCCCGTTTCATAAAACTTGTCATCAGTGGCAAGTTGTCATAGATGTGACAAGCTAATGAAATCCTTGCATCTGATTGGCTGAGAGAAAATTTGTCATAGAAATGTGGCAGTTGTCACTGATAACAAGTTTTACGAAACGGGCCCAGATGAATGCAATTGGTCAAAATTAAAAAATCCCTACATGTTGAAATATTTTGCCAGAAATGATAAGATCCTCAAACACTTGATTATAAACAAAAGTGTAATATGTACATGTTTGTATCTGTATACATTTTGTAGTTATATATTTCTACCGAAATTACTCTGCGCATCTTCCAGAATGTGTTATATTACAGATATTAATTAATAGTCTTTGCGCGTGTATTAACTGAATTACTAATTGAATTAACTAGAGGTGTATGTGGGCAAATCAAACATTCGGCATAGTTATTTCTGCACATGAAGTGTATCTGTAACATTGTCCACAATCACGACAATGCAGGAATTTGTTTACTTTGCCTGTCTCTGCACTACAGCTGAACAGTTATACAGTATATGAATGTCGCGTGATGCAACTTAAAGTCAGTGTTTCAACATCCATGTCATAACACAATAACTTTAATGAGTGTGGGGATATGTGTTTACGTGTGTGAGTGTGTGTTGCGATATCTATTTCAAGGACATAAATTATGTTGAACTCGTGCCGCCTTTTAACCTATCGAGATAAGTACATAAACTTTCACAACAAGCATGTCCCCGTTTCCTCATCTATATAAAGTGATTTACAATGTGTAGCTTATGTCAATGCATTCTTTTTTAATCAAAGACAAAAATAACAAAAGCGTTATCATGGTCATTTATTTCACATAAATTGGCGACTGGCAGTATCTCAAGTGTATCGAGGTGGCGAATGATGAGACGGTTTCGAAACGTTTTCTTTTAAAGCGAATAAAAAAAAAACACGCCAGAAAATAGCACTCAGTTTCTCTAGGTGTAAATAAGTCCATTATGCTGTTCTGTGCTAAACTGACTCGAAATCACAGTATTTTAATACTCTCGATACATTTTGTAAACACATTCATTCCAATGACTCCTAGAACACTATTTAAAAATGATTTAATTCTGCTTATTTTCTGATTGACGAATCGTTGATCCCTAGGTAGGTAGCACAATCGATCCGTTTATATCATAAAACACTGTTTAACGCGCATATACAAGTCACATTTCTGTCTTTATGTATTAACGTTTTATGATAATCATGTAAGTACACATGTAAATGTATGATGTGATTTGTATGCACGACCAACATCCGTTTCATAGATGCTTACATAAATAAGAACTGTAACACAAGTTATTATATAAACAATTACTCACGCTTGCGTGTGTCCACGAATAGAATGTCATGCTGTGGCGTAATTCTATCTAAGTACATTTCAGTGTGTACTTTAACGTGAATATCTGTACTTCCTCAATAATCTGAAATGCTTAACGAGGTCTGTATAAATCTTCACACGTGATTGAAAACTGTTTCGCATGTATTCCCAATAGCATTCTAACAAGTACTTCTACTTTTGTGCCACTTAAGAACTAGAGGGAGTGAATAATGTGACAATGCAATTATGCATTTGCCAGTCCAGGCCTGCTCGGCTAAACCCAGTAGTTGTGTCAGACACTGGGACATCGTCGTTTACGCTTTACGTTTAATACCTCGGATAAATTCTTCCTGAAAAATGGCAAAGAGGACCTTGATTCTTATTGAGCCAGGATTTGCCAGCTATAGACGAACATGTACGTTTCTGTTGGTAGGACTTGTCAGCCTCTTTTCGTCCCGGGACACTGTGGCAAATGTAACTCAGTCCGTCTCGCTCTCGCCGAAAGATGAGACAACAGCTGTGATATCTGAGGAGAGTATTACGTCGCGAGCAGAAATAACATCAAGTCAGGCGTTCGGGAGAACATTCGGTATCCGAGAAGCATCGGGAGAGACAAGTGATCAAAGCTTTATCACCTCCCTACTAACCACTACCAGATTACCCGAAGATTTTTCCCCGCATACCGCGATTTACACACGTAAGTCGCCTTTACCTTCAACAGAGAATTTCCTTTCCTCTGGTACTAAAGGGGGACAAGCCACAACTTTAGAAGAGTCTAAATACGTCACAATAGAAACAATTGGAAGTAGCACACTGAGCAGCGTTGATTCCATTGCAACAATTGCGACGAAAAAAACGGATTCAGATGTGCCTGAACAAACAGCGGGAACTACACTGACAACGGATTTTGGTGTTACAAACACACAAGGAAAGGGTGTGAGTGTATCTGAAGCCAATGAAAGAACTGCCCCAACAACCGTTGGCAACACAGAACAACAAGAAGCGGATTTGAATGTATCTGAACCCATCACACCAATTGCATCAACGTTTGTCGGCAGCACAGATGTAAAACAGCAAACGGCAAGTGTTCATGGTCTTACCAGCCCAGGAACAACGCAGATGCATCCAGATGATCCATCGCTCCTGGCTAGTTCTGATCTGAAGGACCCCGAGGACCAAACTCCGCCATCAACTCCCTCTTCCGGTGCCAATCAGACTAACGCTTTAACAGTCCCGGCATCGAGTGAATTGCCGACAACAGGGTCAAAGACAATAGCTACGGTTGTCGGTGTGTGCTTTGGCGCTGCATTTATTACGTTAGCTCTTGTTTTCATTGTGCTCATATTGCATCGTCGACGGAAGCGGCGGAAGCAATGTTACATTAATCGAAGCGAACCCGGTTTAGACCTGACATCAAGGAGAGTTTCGATCACGGACAACGTCTATTCGAAGTGTGTCTTCAATGCTGATGGAGACGTCAAGCCCATGAAGCAAACATTCCGGCCCATGATGGAGGGTCAGGGTCATTCCTGTGACGCTGATAATTCCGTCGGAGATTCGCTACAGGACGGCTCACATTATGACTACGTTAAACTTAGAAAGTTCAGACCCTCTGACGATATGCCTCTGTCCTCCTTCCCACCTTTGATGTCTTCACCGACCACTCAAACGGAGCAGGTCGCTTTGGATGGGGTTGACTCTAGCCATGGTAACATTCCACTAGAGTCTCTCCAGATGTGTGCAATTGAAGATGACTTTAGGGCAAAGTTTAATCCTGTAAATGTTGGCTCTCTAAACACAAGATCAACGGGTCAGTTGTCTAAAGACGAGTCACCCTACGCTAACGTAAGGGTCGATAAGACGATACCTTCCACAACCTTGAATCTACCCTCCTTCCAGGACGCATCAAGTTGTAGCCACTTCTCCACCAGCAAGAAGGAAGCTGGATCTCTAAGTGAAAAGCCCATGGGTCAGTCGTCAGGAAACGAGTCAATATACGTTAACGTAAGGAGTGGGAAGAGGATGCCTCCCACTAACTTGCCTCTAGACTTCTCCCCAGATCCAAGTTGTAGCCACTACTCCAACTATGTGAGGAAAGTTTGTTCTGAAATGGCGTTGAAAGTTCGTCATACGGGAGACGGCTCGCCAGGTGATTCAGTCCAGGAAGGCAATCCATGCTACGATTACGTAACCAGAAACAAGCCAAGACCTTCAAACAACTCGCCTCTGACCGCCTTCCAGTCTTTGAAGAGTCCGGCCGACCTAAAGAACTTAACGGAAAGTGCATCTCACGAGAGCAAGGGTTACTCGGGCAGACGAGGTCCGTCGGAGGACGGTTCCTCGCGGGTCAAACAGAAATCGGGGAATGCAGTTGACCACGCAGAAGAGCAAATATATGTGAACACGAGTAGCATCAATAAGGGTTGGCGTAAACCTTCAAAGTTTTGAGAGCGGCTTTAATATTTAGACGATGATGCTGGCAGCGCCGTGTGCTGGCCTGCAAGCAGTCTCTGTAAATTGGTCTACATGAACAAGAATACATGATGGTCGTACTGTATTTCTTCAAGTTTGAGATGTAGTCTAGTCAACTGTAGTAACCATCATTCTTCCTGTCAAAAATATGAAATTATGATAATGATGATAGCAATGATACTAATAATTCAATTTTATAAAGCGCATAACATTTAACAAAATTCTCTATGCGCTTGACATAACATATGAAATATAGATCGTGGCATAACATGTATACAATTATCAATACTTGAATAGATATTTCATAGCTGATATTTATCGTCGTAGTTGTCATGATAATTATGATGTCAGTGAAACTCGTTGTTTTTGTTTTCCTGAACACGTAAGCAAGTATGCAATACTTTTCTGAAGTTTGTGTGCTTTACTATTCTATTGTCCGTTGCCAATGTTGCCCTGTATATTCGGTAGAAATGAAGTGTCATTATAACCTTAATTTTATAAAGCATATGGTCTAGATGGTAAGCAATACCAGCTTCCTTTACTCCGTTAACTTACTCGAATTTCCGTCTTTTCTAGCACAAGGCATTGGAAACGACTTTTCTGCTAAGACAAATCTTGAATACACAGATTCATAAAAAATAAAGATTTCTTTCTGATGCGGCAAACACAAGAAATATTAGCTGTGTCTCAACCGAAAGGAACCAGGGAGTTTGGAGAGTGTGTACAAAACCATAAAGGACTTTTTTTTTTGTTCCAATCGACACCCATAGCAAACACACACAAAAAAAGGTTAATGGACAATTAGTGCAGCATGAATCTATTATAGGACACGTGATGTACATACATACATACATACATACATACATACATCCGTATACTTGTTACGCGATGAAAGAGTTACGCATGTTCAACGTATTTTGTTAAGACTTTGAAGTGAGTAAAAAAGTAGCAAGTTGTACTAGATTAAGACTATGAACACTGGTTCATTGCACTCGTTTCTTCTATGTGGTTGTTTATCGCTGAATTCTCTTTGATAGCGATGTCAGTCATTTACTTGTTGAAAGTATCAAAAGACGTAATGAAATGATTTCAAAGACCCTACCACATAAAGATTTGTTGTCGTAAGCATGTACGCTGTAGAATTTTTCCTGTTTCACACACACTATATTTGGAAACGATGAGCGATATAGTGTTTCTGTGTTTCTTTACTCTGTATTATCAGTATACCCTGGGAGAAAAATATGACGTCAGAGAATAAACTGTACTATGAAATTGACTCATCTCCATCAGCATATTACGGGAGAAGACTGGGTTAATGGAAAAAAAGTAATAATAAAAACTAACGTGACACACCTCAATTACGAGAAAAACAAAAATCGAATGAGCATCGAATATTAGATATCGGATGATTATTGAAGATGTATGCAAGAAGGATTTACTTCCTTGTTTTGCAATCCCAGCTTGTAAACAAAGTGATGTGGGAAAAGCGATTAGTGGGTCACTCCGTGTCTTTCCAAAGTCCAAAATCTTGAAGCATCAACGATGAACAAGACAAGACAAGACAAGACAAGACAAGAAAAGACAAGCTTGCTGTTGTGTTTGCATTTCTCGCTTCCTTCGGTACCCACCATTACCCTGTCATTAACCATTTTATGTATGGTCACTATATTCATTCAATCGTGTGGTACTTTTTGCTTAAAATCAATGCATCTCCGCGGAAAAAAAACAACAACAACAACCCGAGATGAATGAACTCTGGACTGAAACAACAATTCAAATAATACGACTACAGTAAGAACATCCACATCCACACCTTTGTAGAAAATAAAAGATTTGGTTTCAGTACATTTTCTATTCTGAAGACACGTCAGTAGATGAGTGTTTCGGGAAAACAAAAACATGAACATGAAATACTAAAGTTCTTTTTTTTGTGTGTGTGAACACAAGAAACTGACCTACGAGTTTCATTGTGAATTTTCAGGAGGCGTGTTAGGGCTGATCATAGATATGGCTTATGAGAATTCAATCATCTCGTGATATTCCGCTCCTGGTGAATTGTAAACTAGTTTAAATCTTTTGCCTTCAAAGCCGAAATATACGCGAGGAAACGAAACAAAACACATGTACCATAACACAGCAAGATAGATTCCGAAGAAGTGAATAATATGTAAATAAAATCATACGTAGCTGTAATATATGTACCGGTACATACAAAAAGACGTTTGAATGGGTAGCATAGACTTATCGCATTATTATTTTTTCAATAGAATATGACATAAAACGCGTTATTATCAAAGCTGTTATTATGATGGTAAAGGTGTTTTGAGTACGTCTCGATAATGTTTGATAGTTTCTTGTTTTGTTACGTAATATTCGCTGTAATATCATAACTTGTCACATAATCATACTCTGTAATGTTTGCGATAGCGAAGTATCTCAGTGGAATCTTGGATATGTAGATGATTGTATCATAATGAATTGTGAATTTATCTGTCATTTCATTGCATCATCGGCACTTTTTTTGCCACCCATGTTCAGAACATTGTATTACATCTTTTCTTCTCTTCGATATAATGACTTTTTGTTGTTGTATTTAGGCTATTATTCACAAAACGTTTGTCAGTATACTTGTGGAATAATCTGAATCTGTATTGATATATGTAATATCAGTTGTTGTTTGTGGGTTTGTTTTTTTTTTTTTGGGGGGGGGGGGGGGAGAAAGCTGACATGTATTGGCTTGACATGGATGGGCAGTGTTGTTTGGTATATCAAAGGATTACGGGGTTGAATTATCATTATGAAATTGTATTTATAATAATTGTGGTGTTTTATTAAAAGATGCCGGATGAGTTTGGTATTTCGTGAAATTAGATAAGGTCAAAAGTTATGATGTTGATAGATTTTATAACATCATATTGAAAAATATTATTATAAATTGGGACATGTAGGTTGAATGTTATTTGGTGTACAGTGATGATGCAGGGAAGGATATAAATGACCATATCTATGAGTTTAATAATTCTATAAAAGTGATATATGTTGATAATTTTTATATAGTTCTAAACGTTAGGTCAATGACGTTGTTATGGTGTTTGTCATTATCACATATGTATATTAATATGAGTTAATTTCAGTCGCATTCTGCTATATGTCTGTGGCGTACCTGTGATGTATTTGATGCCTATCTTCTTGTGATATCAAATTTAAGATGACTTTCCAGTGTGCACAATAAAGTAAAGTAATATCAATACAATTGTAACACGTTTTAACGTGATGAAATGTATTGAATTAGAATTGATTGACTTTGTAACATTTGATATTGACTGTCCAGGAAACTGAATGCACTTTTGGTCTTTGTCATTGCTTAAAGGGATGTATATTGAGTTTTGGTTGAGAGGGGGATTCGGATTTTCAGATTTTTGTGAGATAATAAGAAACCACTCATGAAATATTACAGAGTACACTATTTTAAGATGAATTTAAAGTTTTGTTTGATGAAAATTAAAATGGCTGTAATTGGATATCCAAAAATAAAGTAAAACAAAGTGGTCCTAATAGAAGGCGGGTCGCACTTTTTATTAGGATCTTTGTTTTTGGATATCTCATCTATTTCAAAACCAATTTCAATCAAATAAACTTTGCATTCGTCTTAAAATTGTATGCTCCTTCATATTTCATAAGAAGTTTATCATTATCTTACAAAAAGTTGGAAACCCGAAGCCCCATCAGAACCAAAACCATGCCATCCCTTTAACCCGAGTGAATCTCCTGTGGTATATGTTATGGGAATAACCAGGATAAGACTATACAGTGAATGATATTGAAGGAAGGAAATGAAAGCATGGATCTCTATAGGGCAGCTCAATAGTTATGGTAGATCTTTTTTGAGTGGTGTTTCACCCTGTCTATAAAGGACGATAATGCATTTCCCACGCCTATCAAAATGCGGAATGAATGCATGCAATCACACTGAATTTTCATCTCGTTTCACTGTGGATGTAAAGCATAATGATGCATTTCCCACGCCTATCAAAATGCGCAATGAATGCATGCAATCACAATGAACTTTCATCTCGTTTCACTGTGGATGTCAAGCATAATGATGCATTTCCCACGCCGTTCAAATAATGCACCATCAGATTGTATACATGAATAGCAATGAATCACTGTAAGAGAACGCAAGTATTAAACTCGAAATGTAGTCGAAAGGTTCGAGTTAAATTCGAAATTTTGATAATTTGTAGGATGTACTAGGATAGAATATCTTAACATGTTGTAAGTTGCAGGAAAAATCACTTCAGAAAAGTTATGGAATAATGTTTCATACAGAACATTTTTTTTTCTTTCCAACTCTGCACCGCAAGTGTTATTGCAAGATACAGATTGTCAAGTAATTCATTTTCTCTTGTATCTTTTACATGTTGTCTGAACTTTTTTTTTTCATTTTCTTGATGAGAATATCATATCTGTGCTTTCCAAATCATCTGTAGTTTCAAAACTTGAAAAAAAAAACATGACAAAGGCGTAAGATAGCAAAACATTGGAAAAAGTAAACAGTACCAATAATTTATTGCGCTCTACCAATGTATTTTACCACTTAAGTAGGGCATTGAAAAGCCAATAAAATATTGGTTAGCATAAGAGTGTAAGTTTCATATCAGAGTACAGTATCAAAAAAAAAGTATAAAAAAAGGTAATCCAACTTTGGAGGGCTACAATTTTATGAATATCAGCCGTTGAGAGCGCAACGAAGATTGTGAGGAAAGGGGAACTCGTCCTCTTTCCAATGATATCTAATATTATGTTGACAAATGTCATGCATGACTAAGCACATGAACTTAAAAGAAGACAATGACAAATTGCACTTTTTCCAAGTTTGCGTGTTATTGTGAAGGAGCAATGCATGTCTCACTGCATGGATGAGATCTGTCAATAAAAGTGGTTATGTCATCAGGCCAGCCTGCACGAATGCAGGTTCGTGTTTGAGGGTTTCTTCTAACGTTTTATGGTTCATAACCCGCAACATGGCCACGTTGTCGATAACTTGGTACTTCCCGTAAACGCTAAACCATTATCCATTTTTCTCGCTTCATATTCAAGACATAGTTTGTCGCTGCGAGATATGTGTTTGAATATGAACAGAGAAAAATGGACTGTGTGGGGTGGCCCCTGGAGGAGTGGTCACAGTTCGTTATTCCGAAGATTCGTTATTCCGAAGGTTTTTTAGTCCAAAGGTTCGTTACTCCAAGGTCCGTTATTCCGAAGATTCGTTATTCCGAAGGTTCGTTAATCCGAAAATGTGATAAGGGTTGTTATTCCGAAGGTTCATTAATCCGAAAATGAAATAAGGTTCGTTATTCCGAATGTTTGTTAATCAGAAAAAGAAACAAAGCTCGTTATTCCGAAGGTTCGTTACGGACTCTATTTCATTGTCGGATCAACGAACCTTCGGAATAACGAACCCTATTTCATTTGCGGATTAACGAACCTTCGGAATAACGAACCCTTTTTCATTTTCCGGGATTAACGAGCCTTCGGAATAACGAACCCTATTTCATTTTCGGATTAAAGAACCTTCGGAATAACGCCACAAATGTTCGGATTAACGAACCCTTTTTCATTTTCTGATTAACGAACCTCCAGATATAGGGAATTTGTGTGCTTCGGATTAACGAACCTTCGGAATAACGAACAGCACCCGTAGGAGTGACCAAATCGAACAGATTGCCACGTTAAAGTGTATGAACCATAAAATGTTAGGAGAAACCCTAAAGACAAACCCTAAATACAAACCTGTATTTGTACAGGCTGGTATATTTTGATAGCATCTTTCATTGACAAGTCTCCTCCATGCAGTGAGATATGATCGTTCCTGCACAATAACACGCAAACTTGGAAAAAGTGCAATTTGTGATTGTTGTCATTTATGTGTTCTGTCATGCATGTCATTTGTCATCCTAATCAGGTATCATTGAAAAGAAGAAGAGTTTTCCTTTCCTCACAGCCTTCGTTGCGCTCTCAACAACTGCTCAATAGCTGATATTTATAAAATAATAGCCCTCAAAAGTTGGATTACCTTTTTTGATACGCACTGAATAAAATGCTCTCGATGTCATACATTGCGAGTGCACGCGTACACTGTACATACGTGTTTGCGTTAAAGAGTATAGTTGTCGGTTTTCCTTCCTGGTAAATCACTGCAGATCTTATCAATAAAAGGCACAAGTTTTGTTGGAAAGTATATTGTAGCACATTTTTCTGTCGCCATTTTCTAAAAATATAGGTGAGTTTATGTATATGTTTATGTATATGTATGGCACGAACAATGTATGTACATATACATGTACATGTACAATTATAATACAGGAACCAATCAAATCAAATCAAATCAAATCAAATCAAATCAAATCAAGTTGGTGTCAATGTTGGGCACGTACTATTCTACTACATAAACACTTTATAATACATCTCCCGTATGCAGACGGAAATGAAGATTTTGAAGTGTATGTTGAGAGCTGTGAAGACCCACTTATTTTTAATGTCCTTTGCCTGAACTGCAATGACCATCAAGGGAAATTTTATTTCTTTTGATGTCGTGACGATCCTTCAAACAGGATAGATTTAATCAAGAGGCCGATCCTTAACACTTTTGAAACCACATCTTGAAAACACAAGAGTGACGTATAGGAGACTTAGTTTCCACTTTTAATGAGGCATAAAATTATCACAATCATGTGAGATTTCGTGTGAGCATGCATGTGTTCGTGCCATCAACGCAGAGTATATCTGTATGTGTTTATATAATTATGAATACATGTGTGTGATTATGAATATGAGACCTTCCTACAATGTCTCTGTGTGAATTCGCTTATTGTAAGTTTGAACGTGTGTGTGTACGCTGTGTGTACGCGCGCGCGCGCTCGCATTTGTCAATATACTGCCTGCACTCCCCCCCCCCCCCCCCCTTTAAAAACGCGGCGCCGGCCTTGCGTAGTACATGAACACGATAACAATATGAAATTAGTCTTTTTCTTTCCTTGACTGTGATTGCAATGATCATTCCATTCCCTCAGTCGATAAATATTACTCAGAATTTTCGTCCAAATTCACATAATCCTTGGGTTTCCCCTTTTAAGGAGAAGTCTGTCATACACTTACCGGCGTCCATGTTTTAGCTTTGCGCTTGCGCAGTCCTTTCAAGGCGCGCACAGCCTTTTGCACCCAGAGACCGATCCGCGGTGTAATGTTGAACGGTGGCGGCAGCCCTCCGTCGGTCATACGCTGGTCGAACTCGAGCATTATGCGGGTCCGTGCAAAATGCCATTCCATTCGAGCTTGCTCCTATAGAGGAATAATGACAAGGCCATTGACACAGCACATTCAATTTCCTTATACCTTTCTTTCTTTCTTTCATTCATCATTAGATTTGCTTATTTATTTCTTAATGTTTTCATTTACATGTATTCAAATGTAATCTAATCCTAATGCATTATTCATTTACCACTTACATAAACTCCTCAAAAAAGTTTGGAAATCTGAGTTTGATCAATCATTTCTCATTTTTCCTTAGAAATAACTTAGTTCTGCTTAGTACCACACAAAGATTGTTTAATTTTCTTTAAAATGATACCGTACTTGTTATGATTATCGTTTACATGGAGGTGCAGTGCTTTAATACAAATATGAGGTTAAGTCAGAAAGGCTGCGAAATGGCCCAATTTTTCACGTCCTTCGTGCAGTGTCCTCGTGATGAGTGAGTTCCCCATTGTTTCTTTGGTGTTCATTTACTGTAACATCAGCATTTTTTATGGAGTGAAACATGTATGCGTTCATCCAAACAAGTATACAAATTACACACACACACACACACACACACACACACACACACACACACACACAAACGATCATGACTCTAACCGTTTTATCTCAGAGAACCTCGCCACATTAATCACAACAGAGACATAAAGAAGTGAAATGGCATGGTTTTGATTTTATTGGAGTTTCATCTTTATATTGTCTTCATTTTGTCATTATTTTGTCTTTACTTTATGTTTACTTTGTCTTCATATCGTCAATGAATATGATCGGGGCTCAGTATCTGGTGGGCGACCCAAGTGCTTGCACCACCGCCTGGCACCGTGTCCTCATGCTGTTGATTAGCTTCGTGATTCGCTGCTGAAGGAATGGCGTTCCACTTGTCAACCAGTATCTGACGGAGTCCTGCCAGCGTCTTTGCATTTATGATCCTCTTCCCCAGCTCGGCCAAGGTGATCCCAAAGATGTTCTGTGGGGTTGAGGTCGAGGCTGTATGCAGGCCAGTCCATTCTAGTGATGCCCTCTCTCTCTCGAAAGTTGCGCACAAGTCTCGCTCTATGTGGTCTTGCGTGGTCATCTTGCAGGATTGCGTCGTCACCCATATTCCGTAGATACGAGACAGCAGTCGGCTTGGAGAATTTCGTCTCTATATCGCTGGGCGGTGAAGTTGCCGTCGATGACCACGATCTCTGTCCTTCCTGCAATGGATCCCCACACCATCACGATCCCTCCTCCGAATGGCGTGACGCGCTCGATGCAGCGATCGTCAAAAACGTTCACCCCGTCTACGCCACACCCTAGCTCGCCCATCAACTTTCCGCAGGCAGAAGCGTGACTCGTCGATTAACAATCTGCCATTCACGTCTTTTCCAGCGGAGATGATCGCGGCACCAACGAAGGCGCGCCTGCTTCTGTTGAGCAATTATGGCTGGTTTCTCGGCTGGCTTTCTTGCTCGGAGCTGGACAGTGTGGAGGCGGTTTCTTACAGTTTGATCGGATAACCTTGTATTGTATCTTCTCAGAAAACATCGTTTGATACGCTGTGACGTTCGCCTGCGATCCTGAAGAGCAAATGCCCTGATGTAACGCTCTTGCCAACTTGCTGCTCCGTTGTCATCTTCGGACGTCTACCCCTCGGTCTCTCCTTGACATCTCCTGTTGCTCGGAATATTGTTTCCATATGGTGATGGTGCCAGGGCTCACACCTAGTCTCTCTGCCACATCTTTTTGAAACATCCCAGCTTCAAATTGCCCTATGGCGCAGGCTTTTTGAACATTGCCTACACGTGGCATGATGTACAACCATAAAACTTGATGAGCTATCAAAATTACCTGGCACGGCACCACTGGAAACTTGAATGTGAAGTTAAGATGTCTATTGAAATTTGCCTTCATGGCTGACTAGTTGAGAACAAACGACATAACACAAAAGAACATGTTCTCTATTTACTCTTCACGACCATTCTCATTCATACGGATCGTTCTTGTTCATTTTACAACTTTTCAATGCAGACCTTGTCAGACACTTTTGAGTACAGCCCTATCAACTTGATAGCATAATCATAATGAGTAGGATATCATTTTAAAGAGAATTTAAAATCTTTCCATTGACTGGAGAAATTTACAATTGAAGTCAGATTTCCAAACTTTTTTTGAGGAGTTTATTATACTCTTACTATCCCTGTACACTTTCTATGTATTCATCTGCGTATGAAGTTTATTCAGGGCAACTCATTCACGGCACTCACTGATACTCAAGCTGAATAATGATCTATCATGGAATCCTACCAGACACATGCAGTGTTACAAACGACAAAGACACACACGATAAATATAAGATATGACAGTAATGCATTTTCCAGGTATAAAGTTCTATGTAAACAGAGTGTATTTAGACAGACGGTATCCATGACTGACTAGACTTCCTTTCCTCCTCTGCCTTTCTTTCTCTCATCTCATATTCTATGTACACTTTAAGACGGATGTGTGAGTGTTCGTGTGTGTGTGTGTGTGTGTGTGTGTGTACCAACAAATTCAGCAAGGTATATATCTTTGTTTTTGTTGAGTGATGAATTATGCACATGTGTTATTTCAATTCGGACTGATCTTGTGAATACATTGGTCCATCATGTGACACACACGCACACACTTGATCCTGACATAAACACGAGGGATAATTCAACTTGGGGATAAACGCGAGGGATCACCGAAGTGATGTAGCTTTTTGAGCATGTAACAAACGCAATCAGAAGGACACTGACCAGAAATGAACATAATTTATTAGTGGAAAAATGAGCAAAGAAAACGGGATTTCATCTTGATTCTACTAATGATTTATATTCATTTCTGGTCAGTTTCTTTCTGTTTGCGTTTATTTCTGAGCTAGATAAAATTATGTCGTCGGAAACTACAGCATTACGAATTCACCTAGATGTAAAGCAGGATAGTTATTATGTAATAAGGAAAAACGCAGACACATACACTTTATCTCATTCTGACTCTAAAGGATAGTTGCTCTGAACCTCCCGATTACATTACTATACCATTATTTCTTTTCATAATGATAAAGTGTTGGATTTTGTTTCTCTAGTGTTAACGTTCACAAGCAAAGCAACATTTTTTTTTATAGCAATTGGCACAATTACAACAGACAGTCTGCCAAATGCCATATTGCCTTCTTCATTGAATATCACATCAATCTTACATCACAATATTCAAAATGTTGGTTTTCTCCCTGAAATTCTAGTATAAGGCCCATGAGTCCGACACTAGGCAGTATCGATCGCGTCAGGTAGGCTTTTTTTTTTGCGTAGTGTCGGACTCATGGGACTTATTTGCCTATTGTCGGGCACATGGTGGTTATTTTTCTAGTGTCGAGCTGGTGGGCCTTTTTTGCGTAGTATCGAGTTTATGGACTGTATGACTTGTGGTCTGTATGACTCGTGGCAGTATGACTCTTGGACCATTTTTCAATGTCGAGCTCGTGGGCCATATGACTCGTGGGTTTCGGGCCCGTGAAATGATCCCTTTTCATCCACCTCTTCCTTTGACACGTTTCATCAGTAATACTGTTCCACAAGCTCGAAAACTTGACTCGGACAAAACTCTGCTCAAATTTTGACTATGCCCATAATGCGATAATGATTAAAGCATGCAACCCAGTCCAACGTCAGAGGAATTGTATTCTAACTTACACGTTCAATTGACATTAACTAAAAAATCCACATTAATGCAAAGCAATCATTGCCAATATAGATTGATATTTGTGAAAAGATTTGCGATGATTTTCATTCCAACTTAAACCGTTTTTTTTAAGGTTTTCTCAGAAACTTTGAAAAACAAGTCATTTCTCTTCCTTTTTTATGTTCTAATGGTAACACTGCTTGCACGCCAAACGAATGTTGCTTACCTCAACTCGAGAATAGGTGTTGCTCAACATGGCGATGAGGGCGTTCATCATTATGGTAATGGACAGCAGCAAGTAAACGCCGAAGAGAAACAAACCCACGTCACGTGTCAACCACAGGTTGGATGGGAGCGCAAAATCGGACACGTTGGATTCACCGTAGAGGGCCCAGAAGAAGACGGCAATCGAGTGGCCTATACTGAAATAGGCCAGGATGTGACGGTTAAGAATGAGTTATGAAAAAGTATGGTTATACTACAACTGCTACTACTACTACTACTACTACTACTACTACTACTACTACTCTCTCTCTCTTTCTTTCTCTCTCTCTCTCTCTCTCTCTCTATATATATATATATATATATATATATATATATATAATGGTATTATTATCCGCGTGTTGGAATAAGAGCATGAAGACGATGAAGACAAACAAGTTGACATAATGCATTAGAATCCAACTTCATTTATTTGTAAACCAAATTTTCGACCAAATTTGCGTGTTGGTTGCTAGCTCAAACTCTAAGCTAACAACCAGGCGCGTTTCTTTGTTATTATTATTATATTTCTGTGCTGAGCTTCAAATACAAATATCACTGTTACCCTGAGGAAGATCCGTGCAAGGGTCGAAAATTTGGTTTACAAATAAATGAAGTTGGATTCTAATGCATTATGTCAACTTGTTTGTCTTCATCGTCTATATATATATATATATATATATATATATATATATATATATATATATATATATATACACCTAACTTCAGCACGCCTACCTCCACCCATCATCACTAAATGTTTCCCGCAACCGGTTGCCAACTGATTGCCGGCTTGCAACCAGCCCAAATGTGAATATTGTACAACACATCTCTTGATAAAGGGCAGGGCCCGAAAGCTTGAGAATAAAAATCAAACTGTGAGCATTCAAGCTACGTCTATCGTCTCATCCTCTCCCTCACCTATATAGAATAACCTGAAGCGACGAGAAGTTTAAGATCGCGATCTTTAAGATCTCGAAGTTTTGCCAGTGTGACCGCAAACTTCCCGCGAAACTTCTGGCAAAACTTCTCGATCTGTTTGCGGGCGGTGTCTCCGAAGCGCGAGACCATTGTCATGTACAGATGTGCATTGTTACGTCACAATCACTAGCCATCGGACGGCGCACTCTTTCTTGTGCGCGTACGAATGGCCCAAACTTCGCGATCTTAAACTTCTCGATCTTTTGCCAGTCTGACCGCGCCTAATAATAATGTTTTGAACAAAAATATGATAGAGCATTGTGGCAATAGAGAGATACAGACCCACATTGGTCATAGCACATCTTCACCCATCTGCTTTATTAATCTCAACTGCTTTCTGCCGGTAACAATAATGTTTGGAAAGCATTAAATGACAGGTTTGAATCCAACTGGTTCCTCTTTTTCCGACATGTTTGTTAAAATGTAGATCAGCATTTGCGATCTTACAAATATATTTGTACAATGGGAGACAACTGATAAAAATCTGTCCTATCACAGCAATGTTTGTTCGTTTGTTTGTTTGTTTTATTTCCGTATAAAAAAATTAGCATACTCCATAGAGTAAGAATTAATGTTTTACATAAAAGTCATGAAAAAAAAAACATACGGAGGATACTTTAGCCCATTTTCAAGTATAGTGACAATGAATGTCACTTTTGGTCTTCCATCATGTCCATGGGGCCCTGTAATATTGTCTGTTGTACTTAAATGGTAATGGCGATGTCTTATCAAAATGACCGTGTCTTATCAAATGAATTGAATTAAATTACTTCAGCCGCTTTTCTTTTTTTTTTCTTTTTTTTTTTTGGGGGGGGGATAATATATATTGCTACTATAATATTGGTCTTTATCTTTTAGTGATCGTGAATTCTGTAATCTCATTGGTCAATCACATTCAGACCAACCACTGAATATTTTCCGTATTCCTTGATATGACGTCATGATATTCCAGGTTACACAGCAAAGACGCTTAAAGTGAAAACATAATTTTGGTAGGGATTTGAGAACCCGTCTGGCACCATAACATATTTGCTTGCAATAGGCCTACATCGAAAGAGTCTACAAAGAAACTTATCTGGCTGACGCGATTTGCCAGGATGATGAGTCGTTTTGGAGTACAGTCAAACCTGTCTATAGCGGCCACCCAAGGGAGACGGAAAAAGTGGCCGTTATAGACAGGTGGCCGCTATAGACAGGTAAATACATGTACATGTATCATCGTTGTATCCTTACATGTACATGTACAGTGTATGTGTGTACGTATGCATACACCGTGTTTCATGCATTTAACCATGCCGGTGTATTATGATATTGTTGCACAGTAGCATGTTTATTGTCGTGAAGAATCGTGCATTATTATGACTGAATGAGGGATGAATGCAGAAAAATACGCTGAATTATCGGCTTGGCTACGGCTCCATTGGGTTTTTGGCCGCTATAGACAGGTTAATATCTCCCGCGGGAAACAAAATTTGTGGCCGCTGGCCGCGTTAGAGAGGTGGCCGCTATACACAGGGTCTTTAACAGGGCTTTTCTCTCGGGGGGATTTTGCAGTGGCCGCTATAAACAGGTGGCCGCTATAGACAGGTGGCCGCTAAGGCAGGTTTGACTGTATTTTGAGAAAAATAATAAAAGTCGGAAAACCGACCGCGCGCTGTCTTTTGTAAGACAGCGCGCGGTCCTCAAGCGTATTGCGCACATCACCTGAGACTACTCAAAGACACTTGATAAACAACAACAACAACTTCAAAGACAGTGCGTCTCAGGTGATGTGCGTCTTGTCTTTGCCTGAGACGCGCTGTCTTACAGCTAGCTGCGCGTACTGCGTGCGTGTACGATGCGCGCATACAGTAATCAGCTCGCGAGACGTAAGTCAACATGGCTGACAGCCGGCGATTTCAACATCATTCACGAGACGAAATCAGCGAGAAGAAGGTTAGCACTTACACTTAAAAAGATAAAATCGTTACCCCTTGCTTGTTCTTACGAAATACGGGCAAATATCTACGGTCTGGTGCTATGACAGGCAAATATCTACGGTCTGGTGCCATATTCCATTCATGGAATATGGCACCAGACCGTAGATATTTGCCCGTATTTCGTAAACAAGCAGGGTGTATAAATTGCAAAACTTGGGTCACGGGGGACGTTTTGGGTGAACCATTTGAACCCATGATTCCTACACTAGGACTCACCGAGCCTAGACCACAGTGTCATATATAGTGCCGCGAGGAGAGAAGAGAGTATAAGCAGAGAAAAAAAAAATCAGAGAACCTGCGTGCTCACTTGTCAAATGAGGCCGACTCGCACGCGGTTTTGTTGAGCTCGCACATCGACCAATACTCCGTGGACACGGCGGCGTAAAGCTGGGTGAAACCCAGGCCAAACGCCCCAAGCACGATGGCGAAGAGACAGGTGAAGCGAAGCATGTCCGACATGATGGCCGCGAAGGAGATCAGCACCGGACCAACGAACTCGAATGAGACGATTGGGTGGAGGAGGCGAAGGCATGAGAAGATGTTGGCCACTTCAAGGAAGAAAGAAAAGAAAACATAAAGTTCTGTGATTTGCTCGACAGCACAAGTTTACTTCAAAGAAAAAAAAAAATCGGGTCTCCAGTTCCCAATCGTTAGCTTCGATGTGGCAAATTTGTGACTGAATAGATAGCCGTTTATCACTTATTTTCATTGTAATCATCATTTCCAGTGCTTTTATTTCGGACTGAACTGACTGTTTATTTATATCTCTTATTGCCAAGTTGACGTTTCTAGTACCTCTAAAACCATCATAATTTTTAACGCATATTAACGATTCTTGCGTCGAGATTTTTGTATTGCTACTGATTGACAAATTACAATTCATCGACGTACATGCATGCTGATTATTGAGTGTTTGCGTATAGCCATGATACAAATCACTGGCCATACATATTCGAGTGGGATTCGAACCCATGACCTCCTCATTGCTTTGTAGACAGGCGTCGTATCTACTAGACTACCAAGCTTCCCCATGGATACACAATGATTGTCGCCGCGGTGGGTAACATCATTCATATTCAAATTAAAGAAGGTTGTATCGAGTTGTTTTTAAAGCAAGGGATTAACTCATTGCCCTCCATCGGTTTCATTTTAATGAATATCCTTGCCATTTTTTAGTTCTCATCGTGTTTGAGGGAAATTCAGGACCAGTTAAAAGTTAGTGTGAAAAAAAAGTAAAATATGACAAGTACATAAGTTCAAATTTTGTCAAATGGATTAAAAGTAAGGAAGTTATGATATCATAAATTTCTTTAGATTTTGCAAAAAGGAGTACATGAACAGTTCATATGAATAATGATGATACATCACCTCACAACTTTCCATTGATCGTGGACACACACACACACACACACAATGAAATAATGAAAATTCAGGAGTTTTTTGTTTGTTTGTTGTTGTTTTTTACTGCTGCAAAAGTGTAAAACATTGTGTTTTCCTGGTTGGAAAATAAAATAATGATCAGTCGTAATCAATATTTTAGACTTGCGAGTATAAAATGCATTTAAACAAATAATTGGAAATTTCACATTTTTATGCGCAAACTATATTGTAAGTTGTATAGGGATGACGTTCGGATGACATCATCAATTCACTTTTTGCCTATTCATAATAAATTTACTGATCAAGAACTATTTGGTGAATATTAGTGAAACTTCCCAATTTCATAACTTCCTCAACTTTCATCCGACTTTGATCAAAATTAAATGTTTGTCGTCGTGCCTAGAATAACTTACTCCGTCTTTTCATACTATCTCTCAACTGGTCTGGAATTTGTCTTAGTTACAGAGATAATTAGTCGTAATTGGTCGTATAAATACTGGGTTCACGCTCATAACCGCTTTCACACCCAATTTTTTTTTTCCTCATTTCATCTTATTTCCCTATCGAAATAATACATAATCACTACAAGTCACCAGTGACCACTTGTAAAAGCAGGTGAAATGGCGTGTTGGGATAGAACATTGAAGTACATGCAGATGCGTTCAATAAATATCAAACAATAGTCACGCTGATAGTATGATATATAACACGGCACGACATTGGCGGTGGGCTGGTGGCCCGGGCCAGTAAAAAAAAAAAAAAAAAAAAAAAAAAATGATTTGGTGGACCGATCGGCTAATTTTATGGTTCAAAGGGATTGTTACTTTTGTTGCTATTTCGAGCCACTATATATCATTTCGGACCACCAGACACAAGGTCAATGTCGAGCTCTGTAATATGAATATATGTACGTATATACACACCTGCACATACATAAACATAGAAATATGGACAGATATACAAATATATTGATCTTCGTAAAATAACGCAAACTGAAGCAGCACGAAGTTGACGACGTGCTCACCAGCGAAGCAGATCTCGGCGACCAGCTGTGGGTCAAACGTGCGCCAGGCTATGCGGGTGACTTCATACTTGGTGTAGGTGAGTTTCACCGGCAGAGAGACACGGCTTGTCTGCATGGAGACGACCGTGTCGTTCTGGAAGCTATGATAGATGTAAAAAAAAAGAAAGAAATATTATGTATGTATGTATACATATGCAGTGTATATACATACTGGGGATATACAAAATTGGTGGCCACTGGCCGTGTTGGACAGGTGGCCTCTACGCACAGTAGGCCTACTTGGTCTTTAGCATGGCTGTTCGGGTGGGGGGGGGGGGGGTATTCTAGTGGCCATATATTCTACGATTCTACGATATTATACTCCACAAGTTATCACATTACGGAATACGTGGGAAGGTCTTGGAGTGGTTCAAGAGTTATTTAGGAAATAGAAGACAATTGCTACAATTAAAGACAATTATTCAGTAATAAGTGAATACTAGTGACTTTTGGCGTTCCACAAGGAAGTTTATAAGGGCCACTACTATTTATTGCTTCTATTAATGATTTCTGTCAGGCATCCGATGTACTGTCCTTTATCCATTTTGCTGACGATACCAGTTATTTTTTGCCCAAAATGATGTTAATTTTCTTGTTCAAAAAGTCAATACTGAATTACAAAAAGTGAATAATTGGGTAAAAGCCAATAAATTATCGTTTAATGCCCAAAAAAAGAAATATATGATTTTTAGTAATACTGTTGACATTTTGAGTACAGCTATAGTTTTGAATGATTTTCATTTAGAACGAGTTTCACATTTTATATTCCTTGGAATTATTTTTTACGACAAACTTTCCTGGAAGTTACATATTGATTGTATATCAAACACAATCTCTCGTAATATAGGTGTTATAAATAGAATGAAATTGTATATCCCACAAAATTCATTATGCTTATGTTGCATTCGTCATTGATATTGCCTTATCTTAATTATGGTGTTTTAGTTTGGGGCAACACTCACCAGAACCTACTGGATAGAGTGTTCCTTCTACAAAAGAAAGCTCTCCGTGTCATCAGTTATCCTTTCATACCCTCCCACTCAAATATTTTTTTTTTTTGCCGCTAATAAGCTGCTAAAAATTAAAGATTTGTATCTATTTAATTTGGGGCAATTTATGTATACGTACAGCAACAACTCACTCCCCTCCATTTTCGATTCTATGTTTCAAAGAAATCAATCATTCCGTGACTATCCCACTCGACGTTCCAATGAATTTCACTTACCTCTTCTACGAACAATTCTTGCTAAGAACACACTGATCTATTCTGGCCCAACTTATTGGAATTTTCTGAATAATGACATAAAAAATGCACCCTCTATGTTTTCATTTAAAAGGAGATTAAAGTCTTTTTTATTGCAATGTTATGTTCCTACAGAATTGAGTCAGCCTGTTGGCTCATTTTAATCTCTTTTCGAAAAATTTTGATTACCAATAATATACTGTCACATATTTTCTCGTCCCTGTTGTCCTGTGACACTTACAGATTAGATTCGATTCTACTTGTATTACTTCCGCATCTATTTCTCTCTATTTTCCCATATTTCCGTATCCTTTCCACGCATCCCATTATTTTTTCGATATAGTTCTGTCGAGGATCGCTGGATCTGTTTTGCCTTTCTGTCCGTTGTATTGTCTTCCTATTATGTCAGTCTTGTCTCGTTCTGTCTTGTATTTAAGTCCCTCTTTATAAGTTTTGTCGTCCCAGTCTCGTTTAATGTTCATTCGCCTGTGTATGTGTGTCTGTTTGTTACTCTGTCTTCTTATTGGGCTTCCAGACTTTTTTTATCTGACTTTTTTCCCAATCTTTTTTTTCCCTTTTTGCATCAGTTCATTTTCTATTGACATTCTACAAGCATTGCCTTTTTAGTGGGTTCCCCCATTTTTCGTTATTTTGTGTAATGTTACATCGTCTATATCACTTCAGTAAATTTTCATTACAACATATTTGTTACCCCAAGGTTCCACAATTATGTTTTCTCAATTTACTTTGTTTTGATTATATGCAACCTTATTCTCTGTTACCAAAGAAAGTGAAATGTTTATGGTTTTTTTTTCGAAAAATGAAATAAAGTTTGAATTGAATTGAACTGAATGGAATATACGGCAACAAGCCGCTAAAGACATTTGTCTGCCATAGCAAGTTTGACTGTATGATTTATAGGCCGACATAGGTAGGCCTACAACATCAGTGTTGTGACGTCACTTCTGTATCTATAAGAAAATGTATGAATTGCTCAACTTGCTTAATTGCATCACATGATCATTCCAAAATAATGGAAAGGTTCTGATTCTTAATAATTAGATAATACATTATCAAAACATGACATTATAGGACTACTGTCTTAGAAGCCATTGTAACTATTCTAACATGTACCACGGTCGTTATAGTCAGAAACGAGGGGAATATGATTAATCGGCTGTAGAATAAGAAACATGACATTGTACGGGACAGTAGAATGCTGTTAACTCAAATACAAACTGTGGTTTCAAAATGTGAAACATTTGATATTTGAAGCATGTGTATGTAAACCTACGTTATACGCCTTCAGTTTTATACTCGTGGATAAATCTATAGCGGTACGCATGTTTTTGATCACTGTCTTCTTTGTGACGACATAATATCAGAGTGTATTTGAACCTGTCACACTTTCTATGAAATGGAAACTTTTCTGGATGACTCAAATAATACTCACGTGTACCATATCATGTTGGTGGACTGAAAGATAATGAGGGTAAAAAAGTGAAATTAGAGTATTATCATGATTGTGAGATCATGGACACATCTAAGTGAGAAAATTGTAAAGATTTATTTCTTCTTTGGTTTAAAAAAAAAGAAGAAACAAAATTTTGACAACCTTTCGATGGCAATCCACTAAACACTATACTAAAGTTCGTCGATTAGTGCTACTTTGGGGAAAATGATGATTCATTTCAACTATTATAAGCTTGATATACCATAACTTTCAACATTAAGCTTAAGACGTAACAATTCACATAAGGACGATAATAATTTTTACTTTCTCGCAGACATGATGATCATGTTCTAATATTCCTGAAATGCTCTAGTCTTCTATTGGGGGAAAACATACAGACAAATACGAAGAGGCTGAAAACAGATTAAACCCTTTCATGTTTCATGTTTTCTTAATTGAACGGAAATAGCGCGATTCTCTAAGAATCTGCAGCTTGCCGGTGTGGTATTCGACTACATACAGGTCGACATATCCGGAGTCCCGTTAAAGGGGAAATCCAGTCCAATTATAAGATAGTCTGATAAGAAAGAGTGAAATATTTTGAGTTCAACGGTAAAATTTTGATAGAGAAATCAGATGAAAAATAAGGAAGCTATGATATTTTGAAGTTTCGCTATTTTTTTTTTTTTTTTGGGGGGGGGGGAGGGGACAGTTCTTGCACAAATGGCAAAGTGAGCATGTCATCCCCTCACAACTTACCATATAGTTTGTACATAAAATTTTGAAATTTCCAGTTTTTTATTCAAATGCAATTATGCCCGAGGCTCAAATCCTCGTATATCTAACTGATCACTATTCTGAAGTTATTCAAACAGGAATAACATCATGTTTCTGGCTTCAATGACAGAAATATTGAATTTTCGTCATTTTTTTTTGTACACTACCAAATGGAAAATTGTGAGGGTATGACATGGTTAGCTCACTCATTTGCATATTCATAATGTATTATCCACTGTACAAGAACTGTTTTGCAGAAATTAGCAAAACTTCAAAATATAACTTCCTTATTTTTCATCTGATTTCAGTCAAATTTTTACCGTTAAACTCGTAAGATTTTACTCTTTTTTTTATCAGACTAACTTATATTTGGACTGGATTTCCCCTGATCCTTAGAATTGTGCTATCCATTGACGGCCACCACAGGGTGAGATATGACTTAAACACGTTGAATGCTGAACTAATACATACGCAGTAAATGCTGAAAGTGGTGAGGATGTAAATCCAATAGAGGGCAATAGATCCTACGTCCAGTAAATGCCACTTGAAGAAGAAGTATTTCTTGAATCCCTTGTAATATATCTTAGTGACATGGTGCCAGGTCAGTCCTGATGAAATACAAAGTATTTACAATAACAACAGCTTAAAGGTATTGTTTACCATAGGGAGCAGTGATTTAAAAATGTTCGAGTCATCACATTTTTGATGCATATTTGTAGGTTAGTCGTATCACAAAACATCCTACCACATCCAGATATCGCAATTAAGACTAAGATCAAAAGATATATTACTATCTTTCTCAATAAACCATAACCGTAGACGGTATATTCTAGAAACATTTGTTACGACCACAATCACTCTGAGAATGATCGCACAAAAGAAACCATCAACTAATGTTCAGGCGGTTTATTAACAGTGATATTGTGGGTACAGACTCGTAATCGGTTTTCACATCAGTACAATAACGATCAATACAAACAATTACAAATCGGTAATAGAATCACTTACGTGCATTACAGTCCAAAATTTGAAAGCAAGTAACCCTTTGACAGTGTCCAGATACGATGTTCGATGCACAGATGAATGATCCGCGATGCACCGATGAATGATACCTCAGACGTAAATCCAGAGGCGCAGGTTGTGATAATCCTCGTTATTAATCCGGGGTAAAAATCCAGGATATACGTCCACAGCGAAACGTGCAGAATCCAAACGTTATGACGACCACGTCCAGTCGATGCGTTGAATGATGATTCACTTTATATTGTCCAGCAAGGAATCCAACCCGTCACAGTTTTGCCGTAATAATGTCCGTTGACACTAAAATATGGAGTCTATCTCCAACGTAGGCAAATTAATTCTCTGCAAGCAAAATGTCTCCCAGGCCTTATCTCCACAAACACAATTTGTATAGCAGGTCAGCAGGTAACACAGGACTGACTATAACGAGTCGCTTCAGAGCCAGAAGTGACGTAACTCTCCAGAGCAGAGGTGTTGGGTACTCTGCCTACCTCAGAATTTCTCCGGCTTATATACTATCCATTCACCCCTTTCTAGTACATTCTGTAATTTTCTCCAACCTGGGGCTACATACCTGAACATACTAGCAAGTCCAAATTCCAGGAATCCTGGATGACTCACTGCCTAATATGTGCATAACATCATTGCCAAAATTAACTACCAATCACATTGGGCTACAAGGGCAGTGCCTCACTCAGCCAGCACTTCCTAGAATTTTCTGGAATGGGTGAAATCATTCTAGATTGAGTGAGCTATAATGTATTTCCTTTCACATGCATACATGTACTGTAGCTACATTGTATACCAAGTAGAAAATTCTCCACTGATCTGGTCAGCCTGTATGTACTATATCTAATATCATATAGAATGTTCTCCATTATTCTGGTCCACCTGTGTACATACACATTTAAACAACCATGCATACAGCCTTGATACATGTACATAACTACTAGTGTGTACATTTGTGACACCATCCCCCATGGGAAAAAGAAAGCCTTGCCGTAGCAAGGGTTTCTTTTACCTTCACAATTTCTCATTGTTATTTACAACGAATGTGAGGTAAAATCCAAGTCAAGCAACAATAATCATATGCTATCACATGCCTTTTGAATAGCTGCATTAATTCCATGTTCTCTTTTCATGGATACCATTTATAATGATATTGAATGCTTGGATTCTCAAAGCTTATACAAATCATGCCAAACTCAAAGTGCATGTACATCAATAATGGATAAGCTACACACATAAGTGATATGCCGGTGAAAACTTTTCACCTTTGTATTCTACTGTGCTATCCACTACCTATGTCACACCAACTGACTTTCCGTCATAGCACTCTTTCAACATATTGACATGACACATTCTCTGATCTGTGCTCCTGTCTGGTGTACTGATCACATAGTTCACATCATTGGGTTTCTTGTTGACACAGTATGGGCCACTGAACTTGGCTTTCAGTGGTTCACCTTGTATGGGCAGCAGTACAAGAACTTTGTCACCTGGTTTGAAGGTTCGAGCTTTGGCATTCTTGTCTGCCTTTCTCTTCATTGAGTCTTGTGACACTTTCAAGTGTTCCCTAGCTACCTCACAAGCCTTTGAAAGCCTTTCACGAAACATTGACACATAGTCAAGTAGGTGGACCTCATCATCCTCAGTCATGAATTTCTCTTTGATGAGCTTCAATGGGCCCCTAACTTCATGACCGTACACCAACTCAAATGGGCTGAAACCCGTCGACTCATTTGGGGAGTCCCTCGTTGCGAACAGCAGGAAAGGGATGCCCTTATCCCAATCCTCGGGATACTCCTCACAAAATGCCCTAATCATTGTCTTTAGGGCCTGGTGGTATCGCTCCAACGCACCTTGGGATTGGGGATGATAAGCTGACGACTTCAGCTGCTTCACACCCAAACGATACATCACCTCTTGAAATATGCCTGACATGAAATTTGCCCCTTGGTCAGACTGCACTTCCTTGGGCAACCCATACCTAGTGAAAAACTGCACTAGAGCATCTACCACAGTCTTAGCAGTGATATTTCGCAATGGGATAGCCTCTGGAAACCGTGTAGACATATTCATGATTGTCAAGAGGTACTTATGACCCGACCTAGTCCTAGGCAAAGGTCCAACACAGTCAACTAGAACCCGACTGAATGGTTCTTCAAATGCAGGTATCGGAATCAATGGCGCCGGCTTCACTGAATGCTGTGGTTTACCAGCCACCTGACATGTGTGACAAGTCTTACAGAACTCAGCCACATCCACATTCAACCCTGGCCAATAGAAATGCCTCATGATCCGATCCTTTGTCTTTCTGACGCCTAAATGGCCGCCAACAGGTAACTCGTGAGCAATCCTCAAGATCTCACTGCGGTAACTGGGAGGGACAACAACTTGACGGACCACCGTCCAATCCTCATCAGCTGGCCTATGGGGAGGTCTCCACTTCCTCATCAAAATGCCATCTTTGACATAATAGCACTCAGGGACCTTTTCAGCCTCAGCCTCAGAACACGCCGTCTGAGACAAGCCTTTCAACTCAGAGTCTGCCTGCTGTGCTTCAACCAAGGAAGACTTGCTAAACAGCCCATCACTGTTAGCCTCGGAGCCTAATACAGCAACCCCATCATTCAAATCCTTGAAAAAGGTTTCTGCCAACCAAACACCGGAATTCTCCTCCACATCAACAGAATCCGCATCATCTTGAACAGCTCTACGAGCCTGAGACCTAGTCACAACACAATCTGGGAAAATCCCAGGAAACTCCTCCTGCAACTGCTCAGTTTCAGCAACCACCACTGGTTTATCCGAAACAACTGGAGACGCAACCACCTTGTCCCCAGCCAAGTCATTCCCCAACAAAAAGTCAATGCCTACCATGGGCAACTCAGGAACAACTCCAACAGTGACAGGACCAGAAACTAGGTCACACTTCAAATCCACTCTATACAGTGGTACTGACATATAACTGCCATCAACAGTCTGAATCAAGACTTTTGCATTCACTGCACTATCTTGTGGAAAAGTCATACCACCATCCACCATCAACGACTGAGAGGCCCCCGTATCCCGCAGGATGACTACTGGTTTACCTGCCTCACCAGAAGCACATGGGGTCACCTCACCATCAAACAAAAAGCTACGATAGCTCTCATCCACCTGCTTCAGCCTATCTTTGAATTTGGGAGATCGACTTTCAATGGCCTGTGTTTCACTGAACGAGACACTATTTTCGGGTAGGACACTTTTTGACATGACAAATCCCATGTCCTTCTTTGTTTTGTTTTGCAACTTCCAACACTGTGACTTTACGTGCCCTGTCTTGTTACAATGAAAACATTTGATGACATTTGCACTTGTACTGGACCCTTTGTCAGATCGAGGCTTTGGTGCCGATGAAGATTCAGAACTCGTGCCTTTTTCAGAACCAGCATTCTTTGGATTGCTCGACTGATTTTTGTCTCTCTTATTTCCAGAGAAATTCCTGAAAGGTGGTCTGTTGTCATTTCTGTGGGTCAGCTCATACTCATCAGCCATCAAGGCTGCTTTATGCAAACTTGTCACTTTGTGATCATCCAAATGCGACCTCACACTGAAAGCAACACTCTTTTCGAATTCTTCCAAGAGAACAACCTCACGTAGGTTATCAAAGTCCTGATCCACTTTCAGGGATCTGTACCACCTATCAAACATCATTTCTTTTTCACGAGCAAACTCAACATGTGTCTGGCCTGGTTTGCGGTACGAATTTCTGAGCTTATGTCTGTATGCCTCTGGCACCAACTCATATGCATTCAACACTGCTTTTTTGACTGTAGCATAGTCACGTGCTTGCTCTTTGAAAAGAGATGAGTACACATCAGCTGCTTTGCCAACAAACACACTTTGAAGGAGCAAGGGCCAAAATTCCTGTGGCCAGTTCAAACTGTTAGCCACCTTCTCAAATGACACAAAATATGCATCAACTCTGTTTTCTTCAAACTTTGGCACTAATCGAATATTCTTGGCCAAATCAAATCCAGAGGGAGCCCTTTCATGATTTCCAACAGTCTGTGCATGAGTCAATTCCATCTCACGCAATTTCACTTGTTGCTCCATTTTCTTCTCTTCAATTTCAAGTTTCTTCATTTCAATTTCTCTTTCTCTTTCCCTTTCCTTCATTTCCAATCTCATCTTCTCTTTCTCTAGTTCCATTTCTTTCTCCTTCATTTGCAATTTAGCAAGCTCAAGCCGTGTTTGGTCCGAAATTTGAGCTTGATCTGGAGAGTCAATTTCTTCTTTGAGCTCCATGTGACCAGCTACTAAGTCAAGAATCTCTGCCTTTCTTACACCTTGTGGAACATCTACATTCAAATGCTGTGCAATAGCAGTCAAATCACATTTGCGTAACCTTTGCAAATCTTTGAGGGACAAATCTGTCCTCTGAACAAATGCCTGAACATCCATTGTACTGATTGACATTGTCACATGTATTACACACAATGTACAATTGAACAATCAACTCACTGGTATTTTGTCTGTACCAATATTCTGGATTCCGGAACGTTCCAAATTCTAAGTTTTGGCTTTAAATTCACTTCCCGGACACAAGCCCCCAATTTTGTTACGACCACAATCACTCTGAGAATGATCGCACAAAAGAAACCATCAACTAATGTTCAGGCGGTTTATTAACAGTGATATTGTGGGTACAGACTCGTAATCGGTTTTCACATCAGTACAATAACGATCAATACAAACAATTACAAATCGGTAATAGAATCACTTACGTGCATTACAGTCCAAAATTTGAAAGCAAGTAACCCTTTGACAGTGTCCAGATACGATGTTCGATGCACAGATGAATGATCCGCGATGCACCGATGAATGATACCTCAGACGTAAATCCAGAGGCGCAGGTTGTGATAATCCTCGTTATTAATCCGGGGTAAAAATCCAGGATATACGTCCACAGCGAAACGTGCAGAATCCAAACGTTATGACGACCACGTCCAGTCGATGCGTTGAATGATGATTCACTTTATATTGTCCAGCAAGGAATCCAACCCGTCACAGCTTTGCCGTAATAATGTCCGTTGACACTAAAATATGGAGTCTATCTCCAACGTAGGCAAATTAATTCTCTGCAAGCAAAATGTCTCCCAGGCCTTATCTCCACAAACACAATTTGTATAGCAGGTCAGCAGGTAACACAGGACTGACTATAACGAGTCGCTTCAGAGCCAGAAGTGACGTAACTCTCAGAGCAGAGGTGTTGGGTACTCTGCCTACCTCAGAATTTCTCCGGCTTATATACTATCCATTCACCCCTTTCTAGTACATTCTGTAATTTTCTCCAACCTGGGGCTACATACCTGAACATACTAGCAAGTCCAAATTCCAGGAATCCTGGATGACTCACTGCCTAATATGTGCATAACATCATTGCCAAAATTAACTACCAATCACATTGGGCTACAAGGGCAGTGCCTCACTCAGCCAGCACTTCCTAGAATTTTCTGGAATGGGTGAAATCATTCTAGATTGAGTGAGCTATAATGTATTTCCTTTCACATGCATACATGTACTGTAGCTACATTGTATACCAAGTAGAAAATTCTCCACTGATCTGGTCAGCCTGTATGTACTATATCTAATATCATATAGAATGTTCTCCATTATTCTGGTCCACCTGTGTACATACACATTTAAACAACCATGCATACAGCCTTGATACATGTACATAACTACTAGTGTGTACATTAATTGTGACACATTTTATAACTATTGTTCACATTTTGTATACTAACATTGGTTTGCTGATTAAAAACCAGTTTTGAAATGGCTAAGATATAAAAAACAAAACTAAACAAAGTGCTCCTAATAAAAGGTGGATCCCCCTTTTAAAGGCATAATTTACCATTTGCTGATGAAAGCATTAGTGCTATAGAATAGTTCTAAAATGTGAGTTAGGGATAGAAACAACCACTGTCAAAATTTGAATCCGTATAATCGATGTTAAGTGTTGTTAAATACACAAAATGTGAACAATAGTTATAATTAAAAAAAATCCAGACTAAACCGTGTACAGTTACGGTTTATTGAGAAAAACCCTGATATCTCCTTATATTTTAGGTTTTATTGCAAATATTTCATATGGTAGGATGTTTTATGATACAACAGACCTACACATATGCATCAAATATGATATTTTGAAAATTTTTGAAATCACTGCACCCAAAGGTAAACTGGACCTTTAATATAGGATCTCTTTGTTTTTGGCTATCTCAGCCATTTGGAGACCGATTTTCAATCAAATAAACTGTTAATTTCTCTTATTGTGTTTCTAATTATATCACAAAGAGTTAAAACGGAGATTTTGACTGTGTGAGAACATCACGTCGATTTTTCATTTTCAGTCAAAGTAAAAGAATGTTATAGAGAAATACGATGGAACCTACTAAAAATGCAAAGCTTATGGAGTGTAGGTCCCAACAAGAGCCTAATAGTGTGAAGAAAAGGATGAGGAGCACGGGTACAACTAAAGACCAACTAAAGATAAACAAAAAAGAATGACTATTAATACTCAGGGTACAGCAGATTCTTCTCAAATATAACAGAATGAGAACAAGTAACCACATGCAACACGCTACTATATAGCAGTTGCTCTATAATAGCAATTTTGACAGAGGAGTGGTAATGTGAATGCGACATAAATTTATGCTTTTTAACATTAGAGTTTCCATTGAAAATAAACGAGAAGTGTCGGAAAATGAAAAAAAAAAATGTACCAAAGATTCCTCTACGTGAACGATTCCTGTATAATGAACTCACCAACAACCCACAGACAGACCACCATAAAGAGAGAACCCGGCGGAAAGATGACGTACTTGTACTCATTACACATCAAGTTGTGGTCGCGGGGGTCGTAGCGGTAGAACCCGTCGTGGGGGCACTCCACCTGACTGATGCCCTCGCCCAGTGTCATGCACGTGAGGATTAGGACGAAGTGGATGAGGGAAGTGGTTTCGATAATGTGAAGGACGTACCTGTGAGAGGAACGAGGGGGTGATCGTCGTCATTGGGTCAAGAGGATGAAATGACCCGGAAGTTAATCCTTTCATTGTCAACGTCGATACTTGACACACTGATCTCCCCTCTAAAAAAAAACCCAACAGTATATTTATGTGAAAAAAGAGCAATCGACCGCACGAGATAGATATCATAATATGCGATGATGGGGAGAAAACAGAAAAGATCTACAGAGAATAAAAAGAAAAGTAGAGTAAATATGTAAATATGGATTTGAGAAGAGATGGGAGGGATAGATTGAATGTTTTCCAACGTTGTTATATTTTATTTTCCATGAAGATTTCCGAGAGTTTGCAGGCAACTCCGTCACAACATGTCCAGTGTATGTCAGCAACGAGATCGCTCTTCTTGGGGGAACAAACATGGCGGACAATAGAACGCAGCGGCTTCCAATCAACGGACCGCTCCGCACATCCAGTTAGAGGGGAGATCAGTGACTTGACATGATGCTTGAAGACGTCTCGCAAGTTCGCTGACGGGCCTCTTTATTTATTTATTTATTTTAAAGGGAACGTATAGTTTTGGTCGAGGTCTAACTTCAGGTTTCTAACACTTTTAGGTGAGATAATGACAAACCTACAATGAAATGTGAAAGATCATGAAAGTTCAATAGGATTTCAACATTTATTTGATGAAAACTGTTTTTTAAATGGCTGAGATATCCAAAACAGAGCAATCCTATATATAGTAAAGGTAGCACCCACCTTTTATCGCTTTGTTTTGATTTGTTTTTTGGGATGTCTCAACCATTCCAAAACCTATTTTCATCGAATAAACTTTTAATTTCTTTTAGAACATGTAGAATGATATGCTGAGTATTTCATAAGTGGTTTCTTCATGTTCTTGGTATCTGGCAAAAAGTTAAAAGCCCAATCCTCATCTCATTATATTCTCCACCAGTACTATATCACCCCTTTAAAGTCAAAGTCAAACTCGAACTATGAAAGCCAGAAGAAAACAAACACCAAATGAAAACATAGAGACGTACGGAGTATCCATAAGCTTGTCGAACCATCGCACACACTTCACATTTTCCGGGAGTATAGCGTTGAGGATGCAGATGAGCGGGGAGAAGAACACGGCGGTGATTAAGGTCATCACGTACCTGACCGAGGTGCGGTAGTGGGCCCAGGGAATGGGGCCGTTACCGTACCACCACTTCAGCAGGTACTCCTGGCAGTAGCTGTGAGAGATGAACTGGAAGTTGAAGAAAGCAGCGAAAGATATTTATATTATTTTATAAATGCTATTTTCATTATCATGATAACTATCATTACTATCATATTATATGAAAGTTATTATCTCATTATTATATCATTATTATCATTATTATATCATTATTATCATTATTATATCATTATTATATCATTATTATTATCAAAGTTATTATCTCATTATAATATCATTATTATATCAGTTATTATCTCATTGTTATATTATATGAAAGTAATATATCTTAATATCTTAATATCTCATTATTATATTATATGAAAGTTATTATCATATTATTATTATTATTATCGTCATCGTTATTGTAGTAATAGTTATGACTTACTCATGATTATCATTCCCATGAGTATTTTTGATACTTTTATCATAGTCATCATCAGTAGCTTAATCATTATGATGCATTTAATTGATAGAACTGTATAATATTACTATAAACATGATCACTAAATACCTGATTCATGGCATAATTATATTCTGCAACAAACACTAACCTGTTGGCCTATTAAAATGCTGATGCAGCTCTTTTGTTGATCATGTCAGACGTATTGGAGACAGTCAATAGTAATAAGGGGAAAGGATATTCAAGTACATAAATTCATACCAACATACTGACAAATTAATTCGCACGGTAAGTATTATTGTTCTGAGAGGAGTTCCACCCCCCCCCCCCCCCATCACTACGGGTTTAGCGAGAACGCTTCTAATGCAGTGTAATAAAATGAAACCTAGCTGAGCTCATTAGCTGGATAGCAATTCAAATCAAGTACTCGGTAAGTAACATTCTACTAACTAACATTCATCTCAGTTGGGTGTCAGTGTGTAAACTCCGCCCATTCGTTAAGACTCTCTCACCCATTACTGTACTTATACGTAATTCTCACTTTCTTGTATTGAAGTTTGACTACGCGCTTCAGCCGGCCCAACGGATCCGCCTTCACGCCTCCGCGTTTGAACACACTGCGCCGCGTGCCGTCCGGTGCCATTCGCTCGTTGAGGGCCTCCCAGATCTCGTCTTTGCAACTCGCGCAGTCGAGCAGTTTGGTGAGGAAGAGCTCCAGCCGATTCCGAATCTCTGCGTAGCTGCGCTCGAATATTCTGCGATCGGGGTCCGGCCCGTCGGCCAGCTTCTCGCCCCAGGTGAGAGCCGTCTCGATGGGGTCGTCAGCGGTGAGGAGGATGTAAACATCGCTGGTGAGCGCCTGATGCAACTTGAGCTTGGCCAGAGACCTCTCAAAGTGGTCATCTGATACTTTAGCCAGAACTTCTTCTTCCGTAGGCATGGTAGCCCCATGGTCCAACAGCATCTTTGGAAATTAGGGCGGAAGGGAGTGTGTGTGTGTGTGTGTGTGCGTGCGTGTGCGAGTTTGTGTTCGTGAGAAGGAGCACGGGGAGGGGGTAGATAGTTTATTGGGGGAGCACACAATAGACCTTTTATTATGACTTGAAGCCTGTATCACATTCACTTTCGCGAAGCGTATAGATTCAATGGTCATTGCGCCCGCAGCGGCAACATAGGGCAACATGATGGAAACAATATTGACTACGGTGAAGACGAAATGTTGAGACGGCTACATGGAGACGACAAACGTACATGCCGTAAGAATTCAAAGAAAATGCCCGTAGCTTGAGACATTTTCTATCGCTCCATGGTGTTTTTTTTTTCTTGTATGTTGATAATGATATTATTTTTTTTTTTTTTTTTTGGGGGGGGGGGGGTCAACTCTAACGACAGATTACAAAGGAATCATCACGGCAACAGTATAGGAACAAGGTAAATCGTGAGTGTTGACAAGAAATAAGTACTGTACAAAACTCGAAATATTTTGATGCCGAATTCATTCCCCACTAATCAATGATGACGACACAGACCTAAGTTTCTGTGTTCGATACACAAACTATTACAAGCGCCCATAATAACTGTATGCACTGACCAGCCTATTTCAAGGTGATTCATGAAAAGGGGCCCAAACTGTGGAAAATGTGGAGATGGAATGTGTCAAAGGACCGCCTCACCTTTATCGCCTTTAAATCATCCATCCGCGTGGCAAGTTTGAGTGGCGTGGTGCATGCTGGGAATTCTTGGGTCACTGCGAACTGATTCACAACGCTTGACGTCTTTTATGTTGGCATGACAACGGTAGAAAGATTGAAAAACAAAAACAAAGAGGATTGGAAAGAATGGCAGGGACATGATTGTGCGTGTAATTATACAATAACATGATTGGTTCACAATTCCACTCAACTCAAAGGTTATAGAATATGAATAGAACACTGAATCAGCAAGGATGTGAGACAAAATTCACCTCCCTGCTTATGAATCAGTCACACACATATAGCTCAATCGCCATTTTGCTGTTCAGTTGCTGAAATTGTTTTGAAAAGTTATAAAAAGAGAGTTGGACGAGAGAAATATTGCTTTTAAAGACAAGTTGACTAAAACATATGTTTGATTGAGCAAATGATGCAATTTCAGTAGAACACATCAGAGAAAATTTGAGGAAAATCGAAGAATTCTTTGATAGTTATGAATTCTTAAGGTTATAGTGCTGGATAAGAACCCACTAGAGTGTGTGATGGCATTATATTATTATGTATATCATGATAATATTGGGTGTATAACGTTAGACAGAGAATTCCATAAATTTTTTTTTAATTAAACTATACCTGTATATACTCGATTTGTTACTGACACAGATATGTCAAGGGTAAGCTTTTCCCAACTGCTTTCTAAAAGAGGCGCGTCATAACAATGTCATAATGCTCTTTCATCACGCCAGAAAAGTAAATATTATGATGAATTTTCTTAATATTTGTTTCTTTTCAACGTTCTCCGTATGTGATATCCCAGAATGTAGTAATCTTCTTATCCTACAGATATGAAATAGAATAAAAATCCATAACTTTTGAACTGATTGTCCGATTTTATTCAAATTTTCACGAATGCGTTCTACTAAGATTGCTGCAAACAATCAATCCAAACATTCACTTGGATGAACTTGTTCGTTAAGTTTGATGGGTGGTGAAAGTACTAAAAAGGTCTCGGTTAAGAGCAAAGTCAGGATCATTACGGCCCAAAGTTCCACATAGATGTGGTTCTCTTACCAGGTCTTCGCCCGGGCTTTGGGTGTGAATTAGGATCTCCTCCACCGCTTCCAAGTTTCGGCACTCAAGAGCGTGCAGGAGGGCGTCGTCCAGAGGTACATCCATGTCTAACAGAAATTTCAGGGACTCTGTTTTCGGATAAATTGATTGGATAGAAAGTTTATCGTTTCTCATTGTTGGTTTCTATGTTTGTTTGCTTGTATTTTGTTTGTTTGTTTGTTTGCATGTATGTTTCCTAGTACATTGTAACATGAGTAAGTGTCATTGTTGGTTGTTACCTTGCCTTTTCGTTCTTCGGTAGATGTGGTATACTTTGTCGGAAGTCAGGGTGAAATTCTTTGATGTGAATCTTTAAAAAAAAATCTCTGTGGGCTATTAACAAAGTAGTCCTATACGATTACCCTAAACTTCTTTTTAAAAGGGTCATCATTAACTGATACAAATCTTTTGCCCTTTAAGTGCGTATGTAAACAAATAACAATATAATCGGAACTATGATATTTTTCATTAGACAAGCTGAAGATTTGAACAGCTTTATTTTTGAAATCCTGCTGCCGATGAGTTCGCAAAAGGCATTCAGTTGTTTTTTTTTTAGGGCATATACATGTTTGAGTCGTTTTAAAAGTCAGTGACTTTTTGCTGAGAAATTGAAGCTCTGATTTGAAATCTTTATAATGAAAGAAACAATTTATTTTAAAATGAGTACCCCCATCAAAAATAGAATTTATGCAGATCGAATTTGTATTCTTCCTGGAATGGCGTTTACGCAGTGTCTTTATGAAAAATGAGACATAATGATTTATTATTTTACCACTACGCAGGGCTCCACACTAACTTTTATTTTTGGTGGCCCAAAGGCAAACATCCGACCTTTTTTGGTGGCCCGATCAGGCCACCAAATTCTTCATTTCTGAAATTTTGGTGGCCCGACGTGCGTTTTTGGTGGCCCCGGGCCACCGGGCCACCGTTAGTGTCGAGCCCTGCATTACGTCACAAATATTTCAAGCATTTCATTTCAGAATGACATCATTTTTAATTCATTGTTATATTTGTGTTTTATATATGTTATTTATGTTTGCACTGCGCTACATATATAATAAAGTCTCTCTTTTCTTGGAAATTGCTTATCATTCAATATATCATTGATTTAAAAAAAAATCGCAGGATCTTTGTACTTTAATAAGCTCTGAAATATAAGAACGACTAAACAGACATTATGATTTAAACAGAGAGAGGTCCATACGCTTTTAAAGCGAAGTTCAAAGCAGTTGGGAGTTATGAATATAATTTAAAAATCACAGTTATGAATATGAGCATTACTCGGATTTTTTTTTCTCCGAAGACGAGTGGCACATTAACGAGAAACATCGAGGAAGTTCTACCCTTTCTCTCTCCCCCCCCCATAATCCTCTCTAACTATCTCATAGATACAAGCTCTAGCCAGAACTGTCTTCAACTGAAGTGTTTGATGGCAAAACGGCTTAAACGCCATTTTCAGATGATATTCAAACATTTAAAAGCGTAAGTCCATAATAAGATAAAGCAAAATAAAACCCTTCCAATGATATCTCACTTGTTGCATTACAAGAAATATTCTGGAAGTTATGATTAAAACATCCTATATCTTCCTATTATTTTCTTTGTTGTTTACAAGCTTAATCGCAAGATCAAAATTAATTGACGAGAAAGAAACTTGATAGGTCATTTTGCGACCAACCTATACAATTACACATTGTATCTTCCCTTAAGGGCAACGCATGATGTCTGCAATATCCCTGCTTCTTTCATCGAATGTTTTTTTTTTATTTTTTATCTGAAATACCCTTCACTACCCCCATTACATCATGAGTATCATGTGTACCCTTCTTTTATTCCGGTTCACCTCATTAGACATTAAGGCCTATAGAGCCAAACATGCCTGTCATTTGATAGGATTGCAGAGTATACGGAATGGTATACAATCATGTACTATTGGTAAAGATGAGGATTTAGCTTTTGATCCCACTTTTTTTTTTGGGGGGGGGAGGGGGGAGATCCGTAGAAACCACTTTATGAAATATTTAAGAGCATACAATTCTATGAGGAATTCAAATTCTATTCTATTATTTTGACTCCATAAGCCTTCTCTATGTCTGTTACAATGATATTTTACAGCTGAGTGCAATCAAAGATATGTGTTCTACATCAGACGAAGGGTTGATATTTCCATTGCTTTTCTCATCCCGTTCTTGGAAGTACGTTGAAGTGTTACGTAACATGACGACGATGGCCGCGGTGGTGGTGGTGGTAGTGTTCCTACGTGTATGTGGTACAGTCGAGCATTGCAAGCTATATGCTGGTAGTATTGTTTCGGGGACCAACTCGAGCTGAAAGGTATCAGTTTGCCATAATTAAGGTTAACCATATTTCATTTACCTTTACCATGCTCATTGTCTCAGAAAATGCGGGCTACATGTTGTTGCAGGTCACTTGTGGTTCATAAACACTTAACAGTATGGTAAGCCAGTTGGCAAATAGCTCATGCGCACATATTGGTGTAAAATACCTTTCTTCTTTTTTTTTTTCTCAGTTAGGCATTTCAGTCGTTTTCAAAATGACATAATACATTGTTTACGCGTAAGCTTATCCAACGCAGCAATAAATGGAGTTCATGTTCAAACAAAGAATGTGTTTGCGTAGATCATCAGTCCGCTTAATAACACCTGGGGAAGCATCGATCTCATACATTGGATGCAGTAACAAACTTTCTTTATCAATATTGCCGATTACAATGTTTTTAATGAAAGCTTTTAATTATTGCTGTCATGCAAATTTGCAGGCAAGCGTCATCAGTTAGGGAGACATGAATATTTTTGCCTACATCGCAAATGCTTTATCTCAGTGAATAAGTAAAAAACCAACATGTCTGTTGGTCCAAAAGACCTCTATTCTCCTCATAATACGCAAAGTACGTAGATACTTTCAACAGGGAAAACGAACTATCTGGCACTCTCCTCACCAATCTCGAGGCCAGTATACTTACTGGCCGATAGTAAACACTATCATGATTTAAAATGAAATACGAAGAAGCAAAAACCAAAACAATAAAAAAACAAAAAACAAAAACGGAATATATGTATACACAATAATAGTTGAAGATTGCTTTATACACACACACACAAAACATTCTTTTTCTATTTTCGTTTTCTACATTTCCTTTATTTCATGTCGGCCGACTACATGTCTCTTTTGGGGAATCAAAATTTCAAATTTAATGATTGGCTCCAATGTGCCACAAGAAAAAAAAAAAGGTTAGTGTGGAAGATGACAAATTATAATGTATTTGCAAAAGCAATCACACTAGCCACAGTTGTGTACTAGCTTGACGCAAAAAATAACATGTCTAGAATTAAGATAATGGTAACGTAATAATAACAAAGGTAATGATAGTGCTGCCATACAACAAAGGAAACTGAAAGTCCTCGCATCCACCTGTGGCTTGTCATACCCACTGACGGACATTGCTGTAACAAGCAGTAATGAATAAATCCAGACAATTTATTTTCCAGTAAAATCTCATTTGCTGCAGAATTAAGAGCCACTTTTTTGTGCTGTGACTTGATTTTTCATTCTGATATTATGGCATTACAAATCCTCCTTCTTACACAGAAAATAATCGCATTGCTTTTGGTTTTTGTTTTGTTTTATTTTGTTTTCGTTACATCTTTGGAGATGCGTGGGTATCAAGTTGAATAGTTATTACGAAAAAAGAAAAAAAAAATAACTATACCGACTTGGTTGGCGTAGATAGCTGCCAAAAGTCCCCGGCTCCACAGGGCTGCCGAGACGCTGCCGTTACGGGGGTCGGTCATCAGCGATTTCATCTCCTCCACACGGCCGCTTCGCGCTGCCCGTAGGAATGCGCACTTCAGCTTGTCCAGTTTCTGGATCCCAGGTTGATTATCCGAGATAAAGCTATCCATGTTACAACGATTAAGAAACGTAGATCAAGTTCAGTTCAAGAATCAGTGTTTAATATCAAATATGAAACAAAGCTGAAAATGGTTCATCATCATTTTCTCTTTACTTCAGTAGTGACACACCAAGATCAACTTCAAATATACGTATAGCGCTTATGTCAAATGAATTACAACCACACCCCCATATGATATGAGCTTTAACGGTCAACATAACTACCATTAGATTATGAAGAAGGTCGATGAACTTTCCCTCGGTCAGGCATACGCACCCACTACTCGACTTTGCCTAGACTAAATTAACTTCTGTACAACCAAGACAATGCGTAGGTCAGTTTCTGCACTGTTCCTCATATGCCTTCAAAGATTTAACATTTTCGCATGTAACATATTCTTGATCTAACATGTCTAATAGATACTTTTATGACTTTTTGAAGATAACCATTTTGTCACGCGTCTATTCTCTTCCAAGCAGAGTATAGCATTTGGTATTTGTACCATGTCTGTATAGAAACTTCCCAGTTAGCCCCATCCCCAATCTCCCATCGCAGCCAGCCTATCCACGTACAACTATTTTACCACAAGTTATGAACAATAACTCGACCGAAAGTATCCATTTCCAACGTGTCCAATAAGATTAATCAATCTTAAGTGCATGTACATAAAATTTTCTGAATATAAAACAAATCGCAATTTCAATCCCAACACGCCTTACATATATATATATATATATATATATATATATATATATATATATATATATCTCCATGAATGCATATTTTGATATATGAATGCATATTTTGATATAATTGGGCCGTGACGCGAGAAAAGGGCCCTTAGGGCATTATATACCGAAAATGAGTTTTCACCTCCATATTGTAGAAGAAACTCTGACGTATTTGGATATGCAAACCTTTGTCTGAAATTCCACGCGTAAATGCTCTAATTACGACATTCAAAACAGTATGTTTTGCCCAAATCCTGTCACTTTTTGATGCGTCTATGCATTTCCGAGTAGTTAGCTAGTTGATCTTTTTTGCGCGTATTGCTTTGTTAAACTTCCGCGCCGTTTTCTAGCGTTTGCGCGCAGTGCCGCTAAGGGCCCTTTTCTCGCGTCACGGCCCAATATTCAAAATAAATTCTGCATTTTAAGTTTGAGGTATCATATTTCTCTTTAATATTCAAGCATTATCTTCATTGAATGAGACATCATAAGAAAGCCAGGCCCTGATTAATTATCTTCAAAATGACAACTCATTTGCCATGATTGAGTGTTCCTGGAATGGGCAAAACAGCCGAGTATTGGGACAATTCAAAAGAGAAAGTTGCGACAATTCTGTTATTGATGAAAAAAGTGTGATCACTTTCAAAAACGCATTTCCTTAACATTGTTTGGTAAACCATTATGTTTAATTTTGATATGCGGGTAGGTCATCTACTGCAGTTTTTAACTCATGGATGAAGCTTGGAATCTAATGATCGATAATCTCACAATGCATTCTTTTCAAGCACATGCCTTCCCTGAAAATACAAAGTAAATAGGGATGTTTTGTTTTACATAACACGTTTGCTTCATTTTGCAACATTTCACATTTGACCTTTCCTCATACTCAATCGTATACTGTGTGTTCCCTGAATGCATTTGTATTATAAAGTTTATAAAACAAGTGAGTTGGCATTGTAAAGAAAATGGATCAAGCTTTCTTATGATGTCATATTTGAATGATATGATGTAGTTTTCAGGTAAATATGATATATCAAACTGGATTACAGATCGTATTTTACCCAACCTGTGTACATCGTCTGCTCACCTTATAACCTTAGAAACAAATCATATACAACCAAATAATCAGTGGCCAATGTTTGTGTAGTGAATTTAAAGGCTGTAAGTAAATGTATTTGAGCATAACTGATAATAATCTCGGTCGTTATTATACAATTTGAATAGCTCAGGAATATATATATATATATATATATATATATATATATATACATATACTTTTGTATCTGTTGATTCAGAAATAAATTGGTTTTTGTGTTCATCTCACTGATTTATATGATTTTATTGTTTAATTAACTAATTAATTAATTAAGGTTATTTTCATTTTTTATTTATTTATTTATTCATTTATTCATTCATTCTTTCATTCATTCATTTACCATTATTTCTTTTTTCTTTTTGCTGAACTGGCCAGAGAGACTCAAAGTTGGTCGAACATCCTTGATGCTCTCACTGTGATACTTGGCATGGCCCAGGGATGTGCTTTTACTTAATATCCGTTTTATTTTCGTATTATACTTATAAATTTGTGGAAGAGGCGAGTGTTTGATTATGATTATGCGGATGACGCAGTGATTTCAGGGCATTCTACATTAAAACGATGTGGATAGTCATGCTTTAGAAATTGACTGATTATAGGTAAGTGGTGGGTTTCGCATTATTTTTATTTTGAATGGGAAGACAATGTAAGAAGAGATAGATTTCAGGAACTTTTTTTTTTAATGTGTCATTTTTAATTCACGGCAGCCCCGCACAAAGATATCAGGAAGAATGCCTCGCTTTATTCAGGACAGCTCTTCACACCCTTTGTGCGGTTATCAGTATATAATTTGAACACATTTTGAATCTTATTCTGCCCTCGCACACAGCGTACTTGATTTAGAAGTTTTTTTTTTTCTTCTTATTTTGTCCCGGATTTAATTCATATATATAGTAATGACAAATATACATATGCGTAGCTTTGGGAGGCGGGAGGGGGAAGTCAGATTATATCAGTTGATAGTACAGTTGGTTTTTTTTTTTTTTTGGTAAGGTGGGATATAAACTTATGATTTATCTATTTATCTTTTTACATTTCAGGAAAGAATGTTAATGAATACTGTAAATTATAAGCTAGTACATAGTACTAGTACATAGTAAATAGTACAGACTTAATATGTCAATAGTCATCGAGTCATTTGTAATTGTCGGTTCAATGTATGACGTTGAAAGGGGGTTGATATGATACTGTATTATATCGATATGTTTCAGTTTATGGTGTAGTTTGTGTAATGTCTTTGAATTACCTATAGGTACTTTGGGTGTATTTTTATGTATTTTATGTAGGCCCTATATGTATTGTAATATCCAACATACGAAAAATTCCATGGTGGAAAATAAAGTAAAGCAATCAATCCATCCAGCCATCCAGCCAGCCAGCCAGCAATCAATCAAGCAATCAATCATGTTGTTGGAGTTTAAATGTGCACTATCTGCAAACACGATGGTCCGTGCGCAACATCCACTCTAACGACTGCAAGGCACTGCATGGCATGAATCAAATCATTATCATTGTTGTGTTCTCTTCAGATTGGCAATGGGCTTAATGGCTTTCAGAAAATGTGCTCTACTCTCCATTGGCCAACAATAACACTTCAAATAATTACTAGCTGGTAACATCCATTTTCATGACAATACTTTGGGCTATTTTCAAAATATGGGGGGGGGGGGGAACTTCATAGATCTCGAACAAAATACCACCCCTATATTCATTAAAAAAGTTGTTTGTTTTTGCTGGTGCCCCCTCACCTTACCCCTCTCCTACCCCTAGTGCACCTCATGCAGGCCTACTCAACACTCATACAAAGACAAGGATGCTGATATCCTAAGCAGACATAATCACTATATAATCAGCACACCAGTAACAAGTTGGACAAAATAAGTACACACATCCCTTGAAATAATCATCTGCACGAAAATGTAATCATTTTTTTTTTCTCATAACAGTTGTACATTAATGTCTTTTACGTTTTATCATGTCAAAAATGTGAAATCACTTCTGACAAATGCACAGGTCACTGCCAAGTGTGGGTAGCAATTTAAAAGAGAAAAACAAAACAAGTGAAAACCTTCCCTTAAAATGTCATAAAATTTGAACATCACACAAAACTTCTAGGAGTAAATATACAAGGAATATCCATATCAATACCAATATATACCAAAAATTATTCTCAAGGACAAAGAAAGGAGAAAACAAAATGTAAATCAAAAAATTTCATAATTTCTCTTTTCCTGCTCTTTAGCAGACAATAGTCACCATTTCTCCAAAATCGACACACACACAAAAAAATGTAACTCTTAACCATACAAGAGAATGATGAAATAACTGAAAAGCAACTGAGAAATACAAGTAATATCACCAAAAGTATTGGCCGACTAATGCAAGAGTAAAGTTATCAAATTTTTATCTAACAATGAGGAATACACGATGGAGGATTGTAACTTAAGCTCTCCCTTATGATATTAATTCTTCTGCCCCCTGCTCACTTCCAAGAAAGAAAATGACAATTTGTTTTTATACCCTTTGTACAGAAAAAAAAAAGGTGGAAAAAAGTCTGAAATTTCTGCAGTATGATTTCAAGGGATGCACATTAAGATTAGTTATTTATGTAACTTTGTCGAACTAAAATTTACTAGCAGAAGATTCAGAAGACTAAATTAATTTCTTGGATTTATTGACTGACAACAGAATCAGCATACATAAATGAAAAGAAAAATATGCAAATGCATTCTTCAAAATTGATGCTCTCTTGTTGAATAGACGGTACGATTTGCCTTTCAATGCAACATTAATGTCATGCCTTTTTGAGGACTGAAGAAACAATGAACTATGTGAAAATAAGAAACACTTCATTATAGAATCCCTTGAAGATAGAACACAGGTCACCACGCACAATGCAATGCATACTTTCCTCTCTGATTTTGTTGCAAAGCTATTTGCTTTACACTCTGTAAGACACAGACAGTACTGCCCAATCACAGGACAGAGATTCAACCCCAAGAATGAAGTTTTTAAACAAGCTAGTTCACAACGGAGGCTTACACTCTTTACTTTATGGTGAAAAGCTATCAAAAGCCTTTGACAAAAAAAAAAAAAGAAAGATACAACACCTATCATGACTACCCATCTTCAATAGCCTAACTTACACAAAACTGAAACATACAAACTAAAGCAATTTGAGTGTCAGTCAGTTGACTGAGTTGCCTGGGCTTCTAATAAAATCACTGTACATGCTGTCCATGTACATGGCCCCTTCATTTTGTTTTGATGAAGTCCAGTGAACTTGACAACTGACCTTAGATTCACTCTAAATCTCTTCTGCACAAAAACAGTGTTCTTCTCAATTTCACCAAATATGATTATCATTGGACTAACCTTACATATGGAATGTGTGGCTAAAAAAAGATATTTAAACTGTTTATTGGTGGCCTTTGATGTAGACCACTGACTGTATGCTCCTGTCATTTTAAGTAATTAATATTTTATTGATCTCAAGCAACTAATGAATTCGAATTATTTCTTATCTTCTTAATTGATAATTACCATCGGAGATTCCCAGCCATAGTTTTGACTGGAAAATCAAATTTGTAATTAATTTACGGTGAATATTGACCATAGACCCTGAGGCATTTTGCCCCAAATCCACCTAGTGCATCTACACCTCATGTAGTATATAAGGGCCAAGTGCAAAGTAAATCAACTGCTTGCTTTTTCTTACATCGCAACTACGAGTGCTGGGTGGGACGGACGGATGGACACCACCTCCCAAAACAACATGCATTGGGCACCCTTTGGGGGTGGATGTATAAGAAATGAAAAAACAAAAACAAAAAACAAATAAACAAAACAATTTTTGAAATTTATCTGTCCGAGGAGAGGAGCAGCAAATGTTACAAATACAGCTGGAGGACAGATAGAATATGCCATATATTTAGCGAGTCTAATTTTTCACGAATCGGGACTCCCCGACAATTCTGCGAGTGGTTAGATTCGCGATTGTGGACTACAGTACCAACAGGAGAAATGTATGTGTGCACGTCACATTTATCTCGAAATGAGAGTTAATATTTTCGCACGTTATAAAATGTGCAAATAGCAGCCCACTATCAAAATTCGTGAAAATAAAAACCTGGCGAAATATTTGGCGTATACAGTAGTACTCTAGCTTGTACCCAACCCGAGGAATGAGGATACGCTTCCACACTGACGTATTTCAGTCACATTATTGTCTCACTGAGCGCGTGTCAACATCCCTGAACGTTCTTGCATCTTGTGTTACTGCGCTACAACTGGATGAGTCAGCTAATTCGTTTTTACTTCCTTAAATAACATGATACAAATTTGACATTTCCTTTTTCACCTCCTGTGCTTTCAAGAAATGATGCAACGAAACAAAAGAATCAGTCTTAAGTCATCTAGCCTTAAATAGATTCCAAAAATTGCTCAAAATACAAAATAATACACATCTAAATCTTATTCATATACAAAAAAAAAAGAAAAGATTTTACCACTGTAAATACAATGATTTCATGTGCAAATTCCATTCTCATCACATATATATTTTTTCTTTTATAATTTCTTCTTGTTTGCCACAAACAACATTAGTACATTTCCAATGAGAGTACTGGTAGAAATATCATAAAGGAGGCATTTAAATCCACTCCAACGCCGTCATAAAACATTCAATTTCAGATCATGCTCAGCATAAATCTTGATGCGAAGCTACGATCATCATATCATTCTATCTTCACTATCTTATATTAACAGTACCATTATTTATCTCATTTATCTCTCACCCAACACCAGCGAAAAGAGAAGTTCATCACTAAAAATATTTGGTGCATAAAGTGATACAAAGTTATGACACCCTTAACTGCAAGTACGTGAAGAAATAAGACAACAGTTGGGCAACATCTAACATAATATATTTTTGGCTGAGAACAAGAAGGGAGTTACTGCAATTTTGGGGGTATTGAATTATTGGTATCACATTGTAGAGCTCCATCTCATCTACATTATGGTTTTAATTTGAATTTATTTTCATTTTCAGTAAAATGTTAAACAAATCAAAATCACAAGGGCACTACTTTACCTGACATTTGGAACAATGCATATAAATCTTCCCACTTTTGATTACATAATGTTTTCATTTCAGGAAAATTGATTATTTCACGTTTATTTACCCTCAAATCTAAGAGCGCAATAGTGCCCTTCTGGCTCTCAGCCAACATTACGCATGTACTACATTTCTCCATGTGTGTGGCAAATCATTCCTTTCCAGTTTGCCTTCGACCCTTTCTGCACCAGATTCTCAAAACTCCATAGCCATTGCTCATGATGGAATCACAAGTTAATGCAAAAGGGATAGTGGACTATCGGTGGATTGTTCTGAATTGAATCGGTTCTACTATAATAGACCAAGCACCTCTCTGTGTAAACACATGTCCCTTTTTGCATAAATTCATAACTTTTTGCCTATCCATCCTGGGAATACCAGCACAAAAGATAAGATATTGAAATAACTTTGAAAGACTACGACAGTTTTATATGTTAAAGAAAACTCTGAACCAAAGCAAGCTTCCACAATAATACAGAAAACAAAAAACAACAACGAAATGCTGCAATGCTTTAAGAATGATCATTTAAATAATACAATTCTTGGCCTGGACTGTCTAGTTTCAAAGGTACAGTCATACCTGAGATATAACCTATTTCTACTTTTTGTTTTCTCTCAATATTGTTATTTCTGACTATCATTAATCCACCACCAAACGTGCATGAGAAAAATTGTTTCCAAATACAGACATAATTATTTATCTTTTAATAACACTATTCTAGAAGATACTTCATCTAGGGTCGAAAAATGTAGAAGAAGAGCAAAATGCCTGACATTTCCTAGGTTAAATGGTCATCTCTTCCACAAAACCATAATCTTCATTTTGCCAGCATGTTAACAGAAAATGTAAAGAATATAATGCAAATCAAATCAGCCATTCATTGTTTTTACAGTGATGCTAAATTCTACTGACACTTCTCAGTACAAGAAGCTGATGACACAAATAATTGCTGGTATAAACTGAACAGGTACCCCTTCTCCAAAGGCAGATGATTCACATTCACATTCACATTTTCTTTCTTTTTTTTCTTCACCCCTGACCTGCAGCACCATATAACCTCAAGTTTAATACAAAACTTTTGAGGTCTAAGCATTAAAACAATAACAACCAAACAAGTTAAAAATAAAAGAATGAAAATGACATGAATTGTCTACATTCAAAAGATTAAACAAGAGGTCAAACTACGCTTTCCCAATATATTAGTACTGATCAAAGCGCTCTACACTTGATTATCACATCGAAACTAGAAATTAGATTCATTTCTAGCCAAAGACTCAAGGGTGCTTGAAATTTACAGCCCTTTCAAGTACAATGGGCCATTACGCACTGTATTGTTTTTTTTAATTTTACCTAGCAATATTGGCCATATTGCATCATGCTCATGGATATAAATCAGCATTACGTCCTATCTGCATCATTACAGGACAAAAAACAAACAAACATATGACGCAAAAGTAATACACCACATACATTCACAAAGTATTGGAATAAAACAAGTATATATGATATCAACAAGAAAGGCACAGATGTAAGAAACTTGTATGATTTTTTTTTTTCACCAAACACTGGCTCTTCTCCAAACCCTCAGCTCATTTCCATCATACGTTTGAACACACACTTTAAACACAAATATACAATACCACGCAGCATCACACTTTTAATCATAAATGATTTTTCAAAGTTTACTTGGCTTTCTTGTTCAAAGAAACCCCCCAAATCATTCTGTGGGTTGCCATGCTGACATTTGAGATGCCTATTTCATGTGTTGCATTCCGGGGTTCAAAACATTCCTGCCACTTTTTGCACTGAATGAGTTGGAAAATATTTTCAAACATGGGTTCGGCACCTTTGGTTCTCATTGAAGCCAAACATCATTTTGACTTCGGTAGTTTATATCAAGTGGTGGGAAGTCTTTACAAAGATTGTCACGCTACAAACAATTCAGGCCAATGATGAGGGGAAAATGACGATAAAAAATCCCTACTTGTTTTTGAGGACTTTATTTGTTTTTGCCTGACTTGATATGGATGTGAGATCTTCTTAAGTCAATTTAGTTAGCTGAGAATAGGTACATCTAATGGGTGTATCCAACAAATTAATACTTCTCCCCTTTTTCTCTGGATGTGTACAGATATTAACTTCAAGTTAAGTATCATAAAAGAAAATCTAACAAAGGAATGTAAATCCCTTTTTCCTCATGTTTACCCGTCTCAAACTTCTAGGAAATGTAACAATAATATTAACATGGAATTCAATGTACACATTAGCACAAACAAAATTTAATGACCTGATATACTGTAAGTGTTGAACCACCATGATTGATGTGTAAAATCTCTTCCAATTCACTTTATGAGTATAAAATGCTAATAATCTTTAAAAGGGGTAATGCAAAAGGGGTTATTCACAGGGGGGGGGGGGGGGGTGATGAGTCCTGAAGAACAAACAGATCTAGAACTTGTTGAAAACATTGGTGCCTGTGGGATCAGGATGGCTCTGTTTGTTTTTATTCTTTGGGGACATTAAATATCCTGCTACGCCTTTAATTTTCTCTTGGGTATCTCCTCACTCTGGCGTCCGAGGCCGGTGGGACGCCCTCGTGATGGGGGGAGCAGGCAAACTACATGCTGCAAATCTCCGCACGCTTCCCAATCACACACGACAGACCACGCACAGGCAGTGAGACGTGCACCGACAAGAAATCCTTCACGTGCGATTCTGCGAAGAGTGGCGAGGGTCATCTGGACGGACACAAAGAAATCTACCTCAACATGCTCGCGAAAAACCGAAAAAACAGTTAAAAAAACAAACAAACTGCAGGCCTATCTAAAGACTGACTATCAATGGATGATTGCTGGAGAACTCACACTGCTTTTCAACTTTTGACATGTGTTTGCTGTTGAGTCTTGGTTTGGGCTGTCGTAAAGATGTTGGTAATCTCTGAGGGGTACCTCAACAAAGCTTCACACCCGTTTTGGTACAGCTGTATCACCATCTGCCTTTGAAAAATGTGCTGACGGGTGGCTACAACAGTTGGCGGCTGCCAAGAAAAACCCCATGGAATGAACAATGTTGAACAAGCATGTACATCTTACGACATGGGCGTCATCAAACACTCGACTTTGGATCGAGAGGCGAGGGACATCGTGCGCTACATAAATACACACAATACCCTCAGCTAGTATTGTAAGAGGATGACTCAAGATGATTCACAGTATAACAAAGATAGAACTGCTGCATAGTGAGACTGGTATCTCAGTAATGTTCCAACTTGTCATCATCAAAAAATCTCACACACACTCACTGCTGCTCTCAGTCAAACATTCCACATTCGTCTACACTTAATGTTACATCATCAACTCCCCCTCAAATCCCTAGCTGAGGCAGGATTCATTCATTCGGGACATGAACAGACTAAAATGTGCAAGGAGTACAGAAAAAAAGGGACGATGATCATCCCCTGAGGATTAACTATTATCGAGATGGTGTTAGAGCTCCAGAAAGTTCATCTCTCATCATCTTCCAGTACGTTTCCATGGTAACGTGATGCATTCTACCTTTACATCTCTCCATGTTATCTCCATGTCATCTCATCACATTTGTATCCACATTATGAGGCTTGAGCCACTGGTGTGATACTGTACTCCCACAAGTCACATAGTGCTGCATCTTTTGTGTGTGCGTGTGTGTGTGTGTGTGTGTGTGTGTGTGTGTGTGTGTGTGTGTGTGTTTCTTTTCTTTCTTTTTTTTAATGAGTTGATCTTATGGACTAAAGCTTGGCAATATCTGCAACTACAGTCAAACCTGCCTTTGAGGCCACCTGTCTAGAGAGGCCACCTGCCGCATCTGGTCACTAAAAGCAATTGCCAATATTAATAGAGGCCTTGTCTATAAGGGCTGCTTTTTTTCATCTCCCGTGGGTGGCTGCTACAGACATGTTTGACTGTACCTACTGAGTAGTCACATGACATCCAAAACTCTCCTTTTGCCATCCCCCTCCTCCAATAATTAGCAAAGACAAACAATTCTACATCTTTCTCATCTGACATAAAATGAACCCGGTTGAGCTATCTTCTGGAGGAAGGGCTCCTTCACATCTTGTTATACCTGTTCTTTTGAGAACAATTTTCTAATGTATAATTAAACGTTCTATCCATGTAAGACCTGTACTTAGCCTCTTCAGAAACCCATCTGTCTTTTCTCTATTTGTGTTGTCATTATAAGAGTCAGCAGTTCGTGGAACATGAAACAAAATCAGACGTTCATTTTCACTGTCACCGTCGCTTCTTGCACTTCACAGCCCTCTATCTTTGCTTCACATGCTCTCTCCCTCTGATTCATTGATGATTCCAATGACTATCCAGCTTTTGTATCCCCCGTAAAACTTCAGGTGAGATGTGCATGTTATTGTCGAGGGACTCCCACTCACTAGCTGCAACCTGTAGCATGCCACACCACATACTTGGCACATGTTTCAATGACACCGAGAGTGTTCAGAGAATTTGACGCGTCCCCGGGAGGCGTGGCTGCTACCGGCCGCCGGCGGTCATGGAGATGTCCAGCAATTCCCACTGTTGCCCCGCCGACCCATTGCACTTGCCCAGCGTAGGGACATCCTTTCCTGGGTTGGCCTTCTCTAGGCAGTAGCCACTGGGGCTGTGGACGAAGGTCTTGGTCTGAGCGAACGAGGAAAAGAAGAGAAAGAACCATGTTTGACATTGCGGCTACTATGACATCAGCAATCATAGAAAGATTTGATCTGATTTTGATTTGACAAGATCTTTGCATTTTTTTCCCCATACAAACAGGAAGACACACAGTCTTTTACCCCATTTATACACAGCATTAGAAGTGGTAGAATCTCTATTTGAACAGACAAAGTAGCTCTGAAGCGCTCTAACATTATTCCCCCTGTTGAGACTAGGTTCAGTAGTGCTCCTGCGGCCTGTTGCATAAAACTTTTTACCTGAGAAAAGCTCAGGTTGATTTTAAACAGAGTTTGATTTTAAGCAGTTTTTCCTGTGTTAAAGTCAATGGCAGCATCATACCAACCTCAGTTTTCTATTCTTACCAGAGTTTTATCAGGTTAAATGATGTCTGTAACCAGGCCCCTCAAGTGTTCTAAAGTCTGTATAAATGGTCACTAATGTTTTGGGAACTCCAGAAATGGCATGCAGCACATGCTGAACGTTTAGTTATATGTTTGAATTTCCCGCGACTGCAAAGTTTGTTTTTATTTTTTACGATAGTTATGCCTCTCTCTCAACCACTTTGTGTGTGGTCTCGACGAGCGGCTACGCTCTGTATGAACAAACTCAAAGAGGCATAAGTCAAAATGCTTCAGGAGTACTCCTGTGCCCAACTTTGTGTATACAATGTAGATGGGGTATTGGACACATAGCTCCTGTACACAGGATTGTTACAAAGAGTGAAATGTGTGTGGCATCTCATGAAGCACTCCCTGGTTTAGCAGTGCACAATGATGCCCTCAGTGACCAAATGAGCGAAGGCATCGAGATAAAACAACCCAATAACTTTAAATTTTATGGCAGTGCCCAGAAAACGGTGTGTGTTCCCATCTTTGTGGGATGCACTCATACTGTGGGAATTGTGTAAAATCTCAAGGAGAACCACCCATAGGTCATCAGCTCATCATGTCTCACCTCTTCCTTGTAAATCCACTCCTGGTTGCCGTGTTTGCCGTGGCACTTGATCATCGTCACATCCTTGTAGTGTGAGTTCGCCGAGGCGTCCAGGCAAAGATCATCGTGTTTAATCTCATTCTGTTTGGTGATGGCAAATATCTGCAGGATGATAAATTGGAGAGAGAAATATATCACATATACAACGCTGGATTCAACATATGAGAGACAGTGTTTTGAAAATATGTATTGAACATTGTCAGCAGTAAAGCATGGATTGAATGGGATAGAATATTGTTGGGAACATTAAGGAGACATGAATTTGTCTCCTTTAGGCCCCATGTCTCCTTTAATAATGTAGTATTTACTAGCCATGTACTGTCATATTATTCATACAGTCATCAAGTCATGTTCAAGCTATTTCAGATGACTGTCATGGGCGGCTTGCCACAAGAAGGAAGTAGAATGGCCTCCTTGCAAAATGTCATGCCATGCAAATTAAATGAAGACCTTTTACAACAGTGGATGCCGGACATCAACCCTCACTTCATGAAATATCAGGCACGATGGAGAGAAAAGACAAAAAAGTGAAAAGGAGAAGGGAAAAAAAAAGGTTAAATAGGTTCAAAAAGAAAAGAAAAGTAGGAGGTAAACCAGGTAAGCAAGAAGGAGCATATTCTGAAGAAAAGGACTGAAGTAAAACATGCAAATATCACAGAAACAGAGAAAAAAACAAACTTATTTCCTTCTTATTTTTTTTTTTTCCTAACATGTGGGTCTATTGCCACATATTTCAGGCATCGCTACACCTCAGCAATGACATAATGGTAAGCCTAAGAAAATGAGATTCTTTGCTGTCTCATAAAAGAAAAAAATATGAAGAGAGAATCAAATTGAATGCATTCTGATTTTGCTGTTTCAGTAGGGCATTTGAGTAAAAATGAAAAAAAAAATGTAATTCAATGTTTTCTCTGAATAAAGCAAAGACATACATGTAGCAAATACAAAAAAAAAAAGAAAAAGAGACAAAAAATGGAACAATTTTGAAAAAGAGAACGAGAACTCTAACAGCTCACAATCCTTTAATTTTTTGTTAATTGCTTTTTTTGTGTGTTTTGTTTGCAATTTTAATGAGACAGTAATCAGATGTGTATGCATGAGCACTTTAGCATGAGGAATCTCATTCAGCAACCTGTAATATATTTGCCATAAGATGGCGCCCTTTGACATTCAGCACAATCGCATGTTTAGCAACTGCAGGAGGTCAGCATCATCCACACGACAGCACAGATGCTCCACAGTAATACTACATCACAGAATGCTGTTTATCCCCAGTGTGAACGCAACCCATGAATCGGATCTCTAAGGTAATGCGTATTATTTTCCATGCACTTTCCCCATGCATGTATCGCCACAAGTAACGACACTTTTAGCAAACTTTTGATAATAAAATTGAAATACTACTTTATGTTACACGTTCATAAACAGACCAGAAAATACATACAGAGAGGAGAAGTTCCAATAAAATCTCACATGAAATAGGAAAGTCATGAAATTTAGGTTTTCATATTTTTATATTAAACAACAACATAACGTAAACAAGATGAGGCGACATCATCACCATACATACTGAAGTTATCAAATAAGAATATCTCTGTGTCAGGGAATACTGTACAAGTTAGGGCCAATATTGCAAGATTGACTTCACTATCACTACAGTAGTAATCTACTTCAAACATGTATCAGCATTCTCTCATATCTCATTTAATTCCTGCTCTCCAAACTTTAAGATGTGCTCAGTTTGAGTTCAGTGAGAGACACCTCTCCAAATTTTCATTCAAGCTATGCTGCTACCATGCCAACATGCATTTTCCATGCTCTGTAAAATTCATGCCTGCGTCCCCGACACTCTAAAACGCTCATTACCGCAGTGTTAGTGAAGCGAGCTTGTCCAATGGACTGTAATAGACAGAGAACAACAACATGAGATACAGACATTGTGACACACTGGAATACACAAAGCTAGTGGAGTAGCATCCCAAGGAGTTTGATTCCAGTTGAAATGCACACACCATGCAAAGTATGGTAAACCAAAATAATTCAGCACTCATTTTTAAAATTCAGCACTCATTTTTGAAATTCATTGTTTTGCCTTTTTGAACAGCTGGCAAAAAAGTTCACTTCCAACTAAAGCTACCATACTTAACACAGTGTCTATCTATCCTACAGCGTATGTATTCATGTATATATAGGAACACATATAATTATGCAAAAATATTTTGCCAAAATCTCATGACTTTAAGAAGCTCCTTGCTTTAAGTGCCCCATCATGATAATGTGAACATGTTCTGACTCTGCCTTTGTACGGTTTTTCCTCTTCTCTGTTTCAAAGGTGAAATGAATTGTGGTTGTCTTGCTCAGGACTGCTACTCAGATGTTATAACAAACAAACAAACAAACAAACAAACTGGTAGAAGGATACTTGCCACTACCAAACTTTATCCTGTAGTTACCAACTTTCTCAAATCAAAATCAAGGATATTCCAAAGAGCAATCTGGAAGATATTTGTCTATCATTTCCAACTCAATGGGCCAAAGTAAAACCCATATCAGGGAGGCTTGTGTATCATAAAACCCACTAGACTTCAGCACCCAATTTAACAACAACAACAACAACAACAACAACAACAACAACAACAACAACAACAACAACAACAACAACAACAGCAGCAGCAGCAGCAGCAGCAGCAACAACAACAACAACAACAACAACAAAACAGCAACAGCAGCAGCAGCAGCAGCAGCAGTAGTAGGAGCAACAACAACAGCAACAGCAGCAGCAGCAGCAGCAGTAGTAGGAGCAACAACAACAGCAACAGCAGCAGCAACAGCAACAGCAGCAGCAACAACAACAGCAACAGCAGCAGCAACAACAGCAACAGCAGCAGCAACAACAACAGCAAGACCAACAACAATTACAACAACAACAACAACAAAATAGCGGAAGCAGAAAGAATTGATGCCTTTACAGTAATGAAGCACATCACGCTTTCAAAGTTATGTTTATAACTTACCTTGTGTTGAAGAGAAATGTGATTAAAAGTCTACAAAATTATTTCTCATTTTGAGTGTTGATACATAATAGTGTCTCCTTGCATCGCAATTCATCCTTCCAGTGTTTCTTTTTCCACTCTCAAGGAGTGTAGTCCCATGCATGTATACGTGTGTAAGGTTTATCAGGTGATTCACAGATTTTGAACCCTTCGACTTTCACTATCTTCACTTGTAGGCCGCACCCAGATTCTGCGGTCTAATTTCTTGAGAAAACCCTGCGGTTAATATGCCAAAATTTATGGAATTCTTTTTCCACGGCATGAAGAGAAATTTCAGTTTTCTGGGCGAATACTGCAAAAGTGGATATTTTCATGTGAGTAATTTTTCACGCTCAGCTGGCTGAGATTATGTAGTTTCTCATGTTTTTAATTCTACGGAATCAAGACGTGAACTTCTTGGAACATATAGCAAGCAAAAAAATATTCCTGTGTTTTTATTTTTGCACTAGTTTCTGGTTGTGCGAAATGCATGAAAATTTCAGCAACGCGAAAAATTTCCACTTTTACAGTTCATCAGAATCAGGGTGACTTGGCAGCTCTGTGCATCAGTCGATCCTCTTCCTCCTCCTCCTCCTCCTGGAAGAGACCAGAGATTGGAAGGATGTGGGGAAAGGATGCAGTCCTTACCTGGTTTCCTCCCTGTCCGTGGCAGGAGAAGATTCCCACCTTCTCATTCTCCTTCCTCCCCATGTTGTCAAGGCACTTGTGCGACTCTACGTTGCGGATCTGCAGACGAGGTTGTGAGAGGGTGTTAGGAGAAAGAAAGTAGAAAAAGAAACGGAGACATAGTAAAATGAGCAAAGTTTTCCTTACACATTAGTGCTTGTTATAAGGTTGCTTTAATTTCTTAATGCTGCCCACACTCATAATATATCCTGCTTATCTAAATCAACATTCTTTACTAATATTCTAGATAAGCTTGCACACTACATGACACAAGGAACATTTTTTTTTTTTTTTTGGTCATGTCTTGAAGAAAACAAAATATCATTAATAGTCAAATCAAAATCATGATATAAGAGCAAATGACTCATCATGCATTTGTATATGACAGGTGATAAGCATTCCTATTGTAGATCAAAATTTAATGTTTCCTCTTGCACATATTGTGATTAACTAAAGAAGAACAAAATGTGGGGTGGAGCAATATATAAATTCAAGGCGGCTAACCCACTAAAGTGACCGTTAAAATGACCGCTGAATTTGACATTAGCGCTGCTCGGCACCACAGCACTGTAACTCTATAACTGGCCTCCCTTTAGCAAGCAGTGAAAGGGAACACCTGCTATAGTAGAGTTAAAGGTGTTGCCAATTTACCCAATTAATGATTGCACAGGTTTTTTTATCTAATGTACACTTCTTTTTTTTGGGGGGGGGGGGGGTGGTTGAGTAGGTGGGGAGGATGAGCAGGGGATGGGGTACAGAAAAGGTATATTGTGGTGAAGGGTGGGAGAGGTTGATGCTAATTCTGATGGGTTGGTCCTGGTGATGGAGGATGTTTTTAATGAATTCTCCATGACTGATTGCCGACAGCCTATTTTGTGATTGGAGAGTTGATGAGTTGATCATGTGACATGACACCATCAAAACATCAGGTGACCACGAGACCAAGATGCAGCAATGTGTAGTAGGAGTAAGTGCAACACTAAGCCTGTGTCAGTGTTTGAATAAACATCTTCTGTAAATATTCCTCGAAGCAACTGATTTCCGGAGAATTTGTAATTAGTGACTGGAAAGAAGGTCACTCCTAACATCAATAGCTGACTTGGAAATCCCATCAAATATCACAAGTATGGTCTGGAGTAGTGCATATAGAAATACCTGTTAGATAGAATTTGAATACAAGGAAAAGTAGAAATTACGCGTTGCGTAATATATGTCCCCGCCGGAAGTAGCATTTAGTAGCAAAATGTACAATATAGGTAAAAAGATGAAGGTCAAAGAAGTCAAAGGTCAAAATTCTATGTAGAAGTTTTGAAGCCCTCACCTAGTGCCATCACATAAAGCAAACGGAATCAAAATCGGGTTAGAAATGGCGAAGGAGTAGCATTTTGTAGCCAATGTACAATATAGGTTAAAAAATCAAGGTCAAAGGTCAAAGAATTCAAAGGTCAAAATTCTGTGTAGAAGTTTTGAAGCCCTCACCTAGTGCCATCACTTAAAGCAAACGGAATTGAAATCGGGTTACAAATGGCAAAGGAGTAGCATTTTGTAGCAAAATGTACAATATAGGTCAAAAATCAAGGTCAAAGGTCAAAGAAGTCAAAGGTCAAAATTCTGTGTAGAAGTTTTGAAGCCCTCACCTAGTGCCATCACATAAAGCAAACGGAATCAAAATCGGGTTAGAAATGGCGAAGGAGTAGCATTTTGTAGGCAATGTACAATATACAGTGTAGGTCAAAAATCAAGGTCAAAGGTCAAAGAAGTCAAAGGTCAAAATTCTGTGTAGAAGTTTTGAAGCCCTCACCTAGTGCAATCACTTAAAGCAAATGGAATTGAAATCGGGTTACAAATGGCAAAGGAGTAGCATTTTGTAGCAAAATGTACAATATAGGTCAAAAATCAAGGTCAAAGGTCAAAGAAGTCAAAGGTCAAAATTCTGTGTAGAAGTTGTGAAGCCCTCACCTAGTGCCATCATATAAAGCAAACGGAATCAAAATCGGGTTAGAAATGGCGAAGGAGTAACATTTTGAAGCAAAATGTACAATATAGGTCAAAGGTCAAGGTCAAAGGTCACAATTGAAATTCTGTATAGAAGTTTCAAAGCTCCCATGTAGTGCTATCATATAAAGCAAACAGAATCAAAATCGGGTTAGAAATGGCGAAGGAGTAGCATTTTGAACATTTTGATCACACACGGACGCACACACGGACGGACACACGGACGTACACACGGACAAACGGACGGACACACACACGTACGGAGCCCGTTTCATAGTCCCCTGCTCGAACTCGTTCGGCGGGGACAATAATGAATCTGAATCTTCCAAAAAGAAATTCAACATGGTTCTGCATCATATTAAAGTGCCACTATACCAATGCAACAGAATTACTTATGTTTTTATGCAGTGTGTGAAAAAGTCAAAGCACAGAAAAAGGGTCTAATTGTTTTGATCATGGAATTGAATATTTGCATAACACAGGAAAAACAAATGCCATCTCGACAAACGATATCTTGTGCAAAAAAAAAAAAAAAAAAATCACAGAAAAGGGGACGCGTAGCACAAGAAGGAGCTCGGGATGAAACAGCAGGGAATCAAAGAAAACAAGGAAGGAGAAGAAGAATATCACGAAGAACAATGTGGTTATGAATGAAAACAGAAGTAAAGAGGAAGTGGAATGCTAAGGATATAAAGACACACAAATAATAAGAGGGCTGAGAGTATGATGTTTTAGCACAGGAAACACTTGTTATGATACACAGAAAAATAACCACAAATAGTCGGAATGCGAGGCAAGTCAAGCTTAACATGGAAACAAAGTTTTGTCTTTCTATAATGGCTAATCCCTCTCAGAAATATTGTGACAAACAATAGACGCTCCTGATACTACAAACAAACAGAATACTGGAAAATGTACAGAAACTTGGTCAGGTTCTGTACAAACAATTATAATGGAGGGATTTCAAATCCGGTATAGCATGGGTTAAGGGTTCCATGACATTTGATCCCACGACAATTACTCCCATGAAATATTTGCACGCTAGGCCAAACATAAATTCTACCCTCAAACATAACCCTAACCATAATCCTCACATCAAACTGAACTTAAAATCCTCTCACAATCCAAACCCTAACCCTAGGTCCTTGGGGAAAATAAGACCTGAGCAATTGTCACAGGAGCAAAATAATGTTGTGTCACCAAGTTGACAAGGGAGGGGGGGGGGGGGGGGTGGGAGCAAGTTGCTGGGAATTATGTGTACTTTTTTTTTTGGTTGCTGAGGGAAACATCTGATGGGTGAGCAGTGTTAGCAATGCAGCACATCAAGATTTAAATTATCGAGGAGAAAATTGTAGGCTTGACATAAAGATCAAGTTTATTGGATATCCATTTTTTTTCTTCTAAATATGCCAACAAGCACTATAAAGTCATATAACACCTAGCTGTTCAAACAGTGTCAGTAAGGAATGTGTGACCTGAGAACATGACAGAAAAATAAAAGTGAATGTGTCTGCTGCCCTCAGTGGGCCAGACACTGGTACTCACCTCTCCTATAGCCTTAAAGTCTAGTCTAAACTGCGACTCAGGATAGATATTGTCTAGGTACCACTCGAAGCTATGGCAGTTTAGCCGGTCTCGTAGCTTCTTGCGCTGACTGACATCACCGTACTCCGTTTTTCTTACACCTGTATGCACAGAGTGGGGTGGGGGTGGGGTGGGGTAGGGGAGGGAAGAACAGAGGAGGAGAGATATTGCTGTTAAGTCTCACAGGACCGAGGTCTTAACATGCCATTCACATCATACATTACACATATCATAGACGGGACTGAAGGAGCTAATTGAAGGGAGAAATAATTGAGGGATATGTGATATATACAGAAGGGGGCAGTGGATATTCAGTATACTGCACACTTGGTTCGGCACAATTCTCGTCTGCCGGCTGGCCGTTTGCATGTCCATGTCCTAGCATCACAAAGAAATCACAATGGTTTTATAAATTACAATGAAATACAATGTACACATAAAAGACAGAATCAGCATGTCTTTTATCAAGAACAGAATAATAAGACATGTGAATACATTCAAATTGCATGGTCTCAATAACAAATGCAATAGATGAGAAATGAGAATGATAATGGTGACAGTAATATGATACATGAAAAAACTAAAACTAAAACTGAAACAACTAGAAATGTCGCTACAGCGACTGGTTATACCCCCGCCAAACAACATTTGATAAGCTTTGGTCAAAAGAACATTTCATAAGCTTTGGTCAAAAAACTGAGGAAGTAGTTAAATCCGCAAGATCTTTCCTTGATCCTCTGCCATTAATATGCCGTTACCATGGCAACATACTTTCGGGTACTGTCGAAAAATGCGTCTTGCACATCTACAACCAAAGGCACACATCTGTACCAAGTTTCATGGAAATTGGGCAAAAACTGAGGAAGTAGTTTGAAACACAAAATTTTCCATCATTTTGGCTCATAATATGTGAGCTGTTACCATGGCAACATACTTTTTGTCACTGTCAAGAAATGTGTCATGCTGACCTATATCCTAAGACAAACATTCAATATGAATTCCATGAGAATTAGAAGAACACTGATGAAGCAGTTTTGCCATGAAGCATTTTGCCCTATATTTTACCAATAACATGCCGTTACCATGGCAACGCACTTTTTGCCACTGCGGAAATATGTGTCTTGCACATTAACATATTCAGATGAACATCTGTACCTAATTTCATAAAAATTGATCAAAAACTGTGGGAGGAGTTCGCGACGCAAGATTTGTACCCATTTTTGCCCATAATATGCCGTTACCATGGCAACATACTTTTGGGTACTGTCAAAAAATACGTCTTGCGCATCTGCAACCCAAGGCACACATCTGTGCCAAGTTTTATGGGAATCGGTTGAAAACTGAGGAAGTAGTTCGCGACGCAAGATTTGCAACGGACCGACTGCCCGACCGACCGCCCGACCGCCCGCCCGACCGCCCGACCGACCGCCCGCCCGACCGCCCGCCCGACCGCCCGCCCGACCGTCCGCTGATTCCTATATACCCCCTTCAAACTTCGTTTGGCGGGGGTATAATGAAACAGATGATACCACCACCACTACTTCTAATTATATCTAAAAAAAAACCAACAACAACCTGCACTTATACCAGCAGAACTGTGATGGACATACGGATACAAATGCATATGAATGGGGGGGGGGGGGGGAGAAGTACTGCTTAGAAAAAAAATCAATTCAATATTCAGAAAAAAATATTAAACCACAGGATGCGATGTCTTAACTCACTGATTATCAGACAGTTTGTGAAGATTAAAACTTTCTCTTTCACTGTACAACAGTACATTGTATATATGCGTACACACACAAGCTACATTGTACTCATGCTCAAATGGAGAGTAACAAGAGAGAATTAATCAGAAACATGATATTCATATCAAATTCTTGAAGGCGAGGGAAAAGTATCAGTCTCTTGATGGATAGGAAAGAGAAAAAGGGAGAGAGAGAGAGAAAAGGAAAAACTCGTTTGACGAAAGAGTGATGGAGTGCATTCAATTTAAGAATGGACGACTGCCAACTCATTCCGCTTGTCAAGCCCAAAGCTGATCTGCCCTATCAGCGAGAAAAAAAAAAAAAGAAGGAAAAAACAAAACTCTCAGAGGAGGTAAAGAAAGTGAGTGCAAAACATGTGCCTTCCCATGTTCGCGGAGAATCCAAATCAACGTCGTGGCAGGCTCGGGCTGCGCAGCCTCGTCAAAACTGACGTGGCTACAATACATCTGGCCCAGACGTCACATATTGACGAAGACACGGGTCTGCAGGGCAGATAAGTAGAATAGTTCATCACTGACAATAGAAAAAAAAAAACACGACGCTAAAGAAAGAGACACTTTGAGGCAGAAAGAGAGAGAGAGAAAGAGAGAGAAAGATGACTAGAGTGTATGTTTATGTGTATGTCAGTCTTTGTCATGAACAGCATGCGCACACACAGACACAGACAAATGAAACCTGTCCACTTTTAAGAGAAATTTTGTTTCAAGAAAAGGAAAGCGCAAACTCCTTATTCTTTTTTATTGTTGAAGGCTATTCAATGACAGAAACACTAAGCAACTGTACTATAAAACTGTGACAATGGTCACTATTAACAAATAACTATGACAAATCGTATCTCCGCATTAATAGAGTATGACTGAGTGAGTCCGAGTGTGTTTGTGTGAGAGAGCTCAAGCTCAAGCTCAATAAGCTCAATGGCAATAGTGCACGTTTCTTAAACACTTACTGACATAAGTGGGGCTCCTGCCTACAATAAAAAATTTACATAATAAGATAAGAAATCTGTCAAAGTGTTCATGGAAGACATTTCCCACCTGCGAAGCAGAGGTGGGTGTGTTTATGACATCCAAGAAAATTGCAGGAGTAGGCATACAGGGATATTTATGGAAAAGATACAGGCATAAATGGCACACAAAAGTCATCTTATAAATCGCAGGCAATACTTCAAATGCGAACTAAATCATGAAGTCAGGTTTAGGAATATAACATGTCTCAAGCAGCATCTGCTTTTCGTGTGATGTGTACTGTGCAGTTTAAAATTCTACTCATACATGACACAGACCTACATGTATACTGAATGACCCCAGCACAGATCTGTACAGTATCTGTCTAGTCCAATAGTAGGAGTAACAACCGTAATTACTACTGTATCAGGTGTTTCATGCTCGATATCCTTGCAGAAATCTCAGCATCTTGTCACTTTGGCAAGTCAATTTTCCATGAGACTCTCAGATTCCCAAACCGAGGTCTTCTGAGCAGAGGGTTATCAAAGGTTAGGGGGGGGGGGGGAGAACAGGTAGAGCTTGAATACAAAATATACCAATCAAACCAAAGGTATAGATGTCCAGGAGAAGAGGTTCATGAGGAATAACGCTGTAAACACAACTCTCAAAGTTGTCACTGTTGCATGTAGCTGAAGAGGCAAGCGAGGGCTCACTTTCGAATGGAGTGGACGCAGCAAACCATCGTTCCACTCAACATGAAGAGCACTCGACTTTCCAACTCCCACGTTCACTCACACTTTGGATTTTGACCCAACATTGCGGTTTCCTTCACTTTCAACTTCTAAGCACGATCCCCCCTAAACCACACAAAGCTAAGTCAATGGCCTTGACTGAGATGCTTATAGATATGAATGATATGGATTTCAATACTTGAGGGAGATTATAACAAGATGATAAAGTCCCCTATCATTGTAATTTCAGGCATGCTTTAATGTTAGTGTTTAAAGAACCACGGCCCATCTCATAAAAGATGTTATGATAACAACTCTTGCTGGAATGGCAACTTCCTACAGAATATAGCAACAGCCAATCAGGAGGCTGGATTACCTTCATTACCATGACACCGTATCAACTTTACCTTCATTACCATGTCACCGTATCAACTTTTTATGAAATAAAGGGGCCCAGGTGTGTATACATTTGCTTTCTTCTCTTTTGATTCACCATCGTTTTACAGCGGACAAATGTCAAACCAGGCATCTGTTTATGTGGGTGGTGCGTCAGTGTCGGAACACCCACTGCACCTATGGGAGAATGTTCAGTAAAATTGACCTTGCTTTTGACATCGACGGCTGCAGACATCTCGATTCTGAAAGGGAGATCTTCGCATGAGAGAAAGAAAGAGAAAGAGAGAGAGAGATAGAGAGATAGACAGAGAGGGGGAGAGCTGAGAGTGATGAACACAATTGGTACTAAATTCAGACATCACCATTTCCCCAGCTGTTCTCAGCATTTGGAGCTAAGCTGCACAGCTACGGTCCAATCATGAAGAAATCCACAATAATGTTTCAAAATGAATTACCGTAAATGTACTCGGCTCCAATTTTCTTGCAATCAGTCATGATTCCCACCCATTCCACACATCAAAAAAGGAAAGGGGAAAAAAAAATCCTTCGTAATTTTTGACTGTCACGACCCAGGTATGGATTCTGATGGGAGGAAGGCACGGGAATTCATTACATCACCCCCACGCATATGTACCCAGTTTGCTGTAACCATCATAGTTCCGTGGAAGAAGGTTGAGACCGATGTGCTTCCTGCGTCATTCCTCACCTCCCCAACTAAACAGAGACAAAAAAAAAAATTTACATGGAAGTATGCAGAAAATGCACTCCCGGCAAATCGCTTGGCCCACATGGTTTCATTTCTAACATCACAGGAATGCACTCCGGGAGGGTCAAAGGTTAAGTTCTGGATTTCTCTTTCCAACTAGGGAATGTGCACATTGTAAAATGCACATCAAGACTTCATCGGTTGAAAAGCAGAACGACGCTAGTGGAAAAAAAAAGATGTTAATTGAGATCAAATACATGTATGCTGATCTGGTTCTACGAAATGCACAATTCTGTGAATTCTTCTCACTATATCCTCCCCCCTTTATTTCATTACCCCCTCACATCTCTTACTGACTTGTTCATAAATTATCCAACTGCATTTCCTCTACTGAAATGAAATTAATGAAAACCATCATTTGTAATGTGCATTATGTGGCTACAACCAATATCAACACAGTAACAATATGGTAAACTTTAGAATTCCAGAAATGTTTCATTTTCACACATGATTTCAAACAAGTGACATTCTGTTTCGTACATATGGTGACAACCAATATCAATGCTTGCTGAAAACATGGGGAAAACTTTGAAATTCCATAAAAAATTTCTTACTTTTAATGAATTAAGATCAAAATTAATTCGACATGAATGATTTACTCTACCTGCATCATTGCATCACATAGCATTTCACTTTCATGATGCACATTGTCCCTCATAGAAACTGAAAGCTTACAAGGACATTAAAGATAATAAAAAGTTTTGGTACCTCAAAAGCTTCCCTGAATTTCCTTGTCTTGGTTTGTGTTTCAGGTTAAAGTACGTTGTCTGTGAGAATTACTCGCCCCAAAGTGCTCTCATGTCTTAGTAATCATGCAATAATGGTTTCGTACCAGAGCTGACGTTGTACAGCGTCGATAAATATTGTACGAAACCACTGACTGCGACCAGCAGCGTGCAGCCCATTGTACGCATAGCTAACAGCGACCAGCAGCCCCATACGCATAGCGTAATGGGGCTTCGCATTGTAGCATTCAGGGTCATGACAGAATTAGTATCGCGGGTAAATGTCAACTTAAAATCCAAAAATTTCTTCGATTTGAAGACTTACCAATTAAGTTGAAGTATTGAAAACAGGCTTCGAACAACGTTTGGTTCTGCCAATAGTCCCTTTCTGTTCGAATTGATGACTGAATGTGACTCGGTCGAGAGGACCTTGGGAGAGCTACATACACTGGATACCATGGCCAGCGCATGCGCACACAAACATCTTATCCGTTCATGGATTTGAAATTTGTGTGCATGTGATGTGTTCGCATGCACTGGCTGTAGTATTCAGTGTACTGTATGTAGCTCTCCTAAGGTCCTGTCGACCGAGTCACATTCAGTCATCAATTCGAACAGAAAGGGACTATAGGCAGAACCAAACGTTGCCCGAAGCCTGTTTTCAATACTTCAAGTTAATTGGTAAGTCTTCAAATTGAAGAATTTATAGGATTTTAAGTTGACATTTACCCTGCGATACTAAATCTGTCATGATCCTGAATGCTACAATGCGAAGCCCGATTACGCTATGCATATGGGACTGCTGGTCGCTATGCGTATGGGGCTGCTGGTCGCAGTTAATTGCATGATAACTAAGACATGAGAGCACTTTGGGGCCAGTAAGTCTCACAGTGTTAGTTATATGAAAGGTACTTTAACCTGAAACACAAACTAAGACAAGGAAATTCAAGGACACTTTTGAGGTACCAAAACTTTATATTATCTTTAAGACTGTTTCTGAGCAGGAGTATACTGCTTCAACCGCTGACATCAAGACTGACATGCAAGTGCGAAACTATCTTGTCGCCATGACAACCGCGAGCGTCGGCAACCACGAGTGTCAGCTACGACACAAGTGCAATGTACTTTCCAATTCCTTCCTTGCAATGAATTTCGCACGACTGAATACACACACATACACACAGACAAGCTTTAAATATGTAAGGAATATGAAAAAAAAAACAGAGAGAAAATAAAAGAAAGCGACTCCGCAGCTTAAACTACTTCACCTGTCCTGAACGATCTTGCAGGTGGGTCCGACAACAAAATGGCTATAAAAAATTCCTGTCTGACATTATGGGCCCCATTGCAAAGGGTGGGGCACGGAACGCCAGACAGAAATGACATGCAGCCTATAAATCTGCTACTGCTCTATGCTAAAACTGGTACTAGGGCATTGTCAAGCTCTGCCAGCTGATCAGCTGTCGCCTTACTAAAATTCTATTATCATGAGTCACGCGTGGTATCAGGCGGGGACGACAGGAGTGGTAGAAATTAATACAACATTGTAGGTACCGAGATCAGAGGTTGAGGGATTGTGAAATTAGACGTTATTATTGGCATCTCCGAGATACCGCTCTTGGTATCATCACACAGGAAATGGAAATTGATACGCATTACCGTGTACATAATCCCTTTTTCAGCACAGCCAATCCACATAGCGTGCAGACAAAATCCCCGACTTCTACTCAAAAGGTTAATTTGTTTTCTCTGCTGAATTCACTATCCCCCTGTGTGCCACATGAACCTGACTATACAGTTCATTGCCAGAGAGAATCACAATAATACCAACAAAATTTACAATTTGTGCTGTCTATGAACAATAGTTTTTTTCAACCATCAATATTTCGGGAACAGCCTCATAAATTGCAACCCGCTGACTCCATTGTTGTTTTCCATCGATGATTAATGCATCCATAAAAACTTGACATGCGATCGATCGACTGACTTCAAAGGGTACTTCTTGGTGTAAACAGCAGAAGTTCTTTTAAGACCCGAGGTGGTACAAATAGTTTGGGGATACCATTGAATGGCGAGGAATACTTGACTTGGATGGTTCCAAGACATTTGCTCCTGCGACAGTTGCTCCCATGAAATATCTGCATGCTATAAAGCCAAACATAGATTCTACGCGTACCTACAAAACATAACCCTAACCCTTATCCTAATCCTCAGATCAAACTAAACCTAAAACCCTCTATCACATCCCTAACCCTAACCCGAAAGTCCTTGGAGAAAATAAGACCAAAGCATATTGTCGCAGGAGCAAATGTCGTGCCACCAACTTGGATATATTCTGGAATCCCTGTAATGGTATGTGTACAGCTTTATCACTTATTTATCTCTACATAAGTATACACACAGCCAAAGAATCTCAACTAGAGTCAAATTTAACTGATGAGCTCATGTTTTGATGCACTTATTTGTTGATGAGCAATTCTAATTGAGCAGGCCAGCGCTAGTTATGGTTTCTTTTAATGTACTCTGGTAAGCAGCGAATAAAGAACAGATGTAATCTGGTCAATGTTCTCTCCCCACACAAAAATGCGTATCTAAGATGCATATTATTTTTGTGGATATTCCAAATGTTTACCTCACTGCAAAATTCAGCCCTTATAGTACAAGAGCTGCCAACACTACCTGCTTCTCTTGTAGGCGCCGGCATTTGCTGATGATGCAGGTACCGTTAAACAGACTTACAGACAGTCAGTCAGTCAGACAGACAGACAGACAGACAGACAGACAGACAGACTTCAGAGTCAGAGACAGGCAATGAGAATGAATACTGGTATGGACTGGCATGGGGCTAGGGCAGTTACCTCCTGGGCAATTACCCCCAACCCTCCCCTGACCCTAACACTAATCCTGAACCTTATCCTAACCCTAACCCAAACTCTAACCCTAAACCTAACCTTAGAATCCTAATCTTTACTCTAACCTTATCACTAACCAGTATTTAGCTTGGGGGGGGGGGGGGGTAATTGCCCTGATACGACCGGCATGCAACGTTCAATATTAAAACCTATACGTGGGACCTTTAAAGATCACAATAACGTTCCAGTTGGTCATTACCCCGTTGAGGACGGGATGATTTTGCTACAACACGCATTGCCCATAGACACCTGCATGAGTATACTCGGGACTCCTCAACGGGTTAAGCTGTCAGACATAGGGAACGCAGAGTTCGGTGGGACAATGATAGTGAATCCATCTCATATGGATGCTACTGTATCTCTTGGGGTTCCGTCACGCAGCCCGTGCAGCTGAAAGTGCAGGGAGAGCGGTGATGTGCGTTCTGCGAAAAAGGAGAATGCATGCATCATACTTCAACGCTGGAATGCGAATCGAATTAGCAGTAGCGCCTGTCACCATGGAAACGAGAGTTTACGACACTGACTACAGGGAAGAGTGATGAATGATTGCTGAATGGCGGGTGATGCTTGTAAATCTCTCTCTCTCTCTTTGGGTGACTGTCATCGTACTGGAGTGCAAGATTGACGACTCTTGCCCACTTCAAATTGAAAGCGATCACACTCTGTGATTTGTCGCATGGAAAATGACGAACTTTCTCCAACTTTTAAAGGTTAGCATTGAGCACTGCAGGGTCCCCTCCCTATATTGGCTAAAATGGCTTTTACTTAGTCAATTCAATCCATTTGCTTCTACGTCTCTCGATGCGCAATCCATCTTTCCCAGCTAATGTGCGGAATGACTTCTGGCAGCTTGCGCTGGCCGTTCGCACTGCAGCCACAGGGAAACAAATAAAACGATCACCGGCTGAGAAACATATCGGCATGAACACCTAGAATATGAGGACGTAAAAGGCTTCCAGTGCTTTACTGACATTTTCACAGTTTATGCCTCAAGAAATGTGTCGAATCACACAGCTACTGGAAATGGGGTACCATAGAGGAGATAATTAAGGTAAAAGCACAAAACATTGATATACAGTAGAACTAACCCTGCTTTTTCTCTCATATACCTTTATAGCATGTCTACGAAATATTGTGCAATGGAGAAATTTCTTCAGGTTTCTTGCAAACTCCACCATTTATCAGTTCCTCATATTTTCTTTTTAATCAATGAATATTTCTACCAAAAACTAAAAGTAGTAATAGAACAAACTACAAAGACAGAACTTAATCCAACATTCACTGTAGCTCACAAACTATACACAGCTTGTCTGATCTTTCCACTCTGAAATAATTCTTTACGCCATTTATTTTAAGTTTATTCATACAACTGGTGACCTTGATGTGGTGTCATTGTCTTTGTGTGTGTGTGGAGGGGGGGGGGTGGGGGTGGAAGCAGTCATGACGAATGAGGACAGCAAATGGACACAGCGACTCTCAACGGTCATGGTCCATCTGGAGATATACAGCTCATTAGTATTCGCCTGCACACTCCTAGTGAGGCGATCACCAGCCCCCACAGGAATGGGGGTGCAGGGAGCTGGTGGAAGGGGGTTAGAGGTAAAAGGGTGAGGGTGGAGGAGGGGGAGGGAAGGCTGGTGGTGAGGGGAGAGTGCAATGACCACTGGTGTCTGGTTCTTCTCAATCTCAGTGGCCAGCCGCTCCCTGAGGGTCATGCCATTTGCAGGAGATGCTGGCATACAGGCAATTGTCTGCAATGCCTGTCCACGTTCACATTGCCAACTACTATTTAGTTGTCGTGATGCTTCTGTATAGACAAAATTCCTAATCTTGTTTGTTCATGATTCAGGTTTCTTAAGAACACTTACGGCTGTATCATGTTCAGAGTTTGATATGGAGTGCTTACACGTAGCAGCTGAATGCATCTCCCTGCAGCAAACTAGTAACAGCAGTAAACATTCTGCATTCAAGTAGTTGTGTCACTATCTCCATGGCCTGTCAAATGAATGTGGGTCATGCAACATACTGTCGACACACTTATAAATATAGCCATAATACAAGCACCATGGCAAAAGTGCATTAGAGGTCAAGCTGAGGTCTAAATCATCAATAAGTTGTATTTAATCATCAATAGTTGTATTTTTCATTCAAACTGTCCAAATTCCAAAAGCCAGGAATGGAGTAAAATTTTATCTGCAAATGGGCAATTCCACGGTAACTGACGTTACGCGGAAGGATTTTCATGAAATTGTTTACCCTGTAGTTTCGTGAATGAAAGCACCTGGGGCTTGTAATTAGCATTGATGAATGAGTTCATGACAGTGAAGAAATAGGTGGAAAGTTTTTCTCTCAAACTGCATTTCTTAACACATAGCACGTGAAAATGTGTCGGTAACTGACGTTACGGAAAAAGGACATGGGAAATTATGGTGTAGATTTAAATGGAAATATCTCATGTCCCTGACTTCTAACCTTTTTGTTTTTAATATGGCAATATACCTAGATTCTTAGGAACAGGTGTGCAAAATAATGTGCACTTTAGATATTTCCTTTTAGCACCATGCCAATTTCAGTGAAGGCATGACGGTAACTGACGTTACGTAACTGACGTTACGCTTATATGTGCCATAGGGTTTACACATGCAAAATCATGATTGGGAATAGTTTTGTGATGTTTCATAATTCTGACCTTTCAGAGTGATTTGTTTGATATGGAATTATACCTTGGTTCATCAATTACAAATACACAAATGAAATGAAACATTAGTCCATTTTCTTTGTGTTCTATGAAAACTTAAAGGTAAACATGTCAGTAACTGACGTTACACATACTTTTGCTATGGGGTTTACAGAGAACTAATTTATTTAACAGGTTATTATACTGCTGCAGTATACCAGTAACAATCCCAGGCATTTAATTAGCAACAAATTAAAACAAAATCTAAAGACACAAATGGGGTGGGGCCCTTAGGGGGCAAGCTCCCCCCTCCCCATGCCATAGCACAGTTGAGCAAAAATAATGTAAATGCACCAGAGGATAATGCTTGACATTTGTCTTAAGACTGAATGCTTATTCATCAGTTATGATTACACAGAGCCATTTAGATTCAGCAGTTCCAAGTATAAATATTAACATAACTAAGATTTTTTTTTTGTTTGTTTTTTTAAATGAACAGGAAAGTTTCTATCTAGAGTGCCCCACCCATTATACCCTGCAGTACTATACAAAACACAGATATTTTTGTGTGTGAAAAAAAAAAATCTTTCAGGTCATGGGGAAAAAACACATACAAATATCAACTCATAAATATGCATAAATATGTATGAAATCTACTGTGATATATTTCTTCTTCTTTTCTTTATTTTACTCCTTCTCCTTCAAGGCATTGTTAGGGCCACAAATAAAAAAAAAATGATCTCCATCATCAATTGATTTAAATGAATAGTGTTACACTTTTAATATTTTTCTGTGAAGAAGAAACATGCTTTTTTGGTCAAAAGGGCATTATTGGTTTATTCCTTACTTGAAGTAATATAATTGTTGATTTTTTTTTTTGTCCTTTTCACTGGTATATCAAGGTTTGCAAATACATCCCAGATACCAAGAAATAGGACTTTGCAACGAAAGAATTCTAAGATCAATATAAAGGAATTTTCTTGTTCATAATTATCATGTATTACAATATGTCCCTGCATGAATGAATTCAAGTAATCAACAAATATGAACATTTTCTTTTACCCTGAAATCACCTCTCACTTTGAGCAACATCAGTGTTAAGTTTCAAACAGTAATGACAATACATGATTCATGTACCATAATATAAGATGTGCCATATTAACTAAACCACACATTTAAATGCAAGCGAAGAAATATGTCTGTTTGTGCCTTTGCCTTGAGGTAGAAACTTCACTTAGCTTCCAGAAAAAAAGAAGAAAAATGCTAGCAAAAGCAATCATAGGTAAAGATTATAAAACTGTTGGTATACAGCTGTACACAAGCTTTTTAATAGAAAAAGGTGGTTACCATGCAATCATATCATTGATTAGGCCAACAAACTTTGGTAGCTTTATCATCCCATAGGACTGTGAATGTACTGTACAGTAATTTGAGTGCATATACAGTGTATTGCATGTGGTAAACCTAAACTTTCAGATGATTTAACCTTAAACTTGTGCTGAACAGAAAATCAATAGCTCAAGCCACAAAAAAAAAAAGAGATAATTATAATAAATAAATACATAAATAAAAAAAAATAAAATGGACCCAAAAAAATGTATCCATGGACATACCATGGTGATTTTGCTCTTTGTTGATAACCTTTGACTTCCAAGATGTATTGAAATGGCCTAAAGTCAAAAAAATTGCCTCATTTATAATTACTGTCATGGTAACTGATGTTACATACTGGTATATGACGATTCGGTAACTGACGTTACACATTTTGTAGTGTTCATATAGACTCTCCAGTATGCCAAGTATCCTTATTTCTGGTATTGAAAGGGAGGCATATGGGCAGACATTAGAAATCCAAAGTTACATCATACAGCTCACTTTCTTTGATGAATAAAGTTAAAAATTCCTTGTTTTTGGTAACTGACGTTACATCCATCATTGTCAAACTAATTAAAAGTTTTTATCAAATTCTTTAAAGCTACCAGCTTTTTTTCTATCGTGTGGTAAAAGACTTCTCTGGTAACTGTATACATATAAAAGATTGTTGTTTAGAGTACTAGTAAAGTGGATATACAGAGAGTAAGTTATGTGACAATATGCTCTTTCTTACCATTGAGTTATAGGCATATTTTGGCAGCCATTTTGAAAATCAAAGTGGCCGCTTTTATTGAAAAACATAATGATTCTTAAAACTTCAACTCAAGTATTGTCTGAAAATGTATGGTGTTTGAAACAAATATCATTTTGAATTTTCTGCATCTGTGTCCTACATACCGTGGAATTGCCCAAATGCTTTTGAGTCATGAGTGGCTAGACATACTTTTATAAGCATGCTTCAGAGAACTATGATTCAAGTTTGCCATTAGACCTACACAAATTACTAAATTAGCATAAAACTTGCTTCCAAACATGTTTACAAACAAGGTCTGCTGCTAATTTGAAAGGGCTTTCTTAAGTCTTAAGGGAGACTAAAGCAAGAGAGAGAGGAAAGGAGAGGGTGTACAAGGGGTTGGTTCTAGAGCTCTCAAAATGGCGGCAATTGGGCCTTGGGGACATCGGAGAGAGTTAACGTGATATTTGCATACTCTACTTCTTGGACTGCATAAAACGTGCTCAACGGTGATCAATTTAAGGAGCAAAATACCACATGTGCTCTTCCAAGAGAATCCAGCCAAAATCATCATCTAAAAGCAGCTATGAACCATACTTGCCCTCTATGTTCTGTATGCGCCGCTATTTTCACATTCACTGTACAGATATTTTTGTGAATGAGGTCACAGACATTTTCGCGAGATGCCGTCTTCATGAATTGACACCAAGGTTATCATAAGTGCACTATTAACCCATCCACGTACGGGCCTCTGTGTAATCTGTAAAATCGTGCCTGCCTAGTAAGTTGGCCATGAACTTGGGCGCGATCTTCCCTACGGCGCGATCTACACGCGAAGAGCATTCATACGTCATTGAAAAACTGCCTGTGTCATTCCCACTAGGCAGGAGGGATGATGCGTGTAAACTCGTGCTAATATGCACTTACCTGACTCAATGCAGCACTAGCTTATGTGAATTTTATGAAAAGAAATAATAAACTGTGCAGGAATTATGAAAAAAATATTGTTTCTGTGTATTTCATTCATAAATCCTCTTCATTTCAAGCCATCTGTAATCACATCTTACCCACTTGCGAATAGACGTGTCCATAGTGTCCTCGAGCCCCCGAGATAGCTCTGGAACATTCCATTCAATGACGGGGTTTTTATTTTGCAACGTTATCTAATAACGCTCATGTAAGCAAGTTCTTGCTATGGCTAATCTATTTTGTAATGTATCATAGTCTATCTATGCTGAAATAACCTAATTCAAATTTGCAGAGACATAGAAAAAGATTTGTTTTACAATCGTGATACGTTCAACTACTCATTTACCCTGTGCTGAAATCCGCATGTCTGCTCCGCACATGTTATCGCTATCGCTCAAACTTCGATCGCGATGGCTTGTGTGTGTACGTGATGACGTGTGTGGAGAAGCATGGGGCTGAAAAAACACGCAGCTAGCTATAGCTCCACGTGGTATGGTAAAAAACAAATCGGACGTTCGAAGTCGTACATTCAAGAGCTAAAACAGACAAACAGCGAATTCAAAGTCCACTGAAAAGGTCTTGACACTGTAATGTATGTTCCAAAATCATGTCTGGCTTAGTTTTGGGAGAATTTTCTACACGCACGAGATCACGAATGAGATCGGTGAACTGGCTACAACGTGTGTACTGTGCGCGGTGAACATGCACTGTGACTGGCTTGCTTGCACATATACATGGCAGCTAGCTGGGTGAGAGTGCGGCGGCAAGAACGCTAGGAATGCACCCGAGATGCGGTGTGCTGCAAATTCTTGGGGTGAAATTAGACTTCCTTGTTCAGCCCGTCTAGTATTTATAATTTTTAAAATAATTCTAATTCTTCATAAAATCACGATAAAAAGACTTCAGATATTCATATATATTTTAGAAGCGTAATATGAAATATTTTGGCTTTTTTCCAGTCCAAGAAAAAAAAAATTAATAGTTTGAATAAAAAAATAATAATAAATAATCGTTCTTGACTCAAGTCTAATTTCCTGCGCCTTCTTGCAGTTATCCCGCAGTTGCCCATGGATACGATGCATATATAATCAGTTGTTTACGGAGTCGTACCACTGTACCACCCTACTGCTCTTGTTCAAATTGAGAGGATTGTTATTTTATCGGTGGCATTTATAGTTTTATAACCTCATCCAATAAAAAAGACAAATTCAAACATCAAATGGTGTGACAGTTTTCGTTAGAATTCCCTATCAATATCAACTTGTTGCCAGGATAGTTTTCAGATTTCACTTGCTTCATTATCGAAGCTGTTTGACATTTGAAAGAACTGCTCCATAAGAAATCACCTTTCATTTGTTATTTATTTTCACTAACAAGTATTTTGGTCACTTATATATTTTTCATTATTATTTCAATGTCATGATATTTCATGATGGTATGTGTTCTGTCTTTACATGGCAAGATGGGATCTTTTTTTTTTTCATCCAGGGTCAATGAAGAAAGTGACAGGAAGGAAACCAAAAGGATAGGGAGGAAATGAAAAGGATAGAATAAAACACCTGATCAGCAGGTTCTTTATTACAACGGTGAATGCAGTACATCAGAATTTTAGTACAGTTCTAAATAATTTATCAGTTGAAAAATGAGCAAAGAAAATGGATTTCGTCGAGTTCTAAATGAAAACTAAATTAGCATCGCCATTTAGGCCTAGAATCTAGATCTAATATTTACTACAGAATAGACCTGATGCAAACTTGTTGTCAAGCTTTTGGTTGAGTTTCTTCAGAGACACGAATTTTGGGTTTGTAGCACTAGATACCCGAGTGAATACGAAAAAGAAAAAATATATAAATAATGCAGGTCTCTAGACCACTCCCGTGTACGAGCGAGCATCAGCCCCGTTTCTTGACTTCAGTGTCGCTCTCGTCATTGGCCTCGGCTAGGCTACTCGTGTCGTAGTTTTACTCGCCATCAACGTCATGCATGGTTACACGAAATAAATTGCATCTTTCCATCACCTCCACCACAGCAAAACCGTGAATATCACTCCCATCATAGTCACTCTCAGCTCACAAAACACATCAGCAAACGATACAGACATCGCAGACCTAGCTAACTAGCTCTAACGGTGATCTAAACATAGTTGTAACTACGCTACGTTAGACATAAAAATGAAACGGAGGTGAAAAACTAGTAATGAATACACGAAGATCATCAACGATGGCATTTTACCGTAGAAAAAATACACAGAACATCTTGCACCGCAAAAAAAAAATCGAGGTAAACAACTACGATGAGGAAAACTAGGGTGAAAACACGATGCTTGGAAGACGAACGATGAAGACACTTTACGGTAAAAATGCTTACACGGAAACAAACGAGTGGGTACCACACAAACTACGATGTTCTCTCACACACGTAGATAAGCTACATCGTGTTCAATCCAAAAACTCAACAAACACTAGGACAAAAACTCACCTCTAAATTGTTGCAAACGAGATAGTCACTGAGAAAAATGAACAAAACACTCTCAGAAGTACGATTGTACTCTGAGAATAAAAGATATAGAATGATACGAAAGCAAAAGAGAGAAAAGATAGAGAGAAATGGACGGGAAACCTTGAGAAGTTACCCACACTCACTAACGTAAATGGAATTCAACACACACACACACGTAGTGGTACGTACACACTGTATATACACACAAGGATCAAGAGCTCGTGTAATCAGATATCGTCAAGCACTCTATGAGGAGATCGATATCACCGATACCGCGCGTAAGGAATCACTGCAGTTGCTGGGGCAACAAAGATGCATGCGCGCTGTAAACATGAATATTGATTAGTTTCTCAGCAGGCTCGAACCCCTGGCAGGTATTTTGGCCAATAAGAGACATTCTAAAATAGGTTTCTTTGCATAAATTATTTTTCTGAGTCCCAGTAAGGATCTCTGTGATTGGCTAAAATTATTCTACAGCTCCTGGCCAAGCCTGAGGTCTGAGGACGCCCTCTTTTGGTCATAAATAATGCATCCCACGTTTTTTGTGGGATGAGACGTGGATGGGTTAAAGGGACTGTACAGTACTGGTTGAGGTAGGGATTCATGTTTTGAACATTCCTAAGTGAGATAATGAAAAGCCTCCTATGAAATACGAAAGAGCATGTAATTTTAAGAGGGATTCAACGTTTATTTGATGAAAATTGGTTTTCAAATGGCTGAGATATCCAAAATAGTGCTAATAATAAAAGGCGACATGCCCAAAATTTATTAGTATCTCTTTGTTTCACCTTGTTTGTGGATATCTCAGCCATTTCAAAAACGATTTTCATCGAATAAAGTTTTGATACCCCTTAGAACTGCATGCTCTTTGGCATCTCATAGAGTGGTTTCTGAATATCTCACAAAATGTTAAAAGCTAAATCTTCACCTCGACCAAAACTGTACACACCCTTTAAACTAGTGCATGACAACATTTCCGCGTGTTGTTAAATTCGCAATCCAGCAGAAATTCGCAAAATTTGTGAAAATTAAACCCCTGCAAAAGTGACAGTTCATACAGTAGTCCAGGGAATGACAGTGATACCATCCTAGCCGTATTTCTCCCTCTCTACACAAAAACCCTACACACTGGTGGCTACCGTATTAATTTTTAATGCAAGCTTTATTATCTGAATGAAGTGAATCACAATCAATCCATCTGTCATCGGCATATTCGTATTTGTGCCTTCACTGTGCCCATACATCATTACGATCAACTGTATTGGAAAGGACAGAGAACAAACAAAAGTCTCCTAGAAACGTGGGGATTTCCAATTCTCGGGAAAAATTTTTATTGTACTGTAGGGGAAAAAAAAAACGTTGGGACTTCCTATCCACAGGGAAGTCAATGGTTGATCACAGATAACAGTGCACTCTTAACCCGTTGAGGATGGACTGATTTTGCTACAACACGCATTTCCTCCACGGATTAAGCATGCAAAATTTATCCCTTTTTGTGCTTTGAATGCCAAATGACACACAAAATCCAATAGCATTGTATACCACTTTCCAAAGTTCCTGGCACAGAAAAAAAAGGGGGCTTTAAACTGAAATTTACTCCTCCTTGGATTCAACACAGAACTATAATTTTCACAATTGAGATATTCCACCTAATAGTATTTTAAGGATGAGAATCCAGGAATCAACAGTAGTTTTCCCATAGAATCACACGGACATTAAATTTCAATGGCTCTTCCATTTTCATGGTTTTGCACTGATTTAGTTTGTATAATTTTATGAATTATGATAACAAGGAAAGATATTTGATTGGTGTCAATTTAAACTGTAGGGCATTTTCTCAGAACAGAAGAGTTTAGACTACTAGAAATTTTCCCCCAAAACGAAAGACAGTAAATGAAACTGGCACTGTTCAAGAAAAGTGTGTCATGGAGTCAAATTACAAACACCACAAGAGCATCATAAACAAGGTTTGGAGTGCATTTCTGCCACTACCGGCTTGGAAACTCTCCCATGATAATAGCTCAAATATCTGGGACCTCGCACGAGGGGAAAAAAAAAAAGAGTCCCTATGCCGTCTCAAGCTTGCAAGGAACAGAAACATTAATGAACTACTTCATAGGCATGGCTTGTGGGCAAAACTTGCACAAGTCCAGCGTAAGATCATGGACTGGACCGATCATGTGCTTGTTGTAGAAGGCATATCCAATGAAATGTCTTTTTTTTGGGGGGGGGGGCATTCACCAGGCAAACTTGTACAGAAAGAGAGAGAGAGAAAGTATTACTAAGAGAGAAAAGCAAAATTATCCTTGACGCTTTCTTGCAAGAAGAATGAACAGCAGAAAAGGTAACTCGTTCCACTTGATAATGTCTACAGATACGGTGACTAGGTCAAACCCACAAACACACACCTGCAGAGCATCAAGTCGTTGTACCAGGTAAACAAAATATCTGATAACATGCTCAAGAGCCCTCATTGGGCAAAAGTGGTATCGAATTGATAAAATGTCTTGCCAGCTTACAACGTTTTTGTCAACGTACTCTTCGAGTCAAGCACACATGGACATCGCAAATTTCAGGTTAAAATTAGGTTAAGTGGACTTTTAAAGATGGATACTGCTAAAATCATTTGACATGAATTTTCTTGTAAAGCGTTTGAGTAAGGTCTTAGATACAACCAGACAAATTATTGCAAAATTTTCAATTTCTTTCCTGATATAAGAGATCACATCACTTTTCAACCTGTAAAATAACACACGAAAATTTCACTTAAAGCCAGGACTGTACCAAGCTCATTCTACACGGTAAAGAATTTCAGGACACAAAGTTTTAGCCATGCACACCTACACTATATCTTCATCAGTACCTTTTTTTTTCCATATCATTTAAATCACTGGCAACCTGAATATTTATACAACTACCCAATTAAGGTGGTATATATATTTTTCTTTTCTTTGATTGACAGTGCTACAGATGATAATCAGATTCCTTGAAAATATGACTAAATGACTATTATAACTGCTGCAAATGATTAGCTAATGTTCCAAATACTTTCATGTATTGGATTACACATTGATCCAAACTCCTTTCTCACAGAAAAGCTTCACCAGGAGTTATCCTACTTTTCAGGTCATCACATCTATGAAAATTTACAGAACTAACAAATAAATCATGAAAGGTTTTTTTTTTTTTTTTTTTTTTTTTTAAGTAGAACACAATGTTACACTCCCAATCAAACTTCCTAGAGCAAAAGCAAAGGCAAAAATTCACTCCACTTTGAAAAAAATTACCTTTGTTGCAAGGCGCATTTCAAGATAATGGCACACAAATTGAACTCTCTTTTGTGTCCACAGAACGAACTTGTTTTGAAAGTAGAGAAAAAGGACAACAAAGTAAGAAACACATCAGGAATAATAAATTCAGGCATTATCAGTGGGAGTTGACATTTTTTTCTTTTTTTATTGAGACTTTCAAGCTTCGTTTTCTGCTCCTTCAATTTGTCCTTTTCCCCATGAGACAATATCTTTGTTATCGATGAGCAAGTCACACCTACTTCGAGCAATTTGTGTTCATGTGAAATTCAAATAAAAGACAGAAAAAAAATATGAATATCATCCAAAATACAGACATTGGAAAAACACTGATACCCTCGAGAAGCTAATAACTAACAGATCAAGAGAACAGAAAGACTGATAAAACAACAAGAAATGATGAAGGAAAAAGGTTACTTAGTGGGAGGGGAAACCCCTATCTGGTGTTGAGCCATAGGAAGGGGAAATCCCACAGTAGAAACAAATACTATCGGCATGCAAAGATGATCACCGCTGATCAAATTTCATTTTCCAAGCAGAAAAAATGGGAATCTCATCTTGATTGCCAGTTTCGATTCTGCCCCGCTTCACACCTCGGCCTCGATTCCAGCACTGACCGCTTCAGTGGACTCGCTCTGGCCTTTGATACTTGCAGTGACGAGTGCTCTCTAAACGACATAAAAGACTTCTAGCGCAAACAGTTGTAAAACCTTGTGGCATTACTGTGTCATCCTCCTGGGTATTAAAAGCATTGCGATATGTAATAAACATGTAAGATGCTTTCTCAGCATCAAAAAGTGTAGCTAAACATACATGCGTGCACACACACACATGTAAAGCTCAAGAGAGATGTGCCATAAATGGCAAGTGCATGCTATCTTCATGGATTGTTTAATTAAACCAAATGAGTTTTCAATAATACATCCTCTGATCAAACAACCTTGCAAAGATACCTCAAATCTTAAAATATAACTGAAGATGGCTTGCTGTATTCCAGACGCCTGTAAGCAAAAGGAAGTGTTCGTGACTGCCTGCCTTCCTAAAAGCAAAAGTAGAATTTGTAGGAATCAAAATTCATACCGATTATCACTGGGGGATTAACTGAACTTCTGAGGAGAGAAAAGATTGGGCTGCAAAAGAAATACATTCATGAAAAATTCACCTCATGACAAATTAGAACTTTCAACACACGATTCTATGGTTTGAAAAAAAAAAAAGACACTATGTAGGACAGGAAACAAAGGGTGAGAATTGAGCTTTCATTAGGACGAAACAAGCAGAAGAATCAAATTCAAGGACATTGATCCAGAGCTGAGAAGAAGTAACATTGTGATAACAACGTGAATATTATTTATCCTACTTGGCTGTCACACTTATATTTCAAGTGCAGTACTGATACTGATAAACTAATTAGACCTGAAGAGAGTTCAATATCACATAAAAGTCTATTATGAAAACCATGAATAAAGAGGACATTTCCTATTACATGCAGAGATCTTGTGTGTGTATCTGCATGAGTGTGTATTGTCATAGGATGCTTCAATAGGGGATATTATTGTAATAATGTTTCCCTCCAAGCAACCAGGGTCCACACATTTCACAGCGGGAACATACCCGTTTGTTCAGAGCGTTCAAAACAAATGAAAAAGCACAAAGGGTAATATACACGTAATGCACCTGCCCCTCTTGCATATTAAATGCCTGCATGTGGGCAAATAGAAATTTATTCACATTGTTCAGAAAGGAAAATTCTGAAATGTCTACATGGATCCTCCACTGTTGTGTATAACCAACACACAACATGAAGCCTTATTTTAATTTACTTAAATAAATTACAATATTACTTTTGATGGTTTTAAATTTCTATTAGTCAATTAATAATTGGAAAAATTATTATTTTTTTTTTCAAAATCAAATAATGGCATATGCCCGGTTATCATGAGCAAACTATCATATCCCCAGTTGAAGCCTCTTATAAGAATGTGTTTATGCATGTGTGTGTATAATGATGCATGTGTGTGTATAATGAGTGTGTTTGTGTTGAGGAAATACAGGTAGCCATTTCTCAATTTAAGTATGTATATTAATATTCTCATACAAGCTGCAGTGTATTACATGAAATTATTCTTTCTGTTATAGATTTACATTCTAGAAAATGAAATTTTGATATTAAGGTTTGTGACTGTTTTGTTATTGAATTCTTTGAAAGAAATAATATACAGATTTCTGGAGGGAATAATCTTGACTTGAGAGCCAAAGCAAACCTTACCTGGTGATATTCTGTAGTAGAAATTCTTGAATTCGTCCATCCACACCTCCGCTAGCCTTTGATTATTGCGATTGATGATTCTGCCCGTCCCTCCGGGAAACGTGTACGGCGTGGATTTTCTGAAGACGTGCCCTACATGGGAACAGGTGACAATTTCTAATGTGCCCCCACACATCCATATCTAAAGGAGAAAGAGAAAGAAAAAAAATCCATTTTCCACAAAATGCTGAAAAACAAGAAATCATTTCTACTCAGGCTGATGAGGAAAATGTCTCAGAGTTGTTGGGTAAATAAAAATTTTGATTAGCAACTAAGAATTCTGCACAGAAATTGAGCATAATCCATGAATGACAAATCAATCATGTCACTTTTTTAAAGAGTTGATACACCTGCCAACCCTGAATCCAATAACAAGGAACATATGAATCAAGCTTCCTCTTTACTGCAGATATAGGAATATTCAAATTAAATACGAACAGTTGGTACATGCATTATCACCTTGCTCTATCTCTATAATTACATTAATAGATGTCCCTAATCTCCCCCCCCCCCCCAGCACAATGCTTTCGCACATGTTGTGTTATGCCAACAGGAGTTTGGTAATATTTCTCTCATTTTTCTGTTTCAATTTCATGGTTGATGTCTTTTATTACTGCACATACCGACAGGAATACCATTGCTTTTAATAGATAAACAGCATGTTAATACAATATTTGAAATATATGGAATATAAGGAATATATGGAAGATATGGAATATATGGAATCTATGATAGATACCAAGGTATCTGGAATATATAGAAACAATGATTGATTTTGTCACTTAACAGACACCTTTTTGTTAATGGGAATTAGATGTGCATTGTAGGAATTATGTGTTAAATTTGATTTTCTCCACTGTAACAAGTTTCAGTTATACATTGTACAAGTCCACCTAAAAGCAAGCTTTACTGCATTGAAAATGTTGAAGTTGTATCAAACATTTTATCTAAAAGTGAGTTTTACTACTTACCTATCCATTTAAAATTTGCCATTCTGATACTAATCAGAAGCATTGACATCAGAATGGCAAATGTTAAATGGATAGGTAAGTAAAGTGATATGAAACACTGTAAAACCAGATATTTTTGCGGCATGAAATTTTTGTGAATAGGAGCCGATGGCCTTTTTCGCAGCATGAAATTTTTGTGAGTTTCCTCTGACATTCAATGTGTATAGTGTAGACAAGAACTTTTTCATGCACTTCAATTTAGTGAATCTTGGCTCTCGCAAAATTCGCGAAATCAAAATGCATGCGAACATTCCTTGTTTTACAGTAGATAGTATCTGATCTGAGGTGAAAACTTGCTAAAGAAATTCACTTTTCTTCCCAATGTTTGTGCAAAATAAAAAAATCATGATATAAATCAACAGCAGCGGGAATCATCCATCTGTACACCCACCTATGTATTTTATTTCCCTTGACCTTATGCAGGGCCAAACTTCCATGCATAATTCATTATCTATATCACTCATCCCATACTTTATCCCCATCCTAAAAACATCATTTCTATGGAAATTACCCCGGTACTCTCGGCAAAGAGATCATTCAAAATTGTGCACAGAAAGGTGCTAGGCAAGTCTACACACACACTTTTATCATGTTCCACTGAAATAAAATTCTAGCCGTGCTGATGCCACGTATCAAAAGATATATGACTGGGAATTGGGGGGGGGGGGGTTATCAGCTTCTTCCACTACTTGTGTGTATGAAGTACTTCTCGGTTTCAAACAGTGTAAATATTGGCTCTGTGATAAAAGAGAATCACACCACAACCAATTATAGTCAAACACTTTTCAAGATGCAAACACGCAAACCCAGTTGGAAGGAAAATGTGTTCTAGGCAAGCCTGTGCCTAGAACAGACTCCCCTACCAAAAAAAAAGTGTTGATTGGGTATATCTTTTTTTCTAACAAATGTAGCACATGACACAAAAGTAAAGTCATCATATCACAACTTTTCTTGATATTTTGGCATTACCAACAAGACAAACTTGTTTAAGTATCTACATCAATGCACACAAATATGAACACAAAAATAATCATATCATATAAATATTCTATACATACTATCAAGTGTATTTCAAAAGTGGTATAGGAAGTTTCAGCTACGAAGTCTATGATAGGAAGTAGGTTCATATCAGGTCAAGATAGCTAAATGCATAGGCTAACATATGACAAGTGACACAACTCTACTCCCTGTACATTAATGATAATATGGCCGGACACAATCAAGCATGGCAATTAAACTTGACTTGTACGAACAAGTAATGCACAGTATAAATCTTTACAGAAAAGAAGCTAGTTTACACAATGGCTAAACCTGACTGGAAACAAGGAATTACTCAACATCTCTCCTGTATGCATGCAATGATAGTCTCCAAGGATAAACTACTGATCAAGCTGTTAAAGCACTTAATCTTCACAAGGGAAACACGCCCATTCTTCCATGTCAGTGAGGTTTTCTTACTGATCAAAAGTAGAAATGGCAACAACAATAATGTAAAGGATTAGGATAAAAGCAGTGATCTGCTGCAAACTGCAGAAGCTATTCTAAGAATCATCATCATTATCACGTTACACTTTTGCGGAAAAGGGTTCATGACCCCCTAAACCAATCCCCTTATCCACAGGAATACTCTCATTTCGTGGTGCCCCCTTCTGGGGCTGAGCGACTTAATCCCCCTTGCGGTTTGCTCGGCACGGATACCGCCCCGCGCGTACGGGAATGCGCAAAAAAAGAAGAAAAAAAATGGCTGAAATCAATACCTGGCAATGGTGAGACGATAAATCAATGCAATTAGCTTTCATGCGCATCAACAGGAGTCTCAACGGCGTGTATTCCTAGCGAGAGCCGCGGCTCTCAGCCGCTGTTTGCGCAGGTTGGATTACCAGCTTGCTAATCACACAAACAGCAACTAACAGGTGCGTAGGCTGTCTAGAATTTCTCCTCAATCCTCTCTTTCCTTACTCCTCAGTAATTTTCTCTTTCCCTGATTTTCTATTACCTTCCATCCTTCCTTCCTCGATTTTTGTGCTTTTCCTCTCTTTCTTCCTCTCTGTATTCCTTCAGCTTTCTTTTCTCCCTTTCTTTTCCTCTTCTCGTCTATCTCTCTCTCCATATCTCATTTACTCTGGTTTTCTCTTTACTCTCCGCATCTTTAATCATGATATACTTGCCATCCCAAAGCTGCTCAAAATATGTCTTTAAAGGGAGGATTACCTTTAAAAAAAAATGGGGAAAAATATATAGAGATAGATAAATAGATTCACAGAATGCAGCTATATAAAAATAGCACATCGGTGAAGTTTGCTGGAGATTGAACGATCCATTCACAAGTTATGATTCTTGAAAGTTTTGTTTTAATCCATGCACCGTCTTCTCTGGAGAAGAAGCCTACAATGATGTCACACGAGGGGACTTATACAAAGTAAAACATACCTGCGATTCTACTAAAGTGTCACTGTCTATGAAAAGTACATATTCCATTGACTTGATGTTATATAGGACAGATTTCAGGCTTAGGCCCCTTTTGATTCCATTCCCTTGACTTGTTACAGAAAAGGGCAATATAATTCCAACTGCTTCTAAAGGAGGTTGTAAGAAATGAGCTCCATCATTTTGCCAGAAAATGAAAATATGTGGATTTCTCTTTAGATTTTGTTTTATTGTTCCCCTTACATGAGATCACATATCTTTGTAGCTAATTCATCCAGCAATGAACACACACATTTTATCCCAACTTTCAAACTCATAATTTCTGAATGAATTTTCCTCAAACTTCACCAATGTGTTCTACTTGTATTTCTGCTTTCACTGAACCAATATATATATTCAGAGTAAATTTCCCTTCCAGGAAAATGAAATTATGTGTATTCATCTTTAGATTCTTGTTTTATCCTTTCCCTACCATAAGATCACATCCACATTCGTATCTTCATAGCAATTCTACCCCACGATGATGGCACACGGTTTCACCAAACTTTCGTGTTCACAGCTTTAGAACAGATCGTCCAAGTTTTATCAATCTTCACTAATGTGCTCTACTAATATTTCTTAAATTCCCATTTCATGATCTGTGACCTTTGATCTTTGGCCTTTGACATTAGATGATTAGCCCAGATTCTACACTATGCATCTAAACTTCATGTACACTGTAGCATGACTGTGCCAGTTACTTAAGAGAACCCACTCAAGGTTGCTTTCTTTGTTTATATGAATTTCTTCATCTATTCTTCTAGTATAAATATGATGACAAGATCTGGGTTTGACGGAGTGATGGCCTGAAAACGTAATGCCTCCAGCACCCCTTACGGACAGAGGCATGAAAAATGAAGGCCAAAACTTTTGCCTCAAGCAATGCCCCACTAATCCTGAAGATGAAGAATCATTCCGTCTCTCTTTGGTTCTGTCTCCTTCTTCATCAGAGCATTCACCACTCTCAGCAATAAAATGCAGATTATCATCTTTTTTTCTTTAATTCTGCAGGGTTCCTGATCAGCCATTAGGTATTCATCTGCTTTTTTGAAAATACAAAATAAGTGCTGTATGTCTCCCTGGCCTATAGAGTGTGGATGATCAGAGCTCAATCAATGAGCCATGAAGTGGCCTCCTCGGGAGTTATCAATCACTCGCTTCTCGAGGGAGACTGAAGGGACATCCTCTCCTTATTCTGTTTCACGTTCGACTTTTGAGGCATCAGCATTCTGAAAAACCGGAAATTTTTGGCGTGCATGAAACTTTAGCGAATTTCGTGAGGAGCCGCGATTTGCGAAAGTAAAAATGCAAGCAAAAGTTTTTGCCTACACAATGCATTGAATACCAGTGGCAATTTATGAAAGTTTCATACCACAAAAAATGGCCATCAGTTACAACTCAAGAAAGCTTTGTGCCACGAAAGTTTTGTGTGTGTGTGTGTGTGTGCTGTTTTACAGTATGGTATTGACCTTTTGACCCCAAGGTCATCAGGAGTTGAACTTTACCCTTCTACAACAGATGGTGAGGAAAGGAGCCTGTTGCTCAGCAAAATGGAAATGGACAGGAGGAAAACACTGTGTGCACATTTTTTTTTTTTTTAAAAAACCTTTTTTGTGCAGCTTTTGAAGTAAAATGCAGCTCACAGCCTTGGAGTGGCTGGCAATGCATGTTTGAAGGAAACGGTCACTGAACCGCATACACCGGTTTATGCATCAGCAGAGACCAAGTGCACACTGTACGTTCTGAAGCATAAACGACGAAGGACAAAAAGTCATCAAGGACCTATAGTGTACATGGTATGATGACTCCCCGACATCAAAGTGGAGTAAAAAAAAAGAAAAAAGAAAAAAAAAAGAAAAAGCAAAACAAAATACAACATGATTCAACTCAAACACAGGCAATTACATGGACAGGCAGGAAAAACAAAGAAAATATTATGGAGAAACGGCAGCTCGCAACTCACCCTGAATGAGATTTCGAGGTTTTCGCCGCCCCAGACATCCATGCCGGCGTCGTACGTTCCGATTTCTTCAAAGTAGCTCCTGTCTATTGAGAAGAGCCCTCCAGCCATGGTGGGGGATCTGTAGCGGGTTGAGGGACGGAATTAAAAAGTCGAAGAACGATTCCACAGTGTGTTTACGTAGGCTTTTACAGACAGAGGAATTTAAAACAAAACAGATTTATAAAATTCTTTAAAAGATAAAAATTGAATGCCATATAAAACAATTCAGGAATTTCAAAGTTTTACCCCATTTTCCCAACTTGCATGTATTGATGAAAAAAGAAGAAACTTGCAATAATGTACAATCTCATAGCTTTCTAATTCTTTGTTTTATTTTGTATATAAATGTACTTCCATCTCTATGTATACTTTACTCTTAAACTACAGTCACCTTGAATAGAACATGGAAATTTTTAGCATGACAATACTTTTCAATGAGAAATGGTCTAAATACAGACATTTTGCCCCATCTTGCTCAAATGGATTTTTACTTTTACTCATGACATGATAGTCTGCAAACTATGTAACAGATGGCATTTATTTCACAAAAAAGAAAACAAAGCATAAAAAAATTGTAAATATCTTCGCTCATAAATACAGCAGTAAATTCAATCATCATAGCACACAGCCAGGCATAGTAAATCCAACCAAATAAACAAACCAAATTAAAAAGGAATATAAGGTACAGTGTACATTAAATGTTTGGGGGTTTTCCCACTAATTTCTATGCCCCAGCAAATCTTTGTTACTCCAAGATTTATCACATGATTCATTCTGTAAGGTTTCTTACCAGCATTAGTTCTAAATGTGCAGGCACCCGTATACCATTACAGAAGCGCATCGCTGCGATTTCTACAGAAATCAAGCCTCATGTTAGGATCATGAATGTGGTGTCCCTGTGGCATTTTCTTTTATCTTTTTATTTTTTGCCACAGGAACAACTAAAGTACCCGGTGTACCATGAGAATTTCTCCCAGGTCCAATAGTTTGAGTTGCCTCTACGAGTCTATTCCAAAGAAACTTTGCCTTTTGCAAGGCCTCATAGTTCAACAAAAGGTCATATTTTCTCTTCCTTCTGTGTGTGTGTGTGTGTACTATAAAAGTGAATATCTCTGCGCAAGTAATTTTTTGCGCTCGGCCGGGTAAGATGAGTTTCACATGTTCTTAATTCTGCAGAATTAAGGCATTAACTACGGGAACATACCGCAAGCAAAAACATTTGCATGCTTTTATTTTCGCGCTAGCTCCTTGTAATGCGTAATGTCCAGACATTTCAACACTGCTAATTAACACACCATTGCATGCTACATGTGTAAGTGTCATTTTTCTCCTTTTCTGTAATATAAACTTTGGTATCACATAATGCAAATGCCATGTCTCAGAATGCTCTGTTACATGCACCGTACCATGTTTCGTCCCAATGTGGAACAGAAAAAGTAAAATGAAAGTGAAAGAAGGCGAGGAAATCAGACATTATATTTCACTCTTAAGCTGCCAATGCCACTATGAGTCACGTTCAATGTATTTATCGCTGACTTTTCAGCTGCCGCACAATCTCAGCGAGACAGCAAAAGCAATCCTCAAGGGTCTTTTTGGAGGTGATTTGTTGGGATGCAAAATTCTGAGAACTTGTTTGCAAATAACCATAACAATTTTTTTTTTTTTTTTTTAAAACAAGAATGCATACCAGTGTCAGTATCATAGATATTTGAGCCACATGCTATTTTGTTTTTGCATCCAGCTTCTAGCTTGACATGACAATGGAGAATGAGCGGTTGCACATAAGAATTTTTTTTTTTTTTTTTTTACTGGAATGAAGATTGGAATGATGATTGTAATTCACTATTTGAATGATCTGAATGCACACCATATACCTCAGAAACCTTGATTTAGATATGAATAATTCATATTCAAAACCGAAAGGAAGGCAGGCTTAATGGTAAGTCTACTATGGATACACACATGCTAAAGATTGTAATTTGAGTGATTTTTTTTTTGGTATTTTGTATTTTGTATTTTTTTGTATTTTTTATTTTTTCTACTAGAATCACCACTTAAATGATGAATTTTCTCTTATGTGTAAACCCCTCAGTAATTGGCTGAGTTGTTGAAATTTTTGATTTGCAGATATGGAATGACTGAAATGTGCTACAGGTAGCAGCAGCAGTTTGGAAGCTGACATGACAACAATCTCATCATTCATTTCACATGAAGCTAGTCTTAAATTCTAGACCCCATGTCCCTCACAGTATCCATAGCACATCATCATCTCTACCTACAATGACTACAAAAATTGCAACACATTGCCTTCAGATTTGCACTAACCAAAAGAAATCATCAATCAGAGAAATAATCATCTCTCAAGCTCTATACGGTAGCCATCTCCTGATGGGGAGGCCATGAATAAACATACACACTTCAACCTAACGAGGGATGCAATATCAATTGTTCTATTTCGTCAACTGCAATTATACTTTATGAGTCTTTTCCTTGGTCTCCTCCAGTATGGAATTTGTTGTGTGCTACATGTACATGTTCATATTCAACCTACCCTAACAGTATATGCCATTTAAAGGACAAGTTCACCTTCATAGACATGTGGGTTTTGTGAATGCAGCAATATTAGTAGAACGGATCAGCGAGAGTTTGAGGAAAATCGGACAATCCGTTGAAAAGTTATGAATTTTTGAAGTTTCTGCTCAGTCACGACTGGATGACAAGACTACTATAGCTTGTGATGTCACATGAGTACAACGAAATAAAGAAAGTATAAAGAAAATTCAACATATTTTTACTTTTCTCACGTAACAAAAGAACACTCAACTTCTCTCTTTCAGAAGGCAAGGGGAAAAATATTACCCTTAACATACATCAGTAACAAGTCAGAGAAATGTGCACTTTATTCAAAAAGTAAAGTTTTGTGAAATTCTCTTTTAATTTTCCTTATATCGGTGTACGCATGTGACATCATACACTGTAGTAGTCTTTTCATCCAGCAGTGACTGCACAGATACTTAAAAAAAAATCATAACTTTTGAACGGATTGTCCGATTTTCCCCAAACTTGCACTGATGTCTTCTACAAGTATTGTTGTCTTCACTCAATCCTCATGTCTTTGAAGGTGGACTTGTCCTTTAATAGTGAGTAAAGATTTTGCGAATCAGGATTCCCCAACATTTTCACAAGAGGTTAAATTCACCATCTGGAAGTACAGTACTGAACGGAAAATTGTACATACATGTATGTATGCAGGTATGTCTAATTCATATCGGAATCAGAGTCAATATTTTTGCATGTCTTATAATTGGTGAATAGCACCAGACTTAAGAAATTCGCGAAAATAAAGACCTTGTGAAACATTCAGCATTCCTGTATACAGTATTGGGGATGACTTTAACCTACAATGTAACACATCTACTCATCCTCATTTAAGTATACCAAGGCCTTCACTGGAAGTTTAAGAATGATCTACGATCCCTGTGAGAAAGCAATTATGCAGTTTACAGTGCAACAACGGCACTACATGTAAATTCATCAAGTTCTTAATGTTACCTCCACCGAGGGCCTCACTATTCTGAAGTAATTGATTGTCAGCAAAGGAGTGACCTTGTTGTTGTAGAGGACATAATGAGAAGGGGTTGAGGCGTGAGAAGGGGGGGTAATGCTTTTAGGAGTGGGGGCTGGTGAGGACCAAGAAAGGGGTTGAGGAATGAGGAAGGGAGGGATGAGGAGATGGGAGATGGGAAGGGGGAGATGAAGAGTGGTGGAGGAATGAAGAGAGGATGGGGAATGAAGAGGGGTAAGTGATACGGGGTTGAAAAATGATGAAAGCCTGAAGGTTGAGGAAGGGTTGAGGGATAAAGGGAAGGGATGAAGAAGGGGAGTGGAGGAATGAGGGCGATAATATGGGTATGGGATGAGAAAGGAGAGGAATGAGGAAGAATGGATGATTGGGAAGGGGAAGAGATGAGTGATTGAGGTGTGAAAGGAGGCGGGATGAGGATGGGTGAGGAGGGGGATAAGGAGGGGGTTGGAAGATAAGGAGGGGTTGGGAGATGAGGAAGAGTTGGATTATGAGAGGAAGGAATAACAAAGGTATCTGATGAAAAAGGGGAGGGAGTGAAGAAGGAGAGTGGATGAATGTCAAGGGGTTGAGGGATGAGAATGAGGAAGAGATATGGAGGAATGAGGAGGGGTTGGAGGGTGAGCAGGAATGAGGATTGGGAGTGGAGGAATGAGGAAGGATGATCGATGAAGAGAAATAAGGACTGGAATGAGTGTGGAGGAATGAGGAATGGGTGAAGGATGAAGTAAGGAAGGGGAGGGGAGCAAAAGGAGTGTGGGAAAAGGGGGAATGATGAGAAAGTTGTAGGATGAAAAAGAAGGCAAATGAGGAAGAGTAGATAAATGTGGAGGTGCAGATGAATGAGGATTGAAGAAGGAAAGTAGAGCAATAAGGAAGGGCTGAGAAATGAGGAGGGGTGAGGGATGAGGGGATAAAGATGGGATGAGATAAGAAAGGAGAAAAATGAGGAAGAAGAGTGGATGATTGAGGAGTAGATGGTAGATGGATAAGGAGGCAGATGAAGGAGAGGGGTTGAGGGATAAGGACCGATGAGGAAGGGGATTAGAAGACAGACAAGGAGGAACTAAGGGATGGGAGACAACATGGCCATGGATTCAGTGGTAAAGGGGGCTAAGTGGCAGTAGTCCGGGGGCCACTTTCTGAACCTGAGTAAATACTCGCCCAACACATGAGCGCTTAAAGCACCGTAGTAGGATTGGCGTGACATTTCCCAGTATTCTGAAGGCATGACAATGATCTAACAGCCACAGCATACAGCAGCTTTTCACAAGAAAAGAAGTTGATGAAAGGCAGAAAACCTGTCTAGAGTTACTCTGAGCATATGAAATTGCAAATTCACAAAAAAAAATTCACAAAAAAAAAACAAAAAACAAAACTCACAAACTTGACAGAGACCACATATGTACACTACCAAATATTCCACTAAAACATTGGCAGGTGAGAGTAGGGTCTAATATTGCAGTATCATTTTTATCCTTTTTTATAACTTTTCCATCTTTGGACCACATCTTTGAATGCTGCCACTAATCTGTTGAAATATTAATGTTCAAATAATCTCCTTGTCTATTGTAAAACTACATTTATGTTTGTGTTTGTGGCAACTCCTTTCATAAAAAAGTATATTTGTGAAATATTTGTGAAATCTTTTAACTCATTATCAAAAACAATACATGTGGGCTCAAAATTAAAAGGCAAATAGAAAGAAGTAGTAGAAATTAAAAAAAAAAAAACACGACATCACAGTTCAAATCATATTACAAAATGACACACCAAATATCTGTCATAGAGTTTGGTCACACTAATACTTTCTACACAAAGCACAAATGTAATACCATATGGACAATGGGTGTCAAATTTGTGCATTTGGAAACAAACTTTCAACCCTACTTTTTGACCATTTCTCCTCACAGAAATCTAGCTTTCAAACTTCTAAAAACCAACTCACACTATCCCATAGAATGCAGTGAATATGGAGTCAGCTCTAATAACATTTTACTCAGGACTGTGATTGCCAGACATAAATCCCTGCCCAAGACATGTGCTGGCTGTATCAGTTTACAAAGGCCACATGTTTACATTGTACATTTTGTGATTGTGCAAACTTGGCAAGTCCCATATAACAGATAGATCTCTTTTCCCTGCATTCAGAGACACTGCAGCAAAAAAAGGAAAAGAATAAAAAGAATAAAAATAAACAAATGAAATGAAACAGAAATTACATGTAAAAAAAAAAGTAGAATGCTGAGGATGGGGGAACTGTTTTCACTGCTTAAAACACTCTTTGGCATACCTAGCTGGCTTCAAAACTGCAGCTTTTTCTCCTGATTATTCCTTCATGCTGTTAAAAGTGGCTTTGATCTATAAAGTTTCCTGTAGTAGACAACCGTATGAATCTATCTCAAGTGTCATTTGAGACAGGGCAAGTTTCTACCATCTACCTTCCGGGATACAATGTCTATTGAACATAGACCATACTTTTGTACATTTTGTAGTTGTTGTTGTTTGTTGCTGCTGCTGCTCCTGCTCAAGAACAACCCCCTGTTCAGACGCAAGCCAGTTTATACCAAAACTCAATAAAGAAACGACGTATAAAGAATCATCGTATAGCCGACAGACCGTTCAGACGCCAATTTCGACCATTCCGGAAAAACGTCGTATAGATGTGCAGTTTCTCATGAAGCATGTTGTTATGGTCATGAGTGACAAGCACAAGGTCACCTTACACACTCGCTCCCATTAAAGGGGATGGCTAGTAACTGATCAGTGGGAATCAGTGGGAATGCTGGGAGATGATTGTTCCAATCCTTGTGGGATTCATTTATTCATCTATTGTTGTATGAAAATTATTTGCTTCAGAACGGTCTCAAATTCAAGTAATGTGCAGTTTAATGCCCCGTCACTGTACAGGCATACTAACCTGGAAACATTAAACTGCACATTACTTGAATATGAGACCATTCTGAAGCAAACAATTTTCACACAACAATAGATATATAATGTACTCTTAAATGAATCCCACAAGGATTGGAACAATCATCCCACGGCATTCCCACTGATCAGTTACTAGCCATCCCCTTTAAGCCCTGCCCAGTTATATCGTTCTATGGTGCCATACGTTCAGACGCACAATGGACACAATAGAATGCTGATTCGTTATCGAGTTCTAGTTCAAAACGATGAGCACTCTGACCGTCGTTTCGTTATATGTCATTTCGTTATACGTTGTTTCGTTACATGTCGTTTCGTTAGTCAGTGTTCAGATGTATAAATTTATTGTATGGCTACAAAGTTTTGGTATAGCTATACCCTTCTAGTATAATTTTTTGCATCTTAACACCCAGCTAGTGATCAGAAGTTACAGAAAGCCTAGACAGGAGAAAACATCTATTAAAAAAATACTGCTGCACACTTCCACAGCCTGCAAGGTGACTTTCTTTCTAGGTCAATCTCAAAAGCCGACAACCTGCTCATGAAAGGGAAATTTTCTCGACCCCGGGAGGAAGCCATTCGTCCCGGACCATTTACCCCTGATGAGATACCACAGTAAGATCTCTTGGCGGTGTGCCACAAAAGATGCAGTGCTCGTAAACTGAATTTTCATCAGGTCTCTTCTGAACATTCATTTCGGTTAGAAACAGAAGCATGTGAGGGTATAACATTTTTTTTAAAAACTTTTAAAACCTGCACACTGTAAAGACTGACATGAACTGCTGTTTCATAAGGGTTTAGCATATTAAAGGTAAATAAAAAAAAAAAAAAACACCAAAAAACAAAACACTCTATATCTGAAAGTTGAGTGCAGGATAATTCATCAGTTTTCAGTAATTAGGCCACCAAGTTCTTCCACTGGACAGGATGATGAGATGTTTGCAAATTTAGCATTCTTTTGGATGAGAAATGATGAGTAACTACTCTTCATTTACAGTTCTTTTATGGGGAGTGAAATACAGTACATACATGTGTATGTATGCCACACATCCTCAATACATTATTGTAAGATGAAACAAAGAAAGTGTTGTCCATTCAACTATTAAAGCCCAAGAGCAGCTTTAGTTTCAAAACATTTGAAACTAAAGATATGGATGGGATGGGGGAGGTAGCAGGAAAGGGGGGGGGGTTTACATTGCATCTCCGTGAAGAGAAAGCACATCGCAAAGAAAATGCTGGTTCAATCCTTTTTGTTCTTTACCTATCAACTTCCGCTAACCCTTTTTGTGCCAGGGACTTTGGACAGTGTGTACAATGCTATGGGCTTTTCTGTGCCCACCAGCACTCAAAGCACACAAAAGGTTAATTTTGTTTCCAATGGATAAAAGAACAATCAACAGCAAAACATTCTCCAGGGGGCTGGCAACATGCACACATCAAAACAGGGAGGTTGAAAAGAGCAATTAGGGAGAAACTTGTGTATTATTTGCATTTCAGTACAGGTAATATAACAAATAATTTACAATCCAGGAAAGCTTCCTACCTCCCTGTCTATACATGAAAAAGCATATGAAATATAAAATATATTTCTAAATGTTTTAAATAAATAAATTAAACGAGAACTTACCTGTTTGAAGTTTGATTTTTATTATTTGAGTAATAGGAGTGTGAGTTAATATGAGATCCCACTCGTACGCATGCGCAGTCAATATTCGTCGCCCAGGCAAATCTCCACCTAAGAAATCGGACTGTCTTCCGACGTCTAATACATAATGTCAACTTAGGTGAGAGAACTGAACCGAAGACCCAACTGGGTCAAGTGAGATTTGCCTGATCCATGAGGAAATGCGACCACTGTCACAATCCCACAATCTGGAAATAAATTGACGGAGTAAGAACATTACCTTGAAGTTTGAATTGAGGGTGGGAGTGGAGGGCATATTAACTCACACTCCTATTACTCAAATAATAAAAATCAAACTTCAAACAGGTAAGTTCTCGTTTAATTTATTTATTATTTTTCGTAATCTCCGTTGTTCGTTAATATGAGATTTTGAAGCCAGTGGTCGCATTTCTGCAAAAACCAAACAATGAATGGTGATAAGAATGACATAGTAGCTCACCAATAATACCCTTTCTCTTCAATGATTATCCAGTACCGCCATGGAGAACCTACATTTAGGTCCTGCCCTGATCGACGGCTTATCATAGAACCTGTTGAAGGTTTCCTCATTAGACCATCCGGCCTGTTTCAGAATGTCCGCTATGGGCACATCTGCTGTCTTTGCAGTAGAGACTGCTGCAGCTCTTGTAGAATGCGGTTTGAAAATTCTAGTGTCGATACCCGCCGCACTCATTGTCTCCTTTATCCACCTGGAGATGGTTTGCTTACTGGCTCGTTTGTGAGGTTTCCTATAACATATGAACAGGTGCCTTTCCGTATCCCTCATCTCTTTTGTACGCTCAATGTACTTTTTCAGGTAGCGTACCACACAGAGTCTCTTCTCTGAAGGATACTCTTCAATTGTAGTCGTACTCCCTACTCTGTCGGAGGTCTTGTTCTGTTTTACCAAGTCACTGACATGAATCTCTACGCTATTATCCTTCCAAACCAGGCCATCAATATGAATGTAGAACAAAGTCTGTGCCCTTTGTGCCGAAGTGAGTGCGAGCAACATACACAGCTTATGAGTAAGTTCACACAAAGATAGCTTACTGGCTGGTGACATATTGCGGAGATGATCTAACACGATTTTAACGTCCCAGATATGGTTGTACCGTGGCAGCGGAGTTCGTAAATGAAATACACCTTTCATGAATCTTGTCACTAAAGGATGTGTACTAATTGTACAGTTGCTGTTCTCCAACAGCACCACTGAGGCCAAAGCACTTCTGGCACAGTTAATAGCACTGTAACTCAACTTATGTACATGAAACAGATAACTCAAAAATTCTATAACACTTTCTACAGCAGTGCACTGACTGTTCAAAGTTTCCCGTCTGCAATACTCTTGCCATTTCCTAATGTAGGTTCCATATTGTGTGCGTGTAGACAGTCTCCAAGATGCACACAACACGTCCACAGTCCTGTCCTGTAGTCCCTTTATCTCGAACTGTGAACGCCAATCCTGCAACAAAGAAGATCGAGTTTAGTGCAGAGTGGGTGGGTAGCCTTAGATACTGGTTGTGTCAGCAAGGATTTGCTTCTTTTCAAGATCAAAGGTTCTTCACTCATCATACTTGTCAAGAGAGGGAACCAGGCCTGTGTAGGCCAATTTGGTACCACAAGCAGGCCATGTGCATCGTCTTCTTGTATTTTCTGTAGGCATTTTGCTACCAAACAGAAAGGAGGGAAGGCATAAAAGAGTGCAAATTTTCCCCAGTCTAGTGTGAAAGCATCAACTGACTCTGCATTGGGATCTGGCAACCATGAAACGTACCTAGGTAGCTGAGCATTTAGTCTGGATGCAAACAAATCAATTACTGGTGCACCATACTTAGCCACAATCTTCTCAAAGCTATTCTTATCTAGCATCCACTCTGTTCTGTCATTAAAGTGTCTAGACATGAAGTCTGCCTCGTTGTTCTGGCACCCAGGTAAGTGAGCTGCTGACAGCCATATATTACGTTCTATACACCAATGCCAGATGTCTAACACTACCTGATTGCACGTTTCTGATTTCAGCCCTCCCATGTTATTAAGGTAGGCAACAGCCGTAGTGTTATCAATCCTCAATAGGACATGTACATTTCTCTTATCTGCACAGAAGGATTTCAGAGCCAGTCCAGCTGCCAGTGTTTCTAGGTAATTAATACCCGATGTTTGAGCTGAATGTACTTCCTCTGTGGTCCACCTGCCACCTGTGTGAGAGGTTAAGTCTGTAGCACCCCACCCCTCTGCACTGGCATCTGTACGTAGCTCCAAATCGACCTTTTGTCTGACAACATGATTAAATGACTCATGAATATGTTCTTTCCACCATATCAATTCATGTCGTGCCTCCATGGAAAGAGTCATGGGCCTATCAAAATGACCACGAGCTGCCTTAAGGGCCTGTACCTTGTCTCTCTCTAGATATCTGTAATGCAGTGGGCCATACTGTACTGCAGGGAACGTGGCAACTATTTTCCCTATGACCCTAGCAACCTTTCGAATGGATGGGGTGGCATGGGATAAGAGGGAGGTGCAAACCTCATAAATGTCATCTTGTTTTTCCCTTGGCAAAGTAATGTGCATTGACCTAGTATTCAAATGAAACCCAAGGAACTCTAGGTCTTGGCCTGGGCTAAGTACTGACTTCTCAGGATGAATTACGAACCCCAGCTCTGTTAGAAGCTTAGTGGTAGCTGAAACAGCCCTATGGGTAGCATCCTTAGATCTCCCAATTATCAAAGTGTCATCAAGATAACCCATAACTACATGTCCTTCTGTTCTAAGCTGGGCAAACACTGGCTTCAGCATTTTTGTAAACAGTCTGGGAGCCGAGCTGAGACCATTAGGTAGGGCCTTGTATTGGTACAGTTTACTTTGCCAATAGAAACGCAAGTACTTTCTCGATGATGGATGGACGGGAACTGAATAGTATGCATCTTGTAAATCAATAGATGCGATGTAGCAATTTGGGCTGAGCAGTGACAAGGCTGTATGTATGTTGTCCATTTTGAAATGCTGATAAAGGATGCCTGTATTAAGATCAGAAAGATCAAGGATAACTCGTAAGGAACCATTCTTTTTGGGTCTTGTGAAAATATTGGAGATGAATTCTCCATTCTCATGTTCGCAAAGTTCAATCACATTTTTAGCTAAGAGGCGAGAAATCTCTTCCTCTATTTGACTGTTAAGCTCTGAACTGCGAGATAAGTTATACAACTCTTTCCCTCTTACAGTAGGAAATTCATTAGGATCAAATTCGAGTTTGTATCCTTTGACAGCATTCAAAATGTATGGATCTGAAGTCAGGCTTCTCCATTTGTCATAGAAATTTTTCAGTCGTCCACCCACCATCGAACAAGCAAGATTTATGAGAGGGCATGTACTCACCTCTGCAGAGGATGAGGAGACTGTTGGTTTAACATGCTCAGTTACTTGCGGGCCCCCGCAAACCCCCGGTATTGAGGGCTCTGTCGGCCGCTGCCCTTGTTGGGTCTGGTCATCGAGGTGGCAGTGTGTGGCTTCCACGAACGCTGGCCTAAAAAAGGCCGCTGTACCGACCCAGCCTGTACGGTTGGCGTGGTCCACCCCGCTGATCTCATTCTACGGTAATTAGCTTCCGTCTGTCGGCGGTAAGGGTGATAGTGAGACTGCGACTGCGAATATGGACGCTGACGGGAGTTACCTGTTGAGAAAGGTTTTGAGCCTTTCACAACACCGGCTGCTGCTCTTTGTTCTTCCTGGATGTCTTTGACTTTCTTTCCTAAGTCGTCACCAAACAGCTGTTTGGTCACAGGGTTCTGAGGCTTGCACAAGTGTGCAAATTTTGCATTCAAGCCAGGTTTAATGAGGTCCTTCCTCAAGGCGTTCAGCTCAAAATTAGAGCTACACAGGAGTCCGAGAGCGTCCTGCTGTTTTTCTGACAGCTCCGAAGCAGAAAGGGTCTGCGCAAAAGCAGTGATGCCTTTCACAAGAGCGCTTTGAATACGCTGTAGCTTCAGGTCCCTAGCCCGGGTAGTAGGGTTTAGATTCTCCCAAATTGTCAAGTTGACTTTGGGCACGTCAAGTAGTGGACAGTTTTCTGGGCTAGTGTACTTCTTACCAGTCTCCTCTAGGGCAGCCTGTTCAAGAGTGTGGCTGACAAGGTAGGATACCGACCCAGCAATATCCTCATCTAAGGGTTTCCCCACGCTGAGAGGCACTGCGAATTTTGCTGCGATAGCTGGGATGGCTACATTCTTGCCAGAGGCAGGAGTAGCATTACTATCTTCAGTGCTTGTTTCAGCACTGAAATCAGAAGTCTGTGAGTCAGACGCTGGTGTAAGTTTACAGCCAAAAGGCCCATCATCTTGATCGCAGTCATACTCATAGTCAGATAAAAGGAGATTATCATCCTCATCTCCGAGACTTCTCGTGTCATGACTACTACGAGTCTGTGGATGAGAAAGTGGCAAATGATCCACCAATTTTCCCAGCATCTCTTCCAGTTTATTCAGACGATGTTCAAAATTTGAGCCACCAACACTAGTGCTTGGTCCCGACTTCGAGGTCGTGGTCTGTGGAGGCTCTGCACGAATGCAGGCCTGACTGTCCTTCTTTGAAATAGGATCTGCACGAATGCAGTCCTGGACAGCCCGAGAATCTTTGGCTATTATCTCAGAGTCATTCATGATCGAGGGCTTCTTAATCAAAAGGTCTGAGACCTCAGAAGTAGCAGCCGACTTGGCGAACTTCCGTGCAATCACGGGAGGAGGAGACGTAATCTTCGCCGGTGCTTTGCCTTTGGCTTTCCCGGTGCCTTTACCACCGCGGCTAGCCGAGCTCGCCGCTGCCGTCTTACCCTTTCCCCCCGGATCGCTGCCGGGGGAGGGACCCGCTCGCGGTCCGCTGGCGATGCTGGTGGAACCCGCATCGCGAACCAGCTTCTCGTGCGGGAAATTCGGCTTCGTGGAAGAACCCGAATTCGCTTCCATCACTCTCCAAAAATACTACCAAACGATCGGGAAGGTAAAATAACCTATGAAACCCCGAAAACTTGAACGCGACAGATCGTAGAGTGTAAGAAAATCGGCGAAATTATGAGCTCAAAATGGCGACTTGACCGCTAAGAAACACACGCTACGAATGAATTGACTGCGCATGCGTACGAGTGGGATCTCATATTAACGAACAACGGAGATTACGAAAAATAATATTTGTCAGTATGTTACTTCCTTTATCTATTAACTCCTTTTACCTTAATGTATTCTTTCATAATGTATTTCTCTATCCTCATCCATCCACCTTTCTCCATCTATCTCTTTTTATCTTTCTATCAATCTATGTCTCCTCCTATCTTTCTATCTTTGCATATGTATATCCCTTTTAATCAATATATATTTTCTTTATCTATCCACCTTTTGTATCTCCCTTTCTATTTTACCAGAATATATATCTCTCCATCTATCTGTCAATCTTTTTATCTGCTATCTCTCAATATATCTATCTTTCTGATTTGATCTCCATTATCTCTTTCTCTATTGCTTTATCTATCCATCTGTCTTACTTTCTATTTTTACATCCATATCTCTCTCTCCATCTATCTACCTATATATCTATCAATGCCTATATCTATCCTTCTATTGTTCTATCTATATATAATATATATATATACATATATATATATATATATATATATATATATCTTGGAATTTTCCACGTGTTGGACTTCGAATGTTGTAATTATTAGAAGAAAGAGAAGAAGTACGCCATGGATCCAACGATTACAAAAAAATTTTTTTAATCGTTGGATCCATGGCGTACTTGAGACTCTTTCTTCTAATATATATATATATATATATATATATATATATATATATATATATATGCATCTCTTTATCTATCCATCTTTTTCTGTCTCTCTCTCTCCATCCTTCTATTTTTCTATATTTTCATCTGTCTTCTCTATTCACTTTATTCATCCATCCACTCATTCATCACTTGACTATCTGTCTAGAGATATATATATATTCATGTACCACTCTATCTATATACCTACCTCCTAATCTCTCTCATTGTGTCATCTCGTTTGATGCTGTTTGTTAATCTAACTTCCTTCACATCAATATTCTCTATTAGTTAAAGTTCAAGGCCTAAACTCCAGGCATACAGTGTAAGTACTAGTTGCCACGGCAACCATTCAGTCATTAGACTGCAGTAAATCAGCCACATTTACTTTCACATGCAATTTGGCATGAGGTGAACAATTAGTATCAGTTCCATATAGAATCACAAATGTCTTGCCTATAGACTGCACCTTACTCATACTGTAGGAAAGTGGACAATATTATTGTATAAATGAATTCTCATGGATTACAGGGGAAGAGTTGTGGTTTGTGCACAAGCATTCCATTGGGAATGCAGTTGATTATAATTCAAGGGTTCATTTACGTTAAACATTACTTCAAAGATCACTGGAAAAGAATGTAAAGCAATCACCTTTAGTATCATGTATCATTTATGCACAAAACATCACAATATAGATTTCTTTTCAGTTCTGCTAATTACATCATGCCACATCTTACGATGAGGTGACTTTTTTTCTTTTGACAGGATTTTAAAATGAAAACACATACACGGTGACTGATCACCGAGTTTACCCTTCTTTCGTGACTAAATTCATCACAATAATGGGTTGGACTCTGTTACAATAAAACCCTTCAGAACAGTCAACATTTAATCGCCAGTGGGCATGGTAACGCCATTTGAACATCCTCATCAATGAACTTTACATTTATGCGGACACAGCCAGTTTCTAAGTGAGAGCAAATTTACCCAGCTCGTTGGGGGACTGCAAATTTACCGATGGCCCTGCTCAAAATTCAGACTCGAGGCTGCACTGTCCTGGGGAAAAGCTAATGGTTTGCACACCTAATAATTAACTCGGACAGTCTCTCACAACAGATTACAACTGCGGTGAATGGGACCCATGGACGGGTTTATGTGCTGCCATGGGGACGAGAAGTTGTAAACTCTCTAGTACATTAAAACATGTACTGTAACACGAGAAATATTCGCAGCATGAAAATTGTCGCAAATTGGAGCTGACGGCCTTTAGCACAGCATAAAATTTTTGTAAATCAATGCATAAGTGAGTGTAGCACAAGAACTTTTCGATGCATTTCAATTTCGCCATTTTTGATTCTTCATGAAATTTGTGAAAAATTCATGAAAATTTCATGCACACAAAAACTTGTGATTTTACAGAATAAACACGTATAATTATTATGTAAATATCTGAATATATAATTTCATGAATATGTCAATATATGAATATTTGAATATAAACATGTAACTATATTAATTCTTAGCTGCATTCAGTGTATATGTACTCCACTACATTCATATTTTCTTCCTGCATGTCTTATGTCCCTTTGTAGTCTCCATATCTTTCAGGCCCGTAGCCAGGATTTTTCAAGGGGGGGTGCGGTCACTAAAAAAACGGACCTTCGGTACCAATACCAATGATGACACACACACACACACACACACACACACATATATATATATATATATATATATATTCTTTGGACGACCGAACTAAAAAAAGTTGTATAAGACTTTGCGCGCGAAGCGCGCCGCAAATTGTGAATTTTGACTGTTTTAATGACGTTTTAAAGTCTCGAGGAAATTTGTATTTTTGTCTGTTGCATGCAATCGCGTTACGGTATTTCATCTAGGAAATAGTAAAAACTCATTTTGCCAGGAAGTTGCAAAGTTTAATTGTGTTCGAGACTCTGCGCGCGTAGCGTGCCGCAAAATTGAGAATAGTGATTTTCCTGGTGTTATTTTAACTTTTATTTTTTCTATTGTATACCCGCGTTAGCAGGCCTGAAGCCAGGATTTTTAAAGGAAGGGGGGATTGCGTTAATTAACAAAACGGTCCTTTGATACTGTCCCGGGAGGGGTAGCGACAATTAAAAGGTGGACACCATGCTCATACATGGACTTTCAAAATGGCCCCTAAACGAGTAATGATCATAATATGATTTTTTCGGGCCTTAAAAACAAGTATTCCTTAAATGTTTCCTGCACCCTAAAGAAGTACTTCATCATGATTGAACAATATACCGTTTTCCCAAATTTCGGCCTTTTTGATACCCTTTGATTATATACACTCGTACATCCTACTTTCCATCTAATCCGTGAGAAAAAACGACCCCTATTACGCGTTTTCTTTAGCGAGTATGGTCACGGTGTCCACCTTTCAGTTGGAGTTTTCCATCCCATTGGATGCTGTTTGGAAGATGAAACATTCACTTTACTATACAGTATATCAGCCGTTGGTATGCGAGTTTGTCAAAAACGAAAATAAATAAGAAAATTTTTAAAACAAAATGAATTGTAAATGTGAACCATTTATATTTTGCCTCCTTGTGGTAGGATATATCCAGCATTTCCGAACTTTCAAATAATCATTTTAGATTTAATAATATTAAAGGTAGTAGATCCGATTCGCAAACATCTCCAATATCAGTCAAATGTCATATTAACCATCATGCTAAGAAGGTTTTCTTTGTGAAATTTGGAGGTCAGTGAAATTCAAATATTAAACATCCGTTAGCCATTGGAAGAAGTTGAGTACAAATTCAGACCTCAGGCTTAGTGCTCAGATGTTTTCCTATTTGATTTGATCTGTCTTACTGTGCACACTAAGATACATACTGGAATGGTTATTTCTTATTTATTACATTATAGTAGCATATTTGGTTACTAGCTGTCTCTAGGCATTTTCGAATTTTGGCTGCAAAGAGATCCACTACCTTTAAGTTAGAAGAGAGATAAGTAAATAATGATAAAATAAACAAACAAAAAAAAAGAATGAGTTTCTTTTGTAATACTATCTGACAAACTTTTTACTTTACCATTTTACTTCATAGCTCAGCACTTTCCATTCTCTCTCATACCCTCTTACCCATTACATTTATATGAAATACAACTAAAATGAGTTTGCGTGCCTGCATAATACTCTTTGGAAATTATAAGTGAAAATGTTCTTAGGTTTTGGCTCACTTTAAAATGAGAACCAATAGAACTGTCACAACATGAGAAAATGTATAAGTAATAATCAACACTACATTTCCGAATTTGGCCTGCAAAGAAATCCGCTACCTGTAAGTTAGAAAATAGATTAGTAAATAATGATAAAATAAACAACAAAAAAGAATGAGTTTCTACCGCCGTATCCAGAACAGAGCCTGAAACGGTCAGTGGCGTATCTAGGGAAAACGGCGCCCGGGGCAAGCACGAAAATTGCGCCCCTAATTTCTGAAAAAGTGTTCAACCCCAACCCCATCCCGGTAGGGACTTTAAATAAAGTCCACATGATGCTTTTTCAAGCACTTAAAAGGGATCTTTTGAGGGTGATTTAAATGTAATGAATTTTGATAGATTTTGGCGAGCGAGCGCAGCGAGCGAGCCGAAAATCTTTGTATTTCAGCTTACAAAACATGGAATTCTTGTCATTTTTTGCTTACCAAATCTTACAATTCTAATCAAGATATAGTGACGGCCTTATAGATAACGATTTATACCAAAAAAGTGAGGACTTTCAAAAATACTCTAAATTAGTACGCGCGAGTGAGCTGAAATTAATGTCCTCGTCATCATCACGTATATTGTTCTTATCTTTTTTTATATAAATTTTGGCGAGCGAGCGCAGCGAGCGAGCCGAAAATCTTTGTATTTCAGCTTACAAAACATGGAATTCTTGTCATTTTTTGCTTATTAAATCTCACAATTATAGTGACGACGTTATTGATAACGATTTATACCAACAAAGTGAGGACTTGAAAAAATACTCTAAATTAGTACGAGCGAGTGAGCCGAAATTTGTATATTTCTGCGTCATCATTACGTTTTTTTCTTATCTTTTTTGTGTTTTTTTTTGTGCCCCCCTCCCCCGTATGTTCGAAACTGTTGGCGTCCTCCTTTGATAAAATCGGCGATCGCTTCAGAACGAATGAAATTGCAGTCGCTGCTCCGTGTAACATTTTTTCCTGCTGAATATAAAATGACATGAGTGAACACAATAGACATTATCATTTTGTCCGCGTCATCGTCACGTTTTGTTCGTATCTTCTTCTCTTTTTTTTATACAAATTTTGGCGAGCGAGCGCAGCGAGCGAGCCGAATATTTTTGTATTTCAGTTTACAAATCTATCACAATCGGTCACACCCTCTCGTTATCAACGTCAAAGTTGTAATGGATATTCAATGTCATCCACGAATCGCACGTACTCGGGCGGCCAGTGGAAAAAAAAAAAAAAAAAAAACACCGGTCACACGCGCCAAGGGCCATGACATGCAGTGCCAATATAATAATAGCTCGCACAGATTGATACATAACATTTGTGTTTGTGTGCATGGGGACAATCCGATGGTTCATACAACAAAAGGGTTTCGTACAATTATTTTTAACATTGTTAAACGTACTCTTCCACATTTACGTAGCATATAATGTGTCTTTATATTTATTTGGATTGTTATCTTGAGAATTGCTAAAAACCGTTATTATGAAAAAGTGGACCTTTCAGAATTTGGGGGGGTGCGTACGCACCCGACGCACCCCCCCTGGCTACGGGCCTGTCTTTTGTTATATTAACATTAGCATAAGCTGCAAATTAGCTACAAATCTTGCATTTAACCTGAGAAAGACGAAAGGTCTATGTTGATTCATCCCCTCCTCCATACTGAAAAACTATCACTTCAAGCCTACTTTTCTCTAAATGAAAAACAAGGACAGTTTTTAAACAATTGAAGATGAGTCCAAGTATACTCGGGCAAGTGTCTATGGGAAATGCATGCTGTAGCAAAATCAGCCCATCCTCAATGGGTTAATTACACATCTGGTAAAGACTGCTACACATGTATATATAATGCATTCACACACAAACACATGCATACACACGCAGTCACGCGCAAACACTTGCCTTCACATGTGCACACGCACTTACACACATACACACACACACTGCTGCCCTACTTGAGGTCTATAGGGATTACTCAGAAATTAGGCTAATCTGCCTGCGTCTGGAGCGCCTCCTCAGTGATACGAACACCACTGTTCGCTTAAGATCCAAATGAACGCAGACAATCGGACACGAGCAATCCATTAACCCTTTTCTCGCTGACTCAGAGAAGGGTTTCAGATTACGGGTTTCAGCCACAGTGAAGCAAAAGTTGATTAGAAAATGCCTCTGAACCATAACTAGCCAAATGCCAATTGATGAACACGTTTTGGAGACACATGATTCAGGTTCATTTTCAGACTTGCATAAAATACTTCAATTACCATGTTCCTAAATCAGCATTCAAATGAGTTTTTTTTTTTTTTTTTTGGCAAGTCTGAAACACTTCACTGGGAGATCACATGAACTCTTTTTGAACCTCTTTTTCCAAATGAGAAATAAATGTGCTCGTCTACTTACTACGCTTCTGCAGCTGTCCATTTTGAGCTCTTTATCTCTATTTCTATCCATCAGTACGCCAATGTCATAAAGGCAGAATCATTATTTAAATATTGTATGTTTATATTAGACATATTTCATTCCTCTACTACTGTGAAAATGGGTTTATTCAATCTGCCTGAAACATTCTTGGCTTGTGTAAATGGCAGTGCTACTAGCAATGTCACATGAATACAATCAGACATACAGTACGATAGGCATTTTCACATCAGCCCAACTGGGGAAATTAACCTGTCACGAAATAGCGCGCTATTTGATAATGCGAATACAAATTAGCGCGCTAATTTTATCGCTCTGATCGAGAAAATTTCTCGAGTCCAACTCGGGAAATTTCTGAAACAGCGGGATAATTTGCGAACTAGCGCGCTATTTGATAATCGCCTCAAGAAATTAGCTCGATGCATCCCATCATGCCTAGCGCTCTACTGGTATACCCGACACTGTTTGCGCAAGCTCAGCTGTCGAATTAGCTCGAAAAAATTGTGGGCTAATTCTCTTCGGGCTGATGTGAATAGGAAATGAAATAGGGCACTAATTTGCGATCGCAAAAAATATCTCGAGCTTGGATTTTTATCGGGCTGATGTGAAAACGCCTATTGTCTGTCAATCATTACGCCAATGTCATAAAGGCAGAATCATTAAATATTGTATGTTTATATTAGACATGTTCATAAAACATTCAATTCCTATACTGCTGTAAAAATGGGTTTATTCAGTCTGCCTGAAACATTCTTGGCTTGTGTAAATGACAGTGCTACTAGCAACGTGACATGAATACAATTAGACATACAGCACAATATTTCAGAACTCAGCTTTGGAACACTTGAAGAACTGAATGCACACACATGCATACTAACATAGTTTGTTTTTCAAAGTTCTATCAAATGTAGATGATTCATAACTCAGACAGCTCTTTTACAAATATAAGCCGGCTCAAGGATGGGATTGCTGTCCCACTTAAAGAAAAGGAGGCAAGGGGGAGTAACAGAAAGAGACAGATGTGGAGATAGCATGGAAAGACAGTGAAATTCATCCTTCTCCTCACTATATCATAACTCTTAAAAATGCAGTAAGCCCACTTTAATACTCTCCCTTGCAAAAATTGTGAACTTAATTGCTAGGTTGGTAGGCAACCTCTCCAAAGCTGCCAAAAAAAAAAAAAAAAAAAAAAAAACCTACTTGAAACTTTGCAAAGTTAGTGTGAGCAAATGAAACCATAGGAATTTCACAATTTTAGTCATGTGACCTTGTTCACTACCAGATTATAACTTGCTAGTGGACGTGGGCTGTTTAACTGCATGCTTTTTAACCCTGCTCTAGGTTACTCAAAGCCTAGTTTTGGTGTAATAAACTGTAGTGCATGTACTAGCATTGTTGTATTGGCCTATAGCATTGTTGTATATTGGCCTGTGGCATTGTTGTGTATTGGCCTATAGCATTGTTGTATATTTACTGCTACCGTGTTCGTATGTCGCTTCAACTAGTTCATAGTACCTTGTAGTCTAACATCAAAATATGGAAGAAACCAACAGCATCCAGCGGAGCAAAGACGTATTACTAGTTTTTAGTATTACTAGTATTACTCGTATTACGAGTTTTCTAGTGAATACAAGCTTATAGTCATCCTCACTATTTCTATGGCAATCAGGCTATCACAGAAAGTAAACCTTAGACTGAGACAAATTTAGCAATATAGAACTCCAAGACTGAGCATGTACACTCCAGCAGCTTTTGATTCGACTAAAAGCACCACAGCTGTATAACCAGCCTCATGATGCATATATGTTAGTCTTTCAGTGTTTAAAATTACGTAGTTTTCAAGACCAGTGTATATATGGTGGAATGACGGGGTTATAATTTCTAAACTGTGATTCTAGTATGTAAATGGGCCTTGTGAGTGCAAAGCCCACTACACACTATGCGATCAAACCAGTCGTATGACCTCAAGACCGAAAGTACAGTGTATGACGTTGCCAGTCTTGCCAGTTTCCAGTCGAGTGACTCGGTCTTAGTGCCAGTTGTACAGATTTTATATATTGAATTTTCACGACTGGTTGTGGGCTTTCAGTCAATCACAATACAGTAAAACGCAAGCGTACGCAGTGCGCAATGCATGCGCTTCTATACTCTCTGGTATGGATGCACTGAAGCCAGTACTGTCGTAAGCCTGGATGTGTAGTCTGATCGTAAAGTGTTGCGTAGTCGAGTCGTGCGACAGGTCGTATATGCTAGAATCGTGCGACCAGTCTGATAGCGTAGTGTGCAGCGGGCTGGAGGTTCGCTGCAGTCACTGACGGAGAAATCACTTTGCGAAAAAAATGTTTACCTGAGAGGCAGCGTTCTGTCCCCGCCGCGGCGATCCACCTCTCGCTGCGGGACTGGGTACCAGCGGAACTGGAGCTTCCAGTTGAACCCTCCGTACGTCATGTCGGAGCCCGTGTGGAAGGCGAAGTTGTCATCGCTGATCACGTCGATGATGGGGCACACGACATTCATCCTGCAGCAAATGGTAACGAGAGGGGAGAATTTAATGAAAGACTGATAAACAGTTTCCATGTCAGTACAGGGTTAAAGGGATGGTATAGTTTTGGTTAAAATGCGGACTGAGATTTTCACTTTTTGTGAGATAATTAGAAATCTCATATATGCCCAACTATTAAAGAGCATACAATTCTAAGGGGAATATAGAGTTTCTTTGATGAAAACTGGTTTTAAAAAAGGTGAGATATTCACAAATAAAGGCATTCTGATAAAAGATGGGTGCCATGCTTTTATAAGGACCACTTTGTTTTGCTTTCTTTTTTTTTTTGATATCTCAGCCACTCTAAAACCAATTTTCATCAAACAAACTTGTAATTCTCTTTAAGATATGCACTTTGATATTTCATATAAGTGGTTTCTAATTATCTCACAAAAATTCCAAACCTGAATCCCCATCTCAACCAAAAGTATACTACCTCTTTAAAACAAAAAATGACTGATTAGTATCCTATACACAGAACTGAAACAGGGACAACTGAGATGCATTCAAAGAGATCTACAAATTCTGCTTAAAAGGAACGGAGGTGAACAAATGACAAAATATCAACTATCTGCTTACTTGAAAATGTTTTGCCAATTTGTAAATGCTTCTTTCAACCCAAACCAAGAAAATGCCCTCTGCCAAAGGGATGAACAAACAACAAAATATCAAATGATATGTGCTTTCTTAAAAATGTGTCGCCTTATATTGTACACATTTCTTTCAAACAAAATCAAACAAAACAAGATTATGCTCTTCTCCAAATGAGACATCACCCAACGTCAAACAAACAAACAAACAAAAAGAAAAAAACAACTCTGGTTTTATTCAACATATCCTACTTTGTTTGGCAGCGAAAATGGACTGACTAGATATTCCAGTTTCGTTATTTATTCTTTTTTTAACAAACAAAGAATAAGCAGCAGTTACACTTTGATACTTTGAGACAACCTGTTTTGAAATATGCACTTCCTATCATTATAGTTGTTTTTCAGCGACAGTTAAAAAGAAAAAAAAAGAAAGAAAGAGGACTTAAATAACGCCAGAATTAAAGAGGTAGGGTAGAACTACAGTATGCCATGGCAAAGAAGGCAAATGAGACAATTTGACTTGTTTGTTTCAGCACCGCTTGGGTGTCATCATTGATAATCCTTTTGATTGCCGACTGATGTCTATATATAGCAGACAGCAGAAGCACGAGAAAGAAAGAAAGAACAAGAAAAAGAGAGGAAAGTGAGAGAGAATAAGTACATCCTTCTGAAAGCTAATCTGGGGCTTTACTAATCATGGAGTTTTGGTCAGTGGTGTTTTTGAGGGTGCCAATCTTTAAATAACCATAATTCTCCCGAATCACAAATCCCTGAATTAAGAGGATTTTTTTTTTTGCTCCGCTCTGTTTTTAGCAGTCTTTGGTTCTTCCAATGTGGCTAGACATGCCTCTACAACTAACTTTAACAATAAAAATGCATGGCATCCAAATCTCTGCAGACGCTTCTTTAAATAACACAATTGAAAATTAGTGCAAATTCTGCTGTTTTTCTTTTTCCATTTCACCATCTAGTCTGTCACACAAACAGAAAACCCCATTATATATGTTCTTAAAATATAACGGTCGTAATCAACAACAAAACCTCGCTCAGAGCTCACCTTGGGATGAACCATAAAACTCAGAAGGTCATTACAGCACAAAATCACTTTCATGGAGTGATATTCTTAGAAAAGAAAATATCGTGGTGAGTATTAAACTTGCTTTCCACTTTTAAAAGACAATGCCTCTCTCTCCATCTCTCAATCTCTCACACATAAAAAACACACATGCACTTTCTTGAGTTTGCTGTTAGATTTCACTGATGCAAAGTGGATTGCATGGCTTTTTGGTGAATTTGAAAATTTCAGCTCTAATCAAAGAATACTTTCTTGTCTTTCAATTTTTTTTTAAAGCTTTAAATCTTCATTTATGTACATTTAAGTAGATTCCCTTTCACTAGGTAACATTGAAATTCAACACCTTTCATTCAAAAGCACCTCAGAAATGACACTGTTGTGAATGATCCCAGTAAACCTGGCATTGCCAAACAAGAGTTTTCAGAATTCCTTTTATGAAGTATTATCAAATAGCAACATTTTGTACCTAAACATACTTAAAAAAAAATGCAGTTTTGATGAAAAATTATTCCATTACAAACCTTGACATCACTTGCAAGAAGTGCACTACCCTTTTGATGTTTAATGAGTAAGATAATGTGCGACATTTGACTTTCAGAGATATGTAAATGGTAAATGTTCTACACAGATTATTGAGAGAGCCTTGAAACTTAAAAGAATATATATAGATATATATATCACGGATGATTATGTGGTAATTTCTCCGTACAATAAAATGCTAGTGCTCACTAAAAAGTCAATGTCATCAAACCACTATAAATCATACTGGCATCATAAATAGCATTCTTTGAATCCATGTACATTCAAACATTTTCCCTATGGTGTGAGGATGCCAATAAGTACCCTTAGATAAACTCACCAATAATATACTGTGTAAATGTGATATGAAAAGTTCAGCAAGCCTGGTTTCAGACACTCTTGTTGCCATGACAACTCTCTCTCTCTCTCTCTCTCTCTCTCTTTCTCTCTCTCTCTCTCTCTTTCTCTCTCTCTCTTTGCCACTAGCTCTTTACTTCCTTCAGATCTACTACAGATTTCACACTCCAGATTCTGTAGTACTGTACCTCTCATACACAAATGCACCTATAGAGCCTGGTCAAATCTAAAATGGCTGCCTTGTACACTTTCTTGAAGTTACAATTCCATAGATGCACCTCATCTATCTCTTTGAAATCAAGGCCTTTAACTCTGGAGAACATGAATACATTCTCATCAACCTTGATGGAACTGCTCTTTGTCTTTCTCATTCAACTTCACTTAGTGATATGTGTGGCCTTCATTTAATTAACTTTCATTTTCTTTGCAATGAATATTGTATACTTCAGATAATTCATAATGATATCATTTCTTACCATTTTGCAGGGCAATTTATACCTTGCAAAATTGATAACACCAACCTGCTGTGACACAAATGCAATGCATAGTCTTTAAGGTAGAAAGTGTCAAAGTTTTTTTTTTTTTTTTCTGAAAGAGGGATTAAAATTATTTTAATTATTAGTTAATTACATCATCAATTATATCAAAATCATTTATTCTATTGATGGAAGTCTAAAGTGCATTTTTAAAGTCATTTGCTAGCTTGTCTGAGAGCTCAAATATTTGTTGTTGTTGTTGTTATTGCATGCAGGACATTTTGATTACACTGTTTGCCTTGCAAATTAGTAAGCTCTGAACAGAACAAAAAAAACAAGGTATGATTTCTAAATTGCACGATTACCCCTACCTGAGTGATGAAAGGAATGCAAAGAATTTAAAGCGAGAGACGTACAAGAAAGTGAGATTGAAATGAAAGTAAAACTTTGTGTGGAGGCAGCATCTTGGAAGTACCACCAGGAAACTCTTCTACAGTAGTTCCAGATTTATGTTAGTAAAACCAACAAGATTCTGGTGGAATCAATACCATCTGTATTCCAAAGGCACGCCCGTAGGCATTTACCCCAGCAGAATAACGGCACGATCGATAGAATCATGTTTCATGACTGGCGAGTGGGAGAAACGTGTGTGCACGCCCCGGCGGAAATCAATGATTGGTTTTTACATTCAATCTTAGAGCAGAGCTACAGCCGACTCCAATGAGGCCAGAAGGGGCGGTTTACATCTAGACAGACCCTCTCTCTACATCCCCCCTTCCCTTCTTCTCTCTTCTTACTTCTGGCGCAATATTTCCAGTCCAAGTCCGTTTTACCTTGTTACCACATGCTAAAAAATGATAAAACATTGCTTGATTGACACACGATGTGATCTTGTCATAGAACGTCCCCTGCCTTGCCAGGATGTACAAAAAGTCCCTTTCACACCGGGCAATTTTTCGCAGATATTGGATGCACCCGCTGAATTTCTGCAGTGCAAAAGCCCTCACCGATTCTTTTTTTCTTTAACTTCTCGTGAAGTACTGACTAAAAGTCAACAAAAAGTTTAGCAAAAGTTATGTTCCTCTACCTTGCAGTCACTGTTTAATTTTCCGGTGGAGATTCAACAAAAGACTCCGCTCTGAAAAGCTTTGAATCAATGTCAAACACCTACAAATCATGAGTTCCTTAGTAGTATTACAGGCAAGCCTTACTGGTACCAATGCAATCATTGCACCCCAAAGGCAGACATGCATGTTCACACTTTTTTAGCTTTTTAATTTTTATCATTTATAAAAATCAACATGCCTCTACGTTGCCTCCAATGACACAAAGTCTATGTATCATTTCTGAGTAGCGAACTTGTTTTCCTTTTGCCATTTCAAAAGATGACTGAGATTTTGTTTTATGAAGTCTGTGGTTTTGCATCAAATGTGTCAACCACCTTCAAAATTGTCTTGATATGCACAACACATGTCACAGAACATATTAAATTCTGTCTGTACAAATGTATTGGCAAAGTCAATACAAACTGTTCTTATTATTTTTTTTGTGGGGGATATTTTACTTAAATTTATATAACATGATAGCATCTGCATAAATCAGTTAATGTCATGTAAATTGCATGTTTTATAAGATTGCTGTTCAACTTACATACACATGTAGATAAAGCTTTAGAGGTGAGTCAGTAATTGGCATCGTGTTGAAAGCTAAGTCTATTTACATGGTGTCAAAAACCTTTCGCTGCCTGGCTTTCACTACTTGTAATGACATTGTCTGATCCTAGTACAATGAATGAGTTTGTTTCATCACCGCAGTTGATGTGTTCAGGTTATGAGAGAAAGATGTCACGAACGATAACCACGATGCATACAAGAGTAACATCGCTGTCAATAAAGATCGATTGACCTCACAGACAACAGATGAAGATAAGAATCATACCACTGTAAGCTGGGGCGGTTCCAGGAATTCCATAAAGGGGAGGCACCTTTACAAAATTTAAGGAGTGCATGTCCCCCCCCCCATTTTTTCCCCTCCTTATTTCTTTTGTTTTGATAAAAAAAATAAAGAGCAGCCAGTGCGCCCCCCTCTGGATCCGCCACCGGAAAGGCATTGTTCACATCTACTGCATTATTCACTCAACATTATCAATTAGCAAATCTTGAACATGAAAACAGTAATAAATTGGTATTTTTGTTTCATGAAATAAAACAAAAATACCAATTTATTACTGTCTACAGAATTTTCTATCTCTAAATGTATCCTGTGCACTTGCATCAAACTGATACAATGAAATGATAAATGCTACATTGAGTACCAATACAAGCTGAAATGAACATTAGAACTGTCTTTCTTGTCATTTACTGAGAATGAATGCAAAATGCTATATAATGAAGTTGATACCAGCAATTAAAATTTCTCAAAAACTTCAATAAAGGTGTCAAAAAATAAGAATAAAAGATGTTAGATATAAACAAATTAGGATCACTGGTTGCAGTTGCACATTAGATGCGTATGTATAGCTCAGTTGTATCACAAAAATCTTACCATATACAAATTTGGCAGTAAGGCCGCAAATATAAGGAGATATTACTAACTTTCCTGACGAAACCATAAAGGTAGACATTTTTTTTTCTTGAAACAATTTTGATAAAACTATTTTTTTTCATATCTAACAATACTTTACTTGATCATAATGATAAACATTTTTACATATATGTTGGTTGTTTCTACCCCTAGCTCACATTTAAGAACTGCAGTGTATTTTGAAGCACTAAAGCTATTTTTTTTTTGTCACCTGCAAATGATAAATAGTGGTTTTGAGTACTGTACAGTGTGCATGGACATGTCTGCCTGTGTGTTGTTGTCCTTACCAGTTCTGTACAAACACAGAAGCAAAAGGGGAGAACTGATAATTGCACCTGAGCTTGACAACTCATTTGAACACACATACACACCATTTTCATTTCTGCTGAATATTTTCCTTTGCCAGAGCAGGTGCACAAGAAAGGCTAAATGAATCAGGAATACTGCACCATCTGTTATGAATGTCAATATGTATACATCAGCTATTAAATAGAGACCCAGCGAATAATCCCAAATGAGTCCATGTTATGTCATGTTTGCATTTTTTCCCTTGCCTCTGTTGCAGCAGCTGAATGTATTTGTCAAAGAAAAAAAAGGAAAACAAAAATCATACAGCAACACACAGAATACTTAATTCTACAGTCAAATTGTGCTAAGACTGTTGTTGAACATAAATTCAGGTAGCAACAACGTGGCATTGACATTGTGCTTGATGTTTTAATATTAGCAGGTAATTATCAAATATGTTGTACAATATTGAATACAAATTAAATTCAGGAACTCAAACATTTATTTATTGTTCAATATATGGATACATGGCTCTCCTTCTCGCTTTGCCTCTGTTTCTTTTAATAGAAAGGTAAATTTATAATCCTTTGTTGTAGACAAAGTTTCCTGAATGATTATTTGTAAAGGAGACACCGCTTGCTCATATAAAGTCTAGGCGTTACTTGTATTCGCGAAGCTTCGCATAAGCTGTGCGTCAACTGCAGTAAAAATGAGCAATGATTAAAATCAATAATAATAGTAATGACCACAGTAATGATAATGATGATAATAATTGATGAAATGATTATCATACATTTTTAGGTGATATCTGAACATGTTAAGTTGTAGTTTAGAGTTAACAAAAGCATTTTCAGTGCAAAAAGTCTGAAATACTGATATATTTTCAAGGAACTCAACTGATGGTATGATACTACACAGCATCATGACAAGTTCCCCTGTTTTTGCATGTTACGCACTAGCATGATGCGTATGGTCTCATAAAAAATGAACACGAATCATCATCTGAAAATGGCTTCAATTCCATCATAGAATAAAAATTGCAGTTTTCAGTAAAATGGGGGAAAAAAAAGAGAAAGAGAGAACTGATGCATAATTTCAAGAGTATCCCACTGATGCTGGGTGGGAGTCATCAACTTGTAAAAGGTTCATGGAAAGTGCGGAAATTGGTTTTGAGGTGATCAAGCCTACGGTATGGTGCATCTCACAGAGTAAATTACTTCTCATCAAAATGTATGAATATTTAACCCCCCCCCCCAAAAAAAAAAAAAAAAAAAAAGACGAGAAACACTGCCTACATGCGGAGGAATGAATAAAACTAACTGGCAAAACTGTAAACATATAAATACATGTGGAGGTGGATGTTCATCACAAGTTCTAGAAAGTGAGTTTTGTGTAGACTCCATTTTTCAAAATAATTAAGAAAAATCTTCATTGCACTGAGTTCTTCATCATAACTATATCTTCACACTGAAAACATTTAAGGAGTATTTCACACATCGTTATTTCTCTATTTCACAATTTCTGTTACATACATTGGAATCAAATTGTGTAATTCCTCCAAATTAATCAAAATCATTATACAATGATATCATATTGGGTTATCTCACATCAAAGTTTCAATTTTAGGCTTCTTTTATATGAAGCTTCATTTTATACTTCCAGTCATGACAGGAAACACAAATATTATGTTTTTTCCATTGATCTCTCTTCCAATCCATATCAATTTCCAATATTCTTTTATTCATATTTTAAATCAAATGTAAAACTAGACTAGCAGATCACATTTCAGTCGTGCAATCATAATGGAATTACTTCTGTAACTGTGGGTACATGCACACAATTTGTTTTCTAGACTATTAAAATAATGCTATCAGAATTCCCCACCCACTCACAAAGACCAAATTCTCTCCCACTTTATCTACACTGTATCTGTCTATCTATCTATCTATCTCTGCCCCATAAATATAGAAATAATTAATGTGAGTTTCAGGTGCATAAACCCATTATTTATCAGGATCACTTCCCAAAAGCTCTGCAAAATTAAAGCTTGGATGACAAACATCAGAACTGATATCTTACCCAGTACATCCTAATATCTTCCCTAGTCTCAAGAAAATTGTAATCAAATCTACATGAGTATTGATGCACGGTGGATCTGCAACAAAACAAAAACAAAAACAAAACAAAACAAAAACAAAAACAAACAAACAAAAAGAAGAAGTAAGTAGTAACATCAGTCAAAACTACAGACTCACATGAGATTTGATGTGTTTGTATACAATGTACATCTGCCTTCTTTACAGTTCTTACTTAATGTAGTTTGATAAGCTACGTGTACTTTCACACCATACATGTACTACAGGGAAACTCACTCACTACTGGCCTCTCCCGGTTAAAATTTGTATGCACAGGTGGTTTTGCGGTTAAAAAGCCTTTTTTCAATACATCACTTGCGTATGATATATTGTATATTTGGTAACAATATGACAGGGCCTTTCTAATTCAATTCTTTAGTTTAAAGTAACGGTAATTAGAAGTACTCATGTTTCATTTACCAAGGAAATTAGAAGCAGAAGGTAACTGAAACCACACTGAATTTGAGACCCCTTTGCCTACCAGTAGATGGAAATATCAATGGGAAAGCACAAGTTGTTGTTTGCTGTATTTTAGAGTTCAACGCCATTAAAATTAACGAACCAAATGCTTCCTACATTGCATTAATGCCCTTCTGCCTCTCAAACAAGACTATCAGCATGAAAAATTCAGATGTTTTCTCCTTTGGCTGGGGGGAAATATTCAGCCAGATAACTTTTCTTTGTGTTACGTGCAGCATCAATGCCATCTGCACGAAATGACACAGCAGCAGCCGCCTAACAATAGGGTCATATTCAGCTCTCCCTCTCCCCCACCCCCAGCCCCTCTCGCAAACACGCTTTCTGTGCTTGGCGCACTTGTACAGTGTAACACCAGCTAGTCAATATCACTTTATAGCCTTTAACATCCTAGTTGCACTAGCTTTCTAACATAAGTCTTTGACCCCGTTTACAGTGCGGGGCCGGGCTCGGCCGCGGCTAGGCCGTGGCCGTTTACACTGCTGGGCTCGGCCGCGCTTTTGATTCAAACCTTTCAATATTTTGTCGTAGTGGCGCTCTGCTTGTAAACAAACGTAATTTGGTATTGTCTGGTTTTCAGACCCTTTGCCAAATGAATTCCGTGGCAAAGGCCTTTGTGGGAGGAAAAATATCCTTTGCAGGACAAAACCACCTTAAACTATACTAGTTTTCGACGTTGAGGGGGTTAATATCCTGAATAGCGAAAGATACAGGCAGAGGGTTTGGAAGCCAGACTAAAATTGGCCGCGCAATTGGCCGCGCATTTGGCCCAGTTTGCGTTTACACCAAGAAGAGGCAGGGCTCGGCCGCGGCTCGGCCGCGGCCGAGACCACCTCCAGAGCGAGGCCAAATGCGAGGCCAATTTTGGCCTCGCATTTGGCCTTTTGCGCGTTTACACTGAAGCGGGGCTGGACTCGGCCGCGGCTCAGCCGCGGCCGAGCCTCGCACTGTAAACGGGGTCTATGACAGAGTGCCACATTGTCTTGTGGCAAACACTCTTCATTTTTACATAAAGACCACAAAAAGTAATGGATGAGCAAGTAGCTCATAGACCAATTTGGTTTATGTACTGTTTTTTATGGTAATTTGTAACTAGGGGCTTCAAGTATGTCTAACAAAAGATGATTTATGCACCTTCATAGCAACGCACCTGGCTCATTGCGTAACCATTAAAAGCGCTTTTCTACTTCTTTGGAAGCCCCCCAGTAATGGCCGCCATAAATCACAGTGCTCTGAAGTCATATTCATCTATTGCAGGTACATCCCTGTGTCATCTTTTGTACAGCAAAACTTGGAGGAACCTTCTGCTCAGCATGGTTCAACAGTGACTTAAAATCTGGGACATACCGACAACTATTCCCTACAAGCAGCTGAGAGATCATCTATGAACTTGATGAACACCTTGGGAAAAAGACTGAAAGATGCATTTTTATTCTTGAAAGAAAACTTGAGGATGTATTCAATGATCTGAAACTCAGAACACTTCAAAACAAGTAAAAAAAAAAACCACACACACATACACACACACTTGCGAGTTGTCAAGACAGCTGAGAAACAAGATTTGTAATAACTACTTACACTTTCAAAAATGTATGTTGTCCTTTAAATAATGTATTGAATAAAGAGGTAAACGCTTGTGAAGTTGCTACAGCACAAGTTCCAGGTGTCGAAAGATGCCTTGTTATAAGCATAAGATAACACAGCATACATTTTATTTTTCTGAATAGCACAATATTCTTACTGTAATACTTATATCTCTTCTTAAGCTCTGTTTAAAATCTATGTAATTGCTGTCTATTTTGCATTGTACTCCCCCTCATATTGGATAAACCATCATAAAATACCATGATTTTAACTAAAAAAATCTAAAGTGAGGAATCATGGTAAAACGAAATAAATATTCAAGTAAAATGTATATTCATCATCAATGAATATAATTTAGCATGCACTATACAACTTGCATGCTGTAAAGCATTTTAGCTTCAAAATTGGTATTTATGTATTATAATGATAATTATTCATGCAAGAAAGCATCTACTGCAAATACATTGTATGCCAGACTTTTGCGCAACCGATGCAAGGCAACTATGCATAGTTCAACAGACATCGCTCTGAATCATCAATTATTTGTCATAAAATGTCTTATCACTTTAATGTATTCTGTATAAATAACAGGAACCTCAAACACATCACTTGGACCCCGTTTACAGTGCGAGGCTCGGCCGCGGCTCGGCCACGGCCGAGTCCAGCCCCGCTTCAGTGTAAACGCGCAAAAGGCCAAATGCGAGGCCAAAATTGGCCTCGCATTTGGCCTCGCTCTGGAGGTGGTCTCGGCCGCGGCCGAGCCGCGGCCGAGCCGCGGCCGAGCCCGGCCTTTTCTTGGTGTAAACGCAAACTGGGCCAAATGCGCGGCCAATTGCGCGGCCAGTTTTAGTCTGGCTTCCAAACCCTCTGCCTGTATCTTTCGCTGTTCAGGATATTAACCCCCTCAACGTCGAAAACTAGTATAGTTTAAGGTGGTTTTGTCCTGCAAAGGATTTTTTCCTTCGGCAAAGGTCTTTGCCCGAACGGCGACTTCGTCGCCACGGAATTCAGTTGGCAAAGGGTCTGAAAACCAGACAATACCAAATTGCGTTAGTTTACAAGCAGAGCGCCACTACGACCAAATAATGAAAGGTTTGAATCGAAAGCGCGGCCGAGCCCAGCAGTGTAAACGGACAAAATTGCGAGGCTCGGCCGCGCAATTGAGGCCGGTTTCGGCCGCGGCCGAGCCGCGGCCGAGCCCGGCCTCGCACTGTAAACGGGGTCAGAGAGCCTTTGTGAGCAAAACATTCACCTCCCACCCACACACATACAGTCTGGCAAACATCACACATTTTTTATGATGTCATTAGAATACTGATGATATACACACGCGAGACTCCCATCCATAAGTGTGGAAATAGTATGTATTCACGAAATTCATATCTGAAAAGAAAAAAAAAAGACAGGAGTAAAAGGAAGATAAGACCTGTTGACAAAAATCAACTTGCTTTCCAGCTTTTCAGCAAGACTTGAGCTAAGACATTTAACCGAGCTTTTCACTCCTGCATCACGTTACACCATCACTGAGGGTGTAACACACAACCAAAAAACCCCTCTGAAATGAGCACCATGGCAACGATGGGCTGTGACGCTTAAGCTAGACATAAAGAATATCTCTCTCTTTCTATAGACCTCTCTTACCATCTTTTGTACAAAGCAGGAAATTTACTGGAAAGTGTTTTTCCCTTTACAAGATAAGTTCTCAATGGCCATTGTTTCATTATGGGTTGTCTCTGCTATAACCTTACACCATCACCCCCATCCTCTTCCATCATATAGGAATATGTCTGGTATTAAAAAAAAGAGGAATTTTCCATGAGAAAGTAAAAAGAGAGAAATGCCTTGTGAGGATGGAAGAAAAACATGATTACAATCATTTATTCCTTCACAATGTACAATGTACAGTGTGTAGTTTGGGTCACTACAAGCTCTAGTATTACATCTATAGAGTGATATTCTCAATTCGGATGTATTTGCCTTTTATTTCACTGGATTCAGTACAAAATGAGGTGTTCATTGCAGGTGTCATTATAAAAGTAATTACTCACTTACTAAATCCTTTACAGTCCAGTTGTAGCTTTTCCTTACAACAAACAGAAGATAATCTCAAATGTAATGGTTACCATAATAAGAAGATAAGTTTTTTTTTCTTTTATTTCTATCAGTAGCTATCCAACAGGGAATGGCATATGATCTTGACAAATCTTGAAAACTGCAAGTAAGGAGAATGTTTGGTAACAATTTCTTACTTCTTTGACAATGTAAAATCGTTCATAGCTAGTACTACATATACAGGTACAATGTATGCACAAAATGACTTTGAAACAATACATCAACCTTTCGAAAAATGTTTCAGATAATGACAGATGTCAATACTGAACTCAACACTATGAGTAAGTGTGTGTTTGTGTATGAATGTGTATGTGTGAGTGTGTGTAAATTATATAAGCACTAAGGAAATCAGTTAAGAATAGAGACAACTTTAAAATGAACAAATATCTGCATATTTAAGAAGTTCACATCTAAGGTAGACAAGACATAAATGTTAGCATCCTTGAAAAGAAATGTTGCCTACCCTGTTTGAGAGCAATTTTATACTCAAATATATATGATCTCTCTTGCTGCACAAATGTTTGCTTGATTAGGACCAGACCTTGCTCTCACCTGCATAACACCTCAAAAATCAATCAGTCCACAACATACAGAACTTGTAATTATCCTGTTTCTACCCAGAAATGCTTGATATGGGCAACCTGCCCCTTCAAGAGCATGAGATTGAGCATTCAAGCTTATGATCCATCTCTCTCCTGTTTTTTTCTTTCTTTCTTTTTTCTAATCAAGGATTCTTCAAAGCTGGAATAGACTCTGCTTGAAAGTAATCTCACTTGGAGTAAATAGCATTCATCTGCAAACTGAGAGCAACAAGGGTGATGTTGTTGCCATGGTTATGGCATTGTTTCTCATCAGTATCCATCCTCCTCCTCCTCCGCCTCCTCCTCCTCCTCCTCCCTTTGTATGATGAGAGTGACTTTGATGCCACCTCATGCCTGGGCTTCTTTTGTTTGGAAGTCTGAGTAACTGTGGCAACCATTGTCTGAGATGGCATCACTTTCGTACTCTGTCAACTCTAACATTTTCCCACTGCTCCCTGTGTATAAAATCTTCTCAAAGAGTCTGAGCAGAGCGAACATATCAACTCAGTCACCACCGGGGCAGCTGTATGTTGTGTGCAATGTCAGTGAAATATTGAGATGCTAGCTCTCAAAGGATTAAACCCTTCATGCTGCTCAAGGTGACAGGTGCAACTGAAATGGAGTACAGTATTTGACAAACACCTGACGGTCAAAGCTACACATCCATGGTTGACAATTTACAAGCTTCATGTGTGATAGCATAGAATTCATAACTGCAGCTGTGGTACCTGAACATCTTATATCACACGCAGACATATGAAATATGACCTAAATATATTGATATACCATAATTGGCCTTTAATGATTTTGAGGAGAAGCCTAGCATTAACGATTGCTCTGGTCTTCCAAGGAACTTACCATCATGATTTTTCTAGGATTGGTCACCCCCTCCCCCTAAAAAAACAAAAACAAAAACAAACAAACAAACAAACAAACAAACAAAACCTGACATTAAAAGCCTCTTTTGGTAGGGTCATTATTTCAACTATAGCAGACTGCTCCAAATATCTACTGTTTTCATTTTTTTTTAATCATTGTGTAATTATTATTAAAAGAAAAAAAAAACACCCTTCAGTATCTGAATTTTTTCCTCTGAAGAAATACCAATTTATCTCATCCTAAATATTCCTGGGCTGATTGTACTAATGTTTCAATTCTTTATTCAAATAAACTGGACTTTACTAGAGATATTAATCTGCAGAAAGAAGTACTGCCTGAATAATACTCACACATTCAGTATTTTTGGCATTTTGTTTAAGTTTGGAATAAAAGGAGATGAGGAGCATTAATAGACATTTTGTAAAATCTGTTGCAGGGTCTAACACAAACAAGAAAATAGATCAGGTGAAAATCATCACATGAGCATAAATAGGCTCTTATTTGTCTTTGGCACATTATGTATAATTTTCAATCACTATCCATTTTGGCATCAACATTCTAGGATTGCCCTTGATAGCACAAGTTTCATGTCACCTTTCATGAGAGCTCAATGCAACAATACATCCCACTTGGATGGTCGGGCGACAAATGTTTAGTCCAGACACGTACGTATAGAGAGCAGATTCACGGGCAGACGACATGACCTGATAAATACTGGAAGTGATTCTTGTCGCCCGTGTGTGACTAAAATTCCCCTCTGGGGCGCAATATTATGGGAGTCTTGTCACATGTCGTCTGCTCTGCGGGGACAAGCCGAGCCATGTTGAAACTTTCACGACTGACATTTCACGCCACAAATGGGCTCTCGGTGTATCATGTTCTGTCACCAATCCTATCGCAACCCTCTTTTCTCTCTTTCTTGTGACTGCTACATTCTCATTTGAATTACAACAACAACAGCAAAAAAATCACCCAGGGTTTCTTGAATCTACAAGAAATCACATTTGACAGCCTATAAAAGCCATGCATGCGAATATCATGTGAACACTATTACTCAATGTTGAAAAACCAAACTAAACAGATAAAAGATGATCACTAACATTTTGTCAATCTTAAACAACAACCAGGGCAATATGTACAATGATTATCTTGACTTTTTTCTTTCCTCTCATACAGTCTAATACAGTCATGACCACAAGCACTTTACAAGCCCAGTCTCTCTTCATTCTTGTACCAGAACCATAATCCTTTATGCCATACGTCATCGTATACTAATTATACTACAGTTGAACCTCTCGTATCCGGACAAGTCGGGACCGGGGCTCATCCGGATAAGGGATTTGGCCGGATACGGGAGACTCAATGCTTTATACATGTACATATACATACACATGTACTGATGTAGCCCATTGTAGTACCACATGTAGTAATGTGTATACTGCAACCTTTTCATTGTTACACTCAGTAACAGACCCCCAAATAGAGGTGTATGTTAATGTTGGAAGTAATATGTAATTCATGTGTGTTTGTGTAGGGGTTCTCAAGGAGTTTGGAATCCCCCTTTCCTCCCGTAATTATTAAAAAAAAAAAAAAAAATCACGGCGAGATTGCGTCCGTATTTAGATCCGGATAAAGGGAGGCCGGATAAGAGAGGTTCAACTGTATATTTGTCTTGAAAGGTAAAATTTTAACACCACCTACAATACACATGTAACTTCGTCTTCTGTGATTAATCTGACTCGGACATTAACCCGTTGAGGACGAGTCCCGAGTATACTCGGGCAGCTGTCTTTGGGAAATGCGTGTTGTAGCAAAATCAGTCCGTCCTCGACGGGTTACAGGTAAACTTATTAATGACTAATCCTTGGCGCTGCTAATGAAGACACTGGAAGTGTGAATGACATTCCAAGAGATGGTAATAACACAGGGCTATGGAACAAATATTGTTTGCTTGGCACGCATTCAGCCAAGATCAGCAGAAGACCAAAGACAGCCAAGCCAATAAAAAAGAGTCACATTGATACATCAAAACAGAGTGAGGTGTCGGTCGGTGTCTCAGATCCCAAGAGGAGACAGTCCACAGCATGTTTTACTCCTCTTACTCGTCTCGGTCTTCTTTCAGAAAGCCGTGAGAGGAATGTGCAGTGATGATCAGAACAGCGACATTACTGAGCATCAAGAAGCCTTTTGGATCCTGAATAAACATCTCCTTCTTTTACTTAAATATCTCTCACAACGAGTCGGCAGAATGCTTAAACAGAAGAGTAATGTGATCTACAACGATAAAAAAAGGGTCTTGAGTACCAGAATAAATCCCTCTGAGTCAATATCTCTTTTATGGGCCCTGCATCAAATTGGCAATGCATAAACTGGAAAGAGAACCGGAGTCAAAGAGTTATTTGTATGGCATGTGGAATTCCTCCATTTTGTGGGTCTCAAGGGCAATATTCATGTATGTTTCACACACACCCATGCATGTCTGGTTTCAGCAATGTACACAGGAAGAGGAATGCACATGCATAGAAAGTAACACTCTATCCAATGTAAAGTAACACAGCGCTGTAACCAGAACATTGTGGAATGCCCGCAATAAATGCATGTTTTGTGCAAACACTCTTGGTGCCCCCCCCCCTTCCTTCCATCTTGGCTGCTAAAAAGAAGAGCCGATTCCTTTCATTTTTTTTTTTTTTTTTTTTGGGGGGGGGGGAGGGGAAACACACCAAACTACTCCTGGGGGATTCTCCTGAGAAATACCAATCTCCTTCACACCGGAGATGGTGAAAGAGAAGTGATGCGATCCCCTTGATCAGATCAACCCTTTTTCATTGATGCCTCGTCTCTTGTTTCCCCTCCAGAGAGCGGGACAAAGGCGGGTCCCAGCAACTCCAGCTTGTAATCAAAATGAATTAACTTTAAAGAGACAGGTCTCTCAAATGAAAACTTTCCACAGCTATTCAGAGCAGCAAAGTGAAAGAAACTCAGGGGAACATCAGGAAAATACAACAGGTAAATGACCACTAATATGTCAATATACCATCACAACTTTGTGTCAGACACTCAACAGACCACTGAGTATAGGTGCCATTGGCATGCCTTTTGTGTTTATACCCTTTATTATTTGTTTTGTATACGCAATTAGTGAAAGAAGGATCTTTTGTTTTGCATGAAAATTTCTGCTCCCAATGTAACAAAAGCAAAAAAAAAAACAACAACAACACACTTCCCAGACACTTAATTCAAAAACAAGCAATTATAATGAAAGATACAGAACCTGATATTTTTCATCAGAATAATATGTACTGCTAAATATGCAATTTGAAAGGTAAATTTGCTTTGCTTTACAATATGACATTACTTCTTTCACTCATGTGTCAATAATTATTGATTGCAAGTCTACCTAATCAATGAAATGTAACACTGAACCAGTAATTACAGCAGAGCAATTCCGGGCAACGTGTGGGATTATCTGTGTGCTCTGTTCAATGGGACCGGTTATTGCGTTACTTTGCAAACCAACCTGTTGTGTTTTGATTAAAACACCTGTTCAATGATGGTATATTTCCCATGATGAGCACAGCTTGCACACACACACACACGCACACACACACTCTCTCTCTCTCTCTCTCTCTTTCATTACAAGTCATCCTCCTATCAACCTTGCATCAATCAAGACAAGGATGACTTATAATGATAACCCAACCCACATTCACAGGCCCTAGTAATTACCATGCCGATAACTTCTGCCCCACTGTGTAGACCTCGACACGCCTTCCTTGAATGTGCTGCTGCATGTCCAATCAAGTTTGTCACTACAGCACCCTTTTGTGTTCTCGAGTGGGTGAGGTTTAAAGGACAAGTTCACCTTCATTAACATTTAAGTATTGGGAGAATGCAGCAATATTAGTAGAACACATCAGTGAAAGTTTGAGGAAAATTGGACAATCGATGCAAAAGTGGTTTCATTTGTACCGCCTTCGTGAAACTGTCCTCAATTAGTTAATATCACATTATCACTGGCATCTTTTGTCCTTTATGTACCTTACAAGTATTTGTCATGAGATTCTTGTATCAATAGTGCTTTATATGAATCAATACAATCAAATTGTCTAAACAGCCTTTCTTCTATGCGGCGATTTCTAGAACTTCTAAAATATGTATACTGAAAATGTCACATCACATATGCAGTATCAAGTTTGTCACTACAGCACCCTTTTGTGTTCTCGAGTGGGTGAGGTTTAAAGGACAAGTTCACCTTCATTAACATTTAAGTATTGGGAGAATGCAGCAATATTAGTAGAACACATCAGTGAAAGTTTGAGGAAAATTGGACAATCGAAGCAAAAGTTATGAATTTTTAAAACTTTTGTGTTGGAACCGCTGGATGAGGAGACTACTAAGGCTCGTGATGTCATATGCGTACAACAGTATAAAGAATTTAAATGTAAAGAAAATTCAACATATTTTCACTTTTTTTCGCATAATAAAAGAGCACCTGACTTGCCTCTTTCTAAAGGCAATAGGAATAATATTACCCATAACATATGTCAGTAACGAGTCAAGGGAATGTGTACTTTTTTCATAAGATGAAATTTTGTGAAATTTTCTTTATATTTTCCTTATATTGTTGTACGCATGTGACATCATACACTGCAGTAGTCTTCTCATCCAGCGGTGACTATACAAAAACTTCAAAAATTCATAACTTTTGAACGGATTGTCCGATTTTCCTCAAACTTTCAATGATGTGTTCTACTAATATTGCTACATTCTCTCAATCCTTATGTTAATGAAGGTGAACTTGTCCTTTAACCCGTTGAGGACGAGTCCCGAGTATACTCGGGCAGGTGTCTATGGGAAATGCGTGTTGTAGCAAAATCAAACCGTCCTCGACGGGTTAACGCAAAAGCATTTCAAATGTACTATACATGGTTACATGCATATGGTGGATATTCTTGTTTTTCCTTTTGACCCCACAAGTAAATGCATTCCTACCAAAGTAATAATCCACGGCAGCATCTACCTATTAACTCGAAAGATAGATCCATACATGTTTCAAAACGCATTTCAAAAGGTGCATACAAAAGCGGTTTGAAACCCACTTCTCGTGATGCCTTGATTATCATATACTGTGACCGTGATCGCAATTCTACAGTTGTCACTGTGCAGCTGCTTTTCGTTGTTCTACCCAGGAAATAAGAGGTCAAATAATATATGTGACATGTTTTACAATGGCTTTGGGTTTATCTACCTCGCAGAGAGGTGTTTGTGGCTCAAAGGCATTTCCAATTGTCCTGTTATTGGCTCTTCAAATCAGCATTTCTCACCACCAATAAAAACACTGTTGAGTCAGTCTCTGGCCGATAAATGTATTGAAAACATGTGAAATGGTGATAATAGGCCCATTCACACACAAGGGAAAAAGTGAAATTTAAAAATCAATTTTCTTATCACGATCGAAATTTCGAAATTTTTTTCTGTGTGGACAGAAAAATTTCACTAATTTTCGTGATCCTAATCGCGATCCAACTCGCACTATTAGTGCGATTTTTCAGAATATTCGCAATTATTTTGCCAAGCGTCGTGTGTGTGAGCGCGATCGAGATTCGGAAATCGGTATTTTTTATCCCATCATTCGTAGCGCGTGAACGTCAACATTATTGGGACCGCGGGGTCAGTTTTCGGTCATGCAAGTTTCACGCATGCGCAATTTGGCCACTGATCGTTCTTTCCTTGCTGCGAAGTGGGATTTTTCCTTGTGTATGAACGGTCGAAAAAAAAAAAAAAATGAAACTTTGGATCGCGATTGTAATTTCGATTTTCGCTGTGTGTGCACGGGCCTAATACATCAAGATTTTTTCTTTTTCTTTTGATGAACACACCCTATTTCTTGACCATATATCTGTTCCCTGAGTCTACGATATGTGACAGGTAATGTGATAAGGACTACACTTCACCTACACAGGAATTAAAAAGGAAAGGCAGTATATTTCTCAGCCAAAGACACTTAATTTATTCTGTACCCTGACAACAGCACTCTTTTAACTCCAAAAGTATGTCATACATCATATCCTATTCATGTCACGTAAACCCTGGAAGTAGTCTCTCATTCTCTCCCACTGAGGGTATCTTTACAGATAGATGTTTTCTTCTTAAAACCATATACAGATGCTCCATAATTCTGCACCTTAAAGAGATGGTATAGTATTGGTGGAGATGAGGGTTGGGCTTATAACTTTCTGTGACATACCAAGAAACCACTAATTGTACAGAGCATACCATTTTAAGAGGAATTCAAGGATTATTAGATGAAAATCGGTTTTGGAATGGCTGAGACACCCAAAAACAAAGTAAAAACAAAGCATTCCTACAAGGTGGGTCCCATCTTTTATTCCAATTGTTCCATTTTGGATATCCCAGCCATTTCAAAACCAATTTTCATAAAATAAATGGTAAATCCCTCTTGGAATTGCAAGCTCTTTCATATTTCATAAGAGGTTTGTCATTATCTCACCAAAACATGTTAGAAACCTGAAGTTAGGTCTCATTCAAACCTATATGATCCCTTTAAGGTGGTACATTGTATATCACCAAATCCTCATCATGGGTCATCTCTCTGAGGAAATGATTGAACACACATTAAAATTTCACCAATCCCTCAACTATCCATCACTCCATCTATGATTGGGGTAAAACCAAAACAAAACAAAACAAAACAAATCAAAATCCTCAATCATTGCCATGTCCCTTATCACTGCCATGTCCCAGTTTGGCCAATCCATTATCCAAGAACAAAGTACTAGTATGCTAATAAATGTATTTGGCTGAAAGGCCTAATTCCCCAGAAGTCCCAACTCCACTTTTTCCCAGAAAGTTCCACACTGATACTGGCTGGAAAAGATTCATTTCCTCCTTCTTACTGTAAAACATTTTTGCTGTAACACTGGCATTATTTTAACCTGTTGAGGATGAGTCCCGAGTATACTTGGGCAAGCGTCTATGGGAAATGCGTGTTGTAGCAAAATTAGACTGTCCTCAATGGCCTGAATTCACGAAGGTGGTACAAATGAAACCATGGTTTAAACCATGGACAAAAAACCATGGAGCGCCAAGTGTCGCATGGAATATTTCGTTACGAAATCAGTCATTTCGTCGATGAAATAATTATTTTGTGACGAAATGACAACATTTTGTAACTAAATGAACATTTCGTCCACGAAATGATAATTTTGTTAACGAAACGGTCATTTTGTCGACGAAATCATCAATTTCATAACGAAATATTCTGTGTGACACTTAGCGCTCCATGGTTTTTGTCCATGGTTTAAACCATGGTTTCATTTGTACCGCCTTCGTGAATTCGGGTCATTGAGTTAAAATCACATTATCACTGGCATCTTTTGTCCTTTATGTACCTTACAAGTATTTGTCATGAGATTCTTGTATCAATAGTGCTTTTAAAGAGTGTGTACAGTTCTGGTCGAGGTGAGGATTTAGCTTTTAACATTTTGCGAGATATTCAGAAACCACTCTATGAGCTGTCTAAGAGCATGCAGTTCTAAGGGGTATCAAAAGTTTATTCGATGAAAATCGGTTTTGAAATGGCTGAGATATCCCAAAACAAGGTGAAACAAAGAGATCCTAATAAAGTTGTGGCATGTCGCCTTTTATTATTAGCCCTTTTTTGGATATCTCAGCCATTTGAACACCAATTTTCATCAAATAAACGTTAAATCCTTCTTAAAATTACATGCTCTTTCATATTTCATATTCAGGGCTTTTCATTATCTCACTTAGGAATGTTCAAAACATGAATCCCCACCTCAACCAGTACTGTAAAGTCCCTTTAATATATGAATCAATACAATGGAATTGTCTAAATAGCCTTTCTCCTATGCAGCGATTTTCTAGAACTTCTGAAATATGAATACTGAGAATGTCACACCACATGTGCAGTATAGCAGGCACCTGTCAAACACAGCCAGCTGTCCCTCAATTTCTTTATTTTTTTTTCTTCAATTTTTAAGTTAAAGGGATAGTACAGTTTCGGTTAAGACCTAACTTCAGATTTCTAACATTTTTTTTTTGTGTGTGTGAGATAATGAGAAACTTTTTGATGAAATATGAAAGACCATGTAATTTAAAAGGAATTCAGTGTTTATTTGATGAAAATTGGTTTTGAAATGGCTGAGAAATCCAAAAAGAGCGATCCTAATAAAAGGTGGGACCCAGCTTTTATCAGGATCACTTTTTTTACTTTGTTTTTGGGTGCCTCAGCCATATCAAAACCGATTTGAATCAAATAAACTTTGAATTCCTCCTAGAATGGTATCCTCTGTACTATTTCATGAGTGGTTTCCTGCTATCTCGAAAAAAAGGTTAAAAGCCAAATTCTCATCTCCACCAAAACTAAACTATCCCTTTAATATCTCATCTATAGTCACAAGACTGCCAATCAAAAGCTGAGCCAAAGCTGACAAACTGAAGTGCTCCAGAGCTGGTTGTCAAAGGGAATTCGCAACTCAGCAAAGCATGAGCCAAGCTTGTGAAATATCTACATTGTCAATCTCAAATATCCATCCGATTTCACATGCCTGCCAATCGCACTTGCCTGGGAAGAATTTAACCAAGTGTGATGGAAATTGACTGTTATACTCCCAATAATGTGCTACCTTTCCTTAATTTTAGGTCTGTTTCTGTAACATATGAAGATTTATGAATAAGTTTGTTTACCTTCAGCCCAGTAACAAACCATTCTACACACCTGCTCCCTCAAATTAAATTTCTTAAGGCAGGAATCACTGAACATTTCTAACTTGTGGCGAAGTAAGGCAAGCCTCGAACAAGCTTTGTGGTTGTTATGGCAATCCATGATGAATCAAGCATGCAAAGAATGAGAATGCATTTGGGTTGATAGAGAAATAGTCATTTGCATACATTGTGCTCTTACACTCATTCCTTTAATCATACCATGGCCATTTAGGTGAGCAAGTATGGACTTAACTGCGATATACATAAAAGCTTTAAAACAAAATGCTCCAAATTTACCTAAATTGAGGAAGTCACCACTTCCTTTCCTACTATGAAATACATTGAGTGACATACCTACTGGCCATTCAAAGTTTGAAAAGCAGAAAAGTAAAACCTTTATGTTTCAAAGCCATCAAATTCACCATAGTGCTCACCTGTCAATTATGACCGCTTTTATTCTCCGTCCCTCAATGAGTAAACCTGAGATTTATCTTATAAGCACACCTTGCAAGAGGCTATAACTAGTGTGTCAGACTTACCATAGAAAGCAGATTTTTTTCAGTCAAACACATATCTATGCCTTTTTAAGAATATAGATAAATGCCAATGCCATCAAAAGTTCTGGAAGGGCAAAGGGCAAAAAACAAAAGGTTTATCTAAAGAAAATATGATAAGAAAGATCAGAGCTTGTTTAAGGAGTATTTTGCCAAAGCTACAGCTGTAGCATGACAGACTCTGACATTTTGTTTACAGCTGGGCCCTTCTTGTGTTCAAATGCACACAGATTACTGCTACTTTGTTATTGATAGCACTGCCAACTGGAAGAAGAAATTATGAAGCCTATGATTCCACTTGTCAGCACCTCATAAAAATACTCCCAATTTTTCATCCCTCATCCCCCATCAGAAAAAGAACCATCTAGGAGTCGTGGAGGAGGAGGAGGAGGAGAAGGTTGTGTAGCTGACTGGATGGATGTTGGAGGAGCTGAGAAAGAAAAAAAACAAGAAGAAAGCAAGGAAACCACCCACACTGGATGCTTAACATCAGGAGGACCGCATCCAGATATCAATCAGATGCTGATGCCTCGCTGGTTGCTAGGAGACAATAAATCGGCCATAAAAGTGTCCCTGAGTTATGACACTGATGCGAGCAGGGCAGGGCTGTGATGGAACGGAACGAGCAGAAACACTGAACTCATCTATCGTTCTTGCTGTACCTGTGCGCCTGCTGTCTGCCATAAGAGGTCTAACCTTGGATGCTATCCACACCCATTATGGCCTAATTAACATCTCATTTTCCCATTTGCTTTAATTTTCCCCCTCTCTTCCCTTGACATAAAAATATTTACCATCGTCATTTGCATTTGTGAGCTCTACATCGTTAATTGTTTCATTCCCTTTCAAATATCATGCCATTGCATCACTGTTTCACTTTAATGAAAGATTTTTTGTGTTCATTTTAATATTACCTCCATGACATCATACATGTTGTGTAAATGCATCATTTTTGACATTTCAGCCTTTCTGTTGTTGTTGTTGTTGTTGTAGCAAATGAAGTGCATTGATGAATAAATTAAATACACTGGAAGGCTGCATTGATCCCAGCTCAAGAGGAAGAGAGTATGAGGCCTGCATTATAACTACAATACTGCATCATTTAAAGGGAGAAGGGTAATGTTAAAAATAGTAATTTTATTAGCTGTCACATATGACGTGAATATACAGCAGTCTGTAAACAAACATCTGGCAGAAGTTGGTATCCGAAATCTCCATCCCCCACCCCCTTTTGCCATGATCTACTCTTCAAAGATAGCAAGCTGTCTAATTTTGTCAACAAGATATTCTTTTTTAAGAAGGCTGTGGAGGAGGGGATTTTCACTCGCTTTTCATCAACAACATCTTGTTGTCTTTGCTTCAGGAGGAGCCCATCCAACTCCACACATCATCCATTAACCAGTCTGCTCTTCCATGTGCCGAGCCGACATGCTAACATACAGTATTTAGTGTTACTTTATGCTCCCTCGAGCCAACTACACTTGCTCTCTAAAAGGTTGAGCACACTGAGAAGGTCACTTTGTAAGGCATTTTTTTGCGAATTTACACAAAAAAGTTGACTATACCATTGACAATTAAGGGAGTATTTCGCACAACACAAGCACAAATAGTATTTCAGGCTATTCAGAACAGAAAAAGTCTTTCCTTGTTTGCCTGAAAGCTACATTTAAACAAAAAAAACAAACAAATAAGCATATTTAACACTTAAGGGAACATCAAATTACTGCACTGCAAATGTTATTTTTGTTTCCATTGGAATCAGAGCAAAAGATTTACTCCATGATATTTCTCTTTTTCTTTCACAAACTGCATACCTACCACAACATATTTCATAAGTTTTGCAACTTGGAATTTTCTCAAAATAACAGACGAACCACAATTGCCCTTAAATATCTATTCTCATTTCAAATGGATATAACTTTGAACTCCATCTTTCTTGAAAAGCTTTCAATGCTAGCCCTTATCAGGTCCAAAGTAAAACTTCATGGACAATAATGTGATCATTTCAAGAGGAAGTGGATCTGGAGCCATGTTGAAGGGAGTACCATTCTGGAAACCTTGCATGTTTCACTGCACCGACAGAAATTTGGACATGTGGGACTTGGTGAACAGAGAGAGGGTGGACAATGATACATATAATTTGATTATGACATTTTGATTCAGTAGTAATTACAATGAAATATGACCACTATAATTCTAATAGTGTAACAAATTTTCCCTTGTGAGTTTTTCACTGTTGGTAATAAATATGAAGTCTGTATTTTCTGGTGTATACCAAATTTTATAACACTCTGCCTAGTTTCTGGAGAAGAACTTATGTTCAATCTACAGCTACACATAAATAATGCAGAGAGCAGGCCTTATAACCAATGCATCAAACCAGGGAGGTGAGAGGATCAAACTCTGAGAAGTTTCTTGTTTAACCCGTTGAGGAGTCCTGAGTATACTCAGGCAGGTGTCTATGGGAAATGCGTGTTGTAGCAAAATCAGCCCGTCCTCAACGGGTTAAAAGGAAAAAAATGGGAAAAAATTCTAAATGTGTGGGTGTTAACTATCTTTTTTCTTTTTCTTCTTCTTTTAAGTACATGAAGAGGTGTGCTGATGGCAAGATGCTCTAACAAAGAAAAAAAAAAGAAGAGAGATACTGCCTAATAAATCATCAATATTAACATCCTACGAGGGGAAGACGTCCATGGCAAAAGTCGCACCAGGAGCAATATTTCAAGCTCACAGAGGGATCACTGAATGAAGGTAAGCATCGCTGCATGGGGACATAAATCTTGCACATCTAGTCCTGATGGCTTCCTCTTTCTATACCCTAATACCCACGCAATCTGCAAGAAAATATATAAAAAAGGGGCTCCTCTTTTTAAATCTTCTTCAAATTGAGTCCCTATTTTCCTAGCACTGCAGCTGCATCATCCTCTTTATACACCAATGAAGAAGAAGACAAAACATTCCCCCAGCTAATTCTCATCCCTCCTACAAAAATGATACGAAAGTAGATGTTTGGGGGCGAATTTTCCAAAAATCAGGATTCCATCCCGAATTGCTTGCAGCACCCTCAAACTACTATAGACTATATTGTACTTCATTCCTCTAACATTGAATTCAGAGATCCTCTGCTCCGACACGACAATACGGCATGTCTCGACATCAAGTTTTGGCCACTTTCCACTGGTGTATACAGATGCATCAGGGTCTCGGTGGACTGTGTCCCATGAGGCATCTGATGGAAAATCTTCCTTTAAAACTTACAGATGAAAACTTCTCCCATCTACTCCAAGATATTCCCTGTCCCTCTTATCACTTCAGCCAAGCATGTGACATTAAAAAAAGGAAAAGAACTTTCAAGTTGAAGAAGAACCTTTCCAAAAATTCCTTTACTGCACTCCATTGAAATCTAGACAAAGAGTCAAAGTGAAAAGGCACTCCATGTTCAAACAGACTAACCACACAGAGCAAAAATCTGACAAATTATATAAAAGTAGAAATTCTATAGAAATTGGTCTCAAAGTAAGGATGTGAAAGAATTTCAGCAATTTACTTGATCACTGCTCACAGTTCATGTCCGTTGCAGCTACACTACTATGTACACTGTACATAAGGTGAGGTGATTGTGGCATTTCTAGATTGTTGACTACATGCCAATTTAAGTCAGTTTTATGTCATAATTTCATATAAATGTAATCATGTGTTGCGGTAAACAACTTATTGCAACAAAGTCTGTAAGCTCTTGCCTGCTCTCTTACAACCTTGCGATCATTACGTGTGATACCAAATTATGATCATTTTCTTTGTGATGTCATGCCAATAAAAATATACCTACGAAAAATCAACAGACCATAGATTTGATATATCCCTTTAATTAGAAACTGTCCACACCTATTTCTCAAATAGAAAATGGAGCTGATGGGTTTTTGGTCTCAGAGGAAATGTGGTAAAACATTTGTATCCCATGCACTTGGTGATTTGCCCCATTGCAGCCAAATAAAAAGGAAATGACCATAAAACTGTATTGTAAGTGCATTTATTTCTGTTTTTGTATGGTTTTCCCTTCTCTACAAGTTCAAGGACATACTGAATTTAACCCTTTTTTTGCCATTTTACCAATTCTGTGCATACATGTGTGTTCTGAAAGTATGTAGGCCTATACTGTGAAGGAAGACAGATTGAGTAAAACCCTAATTCTAATTGTATCAAAAATGACTGCGGCATGGGGGATGAGACAGTCAATAGTTAAATCTAAATCCACAAAATTAGTTTGTCTGAAACATGCCAACTTTAACCCGTTGAGGACAAGTCTCAAGTATACTCGAGCAGGTGTCTGGGAAATGTGTGTTGTAGCAAAATCAGCCGTCTTCAACGGGTTAACAATGATGATTAAAACACACAGCTCAGTTAGTACCAGCAAATATCAATAGCATCAAATTGGTTACTAGTAATCTATCTTAAGGCCAGCTTTCAAAAAGCTACACATCTTCCATGCAGAAATACAATTGTATAATGTCCTAGACATATTCGTCAGGTAAGAATGATACGGGCGTTAAGTTGCTACTGAACCCAAAGTGTTTGAGGCAACTGCCCTTTTCATTCTCAGTCGATGTATTGTAACACTAAATATCCCTTGTGAATTGACAGAATTTTAGCTTTTGATTTCATGTTTGCTTCATTATTTCCTCCTAAATCCATATCTTTCCCTTGTGTGTGTGCATATATATATGAAGAGTTTGTTCGCAAAAACCGATAAGTCCATTTTTGAAGATTTTGAAGGACGGTCTCCGTCATAAAGTACAAAATAATACCTTTCAAATGATATATTTGTTACTACATATAAAGGTACATTTTTGAAGTTATGGTCAAAAGAAGCAAAAATTTTCTTATTATTCTCTTTATTTTTCTTGACCTTTAATCGCAAATATCTCCATTTGGCAAATATGGACTTATCGGTTTTTGCAAACAAACTCTTCATATATATATATATATATATATATATATATATATATATATATACTATGCATCTCTTTTCCTTCTCTTTCTCGCTCTGTTTTCTCCTTTTTCTTCAATATTTCACTCTTCTTTCTTCCTCAGTTTTTTTTTATCATTACTAATATCTTGTTTTCATTCCCCCTTCTATTTTTTTTTTCTTACACTCTCTCCCTCCCATCCCCCTCTCTTTCTTCTCCTTTTTCCACTGGCTGCGACATCAGTGACACTACAGTGTGGGAAGAAGGGGGAGCATCTGGCGAAGGTGCGGAGAGCATCCTTTGGAGGGTGGCGAACAGATCCAATTTGCCACTTTGGGACGTTGGAGGCAATCAAGTTAACCACGCATGTGATTGCCAGACGGCTGCCGATGAGCTTTAATTACCGCTGTCTTTGCCCCCGCGCCAGAGAGTGAGAAAAAGAAAAATGTTCCTGGTAGAGGAAAATGTGGTCAGCAAAAAGGGTGGGGGGAGCTTTGGTGGTGGTGGGGGGGGGGGGGAAGAGAGGGATGGAGGAAGGGGTGGGGGGCAGTAGGAGAGGGTATAGGAAGGGAGAAAAGAGTAGCCATGCAAAGCCCTCTTCCTTCTGATTCTGGGAGACATTCCAAGGTGGGCGTGATCCTGTTTATACACGGCTTAAAGCTCGCACAGGAGTTTGGTGATGTTTTGCTCGCGGTGAAAAGGACGCACATTCACGAACATGCCAACAGCTCCTCTATCATTTTCAAATTCACATGAAAACACAAGAAACTGGGGGACTTTATACGAAGGCATTCTTCATGGTTTCTCAAGCTTTTTCTCCATTTTTCACTTCTTTCATGACATGTGATTAGGGACACAGATTTGTCTGATTATAATAATTCAGCCTGGCAAATCTTCGCAACTCTCTGGAGTAATTGTCCATATTCTTGGCTCCAGAGACCTAAATAACTCTATATTGGCAAAATTTCAAGTCAATTGGACACAGAAATGTCATGGCACAATGCAAGTGATCATTCACCTGAATCAAACAAATGTCCCTGTCAGGGAGAGCTGATAAATCTCAGGCTGACAAAAAATAAAGCCAAATCTATCACCTGTCCATGAATCCGTGATACCGGGAGAATCGGTTTCAGTTCCAGTTTGAAACCTTGCTCCAATCAATACAATCAGTTCCAAGTATAGAATGGATATCACGCATCAAACCGCGACAGATTCACAGTTTAAAACACAATTCAAACAACCAGATCTGTCCTTCAATACTCTGGACAAATCTCTTTTCACCTTGAAAGCTGATGGAGTCCTAGTTTGTTGGCAAGTGCCTCTTATTAAACTGCAGACCAGAACTGTCAGCAGTAAAAAAGAAAAAATACATTCATGTCAGCCCGTTGGTTAGCTGATGCTTTCAAAACAAAGGAATAATTTAGCTCTTCTGAGCACATAGTAACAACTTGCTTAATCAACCTCTCCCTGTGGGAAATATTCACATAATTGGAACCCAATCTTACATGCACGAGTCCTTGCTATATCAGATAAAAGTCTCAGGCAAAGTTACTGGTTGCCATAAATGACCTTTTGATATTCAAAATACACATATTGTCTGCGAGACATATAGGTGCCTTCAATTAGGATGAGGAGGTGAGAAAATGTGATGTGCTGAAAGTGGCCCAGGTGCTTTGTTTGGGACAGAAAGGTGAGAAAGCGGCTGGTTCAAATCACCCAGGTGTTGAGGACGAGGAGGCATCTTGCTCAAACTCCCCTAATCATCTTGTCTGAGATGAGAGGGCAAATAGGTGACATGTCATTGAACTCACCTAAAGTGCCTTGTTTGAGATGAAAAGGCAAGAAAGCGACTTGTTAAAACTCATTTAACACGTTCCGTACGGGAACCTGGTAGCCTGCGTATGAAGTCTATGGGCATTTCAAAATTCAGTATGGAACAGCTAAAGTGCCTCACCTGGGACGAGAAGGCAAAAAAAATGACCTGTTAAAGCTTTTCTAAATGGCTTGTTTGGGACAGGAAAACAAGAAGACAACATCAATTAAAATTTGCCTAAAATGTGCCTTATTTGGGATGACATGGCCAAAAGGCGTATTTGCTAAAAAAAAAAAAAAAAATGCCTTTAAAGTGCCTTGTTTGGGATAAGAAGGAAAGATGGCGATTTGTTGAAACTCACTTTGGTACCTTGTTCAAGGTGACAAGGCGAGATGGGGACTTGTTTAAATTCATCCAGGCACGTTTAATATTAATGACAAAAAGGCAAGAAGACAACTTTTCAAAACTTGCCAAGGCCCTTTGTTTGAGGAAAAATAAAACATGCCTGTGCTAGTTCAAATTAGGTTGCCTTCTCCCTTTCTTCTCCTACTGCTGACTTCTGAAAAATCACTGCCATCACTACACAATGCAGTATGTTTAACCAACAAATATTCTAGCAACAGCATCAGTCTGTATTAAAGGGAGGGTACAGTATTGGTGGAGATGAGAATTGGGCTTTTAACTTTTTGTGAGATACCAAGAAAACACTCAAGATATAGTATAAAGCATACCATTTTAAGAGGAATTCAAAGCTTATTTGATGAAAATCGGGTTGGGAATGACTGAAACATCCAAAAACAAAGTAAAACAAAGTGATCGTAATAAAGTGTGGGTCCCACACTTTATGAGAATCGCTCTTTTTTGGATATCGCAGCCATTTCAAAAACAATTTTCATTAAATAAATGTTGAATTCCTCATAGAATTACATGCTCTTTCATATTTCATAAGAGGTTTCTCATTATCTCACAAAAAAAAAAGAATGTTAGAAACCAGATATTAGGTCTCAACCAAAACTATACAATCCCTTTAAGGGATGATGTCTTTCAGTATAATCTGATACCGTGAAATGGCTCTGAACAATTACGGAGGGAAAATAATCATGTGATGCACCTTGTCCACAGCTGCCAAATTTATGGTTATGAGGGAGTGGAAGATCACACAAAACAGACACCATTGTCATATTACACACTTGTAATTCTCCCTTCAGTACTCGCATGCTGAACAGCTAACAAAAAGACATGCTCAAATTACCCTATTTAAGCGCACAAAGCTTACTCTTATTTCGAAGCATCATCAGGTGCTTTTGCCAACCTCCTTCCCACAACAGCTTGGTAGCCAACGAAAAGCACTTCCCTTTGAGGGATAATTTGGTCAGCTGTGTGAAACACGGTTGGCATCAGAAAATAGAATTATACCCAAGGGACATAACATCCTGATATGAAAATGATACAGGATACTTTCATGATAACAAAGGCCTCAGGACTGGCAGTTTTCTTTCATTTGTGAAGGAAATTTCTTCATATCCGTGTTGGTTATAATGGGAGCGCACTGTATTACTGGCGTTTGCTGTAAAATGAGAGGAATCAAAAGAACAATAAATCAAAATAGCAGAAATACTTAATACAGTTTTGATAGCTTGAGTCATGAAGACAAACACCAGACGTTACAGAGATATGGATTCCGATTTCTTTTTCTTTTGTGACAAAGGTGATCATCTCCTTCATATTGTCTCTAGAGGAAGGCTGCAAAAACACCTTGGATCAACTTCACACACCATGCATCTACCGTCGTCGGGACTGGCCCCTACATGAGCGGGATATTGGAGTCATGTGGACGACGCCAGGAGTAATTTCTTCGGGGACCTTCGCAAATCCCAGAACATGGCTAGCGATTAACTAATTACGCAGACTGGATGACTAATGCCCTCGTAATCTCAAGAGTGTGCGGATGTGTGGTCCATAACACCATACTAACACTTACGCAGAAATAATTGGCCCAAAGACTTCCTCTTCTATTGGGTAAAAAAAAAAAAGAAATTATCTCATCCTTCACCAGCAAATTCTTCCTTATTACTGCCATGACTCTCTGGAAAGTAGAGAGGTCAAGACATCATACATCCAGACCTGCCTATTAAAATGGCACACACCATGGAACGAAAAGCTTATGTATTGACCTTTGACACCCTAATAAAGTTTGCTGTTCATAAAAAGCTCATTAATTATTGATTAATTTTTCCCACACATGTATACACTTTTTCCCCCTCTTAAAGGGATAGTATAGTCTTGGTTGAGATGGGAGATTCAGATACTAACTTTTAGTGAGATGATTAGAAACCGCTCATGAAATATGACAGAGCATACAATTTGAAGAGGTATTCAAAGTTCATATGATGAAAATGGGATTTGAAATGGCTGAGAAATCCAAAACAAAGTGATGCTAATAAAGGGTGGGACCCACTTTTTAATACGACCGCTTTGTGTTACCTTTTGGATATCTCGGCCATTTCAAAACCAATTTTCATCAAATAAACTTTGAATTCCTCTTAGAATCGTATGCTCTTTACCATTCTGTCGAGCAGTTTCTTAGAATTTCACAAAAAAGTTAAAAGCTGAATCCTCACCTCAACCAACATAATACCAGCCCTTTAAGTTGGATTCTCCCCCCCCCCCCTCCTTCCCCTCCCCTTTCTCTCTTCAGAGAGAAACATATTTACTATGTTTCCAATTAACCTCTTGGATGACTGGAAAAGAGATGATGCAGGGTCTCAAAGTGATGACAAATTTATCCATGTTCAAAGAAAGATTTAAATATACCAATGAATGCGCTGGCATGCAACAAACATTTCATATTCTACCAAATATCTGCTAAGCTGCGGTGGTCATACCACAGGACACACTATTCACCTGTCATTAGATGTGGCCATGTGAACACCATGTGACCACATCACCATGACGATTCCTTTCCAAATATGCAGGCAAAGCCTTGAAAGGCTGCAATGTACTTTTTGTGTTCTTCTTCACACACAATTAGTCACTCAAATACCATGTAATTGAGTACAGGGTCATCGTTACTTGGTGTCATTTCGTCCCCTTAATTATTCATGACATGAATTTTACGACAAGACTTCTGCTGGTCCTCTCCGGCATTGAATAACTGTGGTCACCAGAAAGGCATGGCCAAAAACCAACAACTCACACCTCGTCAGAGCATCTCATGAATAATTGATCTCTTTTTTAATTGTGCACATGGTATAATAAACTCTGGTTCATTTGCTTGTAAGAAGAAATACCAAAATAATCACACAAAGAGAAAACTAGTGTCTGTGATTAAACGGTTACATAATCACAAAATTGGACTTCAAACCACTCTAAGGGGTATCTGAAAGTATGCCGGTTTACAACCCCAGAGTCAAGTTATGCAGGCAGCATCCAGTGATGCTTTGGGTAAGTTGTCTTTCAGCACAATTGACTGGATACAAAATCCATACGGCACATGAATGTAATGGGCTTCACCTTGAAATAAACACTTCCGGATTGATTTGCTTTGGTCCCTTTGCCGTTATTTTCGTTCAGTGAAGAGCGTGGATGCATACTGAATAATTTGTCACAGATTATGTAATGGCTAGCTAAGTACTGCACATTATTTCCAATACCTACATGATGTACATGTACCAAGGTCACAGGGAGGATGCTATACAGCGAGGCACATATTCTCTTTTCAAGAAACGTATACCATATCTGTGCACAAATGAAGTTTAAAAGTTCTATGCACTCCTAAAGAGATCCAAGTGCTACGTAGCCCAGCGACGACTTCAACCACCAAAAACGGCATGGTCGCCCCTCTTTAATCTGGACCCAAACTCTCAATTCTTATTTGAACGCCATGTTTCACTGACTTGGTGCCCACAATAAAGCTAGGTACAGGTGTAAGTCAACCCAACATGGAACCTTGCAGATGGGTTCATAATGTATTTTCAAGATATGATGCAGTGCTTCACTGGAAGGCACAGCAGCAGTAGTGCACACTGTGATATGTGGAGGTAAAAAAAAAGAGTAACTATACCCTGTACTTGTCATTACATGGTTAATGCTCCTCTCTTGCAATGTACAGCATTTTAAACTGTCCTAATTTCTTCAAAATCTCCTCCCTCAGAACCTTGACATTTAAGAGTACATGTAATCCCAACACATATCTTGGTTTGCAAGGACACACAAAAACTTAATTTGACCATTTTTTTTTTTTTGGAATGACAGTGGAATTTTGAATATTCAACATTACTTTCAGTCACCCTGGGTTTAAATGTCGAATTCACTGTGTAATGATTCATGTAGTAACATGCATTTGATTTGGAGAATTTTTTTTCCCCAAAATATGACAATGCTGAATGTAATCTTGAGTGTAATTTGACTGAACTAAATTGGGTGTTCTCTTACAAAAATCAACACTTTATATACTGACTTATTTACTGTTTCTAAATCTCGCAGCCTGGTCAGTAAACACAACTGGAAGACTGACAAAAAGAAAAAGAAAAAAAAAAAAACAGTGAGAAAAAAAAAGGGGGGGGGCTAATTTCCAACCCCCAGTTTCTGTCTAGTTTGAAAACCAGCACATGAGGTAGAGACATGTTGACAAATATAGACACAAGGTAGTGCCAGTGGGGGGGGGGGGGGGGGGGGGGGGGGGACTGTCACCATATCATCCTTGACACACGGTAGCATCCAATAATGCCGTAAAAATCGACTTGAAGCGGTACTAAGCGACACTTTATCGGCACAATTTGCTGGCTAATGGAGCGGAACGTGCCAAAAGGGGGACAAGGAAAAAAGAAGGAAGGGGGTTGTACAGTATGAGACACTGGGCCGAATGCATAAAACAAGCAATTGCTTGTAAGCAATTGCTTCAAGTAAAAGCACAAGCTCGTCTAGCAAAAGGTCTAGCTCAAGCAATTGCTTAAATCCATATGCATAACCTTTTGCTTATGCTAATACCTTTTGCTTGTCCCGCACAAGCAATTGCTTGCGTTTTCAACAAAAGGGACGTCACGCCTGTGCGAACACAAGAACAAAGGCGAGTGTGGCAGCATGTATTTGAAAGGGCATGTCTGTGTGGAAACTTTCCTGACATAGCAGAAGAGCTATGAAATGCACACACAGACACATACACACACATCTATACACACACACGTATTACTGGCTGATTCCCATCACTGCAGCTTACAGTAGCCCGGATCTGCCAGATCGCACGCGGAGAGAGGTCTCCTTGCTCTCCACCGAAGTCAGACATCCTACCTGTTTTTCATCACATTTTGCTTGCTAACCACTGGAAATTCCTGTTGTTGAAATGAAAAAGTTTCTTACCCTACTTATGAGTAATTTCTTGTAGATTTATACCACTCCTTCACAAGTGTGGTCTTTCTTTCATAAATATGAAAAGGATACTTAAAATGGAACGTTCCGGTTAAGCAAAAGCTCAAGTTCATTTTACAGAGCTTGGAAAATCGTAAGCAATTGCTAGCAAGAACTAGCAAAAGGTATGTTTTATGCATACGTTTTTAAGCAAATGCTTGGTCTTTAAGCAATTGCTTGCGAGCAGCAAGCAATTGCTTGTGCTTGCTAGCAAAAGCTTCTGCTCGCAAGCAATTGCTTGTTTTTATGCATACGGATTCGAGTAAAAGGCTAGCACAAGCAATTGCTAGCGTTTATGCATTCGGCCCACTGTCACATCTTCCTTTTAGAACAACCTGCTAATGGGTATACATGTATGATGTACCTCTCTCTGTGAGAATGTCGAAATTTCTGCTGGTAGGAACTACTTTTACAGGGCAATGTGCGAGCCAAACTTCAGAGGGGTGTGAGCCAAAGTGCAAGTAGGAAAGTGTCTCAAGAATATTCAGTCTTTTCCTTTCTGTTCATCACTTTCAAAAGAAACACAAACTCTCTACCTATCTTAGACTATCTCTCTGTTACCCCTCCTTTTTTTTCTTTTTTTTTGTTGCTAGTAAGAAGTACTTTACAATTTGCAAGCTAACATTCGAAGAGAAGTAAGCCAAAGTGTGAGCAAGAAAATGCTTCAAAAGCATATCACCTTTCTCCTTTCCGTTCATCACTTTTCAGAACACACAAAAACTTTCCCTCTTGCCCACCCCCAACTCTCCCCAATTTTAGCTGGTAGGACGTACTTCAGTGCAATCTGCGAGCCAAATTTCAAAGAGGGTCAGCCAAAGTGCAAGTAGGAAATGCTCTGAAAAGCATACAACCTTCTTCTTTCCCTTCACTTATTATAGAAACATCAATCATACAGATTCTTCCTCCCTTTCTCTCTATTAATAGCATGATGACATAATGTATCCAATTGCTGTTCTTTATACACTGTATGTATAGAGAAATCTGGGGGCGTTTCATGAAGGAACTTGTCGGATAAAATATCTGACAAGTCAATTATATCTGACAGGTTTTGAGAAATTCTTTAGTCTGATTGGCTGATTTCTCTGAACTTGTCGGATATAATTGACTTGTCAGATATTTTATCCGACAAGTTCCTTCATGAAATGCCCCCCTGATCTGTCTTTGGTATTAGCCTTCTATACTCAAGTCAGGTGCATGGCTCATCATGTTAAAGATATTCATGGTCACTGACCTCACTTGGTAATATAATTTCTGGTTCGTCCATATAAAACTGACACAGTGCATACTTCACTGAAGGTACAGTGTATGAACATTTAAAGAATGCTAGTTCAATTCTGGAGCAAATTCTCTGCAAACATTTCGTTCGACACTTCGTCGGGATGTTGCCAACGATGCAGTTAGGGAGAACAAGTGGAGTTTACGAGAGCACAAAAGGAACAATATGTAGCCACATGAAGTTCATCCACGGATTTCACTCTTAAAATACCATTCTTCTTTATGACACAGAAATTAGCTCCTCCCCCAGTTTCTACCACTCTTCCCTTTCTGCTTCACCTCTTCCCTTTATCTACTTCCTACTCTGTCATCTCATAATCATTATCATCAATGACAACAGACCTCAAAGAAATTGAGTCATTCTACATCATTATAACCATCACCTCATTCACTATCACCACCACTATCACCCTCATTATCCTCAGCTCTATCTCTATCATTACCTCTGAATATCATTACCTCTATAATTTTTCATCATTATCATTATCGTCACCACCATTACCACTATCATCATCATTATCACTACCATTATCATCATCATTACTACCACTATCGCCATCATCAGCATCAGCATCACCTCCACCTTCATCACCTCCATTTTCATGACACCAATCACCGCAGGGCGGGGTCTCACCTGTCATCAGCGATGCGTGACAGGAGGGGTTCCAGCCACCCCTCTGTACACTCTATGTGAGCGTCCAGGAACGTCAGCACTTGGCCCTTGGCCACCGACGCCCCCCTGAGCCGCGCCCGGATCAGACCGCTCCTGGTTCCCATTCTCTCCACCCGTACGGGCACCGGCAGCTGGCGGATGTAGTCCTCCAGCTGCGTGCCGAGGAAATCTGAAGATGAGAGGAATCGGGGAGGCAGCTTGAACCACACACAGGTGTATCCTGACTTTGAGACATAAAAAGCCTCAATAAACCTTACTGTGCTTTGAATGCCGATTGGCATGTATTTACAACTGATCTGCATAGATGTTTGGAAAATTAGCATCAATGGATTGAGATTACCCAATCTTCCTGATCCCTCTTTTGTAACCATGGCCATCCAGATGAACTGAGGCATATTGTTATGTATACCAGAGTGTGCTTGCTAATCTACAGTTGTACAACTAGGCAAAGTTGAAAATACAATGGACTACATCATGGTGATTTAAAAAAAAAACAAAAACAAAAACAAAAACAAAACTGTAGTGATGCCAGGTACCTGAGCACATAGCGGGTTAAAGCTCTTGTAGAACAGTAAGTTAACCACTGGCATATGACATTTTGGATTTATAGGTTCTGAGTAAAGTCTAGTTCTCTTTAAATTGCAATATTGGAACATTGGATGTGAAAGTGCATCCTGTTGAAGGTCAAAAATCTAATGAGAAACCCCAGTTGTTTTGGTATACTGTACGACTTTCCCAATACTCATGGAGGCTTTCTGAATATATCTTGTGATTCTATTACCTATAGCATGTTGTTCTGAGCTTTTTTTTTTTAGATTGTCTTCATAGCTTGGAAAAGACTCCATTGGCTCAGCACCGTTATTAAGAGGTATCGAAGACGTTTCTCTTCCATGAGGAATGAATGAAGTGCATACATTCCTCTCCTCCCCCTCTCTCTCCCCTTCGCTTCTCTTCAACCTCTCCATCCCCCCCCCCCCCCCCCCCCCCGGTCCCTTAATCAATGCTGGTTAGCTTTTTTCCAAGTATCAATTGCAGCTTCTTGCCAAGCCTTCTCTGTTGTGATTTTTGCCGAAACGACCCCTCCCCCCCCCCACACACACTCACACCCGGTCTCCCACACGCACCTCTCTCGCTGGCGTCATCGACGAGTATTATTTCGACGAGGAGTTCCCTTGGCGACCGGTTGATGATGCTGTGGATGCTGCGTAGCAGCGTGCTCCACGCCTCGTTGTGAAAGACGATAACAATGCTGGTTCTCGGCAGCTGGTCAAGTGGCGGGTACGTTTTCCTCTTGCACCTACAGAGCAGGGGGAGCGTTTGGGGAGAGAAAGAGGCAACAGTAAGGGGGGAGGGGAAAATTCAGGATAGTTTCAGTACGTAGCACAAATGTCTTAACACTCTTAGACAACATACGATGCAAAGCGGCGGGAACTAAATTAGAAACAAGGCACTTTCCAGTGTCGCCCCACAGCAAAACAATATCTTCTCCATTTCACAATTTCTATCACAGATTAACAATTCTGGATAGAAGGCAAATGTGTAGGAAATGAAAGTATGAGTTGCATGTGTTTTTGATTGACTGATACTAGTTTTTGCTTCCTCCTGGTCAGAGCTACATATCCAGTTGCTATTAGAATTGAGCATTAAAGTGGGCCTCTTGTTTGTTGTTTACGTGTGTTTTTTCCATGTAAAATGAGAGTTTCAGGCCCAATAAGTGTACCAGTACAAACTTCCTTCTCTTGTGAAAATAACTTCAGGAAATGTGATATCTGCCTTCAAGAGGAGTTGTAAGTGCTCACCTACTAGCAATAATCAAAGATTTCTTCCATAACCCATTGAGGGACAGATTGATGTTGCTACAACATGCATTTCCCATAGATAGACACTTGCCCGAGTATACTCGGGACTCATCCACAATGGGTTAATGGAAAGAGCTGCAGAAGAAAATACAAAATGATGAATTAAGCTCTCCAATGGAAAATGGAAAATAATTTTCATATTTCTTCAAACGCTCACACAATTCAAAATTTAAACTGCCTTGGGATGGAAAAAAAAGCAAATTTGCATTATTATTATTATTATTATTACTACTATTATCATTACCATTATCTCTATTATTCATTGTTATCAGTTTCATCATCACCATCATCATTAATTACTATCCATTGAATAGAGACATAGACATCATACAGTCATGCATCTAAATACATCACATTGGGGAAAAGGGGGAAAAATGAACATTGAGATGTTTGTGGACGAGAGTTGTTATTCAGACTGCATCAACTTTTATTGCACAGGTTATCAACCTGCTATCAAATGTGTAGTGTACTTGCCTCTGACATTGGTTGACAAGAACCTTATTTCGATCTGAAGCACCATGGGAGCAAAGCGCTTTCACTTTCGCTATGTGAACGTCCTTTTCTTTGGAATCATGAAGCGCTATAGCACAGACAAAGTCTTGCATCAAATCAGACAATTCCATAACAACTTTCACTCTGCCTAGAATATTGTGCAATGTCAGTATTTGCTAGAACCAAACTACACAGAATAAATGTGTGTGGATGTGCATGTACAAGAGTACAAGTTCAACGGACACAGGAAGGAAATTTCACCTCCACGCAACTTTCCACCGACACCAACATGCTTGGGTAAATGCACCTGTGTCATCGGTAAAACACTACATACTGTGTTGTTCGTTTCCCCCTTTCTCCTCCAACAGTACATATCCTAGTGGGTGATGCAGTCGCATCGTATCTTGTTAGTAAAATGCATTATACATGAATTCGTAGATAAGGCTAACATGTGGGGCCTCACAATTTTTCACTGCTTTTTATTTTGCAAAAAGAACTCCAGACACAATTTTTTCCCCATCAAATGACCATTTGTAAAAATTTTTGCATTAAAATTTTAAAAAATGCATGTTTCTTTTTCTATATTATTACGGTCTAGTAGGAACCACTCTATTTACAAGCTCCCTTCAATTATTCTTTTTTTTAGGCAGGGATTCATGTACATGTAGCATTCATAAGTTGTTGCAGTGTAGGGATAGACTCCTGCAAACTTTGTGGTTGTACAGTTGAACCTCTCGTATCCGGACAAGTCGGGACCGGGGCTCATCCGGATAAGGGATTTGGCCGGATACGGGAGACTCAATGCTTTATACATGTACATATACACATGTGCTGATGTAGCCCATTGTAGTACCACATGTAGTAATATGTGTACTGCAACCTTTTCATTGTTACACTCAGTAACAGACCCCAAAATAGAGGTGTATGTTAATGTTGGAAGTAATATGTAATTCATGTGTGTTTGTGTAGGAGTTCTCAAGGAGTTGGGAATCCCCCTTTCCTCCCGTAATTATTTAAAAAAAAAAAAAATCACGGCGAGATTGCGTCCGTATAATAGAGAGATCCGGATAAAGGGAGGCCGGATAATAGAGGTTCAACTGTAATTAAGGTGACCTTTCGTGGACAAAGCATGCATAGAACTTTGAATAAATTGCAGAAACAGTCTATCATTCATCAACTACACCGTCTGATTGACAAATTGCCCTTCAATGACATTGATACCAATAAACATCAATTATTGTGTTCATATATTATAGCCAAAGTATACTGTATGTACTCTTGAGATGTGCATGCCAGTGATTTTTTTTTTCTTTCATGACTATAACTTAAACATTGAATAATTGGTGTTTATTACATCAATGAAGGGCAATTTGTCAATCAGTTGCAATAAAAACAAAACAACTCAATGCAAGAATCATTCATTTGAATATCCTACATCTGAATTGAAAGCTATGTTAACTAGTTTATTACAACTCTGCAACTGTCTTCCAAGAACAAAGGCTTTCATTCCTACCTTTCTGTTTCATTATCATACAAGTAGAAATTTACGAAACATGTCTGCAAATCAGTGGGAGACTTGGCAAGGCACATATACAAACCATGTCATATTCGCAAAGTTGGTCATCCAGCAAGCACATAGGTGCCCTACGGGTCTTGCATTCTCCAGAAAATTTCATTTCGGCAGACTCTAACCGCAACAACACTATCCATCTGGCAGTATCAAGATACGAGCCATCAAATAAAAAGCTACAACGTGATATATGTGGGGTTGGAGGGGAGGGACAGGGAGAGTGAATTCTAACAAATGCACCTATAGATTAATGACTTTCACAGGCAGAAAACGGCCGAACGTGTCCGTGAAACTCGTTTCCAATCAGAAGCGCGGTGCGTGGTGGGAGCGTGGACGCGTCGAGATGAACCTGGCGATGACTAGCGCTCGACACCTGGACTGAAAACTGGTCGGTCTCAAGGGAGTCATCATGGCTGTAGTGATATATCTGTTTCTTTTATCTCATTATTGAGTGCTCCATCATTTTAAACAAAGCCAGACATGCCCAGTACAAATGTTTTACTCATAGTGACAGTTTGTGTGTGTATGTGTGTGAGTATGTCTGTGGATTTATTTCATACGGCCACTATGAAAGCATGAAAGTACTACATGTAAGTCTTAATGAGCAAGCCACCCAAGGACCTGCGGCTTTGAATCCCCTCCAAAGGATGAGGCAACGAGGATGACATGCCTCACCTACAATGTATTATAAACTAAAGGGCACAACTGCTGCTGCTCGCAGGTTTGAACCAGGGACCTCACAATTTTGACACAGTAATGTGATCTAGTAAGCCACAACGGCTCCTCCAATGGGAGTCTGTTACTTCAAAGACAGAAAGAAAAAAATGCATGTCTGAAATACTGGCATTCTGTTGAACACTCTATAAAGCTACAGTAGCCTTCGCCATGTGTGATTTTTTTATACTTCGGTATCAACATATCACTAGTAGAGTTGTATAGAAAGAGTGAAATCATTGATATTCTCTGATCACGTTGGTATACTGTAAAAGTGGACATTTTCATGCCTTTTATGCAACAAGAAACTAGCATGAAAATAAAAGCACACAAATTTTGTTTGCTTGCTTGCTTGGTTTATGCAACACGACTTTTAATTTTTTGATTCTGCAGAATGTAAAAACACATGAAATTCATCTTACCCAGCTATGTGTGAAATATTACTCACATGAAAAATATCCGCTTTTACATCTAAGTGTTTTCACATAAATTCCTGCACAGTAATTTCACTTGGGAAGGGAATCCCCTAATGAACTGGATTCAATCAATCAAATTCTCGTATCATTGCTTCCTTGCAAGCTGCAGAAAACATCAAGTCTTACAAGCAGACAGAGCAAGGTTTGTAGAGAAGCCGTCTCTGACATTACTTGACTCGGCCGACATGATGCGAACAAACCACGCAAAACCTGTCAATCCTCGCCAACGCACAGAGAGAACACCAATCAGAATTCGAAATATTCTGTATTTTGCCACATGCCACCAGTTTATACTTATTAGAGTAGATTAATAGATTTTCTGGGAAAATTTCTCACTTTACAATTTATGAGCTAATTCAGCTATAAATTGCCTGTAGTGTGACGATGAAATGCACATCACTGATTTCCCGCTGTGGTTTGGCCTACTTGTGACAGTGTCAGCTGTGCAGACTTACATGTAGACGGGAAATGAGAAAAGCATCCCTGTAAAATTACAATGTACATGTAGCCATGGTTACGAGGAGAGCATCTTAAAGTGCAGTGCCACCCCCTGTCTAAATCGGCTCATTAGCTCGAAGTAAAATAGAACCAACAGAATGGTCTGTAGAGGATACACTTTTAGACTGGACACGAAATAAAGTGAACAGATTTCACAATTTCATGTACATGTAATTTCTAAATGGCCATCCTGATATTGCTCACAAACCATGACATCCAAATGTGAATAGTGCATATGCTGTGTATTTAGCGTGTCCAATTTTTCGCGAATTGGGACTTCCTAACAATTTTGAGAGTGGTTAAACTGCGATTGTGGAGTACCAATACTACTAAAATGGAGAAATACATATTTACATTCATGTCAGGATCAGAGTTAAAGGGGAAGGCTAGTAACTGATCAGTGGGAATCAGTGGAAATGCTGGGAGATGATTGTTCCAATCCTTATGGGATTCATTCAAGAGTTCATTGTATATCTATTGTTGTGTGAAAATGATTTGCTTCAGAACGGTCTCATATTCAAGTAATGTGCAGATTAATGCTCCGTCACTGACCAGGGACGCTAACCTGGAAGCATTAAACTGCACATTACTTGAATATGAGACCATTCTGAAGCAAATCATTTTCACACAACAATAGATATACAATGAACTCTTGAATGAATCCCATAAGGATTGGAACAATCATCTCCCAGCATTTCCACTGATTCCCACTGATCAGTTACTAGCCTTCCCCTTTAATGTTTTCGTATATTTTTAAATTCACAAATAGCACCCGAATCGCGAAATCTGCCCAAATAAACACCTCGCGAAATATTCAGCATATATATACAGTATTAAATGGAGTGGCCAGGCCACCACTCCACACATGAAACTTTGATTCCCAAAACTTTGTTACTCTACATCTGATTCTGATGAATTCCTTCCACTATGTTGTCTAATTTCAATTTATTTACCAGAGCGATCGTGAACATGGAAACAATGGTTGGATGAACTTGGAAGTTTCAGTATCTTGCATTGCACGGTCAGTAAAAATGGATGGGTAAACAACGATTTCTTTATTTTAAGATACAGGTTCCCTGATGCTGTAAATGTTAAGTGTATGTTTCGCAGAATGTCAGGTGATTGCAAACATGTGTGCCGAGGGTAACCATGGCAACAGGACAGATGCAAGCCACTTTTCATCACGAACATCCATGCCACGGGTCTGTCGCAGGTTTAATGGGGAGCACGGCCCGACGTGACACCACTTGGGAATCTGGAGTCACAGAGCGGGAGAGGAGACCCAAGCCTTGCCAGTACGGGCTGGATACATTATGGAAGTGTCTCCACGGCATGCACACCCATTATGCTGTAACCCAATCACGTCTCGATTGATTCGGGCTGGAAGATCTGGATCTGCAAATACATAGTACACTTCACAGAGACGACCAGACCAATCATCCGAGGTACTCTGCTTCACCAGAAAAAAAGAACACCAAACAATCACCTGTCTTCTGCCTTGTGGCCAGACACAAATATGAAAAGTATTATTAAATGTATTGTTTTGGTCCTTTTTTTTCCCCCCTCCTAGACATTGCAACTCCTCGCCCGGTAGAACGGGAAGGGAGAGCGAGCGAGCGAGGGACGGGCTGTCAGGTTTTCAAAGATGAAATTTGCTCACTCCATTTCTTCTCATCAATCGTCCTCCGGTGAACGAGATGAGATGAGCCGAGCTGGTGGGGGAGCCATCTGCAGGTCAATTTGGGTCTTGTCTCGGGGATAGAGTCTGTCAGAGAATCGGCTCGGCGGTACTCATCTTTTTAAAAAAGTCAAGAACATAAACCATGTTTTATGATCCATGATGGATGGGGAATGGAGGGATATGTAGGAGGCGCACACAATGGAGTGTGTGTGTCAGAAAAGAAGGTGAGGATGAATCAATGTAGGGTTCTCACTTCTTAAAGAAAATATCAAACTTTATGATGAATGAATCTGAAAAACTGCACTTTCAAAGATTTCTCAACATGTGTGTCTGTGTGTATGTGCAGGTGTTTTGCATGTGTATACAGTATGTGTGTTTGTTTGTGTGTGTGCATGCACGCATGCGTAAAAATGCTCAGCTCCCTCATTCTGCTTCTGAGCCTCCCGTTAAATACGATCAGCCAAAAGCTTTGTCATCTCAAAGTGTCTTGTTGAAGCAAGTAGTTTCATTTCACAATACATCAAAATATTATTTCAGTCACAAGCATATCTGCCAGTACACTATTGTTGGCAGATGTGATCATTGTAACTTCCTGACATGACTTTAAACCATTGAGGATGGGCTGATTTTGCTACACCACGCATTTCCCACAGACACTTACCCAAGTATACTTGGGACTCATCCCCTATGCCATTGTCACTGTAACTCGTCCTCAATTAGTTATTAAAGTAAAATTATGCCACTGTCATTATCCCCAAGTATTAAAATGCAACACACGTTGAAACAAAGCATGCGGTTTCGTGTACATATATGTACTTTGCCAATGTCTCGGAGGGCAAACCAAGACTCATAACACGTAGGAAAAGGCATCTCTCGCAGAGAAAACTCTCTCAATTTCGTCCAGGAGTCACTAAATGTCGGATGCTGTTACCCCTATCCTCACACCCACCTTTATTTTAAATGCATAAGGAGACGCCAGCATGACACACTTTTCACATGCTCAGGAGATGAGAGGCTTTATACGCTGGAACACATCCCACTAAAAGAGTGCATCCATGTAAAATGTGCACACACTTGATGATGAGTAATGTGTCTTCCCTGGAGTCAACGGAGTCAACGGCCATCTCGAAAGGTCAATAGCCATGATGTCTGGCTCTGTGGGCATGGAAATGACCCATTACCAAGAGACAGTAATCCAGGGTTCTCGCCAGGAATTTCTTCACGCTTGTCGGCATTTATGCGCGCTGTTCTGGGGGATGGGTACGGGAGGGGGGTTCCCCCTCCCGCGCAAAGCGCGGAAGCCTTCGCTAATGCTCAATACAACACAGATAAATCGCCGCTAAAATGCCACTAAATGCGAAATTTTCACGGAGATGTAATGAACGTTGTGAGGGGCATATTCTCACAGAAACAATGCAGAAACTCCATACCTTTTGTTAGCGGCAGTTCCTAAATAATAAATGATAGAAAAATAGGTGCCGATGGTAGAGGTTCCGATTTCTTTTAGGCCTTTCCTGTTTCACTGTTGCAATAATTAGCCGCCTCTGCATCGCAACAACGCGCGCCGTGTTGCTTTCTCGCCGTCTGCTCGACCACGTGGTAGGCCTATTGCATGCAGATGCGCGAGAAGCGATCGAGAACTTTCGGGACATCGTTGCACTTTCCTTTCTGGGTATACTGCGGTAGTTTGGCCGTGACATCAAAGAGATATCATACAAAAATGTAATGACAAGATGGTCATTATTCCGAAGGTTTGTTTAATCATAAAATGAAACGATTCATTACTGAGTACTTCGAAGGTTTGTAATCGACAACAACAACACCAAAGGTCGGTACTACAGATGAATGTTCAAAATAAAACTGATTTCGTTCGAAGATTAACAAGCATTTTTTCTTTATTATTTTCCGATCAACGAACCTTCAGAAAGGAATCTATCATCTATCGTTATTGCTTCAAAATAACAAACCTTCAGAATAAGAAAACACCCTTTTTTGGGCCGTTGTTGTATTCCGAAATTATACTGGCAGAACATTCGAAATAACAAAACTGATTTCGTTTGGATATAAACGAATATTTTCTCCTTTATAATTTTTCTATTAACGATCATTCAGAATTAAGAATGTAGAGTATTATATTGCCATTATTCTTTCGGAGTAACGAACCCTGAGGGTAAGAAAACTGTAACCGTTTTCATTTCTTTTTTATCATTTTCCGATTAACGATCGTTATTCTTTCGCAGTAACGAACCTTCAGAGTAAAAGAAAACTCACGGTAACCGTTTTGGGGCCGTCGTTTTATTCTGAAATTTCACTGACGGAAACGTTCAAAATAACAAAACTGATTTCGTTGTGAAATGAACGGACATTTTTTTAAAATCATTTTTGGATTAACGAACCTTCAGAATAAGGAATATAGCATTATTTTTTTTTCATTAATCTGTCGGAGTAACGAACCCTACGAGTAAGAAAAGTGCAACTGTTTTTTGGGGCAGTTTTATTCCAAATTTCACTGGCAAAACGTTCGAAATGACGCACTGATTTCGTTTTGAAATTTACGGACATTTTTCTTTATTCAATTTCCGGTTAACGAACCTTCAGAATAAAGAATCTATTATTATTTCATCATTACTATATATACTTCTGTCGGAATAACAGACCCTTATAGAGTAACGAAAACACGCTGTTTTTGTGCCGTCGTTTTATTCCGAAATTTCACTGACAGAAACGTTCGAAATAACAAAACTGATTTCGTTGTGAAATGAACGAACATTTTTTCTTAATCATTTTTTGGATTAACGAACCTTCAGAATAGGGAATCTAGCATCATTTTATCATTAATCTGTCGGAGTAACGAACCCTCAGAGTAAGAAAACTGCAACTGTTTTGGGGCAGTCGTTTTATTCCAAAATTTCACTGGCAAAACGTTTGAAATGACGCACTGATTTCGTTTTGAAATTTACGGACATTTTTCTTTATTCAATTTTCGGTTAACGAACCTTCAGAATAAAGAATCTACAATTTATTATTTCATCATTACTACTTCTGTCGGAATAACAGACCCTTACAGAGTACGTTATTCCGAAATTTCACTGGCACTGCACGTTCGAAATAACAAAACTGATTTCGTCGTGAAATGAACGGACATTTTTTCTTAATCATTTTTGGATTAACGAACCTTCAGAATAAAGAATCTAGCATCATTTTATCATTAATCTGTCGGAGTAACGGAAAAAAAAAGAAATCTTGGTGGCGATAACTGATGCTGGTGTAGAGAAAAACAAAGACAGCTCGCTCAAAAGATGCTTCCTTCTTTCAGTTTATTTTCTCCCCCGTCATTCCTATGCTATCGTTCTCCTCTCATGAACCCCTGCCATGCAGGGACGATGAACAAAACAAAATGTTACCGATACTACAATGAAAAAAAAGAAGAAAGAAACACGTCCTCAAAGCAAATTATCTACACTTTTCAAGTTGAACAAATTGATGTTCGTAATGAAGAATAAAAAAAAAGCACGACCTCAAGCAGTGGGGAAACTTGATATGGCTTGTGGAAATTTCCATGAAATTTCCACGAAAGCCAGGTGTCAGATAAAGAATGTCGCGCGTACTGCTACCTTGCTTCAGTGGTCGTAAACAGCGTGTACATAGCATGTAAACCAACTGGGAACATTGATGAATGATCATCATTTATTTTCTGCCCGTGAAGGCCCCCTAACCCACCTTTTAACAAACCAAGCCAGAAGCACGTGGAGCATTACGTATACGTTGAACTTGAAAGACCATCATGACAGAATTACTATAAATTTCGGCCCGGAGAAGGAAAATGGAATATTCACGAATGACGTTTACAAATCCATAGAAATTGAAAAGGCTAAAATGGAACGCATGGCTTTTTAGATTAAAAAAAAAAATAAATAACCCACTGAAACTACCAAAACCTAAATAACAATTTGCATTTGCTTACTCCACCGCACGTTCTTTTTTCTTTTCTTTTTTTAACAAAAAATGGAGTTAATTTTCTCTCTGCGGCAATGTTTTGAACGCATCTAATTTTGCGTCATTGCCGATAGCCAGCTTCCTAAAGAATTGATACGAATCCTTTCAAATATACGAAACAAAGTCTAAAGATCCTGGATCCTGGCGGTGAATTTCGGTGGTATTATAAATCCTGCTCACTATCAAAATTTAATCATCTGTTCCTTGCGCCATTTTACCAACCAACTGTTCCTGAAAATTTCATCCTAATCTGTTCCCAAATTTTGACTTATTTTGCGAATAGAGAGACAGACAGGCAGACGAACTAACAAACAAACCAAAGCAGCCAAAAAAAAAAAAAAAATACATGTACAACCTTTGGCGGAGGGGGGCATGCATTTCATATCGTTTGTTTTTGCGTAACCCGACAACAAGCGTGACAACAAGCGAGCACGTGTCAACCTTCCTCAGCCTCCTTCGGCCTCCGACCCTCTCTTTCCGTCCTCTCTCTCCCTCTCACAATACACTGTACCGTTGTGCACGCAGGCGGCTATTCAGTGGCCGACTGGGTGCTTGTGCATGAGGTTTGTGTGTGTGGATCCCAAATCAGAGCGCATGTGAGTGAGCAAGTGTGTGATGTGGTACTGTGTATCAGCAGGTAGGTGAGACCTCCCCGGTATCAGCTAGTACGTCGCTCTGTTGAGCTGCGTTGTTGTGATCGGTGCGGTGACTGCGTGGGTAAATTTTTGCGCTTGTATAAGTATGTAAACTGCTGCTGCTTTCATCATCTAGCTTCTTTTCTAGCCAGATAATAAAGACTGAAAACGGCAAGAAATTGGTCCGAACTTAGCTCGTCAAGCAAGTTACCCTTGTCGGCAAGTTCACGCGTGGTGTTACCCTTGTCGGCAAGTTTTACCCTTGTCGGCAATTGCTTCTTCAAACCGCACGCTTGTCGGGGCCGACAAGGGTGATATACGCTGGCGAGATCCCTGGTAATCTGCACAAAATCTACATTAAGCGCCATAGTTGGGATGCCATTCCATATGGTGCAATCATATCTCCAGTCTTGTCTCTTTTATTACGTGTACGTGTCTTTGTCAGTTCCAGGCAGTATTTGGGTCATAAAAATCTACTTCCTCGAATGTTTGATCTCTCCCAATGAAATCCTGAATCTAATTTCCAGATTTGAGACTTCGATCTCAGATTAAAGTGCGCTGTAACCTGGAAAACCAAAACAATGCAACACATACAACAAACAGTGGTCTTGTGGAGGGTTATACATGTCTCTACACAGAATAGAATCTATGCAATAGGTTGAGCAAATCTTCACAATCTTTAAATCCACTGCAGTGTTTTAATCTTCACAAAACAACCACACCCCCATGAAAAACTTTCTGTCCTACTCCTTGTCCCATGAAAGCAAAGGAAAAAGACAATAATTTGGAACTACTACAATTTCTTTTTCATAGGACAAACCAATGTACACTACAGCCATGCATCATTCATGGGCATTAATGTATATCTTATAGAGATGAAGGCATGCTGCAAATTCATCAAGGGAAGGGTCTGGATACATGCAGAGTGTTCAGATGCAAAAATTTTATACAAGAACGGTATAGTTATACGATGAATTTATACGTCTGAACGCTAACGAAACAACGTATAACAATAAGACAGTCAGAGCATCGTTTCGAACAAGAACTCGATAACGAATCAGCATTCCATCATGTCCATTGTGGGTGTGAACGTTTGGCGACCACAGAACAGTATAACTGGGCGGGGCTTAATGGGAGCGCGCATGAAAGCTGACCCTATACCTGTCACTAATGACCATAACAGCATGCACATTGGGAAACTACACATCTATACAACGTTTTCCAGAACGGTCGGGATTAGCCTCTGAACGGTCTGTCGGCTATACGATGATTCTTTATTAATTATACGTCATTTCTTTGTTGAGTTTTGTTATAAACTTGCTTGCGTCTGAACAGGGGGATGTAGTTCACAGATTTGGCGGGTCTCACTGCCCACTGTGGTGAGAAGAAATAATGACAAGAGATCAGGAACTGCTGGCTGTCGCATTCAATTTGCGGCCATAATGAAACATTTATGAGTACAATTCAACATCCCAATCTCCTGCAAAGGACAGTGGACTGGGAGAAAATAGCAGGAAGCACTTAGAGGTAATAAAACAAATCTGAAGGATGATTACCACTTCATGCCAGTAGATTGGAAGCAGAACGGTTGTGGATGAAAAGCGATTTCAATACTAACAGGGTGTTCAGACACAACCAATTTACAATAAAATGGTATACATATAGCTATACCAAAACAGTATACTTCAAAAGGAGGAATGTTCGCGTGCATTCTAATTTTGTGAGAGCCGAGATTCGCGAAATTACAATGCACGCTATACAATGTAGTTCTTGTCTACACTATAGGCCTAGATGCATTGAATGTTAGAGGCAACTGGCGAAAATTTCATGCTGCGAATAAGGCTGTTGGCTTCTATTCGTGAAAATTTCAAAATGATCTTGCGTTTATCATCTCCACAGAAACACATTTCTGGTTCACATGCATAAATTTGCGATCACACTTTTTTGGGTATTTCAGAAAGGCATTTTTAACCCTATAATCAAAACAGCTTTATGTTTATCAACTGCCCAAAACTCCTTAAAAGTTGTTTGGAAACTTAAATTTTGCGCCAGAAGTGAGTTGATGAATGCACCCACTGACTAGTATGTTTGTTTGTTTGTTTGTTTGTGTGTTTGTTTGTTTGTTTGTTTTTTTAGGAATGTTGGAGGGAAGAGGTTACATACAATGCAATTATAGGAGTGGGTACAATTAGGCTTATCATTAAACAAGATACATGTATCATAATGGGCAAATAGGGAATATTACAGTACAAAGACAAAGTTGGACCTCCTTCTGTGCCTTGTGCATGCGGGGGTGGCATGAATTCCAAGCAGTCTCCGTACGAAGAAAAGGTTAAATGTGTGAACGGATATGACACGTCCTGGGTTAAGTACAATGTACGAGCTTGGCTATGTGTGGAATAGCAATTAACTGAGAGAAAATAATGAAAGTTGTAGCCACTGAGAGTTACATGTCTCCTCTCTTTGATAGGTGAAGTTATCTTCTCTTTTAAATTGAATACATCAAAATTGGAGTGTTTTCTGGCCAAGTGGTTATTCGGCGGTAACACCTGGCCCTGCAATGCAAACTCCACCAGAAGACTACTATAGGGCACGATCAACTAGTTCATCGCTACCCTAATTAAACGACAAACTACTACACTGCTGCTTTTGCTACTGCCATTACCACAAATTTATAGAAATAAAGGTAATTAGCAAGTCTTCTTTATAATAACACTCATAATTCATCCCTATCAGTAAATGATACCGAGGTCCATGATGATGGTCCTTGCCATTTGGAAAGCCTACATCCATCCTTTGTTGTTTGGGTTTTTCTAATCCATACTGTCTCCTAGTGTGTTAATATAAACAAATTAAAACTAAAAAGCCTAAGAATGTTATCATCAAATTTTTAATCCCTGATAAAATATCTGGATCATGAAGGCAGAAATCTGACAATTTTCCTGTATGAATTAACATACTGTACACATCATCATATTTGAGTAAAAATATTACATTGTACATGACATGATGCATGATACACACAGTGCCTGCACTACATTGTTGCATTATTATTGTTTCTTTTTCACAGAAAACTAGCATTGGTATACAATTTGTATTCATAGTACTTTATATCATTTTTTCTTCTTCTTCCTTTTTTTGCAGAGGGCTTAAGGTAGCAGAGAGTCAAGGTCGTTGATGTCAACTTTACAGATGATATATGCTACAACTATACCAACTCTATTGTGAGACTATGGCAAAAAAAACACAAGGTCATTATGTTATCAATACTGTTGAAGAGTGTACGTGTGTACACGTAGATGTCATAATTTCATGACTTTCACTTCAGAAACAAGTAGTTCAGTACCTGTCCTCTCCGTGACCTCTACAAAAACCTACCAGTCAAAACTAATTGTGATTGTCACCCTGAGTAGAGCCTAGTAGCCTAGGGTTCATAGACTGTACGGATGGCAGAAATCTGAACTAAAGCGACTGTGTTGTTCTCTGATAACTATGATTCAATAAATCAAAATATTAGTGCCTTCTGATAGGTATTTTTTTTTTCTGCCAAGGCTATCTCTTCCTCTCTCTCTTTTTCTTGGGGAGGGGTGAGGTCATTAAACTTCATCTTTTCTCATCAAATGCAGCCATTTTCTCATTGACACTTACGTCCTACTGTACATTCATAGGGAAGATTCTGCTTTTTTGGGGACTTGTATTATCAACTTGTTAATTTCCTGAAAGATCTTTTTTTCTCACTTCAGCTGTAAAACTTTGGTAGAAGGCGATTATTTACTTTTGGTTGGTAGGATTTTTGTTGTTGTTGTTGTTGATACAACTTTGTGCATGTGCCCTTAATACACCCAACAACATCATGAACAAAAACAAAACAAAAACACAAAACACACATTGAGAGAAAGTGAGAGTAGTGACATTTCATGCACAATGCACTCACATGGGATAAACATCGTGCATAGCGACAGTCATCGTCACGTGGGCACACACCCCCCAAACCATGACCACTGGATGACATGAGTCACGAATGTATATTCAAATGTCAGAACTCTCTTGGTATTGATCATTGCACCTGAATGAGCAATGATCTCTCCCATTGGTTTTATATGCATTCATCGAATGCAAGGCACATGAATTTTACTAATTTAAAGGGATGAATCAAACAGAGAAGAAGCTCTTTTTTTTTGGGGGGGGGGATATGGGGATTCTTTCTTTGGTGCTTTCCAATCAAGATTTTGCTCTCAATTCTGAATGCATTTGCGGTCAAAATGGTTTGATATCTCCATTGCACCATTGACGAGGTGGAGCTTTTACTGGCTAGGGCCCCGTTGCTAGAAACTTTGCGTTTAAACGCAACTTGCAACTGATTGTCACTGGCCAATCAAAATCATTGTTGCATGCATGTCTTCTTAATAGGGCAGACCCTGAGCTGATCAGAATGGTTGTTTAAAAATCAGCGATTATTTGCAATTGATTGCAACTTTCTTGCAACGGGGCCTAGATCATGTATGCACTTGTGTCATAATGCATGAACATTATAATCCATTGCATACTCTGTCATGTATTAGGCCTATATTGAGATTTGGGTACCTGATTGACAAGCACTACAGTTTCTGACACAATAATTGTATGGAATGTTATTGGCATTCAGTGGTCAGAAAGGAAGCATATTTCAGGGTCCAAACAGCTTGTCAGTGTACATGTATATATCTAAGAAAAAAAAAAAAAAAAAAAAAACATGATCAGGAATGTGTTTCAGAATTGTGATTACAAACAACAAGCATCTGTACAGTCTAAGCCCCTCGCAGATGAGCTCCTTCTCCAATATCTAAAAGGCCAAGGGTGCATTCGTGCTCAATTTGCAACGACAGAATCGGCATTCTAGAACACTGATTCAAAATGCTGATCTAAATGGTATTCACAAGGGTGCTGTTCATGCTCAATTTTTAATTTTTTTCAGGCTCAAGAAAGAGCAGATTTTGTAAACATGCACTGTGCACAGTTGAAATCCTGTAAACCTTTATTGGTAGTGAGATGTTCAGCATGTACACCTACTTTACGAACACGTAAACCAGAAAGATGCTGAGATGACATCAGAATAAGAGGTATAAAAATATAGGTGATTTTGCCTTTGAATTACCTTATGCTTCCCCATTACACACATTGCTACAGAGGATCGCCGATCATAAACATTATTTGTGTTTATGCTCGCCTGTTTAACGGTTTAGAGAGAATCACTGATTGTAAACACACCAAAGATAGTGCATTTGAAATGCCATTTTTTTTATATATTAAGATGAGTCAGGACGCAACCATGTTTTGTACTTAACGTGTTTGTAAAGCCTGATAATGGCCTTAAAAATTTAAGCATAAACACACCCAAAGACACTACACTGCCTTCAAGAAGCTACTACCATTCATAATCCGGCACTTCTGAAAACAAACAAGTGACAGGCTGTACACCATTGGTATTTTTACAGGAACTGGTTCTGTGTTTTTTGGAACCAACTCTCACCTCCTTTGTGGCTCTAGCAGATAAAAAGGCATCGATTGGCATTTCCTTGACCAAAGTCTCTAGACCCATTTTCCCCCTTTTTTTTTTATGTTTTATTCACAAAATCAAAGTTAACAATCATAATACAAGCAACAACAACAAAAAAATAAATAAAACAGCATATTAAGATACAAAAAAATATAAATACTGCAGCATAAACAAAATACTAACAACTGAACTGCAGCCCGATCACATGGTAAGAGAATAACAGAGGAAATCAGGGAGGACCCCATAACCCACCGCCAACAACCCCACGAACGAGTCGGGCGGGCGGCCGACCAATCAGCCCCGCAGCTGCCACCAGCGAGACAGATTCTGCAATTACGTATGTATTATACAAGAATGTGCAGTGCAGGCATTGTGACAAATTGATAAAGAAACGCACTGCATAATCTATGACACGCCCACACCACTCCCCTCATGTACACTATTTTACGTAGTACAGAGTATTTTTACATAAATAGAATCCATCACGCCCACCGACCCAGTACGACACAGAAAATCGGCCGCCCAACAAACACGAACGAAGGGCCGCCGACGGCCAATCACAGGAACCCACCCGAAACCCTAGAGCAAAGATTCAAAACATCAATGCTCCATATTGAACGGGAGTCAGCATATTGATTAGGCATTACACGCAACTAATATGAGTACAATAAAGATATATACAGTTCAACCTCGATTATCCGGCCATGTCGGGACCGGTGCTCATCCGGATAAGCGAATTGGCCGGATATGGGAGACACAATGTTAATGTATATACTGCCGTCCAAGCTGCCATCCCAGTGCACTGGCAGCTAGGCAGGTAGCGTACCCCGCAACGGTGGTGTAATCTATGCTAGCCTGCGCATGTAGTCCCTTCTTCACAAAAATAAAGTATATCTTTATGTGAAAATCATACATGTTTTACCTCATTTATATAGATATTGAGAAACCTATCATGCACATCTTTAAGGAAATTAGTGAAATAGATCCATGAAAGTCACTGTTTTTTCTCAATTTTTGGATGAAAAAAAAAGTCCTTCACTGCGTGAACGCGTCCGGATAATAGAGATTTCCGGATAAAAGGAGGCCGGATAATCGAGGTCGAACTGTAGTACATGTACAGTGTATTATGAGAATAATAACGGGTGATACAGAACAGCATGTTATCAACTTAAATCGAACATACACATACATTTTCCCCCACTACATAATGATAAATATATTACAAGCTCTAGATTGCCACACATGTGGCCTACTCCGACTTCCTCTACAGGATGCAGTGGGGTGAGGGGGGGGGGGGGGAGATGATAAACACATCACGGTACAGACAGAGTGATAAACAATGAAACCACATCAAAACCTACAATGTATACTGTATGTCAACTTCTGGCATCTATTCAAGTACATGATATCTTGAGATTAAAGGGGACCACCAGCCAGTGTTTGAACTGGTCAGTCCATAGTGAATACAGAACAGACAAGAGTGTGTTTGGCTGAGAGTTGTAGGAGATATTGACAAAAAGTATAAAGTACAAGGAGCATGATCTTAAAGCTTCAAGAAACATACGTAATTAATGTTTAAAACTCTCCCAAAGATTCACATATTATATGGGTACACCATAGCAGGATATTGTATGTAATTTAGGGTCAGCAATTCAGCATCCATACGGCATCCTTAAAAAAGGTAACTGATGTTGCAAGATCATTTATATTCTGCAATGATTTGATGTGAAGTTCAGCTTTCTGTTTGATTTGTTTTGATACATTTTAAGAGAAACATCAAGTCCTGCAGATCTCAGTGCAAGCCAGTGAGAAACTAGCACAGTGATGGTACTATCTGCTCGTGTGATGTTGATCATACTGATTTTGTGAACTATCAATTTTGTGAGAGAAGTGTGTGAAATCTAAAACTCAAAGTTTCTTGCACTGTATACAGTACATGATATCATTTCATACAATATTGGCACCTGATGCCCATACAGCTACATTCATAAAGCTGCAACCATGCTTTCATAGAACTGCCACATCACTGCTCATGTTTATCAATCAATGGTAATATATCCACAAGATGCGATTAAATGCTGGAAGTACGATGCCACTTCTACAATGTATCTATAGCTTCATCCAACAAGATCACATTATAAGAAAACTGGAATTTTTTTCATTTGAATTCTTTCCCCCTTGCTGATTTGCGGTTTTGTCCTATTGTTGATAATCTTATTGAGTAAAATTAAACAAAAAATAATAATGCAATCATTCATTTTCTCTACATTGTTGTATAGTTATTGTTTTGTTGTTGGTTTTTGTGAATAATACTCCAATATACTTTGCATTAAAATGCTTTCCCTCTCTTGTTTTTGATGTCCTAACCAACGTATTCATTCACATGGCTTTTAAGTGACTCACTCACATTACCTCCCTGCTGGAATGGGAGTGGGTAATAGCTGGTGGTTTACACTGATCACATCTCACCACATTACACCTAGCAACACTAAATTTAGTAACACGTAGGCGGTAAACCTGCTTTAATAGCCTCACGCAGAAATAGAATATCCAAACAAATCTAATTGATGGACCCGCATGGTGCACATGGGTTTTCTGGTACGTACCACCCCTCGATCACCCCCTCTCTTTCAGGATTCCACATTACTTTGGGTCAGACTGAAAAGGGGTTTAGATTCTTCCGACTTAAGAAAAAAAAAAATGCTCCCTTTGATAGCCAAATATATGAATACCTCGGTTCGCAAAACAATTGTCTTTGTGTATTTTTTTTGATTTCATTGCATACAAGTGGTGTACAACAAAGGTACTGTAAAAGTGGTTATTTTCACGCAAGTAATTTTTCACGCTCAGCCGAGTCTAAAGATGAATTTTGCATGCTTTTAATTTTGCGGAGTCAAGACATTACATAGTGGTAGATATAACAAGCAAAATTATTTGTGTGATTTTATTTTTTTGCACTAGTTTCTGGTAGCAAGACATGCGCAAAAACTTCTACACCGCAAAAATTTCCCGTTACGGCATCTTCTGCAGGCCTTTTGATGCTGGTTGTGTGTAGGGGATGGGGGGGGGGGGTGGGGGCAAATGTAACCACAAGTCCAGCAGACAGATGAGCTCAGGTGAGGGCAGGAGGGAAATTAATTGGGGGAACTAAAGAATATTCAAAGGCTGCATCACAGGAGACTGTAGGCGTGTCTTCATCAGCCCGAAGTTCAAACTAGTGGAATATTTTGCGGTCTTGGAAAATAGCCCGATACAGCGAATGTGCGTCTTCATCAGCTCGTACAGCCCGCTTGGGGAAAATTAGCCCGAAAATTGACGCATGCGCACTTTGCATCATTTACCTGGTTAGCTGGCGGTTCGAAAGTGGATTTCCCCGCGCAAAATCTCCTATATCACCGTATGTACGATACTACAACCAGGGAAGTGAGCAGTACAGCATAATCCCTCCAAAGGGATATCAATAACGCTACTCTTTCTGAGACATTATATATGAAATTAACGATTTGCAATGTTTCAACAAGTCCAAAATACACACAATCTGCAAGAATCTTCAGTTTAGACCGAGTGGACCAGAAGAAGAAATACAAACAACAGCCAGCATGCACGGCAATGAGTTTTAACAGGGAGGTGAGAGGAATCACCTCCCTGGTTTTAAAGAACTGTCAACAACAGTAGGCCTAGTACACACATGTGATCCTGGAATACACCGTGCGTTTATGTATTAGCACTCTAGTTCACGAACTAGACCAAGATTTTGGGGGAAATTTTCCCGATCAAATAGCGCGCTATTTGAGTCTTCACTACACAAATAGCGCGCTATCTTGACATCGGGCTAGTTCGGTAACCACAAGATAGTGCGCTATTTGGAAACTTCGGGCTGATGAAGACACGCCTTGTGTTCTGCCTGTTCAGACTTATGCCACCCCTAATCTCTGGTCAACCAATAATTATTCTCATGCCGGCTGGATCATGTGGTCTATACTCCTTATAGCCAACAACAGACCCCATGATCATCGCTAAGAGTCTTAAAACTGCATTAGTCTTCCTGAGCCAAGCCCTCCCTCAGAGTTCCTGCCTCACTTAAAAAAACAACAACAACAACAAACAAAACAAAACAAAGAAACAAACACACACAAAATAGAATTGATTCTGTAAAGAAAGTAGCATAAACTCCGGAAACCTCTATTAACCCGTTGAGGACGGGCTGATTTTGCTAAAACACACATTTCCAATAGTCAGCTGCCCGAGTATACTCGAGAGTAGTCTTCAACGGGTTAAAATCAAACACAGGATCAAATACCCCTCTCATCTCCATCAGGCATCAGTCCATGCTGGTAGACTTTCATTTCTATGTGTACATTTCCTTATAAACTGTCTCATATTACTTTGACAGTGCTCTAAATGCATACAAGACTTGTCAATATTATATCCAGCTTTACAAAATGATGAAGCAGATTAATAGTTGACAGCACACATGTGACCAAGCATTTATTTTGCCTTCTATAAAACACATAATTATGACCGGTCATTAATAAAGTAAATGATCCCTTTAGATGTACAATTTGTAAATCTTAAACATATGAACTTTGAGATGAGGATGATTTATGAAATAACATGGATACCGATTCATCATTTTATAAAACAAATAACACACATCATTCTGTTCAGGCATCGACATCCAATTTGTCTTTGAACAACAAATTAATTTATTTCCCATTTTTCTAGCTTGCAAGGATATAAATCACCGATCAAGTTCAGTGCCTTCACTCATGCGATTTTTCATTGGAGATGAATGTTTACTTTTAAGGTCAATTTCACCAAAACCACTTCACTTCCAATGTTCACGACTATTCAAAGTTACGGTCTTGAAAGGGCTTAAGAATGTGATGGTAAACTTGTTCAGTTCATAATGCACACTGAGCATTTGAGCTCTCACTCCTAGGTGGCACAAAAATATGTTTGTCTAGTCACTGAACACATGACTCCTCAGGCTTATGAAACACATCATGTGCAACAGGTTGGAAAGGATGGCTCAGCTTTTATAATCAGATGAACAGAGGGTACAATCACACTGAACATGGGACATTTCTTGAAAAGTTTGTCATGAGCAATGAAGGGACGTCTTCAAGAACTCATTCATCTGGAATCGTTTTTTGATGGCAAAAGGGGATAGTGTCATCAAGTAATTAGATACATTCTGTAGATCTATGCTTTCTCTCGCTTTAAATGTCATAAATGTCCAATACCAGATGTTGCCCTACAGTAAGTCTGTCAGTCACATCAATTTTCATAGGGCTAGAGCTGAGATTTTGTACTCTTTCGATTGAAAAAAAAAAAACATAATTGGAATCAGCACAGCACACAAAGAATTTTTCATCTGTTAAGCTTTACCCTACTGTGGCAGTGATATCACTATACTATGCCAATTGATAGAATGTCATGAACTTTGCAGTACCATGTATCCTCATACCTGTTCTGATCGCACTAAAATCATGATCATGAGGATGAAAACATGATTAAACTATCAATTTGTGGGAGAGTTTTCCTGAATACATTTGACTTTTCTACATTAAATTGGCAAATTTGTTTTCTACTGCCTGACCATTAGAACAAAGAACTGGTTATCCTTCAAAAGAACAAACAGATCAAGTTGGTTTGACTCATTACATCTTTCATAGCAAAATCACACAACAACAACAAAAAAAAAATCAAAATTTGAGACAAAATAATGAACTAAATGTATAATCCTCTACTATCTTTCACCAATTACAGAATTGATAAGCCTATAGATCTAGATAGTTTTCTTTTAATTCTGCAACAAAAGCAAGCAATTAGGCCTATGTGTTGAAAACACAAACAACACAGACCTCAACTGAGAAAGAGCTTTTCTCTTTTTGCTCTGCAATTTGAAATTGATGACAATGGATGGTACAAAAATATGATAAAAGAAAAAGCACAAAACAACCATCCAAAAAAAGAAATTTTTAAAAAATGGGTTTGGGGCCTTGATTGGTAATCTATACTGAACATGTCAGACATCTTGTGTAGACAGTGCTATTTTGGGCCGTTTTATTGCTTTCTTGGAATTGATATGCCTGCCTCTATCACCTACCCTACGTGACTTTTGGCTCTTGGAAAGCGCAAGATTTTCCCCCACACATGATAGCTTACAGATCTATACCAGGCACAATTTTTGGTGCTTTGGAAGAAGAATTCCTCACTATTAACACCATCAAAAACCCTGCCTGGTCCACAGCTGATACAAATACTTGTCATTTTTATCAAAATATAATGCAGCAAAATGCATTATACCAATACTACAGCAAATAACCCCGACACACATTCTGCTGTATACAACAAAGAGTAAATCATCTTCTAAATTTGTTTACATCGTCAGTTGCACTTATCTCATAAACTGCAGGCACTATAAAAAAAGGAGGTTGCGTTTATATTTGGCTGAAATATAGTAACACAGGATATCACTTCTGCTTCCCTTCATAATGCATTTTCACTTTCTATTCTTTGTGGGTGTTGTTTTTTTTTTTCCTCTGTCAAACATCCCAGAGTCACCAGACAGCAAATTGCAAGGGTTATGTCATAGAGCCAAAATAATCTCACCATTCTGCAGATTTCATCCATACAGTGGTAAATTGATCTTATACTACCGTACAAGTTGTACTTGATTATATGTGGGATTGTTTTAATCGCCCCTCCATCGGCTTCCTATGGTCGTGATGGTGCGTGGGTACATACATTGTAACTATACTCATTTAGAATTTGTAAAATGATGTTGCTGTCATGCCCTCAAATAGGAAATAACTGAATGGAGTTTTTATTTTCATGAAATGAAATAGCCTCAGCCGCAAATGGGCACACTGTCAAAAATTTGGATGTATATTATGTACTCTGGACTTTTTTCACCTACAATGTGATACTGATGCTGCAGTGCCACAAGGTATATATACAAAACACACTGTGCAGTTGTAAATTGATATCCAAGTTGATCAGGTACAAACTATCATATTTGATTATATTTGTCTCTCTCTATATACTGCATACATTGTATATATTTTGCTGAGTTTCTGGTTTTTTTTTTCACAAGGCAACTGGTATCACATGTTTCTTCCTGTATCACAACTGCTGCATGTTATCTCCGAGGGATTCTTCTCATTTTGCCTCTGTGGTTCTCCATCAAGAATTCAACTACTCACACACACACACACACACTCACACACACAAAATTTGTGCTAGTCCAAATTGACAGTGTCTTACAGTAACAAAATATGGTGTAAGCATATGGCGTATGACTGTACGGGAAATTGCACAGGGATCCAGCTGATTGTGAAATTGACATTGGTCATAATGGAATTGTCAGTCATGGACTGTTAAAGAAAATTTCCCACAGTCAATTGATTCTGTGTATGTGTGTGTGATGGTTACCAAGTTATTTAGGTTAATTTGAATTTATTCATGTCACTTGATATTAACCTATTGAACAAGGACAGCCAAATATACAGAATGAAAAACTGAAATAATATACCATAATTTTCTAATTTCAAGAGCATACAGAAATAAGATATTACCAATCATGCCCACACAAAAAAATATAACTGCCAAACATGACGAACAGATTTATTTTGAATGGTACTCTCAACATATGGTACTCTCAATACATGTATTCAAAATGACTTGAAAAACAAACTAGGAAGTCAAACTGCTGTTGTTAGTCCTGAATAAAAGGAATGTACAAAATGCATCAAAAAATCGAGAGAGGAGGAAGTGAAAGTACAACAGCATTGGAGGATGAGTAAGTAGAGGAGAAAAGGAAAGAAAGAGAGAGAGAAGTGGAAGTGAGATGATACAGTAGTAAAAAGAATACTGTGGAGAGTTGTAAATTTAAATACCACGGGTCAACCAAAATGACCTTGAAGATACAATTCTATTCAAACTCCTTACAGTACAAGTCTTGATCGGTTGTGTAGTTGTGATTTACAGTATACAGTGTACGTCCAATAAAAGCAACAGTGCATTGCACTTTTGGTATATATACACTGTGAAACAACCACATCTATACTACCAGGGAGGTGAGACAAAAAGGAGTGGGCACTCTGCCCTGAGGGTTTTCCCTATCACTCAACACAGGATTACAAGGGATCAGTGCCCCAACGAACAAGTAAACGACCTCTTACGTAACGAGGTCAGTCTGATCGTTATCACTGCTGTTTGATGTTCGATCCTCGGGGCCCGCGGTGATTTGGCCCTCTATCGTTAGGAGTATGGACAGGCCAGTTGACTTGTGTGTGTTCACAAGGACGTGTCTGTGGGTTTTACATTCTTTATGCAGGCTCACACAGCATATACTCTTGGGACCTACTAGTCTAAGAATTCAGCTCTTGATAGATACAAAAATTTTGAAAATCGGCCAAGAAGAAGTTGAGTTTTGACAATGTAACTGTTTAACAATAGCCATTGTTTTGCTCTTGTTTTAATCAAATTACGACGCAATGTCAAGTGTAAATCCTGACTAGTGCTGACGAAATTCACCTATAGATCAGAAGATGTTGGGGTTTTTCTTTAGTCTGATGTATCACTTCACTGTTCGCTCTTGTTGGTTCTCTTGTCATATTTTTTGGGAAACTTGTGTACATCCGCCAAGACATGTTTTTTCTGGTCCCACTAACATATTTTTGTGAGCAAGTTTAGTTCTCCAGGGGATGAAAACACTATTTAAATGTTTTTTGTTGCATGCTGGGGATAAATTGAGGCAGGAGGGCTGTAATCTACAAGAAAGTGGTCATGATGGAGACTACTATAGGACCTAATCTTGGTGAAATAACTTGCCTCCTTGCCTGCTGGTGTATGGTGAATACATGTGAGAGTGCAGTGAGAGCTGAACTATCTCACATGTCCTGTATCAGTGTATGCATGATAAGATATTCACCATGGCGCTTTTTTGTCTGTCTGTCTGTTCTTGTTTTATTCTTATTTGAAAGCTGAATGGGTATTTTTATGATGGTTGTTGCTGTTGTGGTTGGTAGTTTCTATGCTAGCTTGGTATTAAAATTATTATCATCAGACATTATTAATAGGGCATGTGTTCCGCTACTCAGCTGTTCATGTTTCTTTCATATTCTAACAATCAGTATATTATCATTGGTGCTGCTAATCATTATTGTTAAATGTTTTTAAGTCTGTGTTAATTTGTTTCCATTTCATGTTAAAATTATTTCACCATAATAGCATGCACGGTACATTTGTTCCCAAGAAATCTTATAGTAAATGGACATGTAATACAGTAATACTACTAATAGGCCAACAGCTAGGGCCTACCTTGTATATTAGCTGCAAAATTCAAAATGTGACCATGCAACCAGTTCATTGCACATAACAATGCACCAGTGTTGTTTGCAGGCACAGCAACGGGTAATGCACTAGTAATGCACCAGTATACACCACCCACCAGTACCACGTGGAGTAATCCAGGTTCTGGCCAGGGAGGGGTGAGACCCACCAGCCTGTTGACAAGGACTGCGCATGTGCACTGTGCGGCCAAGCGGCAGTAATCTAGTTAGTGGAGTGGTCTCTTGGGGAGTGCGGCTCCGAGGATGGTTCAAAAGACACTAATCCAGTGCCCACTCCTTTTCCTCTCACCTCCCTGATACTACACAATATGTTAGTGTTAGTGAAACTAACAGATGATCAACTCGAGTGGGATCAAAACATACCCACACTTTTCTATTTTGAGAGCACTCACCCATCCATCCTGACATCCGGCAGTGACCGGTTGACCGATATCATGTCGCTGGCCAGCAGGTTGAACTGGTTGATCCTAAACATCTCGTTCTTGAGTGCCTCCTTCTCCGGCGGAATAACCACTGCCTTGCCCATCTCCCCTGGCCCATTGGGGTTGTGCACTGGCTTGGGACGGACGTGTTTTGGGGGTGCGTGTTCATGCCCACCTGATAAGATATAAATGGCAAATTATGACATCTGATTTCTTTCTTTCAAAACCACTGTCTTTGTCGTATATCTACAGCATGCATACACATAATTTCTTTAAGAACTATTAACTGTACATGATACTGTTGGAATAACAAATTTATGAAAATATAGGGTAAGACAAAAATATTGAACAATAATACAATAATTCTATGCCACTCCACAACTGTTTGATAGAATGCGACTGTCACTCAGGAATGTTGAAATCCCATTTGTCATGCTTAAAAATAATTCAAATTTATAAGCATTTTCACATTGAGCAGTGCTACCCTACAGGGCACTGACTGACTACTTACTTGTACATACTACAAAACTGTATGTGTATAAATCTTTTAAAAATCTATGTATTGGTCTATCCCCATGCATGTTCTCCTTTGTTGTAAAGAACTGCTGTATGATAATAAATCTGTTTTGCTTTCAAGGATTGGGTTTCTACAATGTATTCAATTGAATGCAATGAAATATACTCACTGTATCATACACTACAAAATGTGTACATTATAAGAAACGATATGAACATACATTGTAAAGTGGATCAGCTTTGATTTGGTTTATTAGCCGCATACTACATTGTAGTATACTGGTATCAGCTACATAAAAAGTACTGGTATACCAACTGGAAAGTTCTCTCCTGAAGCTCTGATATCAATGTCATTCTGACGCCATGGATCATCTTGCCCATTTCCTATCTTTCCTTCATGAGCTGGTTTCATACAGTATACTGATGTACAAAAGTGTACATTACAATCTATCTTAAAGGTAAGACCAATCCATGCAAACTACAGTACTGCCACAACAGCTACAATGTATAACCCAGGCTATGGTGGCTCGACCTCTCACTGGCTCACCTTTCCAATACAAAATGCCATCATAAAAAATCTTTCAAATAAATTCATCTGGATCCAATTTCAGGAGAAATCATCCAAAGCAGCAATCAAATCAACAGTGCTATTCCAATGAGATTGACTCTTGGATGGGACATTGACATGTAGGCCTACATGTATTGACTACATTGAATAAAAGTTTGCCTTTTTTAAAAGTAATTTTTGCGCAGTACAAAGTATCTTGTCGGTTCTATTCCATTTTGTATGCAGCAGAATGTCTTGTGTTATCTGGCACCACTGCAGTCAGTCCGCAGCACGTATGCTAATGAGCCAATCCGGCAAGATTTATTCAGCACTCTCGTTGACGATCTTTGCGTTCGAAAGGTGTCTTGTCGTGCGAGATTTTGCGAGACTTTGATAGGGCTACGGTTTCACAGTGTAGCGACTTGTATACATTCGTCATGGCTACAAGTCACAGTAAATTATTCTCCAGACTTTGATCTTTATTTTGATACTAAATTTGCGTATAACATCGGATCTTATCATGACTATGACTATATAATCAGTTGAATTTGCATAAATTTTACCTGCTTTTCACGGAAGATTTTGTCGTCTAAAGTTCTTTTTTGGTTCCTGACCGGATTAAGAAACTGTTGTTTCTGATTTTGGCTTTTTCGGAGAGAGGAAACTTAGATGCTCATCATATATTATATTGGAGTCAAGGAGACGCAAGCATGATTTATACTAGTTTTTCCGTTTTGAAATGTCTGTAAAATTCACTCTTAAGCCGGAAGTATGGTCCACACAAAGTGTACAGTGGCGCGAAAGAGCTCTTTCATTGGACAGTGCTTGCATTCAGTGCTTGAACTACACGCGTGCCAAGAAACCGCAAGTGGCATGAAACCATTATGTACATTGTAGCAGCGTAATGACGTAATGCAAGCGCTGAATGCAAGCGCTGTCCAATGAGAGAGCTTACTCTTGAGATTGCACAGTTTCAAGCTGATCAGCACTGATATCGATGTATATTTTACTGGTTCCTGACCGGATTAAGCCACAAATTGTCAAGATATTTACATTGGATACAAAGATTAGGAGATGGACTACCAAATAAAGCATTTTCATTGAGACGCAAGGTGAATTTGGTATTTTTTTGAAATCTTGAATGTGTACTGCACGAATTACTTTTTTCATCATTTTTCAAGCTCAAATTACGCTATGATATTTTTCATTTACAATAATTTGAGTAACACGTGACGATAATTTACAAATTTTCCTTGAATTTGATACCAAATTTGTGAACATAAGGTGTATTTTTGTTGCCGAAAGCCCAAGGACAAAATCCCTTTACGCAGCTCATTACGTATGCAAGCCTAGAGCGGGCTTGCATACGAGTTGAATAAATACGAGCGAATTATCGGGTGCTGCGGACTGACTGACTGATTGCATGTTACTTGTATACCTTCTGGAAGCTTGATAATATTTTACATGTATATGACATCCGCATTCTAAGCGGCACTTTTAAACCTGCTTTTGAAGAAACATTTAACTGAGCAAGTTTTAACAAACCCTGTAACACATACTTTGTATGAACTGCATGCTGCATTCTACATTTGAACATAACAAGTCCTTAGCCAGAGCATTTAAAGGGAAGTGGTCTACAGTACTGGTTGAGGTGGGGATTCATGTTTTGAACATTCCTAAGTGAGATAATGGGAAACCTCTTAAGAAATATGAAAGAGCATGTAATTTTAAGAAGGATTCAACGTTTACTTGATGAAAATTGGTTTTCAAATGGCTGAGATATCCAAAAAAGTGATGATAATAATAAAAGGCGACAGGCCACACCTTTTATTAGGATCTCTTTGTTTTACCTTGTTTTTGGATATCTCAGCCATTTCAAAACCAATTTTCATCAAATAAACTTTGATACCCCTAACAACTGCATGCTCTTTGACATCTCATAGAGTGGTTTTTGAATCTTGTAAAACATTAAAATCTAAATCCTCACCTCAACCAGAACTGTACACACCCTTTAATGCTGCATACTGCATGGTATGCACATTGATGGGTACTGTTGACTGCACTCTCATACGAGCATTCAGGCTGGTAATTGCACTTCAAATCTTTCAGATTCTAGATGCCATTACTTTCGCTTGTCACTTTTAATGGGAAATAAAAGGATGCTGTTTGCGGTTGTAGCACATAAACATCAGAAATTGTTTAACTTTCTTGATAGAAATAGAATAGTACCGGTACTATGATTGCTCAACTGCATAAAAAAGCACTCCAACAAATAACATTTTTGTGAATCATGCCATTACTACAAACACAGTTCTGAGTAAATTACTGCCATTAATGCTCATAAAACACTTTACTGAATGGTTTATTCTCCCACATTGTAGTCTAATGGTACTTGTAAATCTAGTCACTCACAGATTTCCATGTTTATAAAACATTTAGCCCACACTTCCAACCTCAGATAGTGCTTCATTTTTAGATACAATTATCCAAGACTCTGGTAGCTACATTGTACATGGAACCATGAGGCTAGATTTTCACACAAGAAATAGTCTTGAAATATCGCCTTTTTATTAACTCTTTATGTGCCACGTTCGCACGTCCGACTCAGTCGACGGCGTGCCATCTTCGCATATTCTACTCAAACCCACAAACCCGCCCAAACCGTTCGATAAATCACCAAATGCCGCAGCACAATGAAAGCTTTCCTCGCGCTTTCATTCGTCTCACATATAGCTTATATTTGATGTGGCGACTGACTATCAAGCGATGTTCCCTAATAGAATTGTACTTGTAAATGAATTCTAATTTTCTGTCACTGTTTTGTGTGCAAAAGTCATGCATTGTGTGCAAAAGTCATGCCTTTACAGTAATGTAGCTACTGGTCATTTAAAAGAAAAATAATAATCGATTTGTCGTACAATTCACATCAAAGCAAAGCTTGGCATTTTCTCTACAACTTTGCTTACTACATGTCCAGCTTAACAGGAATCGGTGCAGAAGTTACATCCATAGATTTGAAAAAACAGAACGTTTTCTTAAAGCATGACTATACATTGTTGTCTCAGAATAATGTGGCACACGGGGTTTCTACCATGGCACATAAAGAGTTAAAAGCATATCATGTCATTTTAATCACTTGATCCACCTGATATTCAATATTTTAAAGGGAGTAGAAAAAGTACTTGAATACATTTTGACATGTCGGTTTGTAAGTCACCAGAGACATATATGTGTAATAGTCACTTTTCCGAATGCCATTTGGAAAGGTGAGCCATCTGGTTACGTATGGTTTATGAGCGTGGTGATTTTGGTCATATGTAATATTAAAATGTCTTGCAAACCATGCCTGCAGCACAATTTTCTATGTGTACATGTACATGTGCTTCAGTATTGCAGTCAACTCTTGACATTGAGCTCCAGATGATATTTAACAGAACTGTTAACTTTGCATAATGTGACAGGATATTTTCTAGTTTAATATTCACACAGTCTAGGAACTTGTCTGACAGACAGATTCCCAGCATGCACAGACAGGCCTTGAAATAGGATTTTGGAGGGGCAAGGCCATTTAGAAAAGGGCACTTTTTCCAAGAGGCCAGCCATGAAAAGGCACTTAGGTCAGTCAGAGGGGCACCAAGGCCACATTGAAAAGGGCATGTTGGGTGTTTTTCTAAAGGGTGATTTTTGCGACGTTGCAAGAATTTTATGTTTTTTTTTTTCATATTCTAACAACAACCCCCCCCCCCCCAAAAAAAAAAAAAAAAAAAAAACATAATATATATACAGTCAACCTCGCGTAAGTCGACATAATCGGGACTGAGCAAAACACGTCGACTTACGCGAATGTCGACTTACGCGTAAGTCGACATTTTGTCGACTTATAAATGAAAATTAATTTCCTCTGTACAGAGTAAGATTTGGATCACGATGCGGATCGCTACCCATATATCTTACTCCTTTTGCCGCCAAAACATGCCTACTGACATGAGCAACAATAATGTTTTAGTTCATGCATAAATCTTGCGCGGGTTAGTAACGACAACGCACAATTCCCAAATCTCTAGAGAGATTTTGAGAGAGCGGGATCGGAAACCTAGGCCCGTTTCTAGACACTTAACGTTTTAAACTTGATTTGAAATATCAAAGGCAAATTCCCCAAAATTGAATTAAACTTTGCGATTTAAATTCAAGTGCGTTGCTGGGAAGATATGCGTGTGATTTCGCATGATTCTGTCGAGATTATTTTTCAGTGCCGACTGAGTTGAAATATGTGTGATTTTCCTTCCCTAAGTCGCCGTATTTGTTCTGCTTAAATTTGTATTGCCATACTCTGAAAATGAATTGTTCTCGCGCTCCGATTCGCAACATTATAACTACCGCTCTGTACGGCGCGGGCCTGTCTGAAATAAGAAGAAGAAAAGTTTGTTCATCCGAAAACGACATCTTTAGGACTACTATAACCTTCGTAAAAACAAACCTCTTACCATTGTCGGACTTATTTGACTTCGGCATAGCGAACTTTAACAATAATTCGTTATCATTTTTTTTTTTTTCATTGACATTTTGTGAAGCAGCATGCGTTTCGGTAGTTTGAAACGTGTAAATGTTGCGATGTCTTTCCTCTGCAAGTGCAGACTAAGTTCGGTCACGGCGAAAGTTTCGTTACGAAATAAAAAATAATGCGAGCCTTTTCAACAATAACGCACTTCCGTACATTTTTATGCGTTTAAACGCAGTTTCTATAGTTTCGGACAAGAACCGCAAGTCTTTTCTGCAACGCTCTTGCGTTTTAAAAACAGATTTGCATTTGATTTTTAGAGTTGCGTTTAAACGCAATTGAGTTTAAATTTCATACAATTTTCTAGTTTTGTGTTATTATCAAACGCAAGTCTTTTCAGCGTTCCGTGTGATTTGATGGACTTGTATTTGATTTTCAGAATTGCGTTTAATTTTTGATTTTGCTTACGATAAGTCTTTTAAACAATAACACACTTCCGTAGATGTTCAGAGATGCGTTTAAACGCAATTTCTTTAGTTTCGTACAAACACCGGTAGTCTTCTCTGCAACGCTCTTACGTTTGAATACAGCGTTACGTGATTTGATGGGCTTGCATTTGATTTTTAGAGTTGCGTTGAAACGCAATTGAGTTTAAAAAAAGTTCCCTTCAATTTTCTAGTATCGTGTGATTATCAAACGCAAGTCTTTCAGCATTCCGTGTGATTTGATTGACTTGCATAAATTTGATTTTTAGTGTTGCGTTTAAACGCAATTGAGTTTAAGTTTCCTACAATTTTTTAGTTTCGTGTGATTATCAAACGCAAGTCTTTTCAGCGTGCCATGTGTTTTGATGGACTTGCATTTGATTTTCAGAGTTGCGTTTAAACGCGAGTTAAAAAAAAAAAGTTCCCTACAATTTCAGTTGCATTTAATTTGTAATTTTGTTTACGAAATAAAAAATAATGCAAGTCTTTTAAACAATAACACTCTTCCGTAGATGTTTAGAGATGCGTTTAAACACAGTTTCTTATAGTTTCGTACAAAAACCGCAAGTCTTCTCTGCAACGCACTTGCGTTTAAGTACAGCGTTCTGTGCGATTTGATGGACTTGCATTTGATTTTTAGTGTTGCGTTTAAACGCAATTGAGTTTAAGTTTCCTACAATTTTCTAGTTTCGTGTGATTATCAAACGCAAGTCTTTTCAGCGTGCCATGTGTTTTGATGCACACGGACTTGCATTTAATTTTCAGAGTTGCGTTTAATTTTTAATTTTGCTTACGAAATGAAAAAAAATAATGCAAGTCTTTTCAACAATAAGGCACTTCCGTCATTTCCGTATAATAGATGTATAGAGATTTATTTAAACGCATTTTCTAGTTTCGTACAAAAACCGCAAGTCTTCTCTGCAACGCTCTTGCGTTTAAATACAAGTGTACATCGTTGCGTGTGATTTGATAGATTTGCATTTGATTTTTAGAGTTGCGTTTAAACGCAATTGAGTTTCAGGTTCGTAACAATTATTTTCTAGTTTCATATGATTATCAAACGCAAGTCTTTTTAGCTACGCAATTGCGTTTAAATGCAAAAGTTGCGTGTGATTTGATATCACCTGCATTTGATTTCTTGAGTTGCATCATTAGTTGCATTGTAATAAATCTTGTTAGAAAGGGCCCTGGTTTTAATACCGCTTCGGAATAATCAACGTTAGAATAATTCTTATTCGGATTTACAAAAACAGGATGAGGGGGCACATGCCCCCCCCCCCCCCATACTTTTTGGGGCACCATCAAAATGTGCCCCCTTTTCTGGAATATGCCCCTTTTTAGGAGAATGGGACCGATTTTGCACTAGAAAGGGCAACTGAAAGTACATAAAGGGGGGCACACTTTTTCCTAAGGGGCAGTTTTAAGAACAAAAAGGGCACTTTGATGAACAAAAAGGGCACTTTGAGGAACAAAAAGGGCACTTTGAGGAACAAAAAGGGCACTTTGAGGAACGAAAAGGGCACTTTGAGGAACAAAAAGGGCACTTTGAGGAACAAAAAGGGCACTGAGGAACGAAAAGGGCACTTTGAGGAACGAAAAGGGCACTTTGAGGAACGAAAAGGGCACTTTGAGGAACAAAAAGGGCACTTTGAGGAACAAAAGGGCACTTTGTGGAACAAAAAGGGCACTTTGAGGAACAAAAAGGGCACTTTGAGGAACACTTTCAACTAACCAGCCAACCCGTGTTCACATACAGTGTTACGGGGGTGGGGGATCTGCACAATTTTTTTTTTTTTTTACATTTTATTTCACTTTTTTTCGCATGCGTGCCCTCGATCACATTTACTTTGAGCATGCGGGCATGAATGCAGAGCGAGAGAGATGGCAATTCTCGCAGCCGTCCGACATGCCTGGCACAATATGGCTTGCGACCACTTGCTCCAGACGATTTAATGGCCGCATTCCCCACAGTAACACACGCATGCACATAATGCACTCACCCAACGCGCTCAACCGCTGATTGCGACACTCGACGTACAGACACCATCAACGTACTTCCGTACGTACGCGCGGGCACACTACGAATAGGACTACTACCTAGCTAGTAACTCTATGGCCGCTGCGCTGCGGAGGCAGTCGGAACGGTCAAAGCCGGTAGGCCGTACCGTACGTACATAGGTACAAGAACCAGGTACAAGTGTACGTACACGTCGTCTCGTTGAGTTTGAATCAGATATATTGGGACGCGAGTGAACTGAACAAAAGGTATTATATTTGACATGAGGAAATTTGTTCAAGCTTATTGAAGTGTAGACTTTGAGAAAGGGCATATTATACGTCATAAACAAGAACTTTCATTCTAAAAGGGCACCACGGCCACAAGAAAAAGGGCACATTTTTTTTTGGCCGTAACTTTGATCACGGAAGAAAGGGCATTGCGGCCAACGAGAGGGGCACCGACGGCCATGGCCGTCGGTGGCCGTCGGTTAATTCGAGGCCTGCACAGAGAATAACATACTAAACAAACACATTCAGCACATTTGAATGGACTTCCGGGTCAAACTTGAATTAATCTGGTACATTAATAGTAATTTGTGCAAGCAGATGCAATCTTACTTAACATTTTAAGTGTGTATAAATGTGAAAACCAAAATTACATATATATAATATTGTCACTTTTATTTGTACACAATGGCTCTGTTGAACATTAGGATTATGTACCTTGTGAGTAGGCATACATAGATGCTTTGCAAATCTATGTTGTGTGTGTGAAGCATTCTTTTTTCCTCGAGTACAATAGGAAACCATTTCACCGTAAGAACAACTACCCTAATGAACACTGGGCAGGTACACTGTATAGGGGCTATTTCACATTAAGTGTACACTTTTGTAAAAACTGATTTTTCCCTATTTTGGCCCATTTTTAGAATTTCCATTATTGTACTGGCGGTATTGTTTGATGGACCTTATCAACACCAACCTACTAGTTGCAATTTCAGGACAGTTCAAGTATTATTTCTCGTAAATTTTGGATTTTTTGTGTATTTTTAACGGAAAATGGATTCTCATTCAACATTTTTGATAAAGTTCATAGATATCTTAAATGAATTTAATGAAAGTTGTGCTGAATATTCCTCTTATTATATAAGTACAACCATTATTCAGCATTTTGAAGCTTATTTGATGAAATTTGACCCATAAATGTGGAACTTATGAATGTTTTTGTAAAAGGTATCTTTTCCGTTAAACAAAAAAATTGTGTCCTCTCCAGAACATATAAGTCACTAGCAGTGAATGAAAGCGATAAAGATGTGCCAAAATGCTGCTGATTTAATCTTCAGAATGTTTGTAAGTGAAAACATATGACACATCAATGAACATAATGTGTTGGATTTATTTTACTGCTTGGTTATTTTGATATATAAATTTTTCGTTAAAAGTGTGTCCTCTCCAGAACAGGTACATTTTTCATTTTTTGAAGCACTAAGGATTTTGATATCTATTATTGTGGTATAGAAATAATTGTGTACTTCAATTCAACATAATGAAATATGATTTTCTTTCTAAATTCGTATAGATGGTCAGTATCTTACATTAATGCAGCGTTAAACAGCATGTCCTCTCCAGAACAAAGGTAGTTCATTTTTTTAACAATGTACAGAAACAAAAATGTTAACAGTAAAACTCCTTCTTTTATGTAAGAAAATAATGGTCTGTTGTTGCATACTATAACTGAAATCAAAAACTAACATTTCAACTGCTAGAATTTTATTCTGGAATTGATTTTCATTAGTTCATCTATGTAAATGAGCAATATCGGAAGTCACTGGCAGCAATACTCTCACACCATATTTTGATAGTCAAGAAAAATGAATGTGATACTGTTTGTAACTGTGTAACTGACAAAATCTACTGATCATGGCAATTATTTACTAGCCTGGAAAACAATATACTGCATGCCTTCATGTTGTTCTGGAGAGGACGCATATTTTAACACATGATTGCATTTACAATTTGGTCACTTTAATCAAGAGATAAATGATTTTTGTGCTGGTAATCGAATCCAGAACACTATACATCACTGTTTCACTCCCCATTTTCATGTTGTGTACAAAATAAGTTGGCCTATTCATTTTTTTTTTAATATGCTGTACTCCACTTAGAAGTATGCTCCCTTTAGAGAATTTTGCAACAAATTGATGGGGTATTCATCATTTAAAGACCATTTTCTACCAGTGTTATTGTAGGATGAGACAGTATGTATTTCCTTGATGGCTCTCCTCCATGCTACCCTGCTACCCATGCTTTCCTGATTTGCACCTTCGGTTTGATTTCCTTTCCTTTAACTTAAAGGCCTTTATGTGCAGGTATATATAATTATGCAAGTACATGGTGATTCCCCGTGGCATGAATTTCTTGGTCCATCAATTACACGCCATGTGTGTCATTCAAAATTTGTTGTTTAAAGTGTCATATCACTTGAAACATTCTAATTCACAATATCATGTACATAATGGTTTAAAGCATTCTGTTACATTTGTGAAATTTGAAAATCTCAGATTCGAATTTGTCTTTTTCTTTGTGATTTGACAGAGAACTCTAATCAGTATAACCTCTTATTACAGGCTACCCAGTCTAGTGTTTCATGTTTGTTTTCAATGGGTTAATATTCTTGGATGCTAACTATGCTACCAGCATTAGTTCTGAAATGTATTGACTGAGTTTTAAACAACAGCAGAAAAAGCAAAGCCAGATTTGTCTTGCCTAATAATAACTTTACATGAAAATCGAAAGTCAAGACTGCCATTAGCCCCTGTTCCACAGAATGGAAACCATTGAAAGACCACTGAAAGACTGAAAATTGCCAAGCTGTTTCAGTAATGCTTCAGGATCAGTGAAATTTGCTGTCTCTTTGGAGTGGTTCCTGAAACCCCTGCAAGACCATCAAAAGACCAGAAACAACTTTTCCAGCAAGATCCCTGCTCCGATCTTGCAGACAGCTAAAAGTTTATCAAGACCAATAAGACTATTGAGAGATCTCTTACAGTGCCAGAGATCTTTGAAAGATCAATCAAGATATCTAAAGCACTGCCGCAGACCACGGAGAGAATTCTAATAGAAAGACTGAGACTACTGCAAGAATTGTGAAAGAACAAGATAACAAATCCCTGTAATATGAATCGGAATATTGCAGAGCAGTTATGTTTATGATGATATTTGTTGTCTTACACCTCACTTACACTAGTCCTACAACAGTCTTTAAACAGTCTTTAAGGGATCTTGGATTCAAAAAAGATCTTTTCGCAATCTCCATGCATGTCTGTCACTGGTTTCTATGGACTTTGACTGGTCTTCCAATGATTTCTCAATGATCTCTCAGCAGTCTTTCAATGATCTCAACAACAAAACAAAAACAAAAACAAAAGAAGAGAGAGACTGTCACAAGATCATGGAGAGACAATAATAACACCTTTGCAATTTAATTGAGAGATCCCTGACAGATCACCAGCAGACCATTTTCGTGAATGACTACTAAAAGACTGCTTTGAATCATTTCAAGAAGTTTTGGAGACCACAAAGACCCCTGACAGATCAATCAGGAATTGTGAAAGACCTCAGAGAAGTGCACTGAAATACCATAGAGAGATCAAACAAGTTTCATGGTCTTTCAGCAGTCTTGCTTCAAAATTTTAGTGTTAAACAAAATGTCCTCTCCAGAACTTATCAGTGAATCATTCTTTGAGAGTTCCCATTGGGTAGATAATAAGACCACAATATTAACAATGATGTATCAATGAACAACAACAGCATTCCTTTTATAGTAAAACATTGCTTAATAAACGTGTTATTGTGCGTTAACTTCAAAATTTTCAGGCAATATTTTCTTATAAGTAATTGGAGCTGTATTTGGGTTGAAGTTTTTTACTGTTTAATGTGATTTGGCTCTTGAGCATTGCAATAACATCTGGAGTATTTATGCAGAAATGTTAAAACTGATTGATGCATCGTATAAATTCACATATTAGCTCATATAGTTGGTGTTCATAATTGTAGAGGTTGTTGTTAAATAATTGTCCTCTCCAACACCCCTGATTATACTAAGGTTTATAAGCTCACAGCTGATTGGTTCTTACAATTACTTAATCATTATACACAACAACAAATAATGTAGACTTAAATAAAACACTGTGCATCAAATTTGAAGTTATATACGAAGAAAAATTATAATTTTTTATGTCACTAAATACAATTTACCCCTCCATATCTCAGTTTGCCACATGATACATCAGTTTTGTGGCAAAATATGGCTAGACTGAAGTTTAAATGAGTACATTGACATTGGATCAGTAATACAGATACATATAGATACACAGAGAACCATTTTTGTAGCAGTTACAGGCTTGATAAAGCTGATGTGTTTCTTGTTAAACAAAATGTCCTCTCCAGATGCCTGTTTTTTTGACTATATTTTAGGAAACTATTTAAAGATGTAAACATGGACTTGACGCTCTTTAATTTTAGATATATATGGAATATACCCTAAGGTTTTAGAATCTGTATGTTTTTTCCCCGAACAACAACTTTCATTTTTGACCCCCCGTGAGAAAAAAAGTGTACACTTAACGTGAAATGACCCATAGACTGGAAGAAATTTTCTCTTGTTTATTGCAGGTAACTATGGTACAATGTATTTTCATTCCTATTTTCCCATTTTACTTGGACAAGATCAGTTCTGCATCAACAAGACAGGGCCCTTGCAGATCAGGAAAAGAACTTGTTTGAAAACACATTTCAAACATTTGTAATAAAGTTAAACAAGCAATTATGTACAAAGTCCAAATGCAAACTTGACTGACATTTACCCTACATTTTCTGTTTTTGTTTTTGTTTTGAAATTTTTTTTTCAATTCATGCCCAGGTAAGAATGGGTTTTTTGACACAACGGTCATTTGGAATGTCCTCTGCACTTTGCAATCTGCGAAAAAGACATATGCTTCACAGTCTGAACTCTCTGCATCTCTAACACACTAATAGAAGATTTGTTTCAGCAGCAAGATTACGAAAAAGCTCTTCTGTAAGTCTGAAACTACTCCTTAGTTTTGGGTTTTTGGGTTGTTTTTTTTTCTTCTGACGGGTATGTAGCCATGGTACCCATTCTAATACCATTTTTTTCTCCCACTGAGTGAAGACAGACAAGAGTTCTGCATCAATAGCACAGAGCATGACGGCACAAATGAACCTCAAGGCTACTCCACAATCACATTGCATGTGTGCGTGTCCAAACTCATACTATCATACCCCACCAGCAATAACGGCTGACATCAGAGCTCTGAGCTCATCTCAAGACACTGACAATTCCTCCCATTTACAACAAGAATGTCAGACGTCATGGCTGATGCAAAATTCCGGGCAATCTCAACAACAACAACAAAAAGGTCATTCACGAGAGTTTTGGAATGGCCAAGATATGTAGACAACATTGTGAAGATATGAAGAGGTGTCTTGTAATTGTGGTCAGTCTCTCAACAAATGTTTTGTTCCACAATGGTATCAGAAGAGCAACACCTTGCAAAGAATTTTAGCCCACAGCTGTGGATACCCTTTCAATCTTCTTGGAAGCAATAATGTGGCATACTGTACACCATACACCAAGCAGCTGCTTGCAACATACATGATACCATGTACAGTATGTCTTTATTACTGCCTACTCTTAGGCTGGAAAAGTCAAAGTTGACTTTGCACGCTGGAGGCATCCATTGTATAAGGATAGAGACCTACCTCTGGCTTCCTGACAGTAGAATTTGCATGCATCCAGAAAGGGGGGGGGGGGGGGGGGGGAATCCTCTGTACCATTGTTTACAGTATGTTTGAGTACCGTGTTTGCATTACATGATATGCATGATGTACACATGCTTGGGTAACATCATTTACTATAAATGGGACTATGGCAAATATAATAAAGCATGTGTACACGTACGTTTGTACAGTTGTAGGTAGTAATAGTAGGCCTACCTTTTAATTGCATGATAGTGTCTGTCTGGTTTGTCTGTCTGTGAATGTACGTGCACAATGAAAACAACACTGCAGTTCACAAATGGACAAAATGATCCCATACTATCTTATGGGTACCAGCTAGGCACCTTCAAAAATCATCCTGCATCTACCCAGCTGTGAAATTAAAAATGCATCTAGCACACTTAAATCATTGTCTGTCTGTTTGCCCGTCTGTGGCAATTATATCATCCCTTGTATGACAAGCTGTCTCCTTGTTATTTGTCCATGCATGTGGTGATACTGTATGTATGGGCATCCGTCTGTGAATGGACCAAATCAGACAGGATCCCCCCCCCCCCCATCCTAATTAGTCCTGTCTGCTACAGCCATTGGTAACACAGCATGGTATCCATCCCTCCAGATGGGGGGAAAATAGCCCAACACAACTTATCTGTTGTCGTCAGGAGACAGGGCCGGCAAGACAAATGCATGTCTGCTCTTTTCTCGGTATTGAAGAAGCGAAGCTACTGCACAGCCATACTTCAACATGGAGATTCTCTACTTGGCTGAATTTTCCACCATCTCATACTGTTCTGGGTTATGGATTGTTTTTTTTTTTTTCTGTGTCACTTGTACACAGTCATGCACTTTGTTGGAATTACCCCCTCTCCCCTCCCCCTCCCTTCCCTCCCCCTCCCTTCCCTCCCCCCCCCCCCCCCCCCACAACTGCACTTACAGTCAAACGTATTGTTTTGACCATGGTGCAATGCAATATTGATCGCCCATGTGTAGATGCACACCAAGATATGTCGGGTACGGTGATTTTGAGTACGTGTATCTCTCGCTTTGACTGAGCTTGCCTACATGTATATGTGCATCCTACTACAAGGGAACAGAAATATATGCACAGTGCACTGAACTTGAAAGACTGCCTAGAGTTTTCATGTTGACAAAGCCACAACCACAGCCCCTTGGGTATAAATGACTGCTAAAGAACTTGTGTCTATACACCTGTGCACTGATCTACAATGTGTATTAAGCACACAGCACACACAAGCTTCTCTGGAGAAGTATTCAATAAACAGACACTGCTACCTTTAGACAAGGAGACCCCCTAATTACTATTACCTCCACTGCCAAGGAGTGTCCCACGGGGAAAATACATTATATGGTCAGCGATAATTTTTAATCTGCAGACCCTAATCATCATACAATAATGCATGCGATGCATGCAGAGATGAAATTTCAGCTTTGCATCCCAGTCTACACAGGTATGAAACACCTTGCAGTATAGCCTTGGCTGAAATGTTTCTTAAAATGTCAACAACTGTCAGTAAATCTAACAGAGAAACAAGAAGAAATGAAACTAGAACTGTTAAAGTGCATTGGTCCAACATATTCCCTAATCACATTATCTGTTCATGGTATTAAAGTACTGGTTACAATGCACATTAGCGTTATATCTAGATCACATCCATCCGTCTGTTCCCTTGTTTTCCCCAGCACATTACATGTACGTAGTCCACGCATTATCATACAATCATTCAATGTATTGCACGTGTCGGGGAGTTCATGTTGCCTGGATCTTGTCTCTCTGTATAATGTACGGCTGACTATCAGTTGTGATGTCAAAGCATTGTTTCTGTATAGCAAACAGTTTATTTTGTGACTGTACAGTTCTGGTTGAGGTGAGGATACAGCTTAATTGGAACGTTTTCCGAGATATTTCAATAGAAACCGCTCTGTTACAAAGAGCATACAATTCTAAAGGGGAATCAAAAAGTTATTTGATGGAAATCTGTTTTGAAATGACTGAGATATTACAATGTACATTGTAAAAAGAGATCCTAATAAAAGCTGTGGCATGTAAATTTTATTTGGATCGCTTTGATATATCTCAGCTATTTCAAGGCCAATTTTCATCAAATAAACATTGAATCCTTCTTGAAATTACATGCTCTTTCATATTTCAAAAGAGGTTTCTCATTATCTCACCAAAAAATGTTATAAACCTGAATCCTCACCTCAACCAGTACTGTACAGCTCCGTAGGAGATACAATGTAGACCTACCTACATTGTATTGTACAAACACAAGATCCTTTGTATGAATGATTAAAACCATCTGAAATGTGTAATTGACACAATACAAGTTTCCTGTAAGTACAGACTAGGTTCAGCATTGCCACCTGAAGGAAAAAGTTACCCCATGACCCCTAGGATAGCTCTTGATATGGTTATTCAAGAGAAGAGTCTCAAGTGTTTAACCACTTAAATACATCAAAGGCACTACACAGAGGCAAGGCACACACTACCCTGCACTCTGTACCAATGGGTAAATGAACAGTAATACAGGAAACTAAATTTGGTGGGGCTCATAATTTCACATACTGTACATTTGGGAGTTTCATCGCTTTTCAAGGCAGATACAATGTAGGAAAAAAAAATCATTGGTGACACCGACAATGACTGGCATTCTCCCAATTGAAACAATGGTACAATATGTTTTGTTGCATAAACTGGTAAAGTTATTCTCAACGGGGTATTACCGATTCTTTGTGCAAAACATGCTTCAATAATTGTGCTGCATTACTCAACATGGAAGTCAGGCTGCAGTGTAACATATCACTGATTCAATATTTTGGTGCAACTAGTTTGAATTCTGTATGAAAAAGGAAACAATATAACACCATCATGCAATAACCAAATATTTGTACTTTTTTTTTAAAACTTGAATCAAAGCAACACACCCAAAAACACACAATGAAAATCCTGGCACCATCAATGGATTCTGAATGTTGAGTTCACGGTCAGTAAGCACAAGAAAATGGAGGGTGGGGCATCATTATTTTGTTTGGTTGTACCGGTAGGAGGTTACCGACATACACAATTCATGGTGCCTCATGCATGATTATGTACATGATAAAGGGCGTGACTCTTTTTTCCAAAGTTGTCTTTTTGTTACTGCTGTCTTTGGTAACTTGGGCGCATTGTGTTATTGCGTTTTTTTTTTCTTTCCTTTTATATGGACAGAGGGAGGAGGTGACGTCAGTGAAAAGCACTGTTTGGGACAGGCATCCAACATTTATGACTGATCACAAATTCTCCCTATCTCATGTACATTGTATTTAGACTTAAACTGTAAAAACTACTGTAAAAGTGGATATTTTCGTGCAACTAATTTTTCGCACTTGGCTGAGTTTGATGAGTGGAACATATATATAAATATTTGCGTGCTTTTAGTTTTGCGCTAGCTTCTGGTTGCGCGAAATGCGCGAAAATTTCAACACCCTGAAAATTTCCACTTTTACAGTAAAAGGTGGCGGCACTATAAACTTCTGTCACGATATGTCATGCCTACAGAAGGCGAGTCAGCTTAGTATTTAAATTTGCTCATACATGAAAAACATGAGCTCTTTCTCTATAAAGATCTAAAAACTGCCATAGTTTTGTAGACTTTCTCAGCAATTACCTGATCTACTTGTACATGTTAAAAAAAAGTATACAGTGGACTTCCGTTATAGCGAAGTTTCGGGACTCTCAGTTCTCTTTCATTGTATCAGAATTTCTTTATAACTGAACAAATAAACAATAAAAATACATCATAGAATGGATAATGTTACAGCCTGAATTTTTACTTTGTTGTAGGCAGAATTTCGCTATGGCTATCTTTATAATGGGAGTACACTGTGTACCAAGTTATAAAGCTCTGAAAACGCCTATTTTCTCTTGTCAAGTGACAATATTTTGTTGATAGTCATGGCAAAAAGGAAACAATTTGATGCAACAATCGCATATAATTTGTTCCAACTGTACCTGCTGCACAGTAATTCTGGGTCCCGTCTTATGAAGACTTGTGATTGATTATTTATAAAGTCAATCACAACTTTACAATTGAATGCAAATCCATCTTATAAACTAGAAATGTCGCTATGGTGACTGATGCCTCCGCCATAATGCATGATTCTCCCAATAGGCGTATAGTACAATGTCTTCACAATGTGTGATTCATGACATTTTCACATAACTGGCAAAATATTGAAATGACAGGTTTGTCAGAAATGTCTTGAACTGGGTTTGCTATAATTTTCTAAGAGTGCAGGTATACATATTTGGGGAATTGGGGGAAGTTTATGCATTGAGTAATTTCAAAGGTATGAAAAAAGATCGTGATAACGGTACAAAATAGATTTTTTTTTTTTTTTGGGGGGGGGGGGCATTGAAACCTGGCCTTTGACCCTTAACCTTTGACCTTCTGGCTGGAAATTTCGCGGAGAATCTCCATCAGGTAATGCATGTACATAGTTTTGAAACTAATAATGCAAGCATTGCATACCATGAGGGAAATAGTAAAATTTTGAGGAGTTGACCTTGACCTTTGACCCCTGACTATTGACCCATGACCCCTAAATTCCCTAGAGAATCCCTGCCAGACAGTACATGCGTATGTTCCAAGTTCCATGAAAATACATTGAACCATTTGCGAGAAAAGTGATATTGCAACATCTTCACCTAACCTTTGACCTTTTGACCTTTGACCTTATGACATGAAACTCTCTCTCTTGATGTCCACATCAAGTTTCAAGAAAATACCTTCGGGCATTGCATAGATATGGGGGAAATTGCAAAATTTGTAGCATTTTACCTTGACCTTTTGACCTTTGACCTCTGGCCAATGTCACTAAAATCTACTCAACTAATTGTCCCATCATACATCATCCATGGACCAAGTTTGGTGAAAGCTGCTTCATCCAGTTTTGAGTTATCACGTAAACAGATAAATTTTAGGATTTGACCTTGATCTTTGACCTTTGACCTCTGTCTGATTTCACTGAAAAACTAATCAAGCAATTGCCCCATCATACATCATCCTCCAACAAAGTTTGGTGAAATTTGCTCCATCCAGTCTTGAGTTATCGCGTAAACGGATACAATTTCATGATTTGATCTCGACCTTTGACCTTTGACCTTTAGCCGATTTCACCCAAAATCTAATCAAATAATTGCCCCATCATACTTCATACTTGGACCAAGTTTGGTAAAATTCCAGTAAATATTACTCAAGTTATCGCGTAAATGAAAGCGGACGGACGGACGTACGTACGTACGGACGGACGGACGGACAACCCGAAAACATAATGCCTCCGGCACCATTTCGTGGCGGAGGCATAAAAAGTTATGATTGAAATTAAGACGGAGAACTGCAATCAATCAATCTCAGGTTGCGACTGATTGCAGCTTTCAAGATATTTGTGATTGATTAATTTCTATCACAAGTTTTATAAGACAGGGCCCAGAAATACTGGAAGTGCACTAAAGTGAACACTGAGGCCCGAATTCACAAAGGTGGTTTAATCTTTGTCCATGGCTTAAACCATGAACAAAGACCATACTGTAGACTGTAGCTTGTATGGAGCGCTAAGTATCGCATGGCCTATTTCGTTAACAAAATGGTCATTTCTTCGACTCACTGAAATGACTGATTTCGTAATGAAATAGGCCATGCGACACAAGGCGCCCCATACAAACTACTACACGTACACTGTACCACCTTCATGAATTCGGGACTGAAAGTTTGACCGGAAGACCACCTTAATATTTATTTGTGCATACAGAACGTCCAGCACACATACTCGACCGCTGATGACAAAATGCTTACATTGTGTGTACATTAATATGGGACAGGGATAATTGCAGATGATATACACCACGGTAGCATTTATACATTACATTGGGTGGTCACTCCTCATATTCACTTAATAGGGGACTGCAAAGTTATTAATGGAAAAACTACATTACATTACAATTTGTTTTCCATAGTGACACACCAGCCACATGCATGCACGTACAGTTTGTATCAGCTCAGCTACTGTCATGCATGCACACAAAAGTGGTTGTGACTGGGTGCATGCAGGCACCAGCAATCTAGATCACTCACGAACGTGACAAATCATTTGAATAATACAAAGTTTGAGTTTTCAAAAGCAAGGATCCTGGATGTTCAATAGCCATTTGGGGGGGGGGGGGGGGAATGGAACTTTACAATGCATGTATTGGATTTTAATTTTTCACTGCAATAAAAAGGGGAAGCAACTATCACAGAAAGGTCTTTCTTCATAAAGGGCTTTGGGTGGGTAGCAAATCAAAATTTTAGGAGTAATTTTTCTCTTCTCATATGAAAGGCAGCAGCTACAATATACATTGTAGACAAGACCTATCAATTACAGCTGAAACCAAAGGAGCATCAGAAGTTTGAAAAAAAAGATCCCTCATTCGCAGTGTAATTACCTTGTGTATCCTGCATCCATGCATGTAGCACAATACGTTATATAATACTGACAGGGTGTTCAGAGGCAAAAAATTTATACTATACTAGAACGGCATAGCTATAGTAAAATGGTATAGCCTTACTATGAATTTATACATCTGAACAGCCTCACTATGAATTTATACATCTGAACGCTGACTAACGAAATGACGTATAACGAAACGACGGTCAGAGCATCATTTCAAACTAGAACTCAATAACAAATCCGCATTCCATTGTGTCCTTTGTATGTCTGTACGTATGGCGACCATAGAACGGTATAACTGGGTAGATGGGAGCAAGCACGAAAAGGTGACCCCATAGCTGTCACTCATGATCATAACTGGACACGCAATGGGAAAAGTAACTGCACATCTATGCAACGTTTTCCAGAACAGTTGAGATTAGAGTCTGAATGGTCTGTCGCCTAAACGATGATTCTTTGTACAGTATGTCATTGCTTTATCAAGTTTTGGTATAAACTGGCTTGCGTCTGAACAGGGGGGGACGATTCAACAACTCTGCTGCTTCTATGACTAAACATGATTTTGACAAACAGGACTGTATTGTATGTGCTGTACACACATTCCCCCACTTTCCGTCACTAATCCTCTTCAAAAGCTACAGAGAAAGAGTTCCATTATGTGCATTTATAATGTACATACATAACTACCGGTACTGGTACATGTATACAATGACAGCTGTATCTCAAGAAGATTTTGTATATTGTGCAAAGGTCAGTTACAGTCAGTGATGTCAGAGCAAATATAAAATTTTATGTCTCCTTTGGTAGGCATTGACATAACTTTTTATGTCAGGGTAAAAGTGCAGAAACAAAACTTCCCAGATAGAATTGTGGCGTCTACAGTTTGTAAATACCAGTATCTACAATGGAAGAATCTATTTGGTACTCCTTTAGTGTGTTTTCCTCTGAAAGTCATTGACTACGAATCGCAGTTACTGTAGTTGTGTACAGTGTACATTGTAGATCTCTCTGTACCAATTTTGAACTATTAGATAAACCTGTTTGTTTTGGGTGCTGTGTTGATGTCTACTTCAGGCATGACCAAGAGGATTCAGTAACAATTTAGTTTAATTTAAATGCACTGACATACACTTGTAGCAATGCATCTAAACCTACATTTAAAGGGACTGTACAGTACTGGTTGAGGTGGGGATTCATGTTTTGAACATTCCTATAAAGTGAGATAATGAGAAACCTCTTATGAACTATGAAAGAGCATGTAATTTTTAAGAAGGATTCAATGTTTATTTGATGAAAATTGGTTTTCAAATGGCTGAGATATCCAAAAAAGTGATAATAATAAAAGGCGACAGGCCATGCCTTTTATTAGGATCTCTTTGTTTCACCTTGTTTTTGGATATCTCAGCCATTTCAAAACCGATTTTCATCAAATAAACTTTTGATACCCCATAGAATTGCATGCTCTTTGACATCTCATAGAGTGGTTTCTGAATTTATCTCGCAAAACGTTAAAAGCTAAATCCTCACCTTGACCAGAACTGTACGCACCCTTTAACCTATTGAATCATAATTTCTTCTTCTTTTGGAAGCCCCTATTTAAATGGCTGACAGAAGTTACAGTGCTTTAAAACAAAATCTGTAGCTTTCACTACACACAGAATCACTCTGCATACAAAGTACCTTTCTTCCTGTCTCACGTATTCCACTTCCTCTTTCCTGAATTACAGGGGAATTTTGATGCATACCTCATATCCTGACTAGCGTATGATCATGGAGCTACCAAAAAGATGGAGTAACAACGAAGGCCACCAATATTACGTAACCCAACTACGAGCGGTCAGTTCTGACAGACTTCAAAGCACCGCACTCGCTGGGACGGCTTAACTCGTCCCGCAGGGGATACTTTGGCAAACGATGCTCCGAGCCGCAAAAATGACGTCATACTCACCAACATTGCACATACAATACAGTGCTGTATTGAGTCGAAAATTCGACTTGCAACAACATATGGCTGCGCAAAACTTTGCTGAAGACCACGCGCATGCGCATAATATCCACAGGCAAAACAGAGGAGATACCGAGTGCAGTGCACGTTGAACGAACTGAATTGGCCCATGAACAGCGAAGGTACTGTACAGTGTATTGTCGTCATGCTTTGTGACTGTGGCAAGTACATACCCTAAGAATAAAATTCTTAATAAAAATCCCTCACATTTCTCCACATATTTCAATATCTGTCCGTAAAGCTGACATTTGAAACTACAATCTTACGTAAGTGTTGACTGCGTACAATTGCGTACATTTTATCTATACCGTTGTGAAGCCAGCTGTTATTTGTCTTTGTGTTTGTTCGGGACAGCGTGACGGCCATTATTGATCGTGTCGAGAGTGCAGTGTTTCTTTACATGCCGGTCGTATCATATCGTGATTTACATACTAAACGACGGTATGACATGTTAAACAATTTGTTACACTGCAGATTCACTATTTGTAGCTATAATTAATTCAGAATCATGTTAAATCACATATGCTCGAAGTCGACGGGGCAGTTGCAGTTTGTGTAGTCCCATGCATTGACGTTCCATGGTGGAACCATGGAGCTAGGTAGCTCCATGGTAAGAACCAGTTTGCGAACGCGCTGCGGATGACGTCATTGTGCGTACGCACTGTCTCATCTGTCATCGCTCTCGCTCACGGGGGCTTAGCGAGGATTACTTTTTACGAGTCGGCTTCGAGCATCACTTCAAAAGGACCCCAACCGTTGTTACTCCATCTTTTTGGTAGCTCCATGGTATGATGCTGTTAATTATGTCCAGCAATACAGTTATTCAGTACAAGGGTTTGTACAGAGGTTTGATGGCCAATCATGTTGATAACTGCAGACTGCAATAATTTGACTTCCTTGATGCCGGTACAATCATGTACACAATTATTGTATATCCTGTAAAACGAGGAATGTTCGCGTGCATTTTAATTTCGCGAATTTCACGAGCGCCAAGATTCGCGAAATTAAAATGCACGGGAATATTCTTGTCTACACTATAAGCATTGAATGCCAGTGGCAGTTCGCAAAAATTTCATGCCGCAAAAAAGGCCGTCAGCTCCAATTGGCTAAAAATTCATGCCGCGAATATATCATGTTTTACAGTAGGCCCTACATAACCCATAATGTAATGGTACAAGTAAGACTAATTTTTTATGAATCAGGACCTCCTGACAATTTAGCGTGTAATTGTAGAGTACAGTGCTGAGCGAAGAAATGTAATAATATGAATGTGTGCACGTGCACGTTCGTATTTATCAGAATTTCAATAAGTCAGCACAAGAACTGTTCACCAGTCATTCTTCACTGGTGTCGTTCGTAACTTTAAGAACAGTCGTTGAGTTGTTAAGTCGTTCATAACTTTAAGAACAGCTTTATGAAACACCCCCAGCACTATATTTAGCCCCCCCCAAAAAAAAAAAATATATATATATACTGCATAAAAGTAACTATTGGCAACTATGGACAAAGCGGCTTTCTATCTTGACATTTCTTTAATATTTTTTTTCTTCTTCTTCTTAACAGAACCTTTAAAGGAAGAGTTACAGAGGTTAAAGAAAGAAGGAAGCATGCTATATACAGACTATTAAAGGAGGAAGAGGAAAAGAGTAAGGGCAGGAAGGAAGTAAAGATGGCAATTTACAAAACAAAGGAATGCCCTGTCCGCATCCCCCCCCCCCTCCCAAGCCGACAGTGATGGATCGGGACGAATGGCTATGATGGATTCTTGGGGTGCTGCCAAACATGGACTCCACTCACCTTCCTCCCTCGGGATGCCGTGATCGAGGGGCTGGTTGCCGCAGCGCGAGTCGCTGTTGCACTCGCTGTAGAACATGATGAGCATGACGTCGAGGAGGAACCACACCATGGAGGTGGCCAGGACCACCTTGCAGTAGACCAGTCGCCGCGCCATCTCCAACAGTCGTCTGCCGCCCTCGGGGACAAATCCACCACAGCAGCCGCCGGTGGTGCAAGCACTTGTGCCTCAGAGGGGTTTGTGGTGGTCCAAACAGCACAGGCACTCAGACACATGGAGTTCCTCCGAGAATTTCTACAGCACCACTGGATGATATGGGGTATTCCATAAACTATATCCCTCCGTTTTATGACGGATTCACGCTGGAAAAAAGAAAAAAAATCTTGCTAATTCCGCGTCACACTTGTTGTAGCCACTTCATTTACTGGTACTTCAGTTTCAGTTTCTCACAAATTTACCCAACATAGTACAATGCGGACATATGATCCAAGGTGTTTGTGAAGAGATTTAGAACTGTGCCAAGATTGGAAGGATGGATTTTTTTTTTTTTTTTTTTGGATACAGTAGAAAAAGTTGGAATGATTAAGACCTTTTTTTTTTAAATGATATCTAGTACTATTACTGTTCCCTCATGAGCACAGTTTTTTCCTCAACGACATATTCACATTCAGGTTCTGTGGCGAATGACAACATCCCTCAAACTTCTTCCAGGCTGCCGTCAGATGAGCGGGTGAGGAAATCCAAATTCAAGTGAGTCACGGTGGAGTGAGGCATACCTTTGGCTAATCCCGGCCGAGCCCCGCTCCTCGTGTTGCCTTCTCCGCCTCTTGCTCGTCTCCTCTCAGTCTCACCTTCTCTTCTCCCCTCTCCCTCTGCCTATTTCTCCTTCTCTACCCCTCCCCTCCTTTGTCTCTACCGCACTCTCTCTCTCTTTCTGAGAAGAGACCCCTCCCCCTTGAATAGCCAGCTCTGACTGGAACACTGACAGAGGCAATGAACTTGAGATGACAGAGAGTCTCAGTCCACGTTCCTGTCAGATGTCGACTCTTCACTCTTCCACAGATCGAGGTGGGCTAGGGTCAGCTGATCTCATTGGCCAAGCAGTGATCACATGATCTTGGAGGATCCTCTTGAGGTGCAGCACATACACTGTATGTCTCATCCAGAGGGTCTGGGCAAGGCAGCCCCACCCCTGTCTTTGTTTTCCTTCTTTGTCGTTTCTCGTGATTCCTCTTCTCTCCTTCAGACACAAATCTTGGTCAAAATTCTTCTGCGGCTGCTACACCTGCAAAAGTGAGAGAAAAAAATGCGGTGAATAGGACATTCTGTGCTTTTCCTAACTAGTAATGTCTTCGTCACTCTTGCCCCAGCACGCTCCGTACATTCCTGCACGCCCAGGCCCCGGCAAAGAGTGAGTTTCGATATTCTGCGTCTGATACTCCCAGATGTGGGGACTGATTTTGGCATACCAGGCAGTCTCGAACATTGGGGTGACAAAAAAAAATAAAATAAAATAAAAACAAAATAGTGACTCTGGACAAAACAAAAGAGTTTCCTAGTCATGACACGGAAAAAAACCCATTTTACAATAAACATGTCAGTAGAGCGACAGTCTAAAGTTCTGACAGGTTTCAGATGGTATATGTCGCAACGAGACCAACAATTTGTGTTACGGTCTGGTGTTTGTTGCTTGTTGAACTGTTCTTCTCTCTCTAAGACTCTCTTTTTCTTTTTCGTCCATGACCGAAAGTGCCTTGGAAAATATCACAAAATGATCCTGCCTCTTTACACATTTTTTAAGAGAGATATTTAGAAGATGCTACCACTAACTACAATAACTGAAAGATGCCTGTATTGAAATTGATGCCACATCTTGCTATATAAAATGTTATTTCTTTCACAGTGCCCATAAATGACAGTAGTACTGTAAGGCAAGAAATATTCCTGGCATGAAATCTTTGCCTACTGGAGCAGAAAGCCTTTTTCGCAGTGTGAAATTTCCATGAAGTGCCACTAGCATCAAATGTGTTACAGCATAGACAAGAACTTTCGCATGCATTTTAATCTCGCACATCTTGGCTCTCACGAAATTCATAAAATCAAAATGCATGCAAAGATTTCTGGTTACAACAGTACATAATGCTGTAAAAAAATAAATAAATAAAAAAATAAAAAAAAAACACTTTTTTTATACCAAGAGAACACCATCAGCTTTCAGCTTCATACAATATGGGGTAAATAAAAAGTGCGCACTCACTGTGGGTCTCACAAAGATCAATGGTATAATTTTGCTGTTTTTATTTTCTTAAATTTTGCAGGTCATCCAATATTCGCTGTGAATAATATTCCCTCCCGAAACACAAAATTATGCATTTCTCTATTATCTACAAAGTGGGAGACTTGTAACTTTTCTCTTGAAAAGGGATACATCCTTCTTTCTTACACTGTCAATATATTTCTCGTTCACAAGTGAAACCAGTCACAAAACTGCCTTTCACATGTCCCAATTTGCAAAATACTATGGACTATGCTGTGAAGGAAAATAAGACTGCCTGAACAACTGCTTGCACAAACACATTCTTTATTCACTGGAGACAAAACTTAGTGTTCCTCTCCACAGTTCTGTGTTTTATAGACCTGCATGAATGAATTGATGTATGTTAATATACACGGAGTAGCAGTACGCCTGTGACCTGGTATCCTATCTGTGCTAGCACATGGCCATCATCACATTATTGCTCTTTCACCAAACAGGATTTCCTTGTTTATTCAAACTAAAGCAGGCAGATTATGACTTAGTTTATTGAAATTTGACTATCACTTGTGGGGAACAATGTCAGCTGTACTGTACACTGTGTGTAAGTTGATTCCGCTGTTTATTGCATGTTTCAGAGCAAATGTACGCATCCTCTCTTTGTGAATTCCTTAAAAGCAACAATCTTTTACATGTCGTAAATGAATTTGAGTTTGTTTTCTGAGATGCAAAGGGTCTCACAACTTGGCTGCATCCCCCCCCCCCCCATTAAAAAAAAATCTACTGTATACATAAAAAAACTTCTTCCTTTGTGTGAGGAAAAAGGAATTTTCAGGGCACAAAAGAAATGGAGCAGCCTGTGACAGAACATAAATTTCCAATTTGCAAGGCACAGTTTGTCTGAATGTTGCTTCCATGGAAGAATGTGAATACTGGTAAACAGTTTTGTGTGTTTTTAGCAATATTTTGAACAAGTCCACTCGCATCATGGCTAATCAATAATACCTCTGTCTTTTACAATGTATATCCTTCTTTTAGCTTGAGAGGTAGTGCTGATGAATTTTTAGACTTTGTAATTAACAGAATCCAAAGTCTTACACATTTCAGACCATTCACACTGCCAGTGGCAAACCGCAACATTTGGGTGCAAGCTGCTAAGCAACTGTGCCTATTAAAAGCCATAATACGAAACGCTGCAATAAACACACACACACACACAGACTGGAATTAGATTTTTTTGAATGCTATTCTAAAAAAAAAAAATTCATGTCATTCTCAAGAGACTCCCTTAGAATTGATGTTCTCATACAAAAGACCCATTGATATCTATCCACACCAGACACTTGTGTTGAAATGTGCATCCTTTATGAGGGCAAACCTCACAACGATTCTCACTGCAATACAAATTTATACAAAGCTTGAAATATTTTAATATCAATACATTCAAATACACCCCCATGTCATGTCCCAATATGTAACAAAAGCAAACTCATGTCACTTACTACATATAACCGTTGGACAAAAAAATTATGTAATATCACTAGGGACATATTGTTCTTCCTGTTTTTCAGCAAATTACTCAAATAGCTATTTTAAGAGTGAACTATACACACAGGCAGCACACAGGGCCCAATTTCATTCACAAGAGGCATGCAATTAAAGTAATTTATTATCATGACAGTTGCTATAGCAACAACAGAAATGCTTGCTGCTACGTATACCTGCCTGCTGTCTGGCTTTTAGCGCAATATGATTATCACGATGGACGAAACGGCCATAGAACTGGGCCGTGGCACTGTTTAGCAGAAGGCTCATTCACATTCAAGAGTTATCCTTATTTTTCTTTATAGTTTTCTTTTTCTTTTTTCGTCTCGACACGAGAATCATTTCCTCAAAGAAATGTTGTTAGTTTTGGATGCAACACTGTGCGCAAATGGGACAATAGATTATTCCCAGGTAGCGAAAGATAAATATTTCCTTTCTAGCAATACCCATCTGAGCATGTTGCTACAGTATAGAATGGACGATGACGTATACATAGCTCCGCGTTTATGCCCACTTGCGGCTTCACAGACAAAATCACTTTAGTTTGCCACGGTGCCAAGTGTAAATTAGGGGACTCATGTTTCTAATAGGTAGACATCTAATTCTAGGTGATGAGAGTATCTGCGGTTGACTCATTGCCAGCTCTCAGATTGTGACGTGAAAGAATCACACATTGTAATATGATTCATATGAAAAGAATTGCATTGTAATCATGACCTAAATATCTGCTGACCTACTTATTTCCAAATTGTGAAAGCATTTTGCATGCAATGTCAGGTATAACAGAGAAATGGCTATACAATTTGTAAGCCCTACTGAGCATGACGTCAATTGTAAGCCCTATGGGTATATACCGGTAGAATTTATTCAATGAGGCTATTAAATCTCAATTGTCCTTGAAAAGTTTTCAATTGAAAAATAGTGTGCTAATGAATAAAGACCCATTGCTTGTAACTTATGATGGACATAACTCAGGGCTGCCAACACTGGAAACTAGTTGAGAGTGAGACTCCCATAGGCCAATGCTATAATTTAGGAGTCAAAATGAGTGAGATCAATAGAAATGCATGCAAATGAAATAAAGTTTTAGAGTAAGAAAGGACCAAAATGCGTGAAAGTTGGCAGCCCTGCATAACTGAGGGGCTTCCATAATGAGAAGAAAAGAAATACAATGAGGCAGGTACATTGCTATGTCAATGCATAAAGCAACTATTATTAGGCATACTGAACTCCCCCCCCCCCCCCCCCCTTTATTTGTGAAATAAACATTACATTTAAAAGCAGCACCCACGCTCAACAGATCTACTGGTATATGGACATCGGTAAACAAACTAAAATATGCTTCATGTATTTGACATTTCAACACACATTAAATGAACATGTAGTTTTTTGCTTCCAATGTACTGACCATTGTCAGCCGACTGTAGGCTAGCAACTAGCACAAGTTCATCCTACTAAACAGCTAAAAATTATATGGCGCATTCTAAACTTATGGATTCCTCATACTGTATACATGACATAGGTGGTAAAACTTGCTCAAACTTCCTTGAATAAAGCACATACAATTACAAATAAACTTTAGGACAAGGACGTTTGAATGTATACAGGCTTATAATAGAACATTTTTTAATAGTCTGGATGGTAAAGGACCATATACCCTGAAATTGTTGGAGATTGTCCTTTGGCAAATTTTATGATCCTCATGTATGCACCAGTTATGCCTTGGGCATTAAAAACAAAAAAAAAAACTAAATAACTCAAACAAGTCACATAGAGGTAACTCAACACAAATACTGAAGTTGCCATAGAGGCAATAACACTCACTGGTAAATGACACTGACTAGTAATACAAGTGTCATAGACAGCTGTGGATTACTATGAGCAATCGATAGAAACGAATGGTGTTTTATTTGCTGCATGCCTTTTTTCATAGGCAACAATCTCTGCCACCAACTTTATACCAAAATGAATGCCTTGCTATCATTGTCACATTGTACCATTGTATGTCCCCCCCCCCAAAAAAAAAGAATTACAACAGGCACTCCGCAACGATAACTTTAAAAATAGTGAATCATTTCAGGGTATGAAACTATAAACTTTACCCACATCTTACAGAAAACCCCATCCAATTTGCTTCAGTAGTCAAAAAAAAAAACAAGGATCTTTGTAGAGCATGTCAGGAATCGTTTCCCTCCAAGTTCTGTCCATTGTGTTCACACATGAATACGCAGTTCTAAAGAGCAGCCAAGTGCTAAACTTTGAAGAAACAGACCCATGACATGCTTTACAATGATCCACATTTCTCTGTGACCACTTTCCCAAATAGAATAGGGTTTTCTGCAAAATATAGTAGGATGTTATATTTTTAGACCCTGAAATAGCATTCGGACAGTTAAATCACATTGAAAGTTATCAATGCAAAAATCCAAATGTCATTTTCCTTGGGACATACTGTATTATCATTCTAGCACTACGTACATCCTGGATGGGACAATGGTCGCCGTTTTGTTTTGTTTTGTTAATTGCAGCACAATGCACATACTTGTACATGCATTAAATCTACTACTGCACACCGTATCAAATAGACAAGACATTATAGGCCTACTAATCCCAATAAGATGCCTTTGATCAGAAATCTCAAAAGTGTTATTCAAATTTACTTTGACTGGCCCTACACTGTAAAAGTGGAAATTTTCACGTTGTTGAAATTTTTTGCGCATTTATGCAACCAGAAACTAGCGCAAAAATGAAAGCACACAAACATCTTTGTTTGCCATGTTCCAGTGGTTGATGTCTTAATTCAGCGGAATTAAAAACATGCAAAACTCATGTCAACCAGCTGAGCATAAAACTCATGCTAAAATATCAACATTTACAGTACCACACTTCTGCTAACTTAAAAAATAAAAAAATACAAGAATAAAAAAAAAAAATCACGTATTTACAATGTTTCCACCTTTATGCACCTGCACAAGGTCTTTGTGCAGAAATTCAAGATAAAATTTCCACATTACATCCCTGTAAATTCCACAACAAATCCACAGACTAAACAAAAGGACCATTCAGACTATACAAACGATGTGCTAATGGCACCCAGTACCCTGCAAATGTATTGTACACATTTATAGTGACACAACTGTAGGCCTACATGTACGTGCTTTTTAATAACTCTATCACAAAATTCATGATGTTCAGTCTGTTGCCCTTCCTTGATTTAACAGGCACAACACACACAACAATACATTGCAGGCCAAGCCATGTAATCTGTATTCATACATGTAGTTTGCAAACATGTTTCAACCATGTTCATTCTCTCCTCAATCCCCTTTTCATCTATGCGTGAATGGGACTTATAATATTATCTCTTTATTTTCTTCCTTGACAGCTAATGACACTATTAAAGTTTTCTTTTGCAGAACAAAAATATATACATTAGATCCCATTCCATCACTTTTGTTCTTGATCGTAAATTTGTCTCACAAGCCCCAATTTTTAAAATATTACAGTCAAGACATGTATACAGATGATACATACAAATTATATTATGTAGTCTGTAGATGTACTGTTGTACCCTAGATGCCATGTAGTATGATTTCCCTTTTCTTGTCCTGTTTTGCTGTGCAAGGAAGTGCATATTGTAGCTCTTCGCGTGTGTATAAGCATATCTTCCAGTTTTCGCTTGTGCATCATATTACAAGGATTCAACTATTCACATTGTTTTCTAGTACTGTAAGTACTTGCAAAGTCTAAGCATCATCAAAACATATTACATAATTTCTAGACTCATTAGAAAATGAATAGCTGACAATTACATGAAGCCACGAGGTTACGGAGACAGACAGTGCCTTTCTCATAGGAAAAAGTTTCTTTCAATGGGACCACATCACAAAGAAAGAACTTTGCCACACGTAAGATCAGCAATTGTGATCACGTTGGAAAGTAGGGCAAGCTATCTAGCAATGTCATACTCAAAGTGGTGTGATACTGAAACTAAAGTGGGCATTTGGGTAAACAAGTCAAGGGACGTGACCAAAACACAACCACTGAAGCAGCCCCGCTCAGCAGCTTATCAGAATACAAGCAGTTTATTAACATCTGATGACGACTCCTAACAGGCCAGATAAAAACTATTCTACTAGCACTATTGTTACAATCAATTTAAACAATTTTTTAAAAGGAAACTTGAGGTTCCTTCTTCGATTGTGTAAGCTACATACACATGTACCACACACGCACAAACATGCAAAGGTTCGACACGTTTCTATGACTACATGTAGCAGGCTGTCAAATTTTGGACAGTGTTGTGGTCGAATGAATATGAGCAGTTTGCAGTCTAGCCAGCAGTGCACAGTGACTACTTTAGTAGCCATGGTAGCAGACCTAGTAAGTTGCAGTTAACATTACATTTTAATATACTAAAAGATCTGACTTCCTTTCTTGACTAGATACCCTAGATAGCGATGCCAAAGGAATTTTACAAATTCATGTGAAGTATATTGAGTGACCATTCAATTTGAAGCTTATGACATGCTCTATTATGTCAGTCAACATATTTTTGTGAATTAGTGGCAAATATGCAAATGAGCTCATCTATTATGCATGCATGTTCTTAAAAGTGTCTGCTGGCTCCTCCTGGCTGTTCAAGTATTACAGGTATTTGAGACAGTATAATTGAAAAAAATAAATTAATTAGCATGGAAAGATTTACAATGAATATCTCAATATCTTATGTACTCAGAAGCTTGTTTTAATACTCAAGGGTAAATTTAGTGTAATTATATACTAATATGCAAATGAGATTGCAATGTATATACAATGCATCACATTTTCCGCAATACATGTATTTTTTTAGGCATCCTGAATACCCGACTACATGTAAACCTTTGATAATGACACAAGTGTAGTGTCTACTTCACTTTGATATCATTATGCACATGTCTGATGATAAAATGATATGTAACATATACAGGAGTATGTATGCATACATAATTATGCAAATGTGCACATCATCAAGCTTCACTTGACATGCTTGTGCTGCTATAGAGTATAAGATAATCTGCCTATATTCTGTGATGGAATGGTTCGTGGGATTTGAAGTGCAAAACTTGTGTACATGTACAATATAAATTGTATTGCTGGTCTTGCAAATAAACATTATTTGGCAAAGTTATGTAACAATTATGGTAATGCATTATTACTCAACTTAATTTACATATTACAGGATGCACAAACTGTATACATACCATGAAGACTCGTGACATACATTTTGTACAATGAAAGTTTACCACAGCATTGAGATATGAATATGATGTCAACGTACGAGTAACTTTGTCATGTTGATATAAATATTAAGCATCACAAGTAGCAAACTTTGTATTTCTTAGTGATCTGATTGGGGGCACATCCCCCCCCCCCCCCCATAGTTATGCCACTTTTGTGCCATTTCTAATGTTGTTGTTTTTTTTCTAAACATTATGCAATCCAATCTGGGGCACACTCAACTTCTCCCCCTTCTTCAAACCTTATCTACAATTTCCCTAAAATGTCAGGGAAAATATAAACAGTTCAGTAGGTTTGCAATTATTTTATAAACAATTTTGTATCAGTTGAATTGTTCACTTAAATCTAGATAAAGTTAATCCTACTCTACACCTAACGTTACTACAGCTACCGCAGGAACCAAAATGACATGATATTCCTTTGAAAACAATATTAATTCATAAATAATTGAAAATCTACAACATGTAGTTTAAAAATCTAAATGATGGATGATTTATTATTGCATTTCAAGAACTAAATAAACCAGGAAAAGACAAACAGCACCCCTCTCTAATCAGTTCACACACTCTCGCGACCATCACACAACCAGATTTCCCATTGACTAATGCACACTTTCCTCCCATATCGCCGGTTCAGGCAGTGGACATGCCCCGAGATTTTCCGTCGGCGGTTTTTTGCGATACGATGGTAGGCAGCAAGTTTGGTATCATTGTAAAGCTGACATTTCACTCGGTCAGAATATGTATGAAAACTGCTGAAAACTCTAGTCTAGGGGTATGAAAACAGCCTTCAAAGTTGCTTTTTCAACACCCAATTCAGGTAAGATCGAAGAAATCCTGTTAAATTTGATACACATACTCAAAATTATTCGGGTTTTTTTCATAGATTCGTAGCAGCAGTGTTCACTGATCGACTCACGCAAGTGTGCTCACGTACAGGTACCGAAATCTCGTGTATCACGTTACTTTCTAATGTGATGCCTACCTCACATTTGCAGTGACACGTTCAAAATGGCAGCCTCCGTGACTCGATCGCACCGTTTTCACGGCGCATTTCAAGTGCAAAATCCGTAAACAATTTGTTGTTCAATATTATGGCAACATATATTTTGACCATTTACAAACATCAGAGTGTGAATATATGAAGTTTCAAGTGAGATTGAAGGTAAATTGATAACAAAAATTAACAAAATTTGCAACCATGTTTAACACGTAAACAGAGTATACATCGAAAAACGGACGGCCGGTTTGGCATCGCTACCCTAGACTCAGTAGAGCTTATCTAATAGCTAAGTAATTAATCCAAGAACCAAATCAGTTTCAATTCCAATGGCATGCCAATGTCACTTGTCATATTCTCCACATATCCAAACCAGGTTACTAACTTGTTAGGCCTACTGCTACTAGTGTTAGAGCCTAGTGCTAGGCAACGCATTATCACCGTTATCACTTATCAGTATCACTCTGCTGTGTTGATTTAATTTAGAATAGATTCTAGAGGTGGCGAAGCCTACAAACCATAAACTAAACAGTTTGCTACAATCAGATTTTTACAGCTTCAACGTGAAGGGACCCTGCAAAGCACGGCTGGCATGGCATTTCGTGTTGTGAGTGTAAAAAGGGCCAGAGTTTACTCCACTTTCCAGTATCCACAGTCCACAGATTTTCAGTGCAGTGCCAGCGCCAGTGCCAGTGCCAGCGCCAGTAGTGGTCAGTGGTGTCATTCAATACTCGTCTCAGTCATCATAGCCACCATCACGGGTTGGCGTAGCGCTACACTACATAGAGTCTACGTGATTCTGATGGTGAACGTGTCCGGTAAACAGAATACCACATCACTGCCTACACATGACATATGTGAAAATATGGCAACATTGGCAATAATCAAAGAAAAAAAAGAGCTTACCATGTTATTTCGGGGGTTACCGTATTCACCTGTATTTGTACACACCACGATTGACCAGTCCGTCGCACAGGAGTGTGTAAGTGGTGATGATAATAAATGACGTATGGATGAACCTCTGCTGCCACATACAGTGCACACCACACAGACAGTGAATACTCGTATGCGTGCGTGAGGCGGATATGGGCGCATGAGGATCTTCTGAAGCCACCAGCGCTCCTCTTCCGCATCTTCATCCATGGCCATTTGTACAAACGCGTACGGACGCACAGCAGAATGCACTTTATAGAAAAAAATCCCAAGTTTGTCGTAAAAGTGGAGTACTGAAGATGATTTTCCAACTTTGATGATAAAAACACGCAGTAGTGGATCCAGGGGGAGGGCAGCGCACCGGGCGCCCCCTTTATTTTTGGTTAAAACAAAAGAAATAAAAAGAAAAACTTGGGGGTGCCCCTCTTTACGAAATTCCTGGATCCGCCCCTGAACACGGTTTACTTTTTTTTTTTTTTTCACACACACAGGAAGTATATACACACACATACACATAATGTTATGCATGCCCATCTCTCTCGGAAAAAGACACGCAAATAATAAAATTAGTTTTAGTGAAATTAATGAAGACGCAATTACAATAAGCAGAGTCAAGGGGCGTGTCAGTATATGCGCAGATTCTAGAAATCACTTTTTAAAAATGGTGTGTAGCATGAATATCATCAAATAGTAATGTGTTCAACGCTCTTTTTAGGGTGGAAAACTGTTCAGACTTTCAGAATAGGCTCAGGGTACTATATCTTTGATAGAAATAATCTTTCAACAGGCTGAGTATGGAACGCTTAACCCTATAACGCCCAAAGGGGGCACATTGTGCCCTCCTATCAGATTTTCATTTGCCACTCCTTCGCCCTTAATCCAATTTCAAACAAACAAAAAAATCTTATTGCGAACATTTTGATATATAATTTAGCTATATTTGATATTGCTGGTTGCCATGGCAACCATAAACTGATAACCATGTCAGTCAGGCTTGGAATCTTTTTTTCTGTTCCAATTTCAATTAAAATATTCAATATTACAGTGTGTGAAATGAGTGTTTCTTGGTTGAAATTTGCTGAAGAAGCAAAATGTGAAGTAATTATGGTCCTGAAATGTTTTTTCTTATTATTTCCTTTGTTTTATGTGACAAAGGTATAAAACAATAGATATAATAGAGATGATAGAAAACAACAGTATTTTCAAAAGATTGCCCTTCTATTTTGTGTCATTTTGATTCCTTCACCCAAGTGAAGTGATAGTGATTTGCATGTGGGTTTATGCTACTGATGTCACTGTTTGGTGAAAGCATGTGAGTTATTTACCTTATTTTATGACTTTTACTTTGGGTCCGATTTTGATGGAACCTCGACCATCCCATTCTGCATGATTTACCTTCTGAAAATGTGGAATCGTGTAACTGTCACAGTCTAATGGCTGCAGCTAAGCGTCAATGCCCATAGCTCGTAGCTGAAATGCATGTCATTGAATTCTTTCTGACTCGAATAGAAACTTTGGTGTGCAACATTTTATGCAAATTACTGATAGGATAGGAAGTGCTTCTTCGATTTATTATTACTATTATTGTCATGTCATGAAGAGAGCCGGGGGATCAGACAGTAAGTGGGACAGCCCCGCTTTCATTGCGTTCATACAGTCAACGCTAGAGGGCTCTCTTGCTGTCCACAAAACAGTGCCGTGCAGAGAGTCTGGCCAACTCGGTTTTCGGCTTATACCGTTTTGAAGCAAGTGATTGGTCGTCTGCTGTGGCGATTGGGTGAACACTCTCTATGATAAAGAAACCTCTTAGAATAGTGGAACTGATTTTTCGCATCTATTATTTTGCAACTGTGAAAAAGAGTGCTGTGGAAAGAAACTCAACAAAATCGGCCTCAGAGATTCTCCTATAGAACAGGTCAGATAGACAATGAAAATGTGGGTCAGTAACGGCAATGTTTTGATGAGAACAAGCAAGCGAACGAATCTAACCGGCAGACCTTTACCAAAATGATAATTATCCCTATAGCTGACTTTCCATTTGTTTCCCCGGAATGTTGACGAAATTGTCATCTCAACAATGCTACAAATACAGTTGCGGTTTAATTTTTTTGTTCGAAGTTTTCATCGGTTCAGTTCAGTTCATTTGTTTATTTTTTCTTCATCTCAACATAATCAATATTGTGCACAAAGTATATACATGAAAGTTTTAAGAATTTTAACATAAGCAATCGATAAAAAGGAGGTAAAATACATTACTTTAAGAGGTGATCATACAAATTAGCATTACAATGATAAATCTATCAGAGGACTTAGTCTTTTCCCCTACGCGTGGAAACTTTTGTTTTCTATAGAAGACAAAAAATTTTGCCCCAAAATTTGCCCCAAAATGCTTTGTAATTGTGCTGTATTATGAATGGTGACACTAGCGTTTGCTCCTGCGACAATAATGAAATACTCCAGTCTTATTTTATCAAAGGACTTATGTATGGGTTATAGGGGTTGGGGCTGTGATAGGGTTTTAGGTTTAGTTTGATATGAGGATTACGATTAGAGCTAAGGAGCTCTAAGGTTATGCTTGTTGGTAGAATTTATGTTTGGTTTAGAGTGCAGCATCATTGTCGCAAGGAGCAAATGTCATGGAACCGTTTTGTATACACATGATGAGCTTTGTGATGAGAATGTTGCGACTATCGTAGTAAATATACACACAATTGTGGAGCAAGTCAGACCGAGAGGACGGTTGACAAATACAACATCTAACCATTCACACTTCCCTGAATATGTCTTTTTATCCCCGCCAAACAAGTTTGAAGGGGGTATATAATTGGTTCGGTGTAAAAATGGCAGAGGTAAAAATGGCATGCAGGGGTAAAAATGGCGCAGATAAAAATGGCAGAGGTAAAAATGGCAGAGGTAAAAATGGCAGGGGTAAAAATGGCGCAGGTAAAAATGGCAGAGGTAAAAATGGCAGAGGTAAAAATGGCAGGGGTAAAAATGGCAGGGGAAAAAATGGCAGAGGTAAAAATGGCAGAGGTAAAAATGGCAGAGGTAAAAATGGCAGAGGTAAAAATGGCAGGGGTAAAAATGGCAGCGGTAAAAATGGCAGAGGTAAATCATTATGTGGTAAAAATGTCAGAGGTAAGGTGTCAGTGGTCGAAATGTCAGTGGTCAAAATGCTAGAGATAAAAATGCTATTGATAAGAATTTAGTCGTTGAAATGCAAGAGGACGAGGTAAAAGTGACGGATTTTTTTTTTTCTTCACGTTTCTGACACCTTTCTCGCATTATATACGCGCTTTTCGTGCTTTTTCTCCTGAAATAAAGCACGGGGGAGACCGGGGAGAAATGGGACACGGGGAGAAATATGGGACACTCATGTAACTTGAAAAATGCTCGGCCAGTCAACAATCCAATTATATCAGTAAAAAGATGAGCCTCGGTACACCTGAAAATGGACATATTAACCACTATACAGCTCTACATGTATCTTGTCAATAAAATATCAAACTTACTTTAGATCTGGTAGGTCCTATACTATATTAATAAGTATTTTTAAAAATGTGCAAACTTCTGAAAATAAAATTGCTTGATAACAGACATGCAGGTGTGAAAAATTGGCAGGGATCTTTTACTGTTTCTGTTACCACTGGGAAAAATTTAAAGGGGCAGTGTTACATTTCTCCCCGCGGCACATGTAAAGAGAGTCTTGCAGAGCTTCAGCGATCCCTGTGTAAATTGAATCGCGATCATAAGTCATAGGCGGTGATTTCAATCTACCTGGATGAGTTTGGATTGGATTTTCTTACTGTTGTTGTATAACGAGGGAACAACGTCATTTTCGGTGGCTGAATCTACCAATCTTTAGCAACACAACATGTTGATAACATAATGGAATCTGACTTTGGAGCAATAGCTAAGTTTAAAAGGCATCAAACATTTACATTTTTTCGCCTGCGGATTCGTTCAACAATGATTGAAAGAAATCCCATGGCAAACTATCAGTTTTTCTCTCACTAGAACAGTTTATTGCTAAAGTTCGTCTCCAGTTTTAATAGGCATAAGTTTCAGTGACCACAAAGTGTTCATTAAACTTCGAGATATTTGTTTTTGCGCCATGTGATACTTGAACAACGTAATAAAATATTTTGCAAGAGCTTACTTATGTCTGCCGATACATCTGCTGTAGTTTTTTTTTTTTTTTTTGCGTTTTGTATTTTTACTTCTACATTATGTCGTAATCAGGCCTTGTGAGATAAATAGGCTCCTACGAAACCTTAATGTGAGAAAATAATATTGAACAAGTGAAAAATTAGCGGTTTGCTTCGACTATGTCTCCTTCACTTCTTTACACTAAACAGTTTAAAAAATGAAAAATATAACAAAATATACTAGCCTGGACGTGAGCGGAATTCGTTTGTGTAAGAGTGTGTATGTGAGAGTATACTATATCTGCGTATATGTTTATACCAAAAGTGGGTTCGTGTGTGTGTGTGTGTGTGTGTGTGTGATAACTTCATTGGGCGAAACAACGTATAGGATTATACTGTTTAAGGGCTTTGCAGCATTGTTGGAACCCCCTTATAATGATAGATAATAATAATAATAATAATAATAATAATAATAATAATAATAATAATTATTATTATTATTATTATTATAATAATAATGAATAATAAAAATAATTTCCCATAGGCCTACTAGGCTCTTAGCTGGTTTATTATTTCTCTGCAAACAGACAGATTACGCCACTGCACTTGAATCAAACTCAGAAAAATGAGAGTGTTCTAATCTTTTTAAAACATAATTAATTCAATAATCTTCAAATCTGCAATTTGGATTTGATAATTCGATAAATACAGTTCGCTCTGACTAGGTTATCATTCAAAACCTCTTCATACGTTTATATCTGACGAAATCGCTCTCATTACTTGTGACATTTTCCTTCTGCCATTTTTACCTCTGCCATTATTACCTCTGCCATTATTACCTCTGCCATTTTTACCTCTGCCATTTTTACCTCTGCCATTTTTACCTCTGCCATTTCTACATCTGCCATTTTTACCCCTGCCATTTTTACCCCTGCCATTTTTACCCCTGCCATTTTTACCTCTGTCATTTTTACCCCTACCATTTTTACCTCTGCCATTTATACCTGGCACCATATAATTGCCGAAATCAGCGTTGGCATCTGTCAATCTGTCGGTTGGTCGGTGAGATGCGAATGTTGCGGATCATTATACTATTGCAATTCTTGAGCGATTGATCTGAAATTTGGCTTACATATCCGTCTATGGATGTGTCCAAGACACATATTCGTCGATGTCGGGCAATGCGTTGCCTTTGTAAGTACTTTAAAGGGATGGTACAGTATTGGTGGAGATCAGAATTGGGCTTTTAACTTTTTGCGAGATACCAAGAAAACACTTATGATTTAGTACAGAACATACCATCTTAAGAGGAATTCAAAGTTTATTTGATGAAAATCGGGTTTGGAATGACTGAAACATCTAAAAACAAAGTAAATCAAAGCGATCGTGATAAAGTGTGGGTCTCACACTTTATTAGAATTGCTCTTTTTTGGATATCTCAGCCATTTCAAAACCAATTTTCATTTAACGTTGAATTCCTCGTAGAATTACATGCTCTTTCATATTTCATAGGAGGTTTTTCAGTATCTCACCAAGAAATGTTAGAAACCTGAAATTAGGTCTCAACCAAAACTATACAATCCCTTTAAACAAAATCACTATAAATCATAAATAGGCTTAAAACCCGTTGGGGACGAGTCCCGAGTATATACTCGGGCAAGCGTCTATGGGAAATGAGTGTTGGAGCAGCAAAATAATCGTCCTCATCGGGTTTATTATTATTTTCTTTAGCACTTGACTTGAAATTTGGCACATGAGACCAATATTATTCGTAAATGCGCAAAACATATTTCGTTATTGTTGTCGCCTTTCATGTTTCACCCCAAATGTACGACATATCGTTGAATTTCATTCATAAAAATGCAAAGCTCCACTCGTGTGGAAAGTGGATGCCCCTCCCCCATGCACACACCCTCTACCGCTCGATCACTGCTTCATTTGCACTTGCATTTTACCCGAAGTTTGAGGCAGATTCTTGCCCCACCCCCTCTTCGAAAAAAAAAAAAATCCTTCATACGCCATAACATTCAGTCTATGTCGAATTATTAGAGCGACATACAGTGTTCGTATCTTGGAGGGGCTTTTTAAGAATTGAGGAATTGTTCAATTCATTTATATATGCAAACACGCTAATTTATATATTAGAATTATCACACGTTTGTCAACAAGTAATGATTCCTTTATGAATCGATTTCTTAATAGATTAAAAAAATCGTTTCATGCATTTCTGTCTGATAGTTTCATTCAATCATTGCTCTTTATCTATCTATCTATCTATATGTATATATATATATATATATATATATATATATATATATATATTTATATAAGTAACAAAGCTGCAACAAAGTTCATGCTGTATTCACCAACGGTTTATTTCTTCACACAAATTTTCGAGCGTCTCGCCGCCCTTTCTCAAGTGTTGATAGAAAGGGCGGCGAGACGCTCGAAAATTTGTGTGAAGAAATAAACCGTTGGTGAATACAGCATGAACTTTGTTGCAGCTTTGTTACTTATCTTTTTATCTTGCCAACACGTGGACTACCTTATCAACATATATATATATATATATATATATATGATATATCATACTTTATCCTACAAATGTTGATATGAAATATATCGTCGGCATTCATATCTATGGGATATCTAATGGCCTTGATATCAGTTTACCTAATTTTATTTTCATAATGTCTCAATGTAAATTACAGCAGATATAACAAAATATAATGATGAATGATGTCCGGCTTGGATTCACAAATGAATTACTAGTAAGTGCCACATATAGAACATAGTGGTGAATCTATATGAAAATTTGGTTAAAAAAGAGGTAAAAATGCTCTAGAAATATAATGAAACCTACCTACAGCCTGTAAAAGCAAGCTTGAATAAGCGTAGATCACATAGAAACTGAGTGTGAAAAAAAAGCACAGATACAGCTGAATGACAAGGCATGATTAAAAATTAAGGTCAATGTCAATGTCAATAGCAATGTCAGTTGGGACAAGGGCAGAGATGAGTGTTCTCTATACATGTAATATTCCAGTATGATTTTAATACAGAGATCAACGGGAAAAGGGGCGTGTACCGTCAGCACGTGTATGCATTATCTATGGAACGCCAAACTTACAATTATATTCGATCAGCTGATTGTCGATGTTGTCTAACTTCCATAAGCTAACTCGTTTTTCATGTTGATCCGCATGAACACGAAAGTCGACAGGAGAACGGACTTCACAGTTTCAGATTGTTAGCTAGCATCCGCATTCAGAATGGCTGAAGAAAATTTAATTGATGGCGCTGCAGTACTCTCAAGGGCCCTTGTAGATCAGGTATTCCATTACATATCTTGACGTAGAATCTGTCAGCGCCAATAGATAGGAGTGTCGAGTTAAGACAGTCGAGTTCAGTCCGATGCATTGTATTTTACGTTAGCGAAATGCTATTGCTAGCTCGACCAGATGCCGTGCGAAGCACGGTGACACTTGTGTAAAGCGACAGGGTTGTGTATAATTACTGCAATGCATGCTAGTATTGCTACATTAATTGTAGGTTGATGAAATGCTTCTGTAGTGTAGGAAAAAATATCAATGTACTTTCTTTATTGGCTAAAAAATCGAAGTCATCTTTGTGAGTGCTGCATTTTGCTCTTTATGAGATTTAAAACACAAACAATGGAATATTTCAGAGTTGATGTCAGCCAGTAGTGTCACTGTGTCAGTGCCATCACAAAATGTCAAAATTAGTATTCCTAATAGTAAATCTCCGTTTTAACAGAGCCTTTTTATCTAAATTACTGCGGCAAAGTCTGGGCAATCTTTTTTTTTTTTTTTTTTTTTTTTTAATATCCTTCCTGTTAAAACGGTCCCCACAAAATGTTACTCAGATGAAGTTGTTTGTGGTAACTTTTGCAAAAAATTTTACCCATGTCGGCTAAGCTGCTTATCCTGACATTACCCTAGCAGCTCTCGCGATGACATTCCTTTTCAGTTTATTTGCATCTCGAGGCTGGGACCATTGCCAATGGGGAGCTTTAGATTTTCATGACAGGGACGTTCAAAGAAAAAAAGACCTGTTCTGAGCATGCACAAAAATGTGTATCAAAATCAATCTATTAATAGCTCACGTCGTCTGAGTTTTCACTATGCATTCTGGGCTATTTTTACATCTGCTCAATTCATGGTAGAGAGCTACTTCATACGTTGATCATACGGGGGCACCATTTTATTACCTCCGCCAAGGGAGGAGGTTATGTTTTCGTTACCTTTGGTTTGTTCGTTCGTTAGTTAGTTTGTTTGTCCGTGTGCAAAATAACTCAAAAAGTAGTGAACGGATTGGGATGAAACTTGCAGGAAAGGTTGAGAATGACACGAGTAACAAATGATTAACTTTTGGTAGTGATCCGAGAATTTTAGGGGAATTTATGAAGGATTTTTTATATTTTGGCAGGTAGGGTCAATGAACTTGGGAGTTCAGGCTGCGCGTATTTGAGGTTTGCATGCGTGCACTAAAACGCATGCTCTAGTTTCTGCTAGGGCGATGCGCGCTGTGCAGCTGAGGGTTTATGACGTAACAAGGGCTTCTTTATTAGGAAATTGGGCGGCTTTCAGCACACAATGCAGTATGAATGGGTGGAAATCACTGATCTCAGTGGAAGAACAAGATCAGTGTGGGTGGAAATGGGCTGCATGCTTGGTGGAGGTCTGCGCTCTCAGAGTGCTTCTCTCGTTTTTTATAGGTTCTGTCTCCGTGTAATCTAAAGCTACTTTTCAGCATGACGCAGGGAGAGAGAACGTCCAACACAATCATCATCTCGAACGTCCGCGCTACAAATCTAAAGTTCCCTATTATTAAGATGAGAGCATAAAACACATAAATTTTAATAAACTTTTCATCTCAATTCTGGTTTGATGAAACTATGACATTCCTATTTGACTGATTTTTGCTACAAAGTCACATGGATATGTGTAGAATTTCACATTAACAAGTGAGAAGCTGGTTATCCTCAAACAGAGAGAGAAGGAGTAATGCTTAATTGAATTTGACTTTGCGTCTGATTTCTTAACCCGTTAAGGATGGACTGATTTGCTACAACACACATTTCCCATAGACACCTGCATGAGTACATTCGGGATTCGTCCTCAACGGGTTAATGCAATGCAATAACTACAGAACTTTGAATTCAATTCGACTAAATTTTTTAATAAATGCAGTGAATGAAATTTTGAATGCAATTCAGATGCCAAAATTTTGTATGCAGTTCAATGATTAATATTTTGAATATCATTGCATTTTCCATCATTCATGTAATGCATTACTTTGTAGGGCTTGGAGTATGTGTTTGGAATCGTGGGCTATCCAGTCATCGAGGTTGGTGTGGCGATGCAGGTTGCAGGACTGAAGTTCATCGCCATGAGGAATGAGCAGGCAGTAAGTGAGGATCATTTTGTGTCAAGTGGAAGGCATTTGAATTTATGCGTGTATGGAGATAGTATAAAGTGACAAAAACAAAACAAACAATGAAAAAGAAACAGCTAAAACTTATCCAATAGTGGTGAGCCAGTGGAGTATATTAAAGTAAAAAAAAAAGCATCTGAGCTGTTAATCCTAGCAGGATCTTTGTCAGAGGCAAAATGCTGAACATATAGTACAGGGTATAAAGCAGACACATACAATTATATGGACTACACACAGCATGCACTGTCTGGGAGCGGCTAATGACACAATGAAACAACAGCAGTTACTGTAGGTTTATATAGGTTTCAAAGGTAGAGAGCCAAATGGGTTGGGGGGGGGGGGGAAGATTAAGGCAAAGGGGTTAGTGAACAAAAGGGAGAGGTACTAGGACCAGTGATGATTGCACCCATCATTTTAACAGGGCAACCCTGAGGACAACCCATGCAGGAAAAGATGAATAGGGAGGCAACATCAAACAAGATCAGGAACAACACAAAGATGAAGGCTAACAAAAGGGTGAATAACAGCATGAGTGAAGGGGAAGGGGGTTGGGTTCAAGCATGTGTGAAGTATACATATTACAGCAGTTTTCATGATGACAGCTTGACCCTTCTCTTGTGTACTAGATTTGAATGAATAGATCTCTGAAGTTCAGTTGAATTTTGACAAAGTGTCAATGGGAGTAATCCAGAAAATAGACAAGTTTTTAAGGTACAGTTTACCTTTGGGAGCAGTGATTTTAAAAATTTTTGGGTTATCACATGTATGTGTAGGTAGTTGTATCACAAAACATCCTATCATATAAAAATTTTGCAATAAAACCTAAAATATGGGGAGATACCACTGTATTTCTCATTAAACCATAACTGTAGACGGTTTAGTCTAGAAACTATTTTATTATAACTATTGTTCTTATTTTGTATATTCAACAATAATTAACATTAATTATGCTGATTCCAATTTTTACATAAGTTGTTTCTATCCCTAACGCATTTCTATCCCTAACTATTTTGAAGCACTAAAGCTGGGTTTTTGTTTCATCTGCAAATGGTAAATAATGCCTTTAAGTTTCATCAGGCCTTTTGTTCATGGGAACTGAGTGTGTAGTGCATTATCTAATTGGGAAAATTGCCACATATTGTAGGCAACAGGCTATTAACTGAGTAAGACGCATTTGTAAACAAAGATGCCATGCCCTGAAAAGCTGTAGGTCTCGGTGAAATTACAAATTGTATCAATTCTGAGGTAGCAGAAATAGCAAGGTGCTATTTTGGAATCCACAATTTTGTTCATAACAGTTCATGATATATACAATGTATATCCCTCCAATGAATCTTGAAGGAAATACAACTGTAGTAAAATTGTTAGAATGAAAATATTCATATATTTCTCTGCAGATAAACAGTGTATTGGATGAATATGAATTTACATGGTGGTGTATAAGGCTGATGCTGATATCACTTTACAAATGCTTTCGATGTGAAGACATTCATCAATCACATAATATGTTTGATGAAATTCATGGTATAGTGTCATAACAGTACATCACATTTTCTCCCTTGGCATTTTGCTTTCAACAACATCAGCATAGAATAGGAATGTTTTGTTTGATCACATGATGTTATGAAGACGAATCATTAAACAGGATTGTATTAATGAGGGTTATGATGCGTATTATTACCATGGTATCTCTTTCTGTCTTTCAGGCATGCTATGCTGCTCAGGCTGTTGGGTATTTGACTGGAAAGTAAGTGTAACACTGACAGCAGTTACAGCCTGTAGCTTCATTTTCCTCTTAAGGAGGAATGCTTAGCAAAACAACAACTACTACATCATTACAAGGAAATCAAACACAAAAGAGAACAGTGATATGATTGCTTTTTCAAATTAGTGTGTTTTAGGCCAGTGTTAGTTATTCTCTCCAAGCAACAACAACAACAACAACAACAACAAATGTAGAATTATAAAATCATGATTTTTTTTTTTCATAGAATTATTAGGGTTTTTTTTGTACAATCACATTTCCATCTTCAGAGGACTAACTGATGGGCAAATTGTATTCTTGTAAATTCTTGTAAACTTTGCTACGTAAACTTTACAGGCCTGAAGTACAGTTATACCAGGGAGGTGGACAGGGGCGGATCTAGCTTTTTATAAAGGAGGGGGTTGGGGGCGGTATGCAAGGGAGCGTAGCGACCGAGCCTGAGCAAGCGGAGCGATCGAGGGGGGGGGGGGGGGGGGAGGGTGTGGGAGGGGATTGTTACCTCCCTCCCACAGTAGGGAGAATTTTTGAAAATCTGTGTGTGAAAATGGCGTTTTCTTGCATCTAAAACACCACTATTTTTGGTATAGAGGTCATTGCCATAAATAGAAAAAAATAAAATTACAAGTTTAAAAAAAAAGACAAGATTAAAAAAAATGGTCCCCGGATTTTTTTTTTTTTTTTTTGGGGGGGGGGGGGTTGCAACCCCCCCAACCCCCCCTCTAGATCCGCTTCTGGTGGATGTCTCTTTTCCACCTCCCTGGTTATACCAAATGTCAACTGGATGTTTGTCATCATGAATGGATATTAATATTCTAACTTTCATAAAAGTTGATCTTCCGATTATTATGCAACCAGTATTTAACCATAGTGTTTCTTATTTATTTTAATCCTGCCAAAACCACTGAGTTTGTGTGGAAAATGTCTTCTTTGTATGTGTGTGTGTGTGTGTGTGTGTGTGTGTTTTCAACTTATTGAGGACAAGTCTTGAGTATACTTGGGCAATTGTCTGTGTAAAATTAATGTTGTAGCAAAATCAGTCTGTCCTCAATGGGTTAAACTTAGACCCAACATTGAAAGTGAATTTTCAGCAATCAGCCACAATGGAATATCTGGCTGTATTCATTACGTATGTACAAAGTGTTTTGTATTTTAATTGTGTGATCATTTTTTTTCTCTCTCTCTTCAGCTGTCAGTTGTTTGAAATTAACTGCTTATTTTGTTTGCTGCCCTCTGCAGGCCAGGAGTGGTGCTGGTGGTGTCGGGGCCCGGCCTTCTCCATACTCTAGGTGGTCTTGCTAATGCAACCATTAATGCCTGGTAAGGTCCATGCAAATTTGATGAGGTCTACTTGCACTTTTATAAAGTCTATATTACATTCTCATCTTATGTAGCCCCAACCCTCCCAATATCTGCATTTTACCAGGTGTGCTGCCTGTTGTGGTTTCTGCCTGTTGTTCTGGTTATTTGGTTTCTGCTCAATGGATCAATGTGTCTCTCTTTATCTACTGCAATAAACAAACAAAGAAAAATGCCATATATATTTCATGTTTAAAAAAAAATTATATATTTTATTTGCTCGGATAATTAAGTGGGAGGGGGTAGCATCATAGTAGTTTTTACTTGTTTATCAACTCTCTTGGCTTACCACATACATGTAGGCCTACAAAATATGTTTTGCAAGCAATTTATTACAAATGTTGACTTGTAAGAAAATAATGCACAAGATTGAATTTGAGATTGAGAACCATTGCGATGTAATGCAAAATGAGTATTATCCCTTTCCGAGAAGCAAATTTTGCAATTTTTGACCTTCCACATTGCATGTTTGTGTTACAAAGGAAATATTTCAGCTTTTCGTTCATGCTGTGAATGTTGGTCAACTCAGGAAATTTACTGAAAAAATATAAACATTGCCAGTACAAACAATTTCTGACTTTTCTCTGGGCTTCTGTGGCCACTTATGTCAACATTTTGTGTCAAGCAGTTCTTGTTCTGTTGATGTCCCTTCCCAGGCCCCTTCTGGTCATTGGAGGATCCAGTGATGAGGACCAAGAAGGGATGGGGGCATTCCAGGAATGGCCACAGGTAAAGATGCACACAAGGTTCCATGTGATTTTTTAGATGTGTTTGGGATTTTTCAGACCCAAATGAAATTGGAGATGAATGATAGCTTAAGCAGTCAGTTTATCACTGTGCTTTATACTGAAGCAGATTTGGAGTCTTCTGATTTACAATTGTTTTCTCAATAGGAAGGAGCTCTTCAACTTTCTTTGCTTGCTGTCACATCTGTCTAACCATCTGTCTAATCATCTATTGTGTATATATTAACTCCCATATGACAAAAATTACACCTACACATATTCGTTCTGAATACCTTCCATTGAAAAACATCATTTTTTTTTTCTTAGTTGTCAGCAAATTTCAGATCCTGGTATTCTTAGAATGTTTTACATCTGATATTCATGCATGCTTTGCATTTGTTCCAGCAGGGCAGTACCGGTATTAACCTTTTGAAAGCAAAATGTCATGGTGTGTACACTGACCATTTCCCTCGCTTGCCAGATGTAGGGAGGAGGTATGGTGAATACGTCATCCTGCCATTTATATTAGGAGGCTAGCTGGTTTAAGCACCCTGTCTACCTACTTTCAATTCTGTTTTTTGTTTTTTGTCTTTTTTTTGGGGGGGGGGGCAGTGGTCTGAAATCTTTTTGAATGCAATTACATACATGGTTATGGACAGACATGGAAGCCTTGTAGCTTGTCAGATGGTTAGTGGACATGCACATCATGAAGAAACTATACTTCAATTTGACATGAGAAATGAGATTGTATTCAGGTAAGTAGTATAACTATTCTGCAATCAGGCAGATATGAAAGATGTGTGACATCTACGTGTATGCATACAAATCAAAGATTCTCCTGCCCACATTATGTCAATTTTTGTCCCTTCTGCAGGTTGAGAGTGCCAGACTCTACACGAAGTTCTCGGCCCGCCCACCAACCATACAGCACATACCATTCTTTGTTGAAAAGGTATTATAATCGTAGAAATGCTACCATCCCCAGTTGTTGTAATTATGTTGATGTGATAATGGTAGTAACAATAACAGCAACATGTGCAATGTAGAGCAAAAACCTTAATCAAGAAATCACTGCAACTCTTTGCATAGAATCTTCACTAATTTTCTGTAGGACACATGTCAACTGCTACTATAATATTTTATTTGATGGTTGACACACTGCAAAAACTGTGTCTGGCAGAGAATGAAAGGCGAGACAAATGAATATCAGAGAGAATGATGATATCTCTTTGTCCATTTGTAGTAAAACAGAGTGATATGATAATCATGTTATGCATAGATGTAATATGATAGAGATATGTGATGGAGTATGCTCATATTCTTATTATGATATGTAGGTACTCTTGGTATATGGGCATCTTTTAACCCATTGAGGACGAGTCCCGAGTATACTCGGGCAAGTGTCTATGGGAAATATGTGTTGTAGCGAGTTAAGTCTGTCCTTAATGGGTTAATATGCAAGTTTGTAGTATGAATCAAGTACACTGTATGTATGATTGTACTGTATTTCTGTACAGCAGTTTGATGAATTTGATTTTGATTTTCCCACATGACAAGGCGGTGCGTATCAGCACCCATGGACGACCTGGGGCATGCTATCTGGACATCGCCGGAGACTTGGTCAATACTACAGTGGACGAGAGCTCAGTGAGGTAAAACTGTCGTCTTGATTTTTTTATTTTTGAATTTGTGACCACTAAGAATGTACTGAATGCTTTATATAAGGAAGCAACTATAGGACTGATGGATTTAAGTAACCTCCAAAAGACTAGGCAATAAGGATAAAGTGTCTTTGCCTGGGAGCACAGCCAGGGGACTTGAACCAGTGACCTTGTGATTGATACATTGTAAGTCTGTAGTCCTAACCACTGATCCACAACAGCTCCTCTTCCATTCTACTAGTGTTACCCAGTAAAACCTTCCCCCCTCTTTACTCTGCAGGTTTATGGATAGAGATGTTCCTCCGTACAGATACATACAATATTTTTAGTTCCAACAGTGAATTAGCGAAAAAATTGTGGGAGAATATCTGCATTTACAGTAACACAAAACATGAAAAATCTTTCCTTTTTTTTCAGTATATCAACTTTAATACATAATATGTCAGCTAAAGCAAGGATTACTGATTTGATGTCAAAAGAGTTTCTTTGACTGCAGTTATCTCCTTGGTATAATTCCACTCTCTGAACTCTTCACACAGTCACATAGACAAACACAATACAGCACAAGTCACACAGTATACATCTTGTGATAAACCAACATAATTTATTTCTTGTTCAGTTTAGAGTAAATTGTATTCAGCTAAGTTTCGAGGCAGATTCATCTATATTCTCTCACTTTTTAATCTGTGAGAAAGGGTATGTGAATGTGATTGCTTTTAAAAGTTAAGAATGTTTAAAACAGTCAAAAACTTCAACAATAGATTTAATGTCTACATTTCTACAAAGTTGTATCCTTGAGAAGCCCTGAAAAAAAAGATAAGTGAATAAGATAGTTTAAGTATGCCAAGAATATGTCCTATACTGTAAAAACGGGATGAAGCTGGATCATAGGTCCTACCACTGGTCTCGTGGCCTCTGTTGTGATGAATTTGTGGAATTGCATTGTGAAAGTAAGGTCAAAGCATGCATGAATATGCCCCTTATAAATTTTCAGCAAGTATGTAGTATGTTATTATTCCTTCTTTTTTCATCAGTGGAACAAAATTTGTGTCTCTAAAACAGGAGTGTCAATTACACATGGAGAGGGTTAAATTGCAAATATGCTATACAAGTGGGATTGATTGGTTTTGCTATTAAACTCCTTATTTTTGGAAGAGAGCCCTTGTATATAACATTTGATACCAGAATACAATGCATGAGTAAGGAAATTTTGCTAATTTTAGTATCATATAGATACATTGATCTATGAATTAAGAATATCTGAGCACATCACAATTTCAAATCTTTTTTATTGTTTAATGTTAGATGTAAGAAGTTAATATTTGAACAAACAATTAAAACTAGGAAGGCCAAAAAATGAGTTGAACATGCAAAAGCAAGACCTACAGAGAAAATCTTTGTTGCTGTATACTGTAGTGAATTCTTGATCGAAGCTTTTAAATCATGCAACATAGTTCGACCAACTATACAGCATATCTATTTGCCTGAAGAACATCTTCTACACATCTTGAACTTGTTCAAAATTGATGGTCTTATCGTTCATTTTGTTTTGTGTTTTGCCACAGATTCTTCCCCAAAGTAGGTCCTCCACCCAAGACGTTAGCAGAAACATCTCAGGTTCAAAAGGCCCTGGCCGTTCTTGCCCATGCTGAACGCCCACTTGTGATTGTGGGAAAAGGTATTCATGTCTTTTGATTATGGCAAAAACGATGAAACTCTTCAAATGAAATAGACAGAGCAATGCGTAATGAAGGACATTTAAATGACATCAAGTCAGAAAATAATCTGAACACATTCGCGTAATATACCCAATTCCTATATTCTTGTTTCCAACAGGGTGCTACATTAATGTTTACCAGCACATATATTCTATGTTTGTGTGTCCTTGTAATCAAAACACAGTCATTGCCTGTTGGTAGTAATCCTAGTGGACTGTGTGGGCAATACCCAAGCACTTTAGTGTTATAACACTTGTTTGCCCATTTTGTGGGAGCCTTATGCAGGAGTCAGCTTCTCCAGTTCTTAACCCAAGTCCTAATGACTTTGACAGTGCAGAAGTCACACCTAGGCCCTGGCTGAAAACCGAAAGCCCACTTTTGATAATCTATTACCCATTGATCGTATAATATTATGAATAGTGTGAACAAGCACGTATGGAACACTAGACAAGACAGATTGCGCAGACCATTTTCAACAAAAACTGCCACAACAAATCTGAATATGTGGGACTACATTGTAACAACCACATGCAGAAGGAAGATGGGACATAATTATGGTCTTTGTGCAGTTTTCCTGTCTGACTCTTATTTGCACTCATGATGCATGATATAACATTCCACACAATTGCGAAATACACTGTACAAGGTAAGACATGCGATGCATAATTTAATCCTCTCTTTTATCTACAGGGCCAGTGGAACGTTTTCAAAAGTGAGGGGGCCCACTTCCAGGTTTCATGAGCTAACAAGCAAAAAAAAAATAAATAAATAAAAATAAAGGTCCTCAGCTCATCTCTCCCTTCCATTTCCGGGTTTCTTCGGCTGACAAGCAAAAAAGAAAAAAGAAAAGAAAAAGGTCTTCAGTGGAAAAAACATGACCTTACCGCGCTCACACCTCAAGATCTCTATCTATTTCTATTTAGTGCCACTTATGCCTTACATACTTCCAGGCTAAAAAAAAGTGTGGGGGCCCAAACTGATGACACCTTATGTATTCCTTTGTATGGTGCACAAAAAGTGTGGGGGCGCGCCCGAGCCCCCACCGCCCCCACGGTTCCGCCGGCCGTGACCTATGTACTGGTGTGCTCATGGATGACCTTGATTAAAAATGACAATGTCAAACCCAAACAGAATATAAGTTTGTGAGTCTCATTGATGCTTTGATTAGGGATTGATATCCGTGTTCTGCCAACTTCAAATACTCAATGAGTCTTTGAATAGATACTGGCATCTTTTTAGCATGATGTACTGAAACCTCCCTTTAAATGAGATCTGATATGGTGAGATTTTGCAGGTCCCATTCCTTTTTATTCTTTTGTTTTTAGCCCTGATAAAGTGAGGAATTTTCAGTGGTCCCAACCCGTTTATTATAATAAAGTTTCCCTATATCTCTATGAATGCTAATTGATCAATCTCTCAAAAATGTGAATTTCCAGGAGCTGCCTATGCCCACGCAGAGAAAGAAGTGCGCCAGTTCCTGGAATTGACCGGTCTCCCATTCCTCCCCACCCCAATGGGAAAGGGGGTGATGCCCGACGACCATCCTCAGTGCGTCATTGCTGCCCGGTCAAGGTAGGTTTGGAATTATGGCTCGTAACCAGTCATGCAACCACACACTATGCAATTATCCACCCATTAACACTTGCTATGCTGTGTTCGCTGATTAGCATGCACACTGGAGTGCTTTCTTTGCCAATTGGTGCAGACAGTTTAGAAAATACCATATCAATGCATAAAGATCACCTCTATGTCCCTCTTATCCCTATTGTGTTAACATAACCTTTCTGTTGGACTGAAGCACATTGCTACACCTGAATGGGCTTGATGACTTTACAACATAGTCAAGGTTGGATGGATTACTGACTGTTGATCAAAAAGCTTGGCAAGTTAAGCCAAGTCCCTGAGCACATTAAGATTTAATTGCATTTGGATAGTCCCCAAAGAAAAAATAAATGAATAAGAAAATCAAAAAATAATAAAAAACTTGACTGTTCACTGTTCATGAATTGGACAGTGTTCTCAGGTGATGTCATGCTACAGCCCCATATGAAGACCATTTTGATGCAGCAGGGATTAAGGTGATTGAATAATCCCTATTAACTAACAGCTGATTTAGGACATCCACGTTGAGAGTGAGAGAAAGTAAAATTGCACAATAGACGAAGTTCGGTGACATCAAGTGATGCATTGGCTGAGGGGCAAAAACAAATTACTTGTGTATTACGCGCATAGCTCTCGCGCATGGTTCACGTAATGCATACCCACCTGCCTATCATGAGACATGGTATGTAACTCGTACTCACTTGTCCACACTTATGAGAGTCCCCATACGCAGTTTTTGTCCCTCAGCATGGCTTGATGATGTCATTGAAACCTCGTCTATATACTGATATAGAAATGAACCTCAGTGAGGGTTAAATACAAAAATGTGACAGCAAGTGGCATGCCTGCGTATTAGCCAGCCCACTCAGACAAACAATGTACCTCAACCCAACAGGAAGGCCATGGTAATACCTACAGCACGAATTTAAGGCATTGGGGAATCTGTGTTTACATGCAATTGATTTCCTGAAATCTGTGCCAATCCGCAAAGAAAGCACTGCAGTTGATATGCCAATCAATGCATACAGTATATTAAAGGGTTAATAAAATGAATGCTCTATGAACATTGTGCAAGTACACTTACAATCTTATTCATGTCTACCTCTTCTAAGTCCTTTTTCTCTTGAACCACTGGCTGACTGTACCCAGTCACTACCAATGGTGGACTTGCATGGGTTAGCATCCACTCTCCATTTTTTTTTCTAGTTGAGAGTGCATGGGAATGACCCCTTCAGCACATTTGCACCCTACATTTGACAAGATAATATGAAATTGGGTCTGCATCCATTCACCATTTCTCCCTCTTATTTGCCAGTTGCAAGTGTATCAGGTAGAGCACTTCAGCCTGCTTGCACCATACTCTTGGCAAGATATAAAGTTTGGTCTGCAAGAGGTGTGACTTTCTCCCACATACACAGGACTACCTGTTTTCCTTTTTTGCCTCATCCTACAGACAGAGGGCCTTGTCTCTTGAAAGAGAGTGCAGCATGACAACACACAGCAGTGCTCAACCAGTATCACATGATCTCTTATATGCTAGCTTTACTCTGTGATTCCAAAACCCTCCACTGCATTCAACATGCAATATTGTTTCTGAGTGAGTTTGTCAAGATCTTGCCATCATGTGATTATGATAAATATGTATAACAATGGAACCTCCATATGAAGAGGTTGGATATACATTGTATAGCAAAACCCTCTTACAGCAGCACGATTTTGCACGTCTCAACTCTTTATATTTCTTTGTTTCTGTGCCATGATATAGTGAGGAACCTGTCAAGGTAGTTGTCATGGTTTTCAGGTCCTTGTTACAGCAAGGTTCTGCTCTATTTTGATGTTTTGTGTGAAGTTAAGAAATGAAAGATCAATCTTCAAAGAATTCTCTTGGATCTAAGGAGCTTTGACTTTGATCTGCAATTGAAATTGGTTTATATATTATTGGGATTCCTCAAAACGATGCATTTAAAAAGGGATTGGGACACAAATTAAGATTGATGTTGCATACAATGTGTATATGTAAAGATCATGCTGAGGCAACTGAAGGAGAGGAGAGTAAAGAAGTGTGTTCTTTGGAGACCTACAAGATCATTGTTCAGTTGTATTTTTCTGGTGTGCATGCAGAGGTGCATTGTAGTTAAATTTTCCTTTGATGAACTAAATTGTCTCCCAAACATAGATGAATGCACACTGTCACTCTCAAATACACACCCCTTTCATCTCTTTGAATGTAGAGGTACCTTGTTATTGAGACTTACAAATGATAACAATTCCCTTGTTTCTAACTATATCAATGTACAGAACCAAAGAAATATAAGAGTTGGAACCTACAAAATCACCATGTTATAAGAGGGTTTCCTAATATCTGATCTCTTCACGATCAAGTTCCACTGTAGTGGAAAGAGAGCCATATCTTGCAAAGCTAAGACAGGCATAGATTTTGTATCTAACTAGGTGGTAGTTAAAAATGGTGCATGCAGAGGAGTTTGGGGGTAGGGTGGAATTCACAAAGTGGCAAGTGGATAAACATGATACTCATTCCCAAAGTTCTGAAGAAACATTGGGATTGACAAGCATGGTACGGTTCAGTTTCTTCCGGACATTTCTGCATCGCTCATTGATTGCGTTTTTCACACATCGTGTCAGCACTCTGTCAGAAGCGCTGTTTGGAAATATTTTCTTTACCTCAGCTATAATCATGTCAATGGCATCAGGATTGAGCTGCTTGAATATCCGTCCGTTCGATCGCATGCCGCCACCGCGCGTGTTTCCTTCGATCATTTCTTTCACTGTGAAGCACTTGTTTGCAAGGCGGTATGCAAAGCTTGAAGCATTATTTGCTTTGTAGACAATATCTTCAAACTCGCTGACCGTCATCACCACCTTGAAGTGGGGCGTACCGAGTTCTATGGTTTTGTTTTGTGTCGCATGCGCAAGAGCATCCGTCAAGTAGGACTGATTAGACATTGGCGCAGCAAAAGATGTGTACTTGACGCTGCTGACCCCTTCCTCGTCACCCGAAGCAATCTCGGACACTCTGCTGACTTCACAAGTGCTTGACTCTCCGTCCATGTTCTCATCAGATGAATCAGACCAGCAAGGCTCTGCTTTCACAGTCACTATTTCCCCATTCTCTGTTTCCACCATCTCCCCTTGTACTTCGGATGGGGCAGCGGTGGCAGCCTCGCTGGAGCTTGAATTGATGCCCTTTCCCACGGCTTTTGCGGGGACCAACGTGGAACTCTCTGCAAATTCTTCCCAACCCGAATTGCTTGGGATGCTGTTAGTGAGGAGAGTCATCTTAGCATCAAGCTGCTTCTGGTGTTTTTTGATGTTTGCTAGCTCCAGCCCTTGTTTTGCTACTTCGCTTTTTATGTCTTTCACGGTCGCAAGGATTTCTTGCAGAAGTGTATCGTTTTCCTGAGGTCACAACAAAAGCAAAGCAAAACAAGGAAGGGAAAATAAAATTGTAAAGAGCAGCTGCTGAAAAAAAAAAGCACAAAATAGTATTATTGTTGTTGTCATATTTGGTCATTAACCCTTTGTGTTCTTTGAGTGCCAATTGGCACACACAAAAAAAACCCCCAAAACCTCACAGCATTATGCACACATTCCAAAGTCCCAGCTGGCACAGAAACGGCTTTGTAAACATACATACTACTGGGTCAGATAGCTGTACTTGGTCTAAAATTCAACAATCTTCAACTTGAGCATTCACATTTCAAGTAACTTTGGTGTATTTGTATTCTTCAAAGGATATACATATATGTATCTAGATTGTGTGCAAGGAAAATTTTAATCTACATGTATATTTGAGCAACCATCTGCATATTAAAGTAGAGCAGAATGATAAAATAAGAATAGTAAAATGTCTTCCTACATTGGAGGGATGTCAGCTAGTTTGTACAGTGCACTCCCGTGTTAATGAACATGGATATAATGAAATTCCAGTTACAGCAAAGCAAACATTTAGACTCCAACGTTCTCAGCTCTATGTTATTTATTGTTTATTTGTTCAGGTATAACAAAATTTTGTTATAACGAAAGAAAACTGCCGGTCCTGAGGACTTCGTTATAACAGGAGTCCACTGTAATGAGGTGAAAGTTTAATGATGGGATTGGTAATATTACCTCATTGGTATGGCTAGCTTCATCAACTTCTGAGTGTGGGCGTTTGTTGGATTTTTTCTGTGAGGAATAAGAGTAAAAAAATCATAGTAATCATACAGACAAGCCTTGCTTTACATAGTCATTGGTGAATCTCTTGATACATGTATCTTGCATGTACACATTTTTATATTTTCAGTTAAGAAAATGTAAAGAGAGAGCAAATTATGGAATGTTTTTACTCCTTTGCATGGAATGGAAAAATCTCCCAAAGGACACAAAAACAAGTATATGTAACTGTTTCCTCTTATTCAACTTTGTCTTATGCAAACCATCACAATTGATTTAGCTGCATGATTCACAAATTCTTTTATCTGCATCCAAAAAGTATGGGTCAACCAACCAACAATTTGAAGGAAACAACTATTAGCCATCAGGGTATTAGTTTGTTTCATGAAACTGAAAAAAAAAACCCACCAAACAAACCGATTCAGTTGGAAAACTTTCAGAAGAGTAGCACTGATTGAATTCTTGTATAATTGCGTGAAAGGCCAAGAAAATATTTGTTACAAAATAATTGTTATGTAATATCAACAGATGCTTAGAAACAACATGTTGATCAGAGTGAAGATAGGCTAACATAGCGGTGCTGACAATTTCAGTTTTTACTGGAGAATGTGACCATCATCATTTTGAAAGTAGATGGTGACTTCATGGCAAAATCACAAGTCTCTGGACTTTTACTCTTTTGCAAGTTCCCATATAGGCTCTTGTCCTGGTCAATATTCTGCAACTGTTGTGCTGGACCTTGGCTCTTGTCCAGATCATTATCCTTTGACTGTACCCCTTTATATAATTCTCCTATCCTGGTCACTATTTTATGACTGTCACCCTGGTTATAGGCTAGGACATAGACTCTTGTCCTGGTCAATATTCTATGACTATGAACCTGTACATAGGCTCCTATCTAGATTAATATCCTATGACTGTCCCCCTTTACATAACCTATCCTTGTCAATTTATATGACTATTGCCCTATATACAAGCCCAGTACATAGGCTCCTGTCCTGGTCAATATTCTGTGACTATCAACCTGTACATAGGCTCCTATCTAGGTCAATATCCTATGACTGACCCCCCTTTACATAACCTATCCCTGTCAATTTTTTATGACTATTGACTTATATAAAGGCCCTGTATATGGATAGGCTCCTGTCCTGCTCAATATTCTGTGACTATTAACCTGTACAGAGGCTCTAATCGAGATCAGTATCCAATGACTGATCCCCCTTACATAAGGCTCCTGTCCTGGTCAATGTTTTATGACTGTCACCTTGTACACAAGGCACCTGTCCCGGTAAATATTCTACGACTATCTCCTGTACATAGGCTCCATCCCTGGTCAATATTCCATGACTGTTCGCCTGTACACAAGCTCCTCTCCTGGTCAATATTCTATGACTGTCAGCCTGCACATAAACTGCTATCCTCCTTTACCTTTATTGTGGCTCCGAATAGAGTGCCCACCAGGCTGGAGACCATGTCCCGTCCCATGATGATGGCCTGCCTCACCTCACTGCTCTGCTGGTTGCCATCGCTTCCACCAGCTGGCAAATTAGACACCTGTCAATATATATCATGATTAAAGAATAGTAAAATTTTCTGACTACTGTATACAAATCTATGTGATGTTAGGATATAAAATGTGGTCATGCACATAAACTGAGTTATTCTTTTGCCACTTTATTGAGATGAAGGTAGCCACTGTGGCCGGGCAAAGATAAAACCAGGTAGTGTTTTGAGACCTTAATGGAAACTCATATCTTGTTATCTACAGGTGTTTTGTTTGTTTGTTTTTTTATTTCAGAGGGAAAAATACTGTGTATAAAATTGAAATTATGTAATGTTCATAATCAATACAGACATCTTGAGCATATTATTAAGAGTCCAAGAAGGCGGGGGACTAAAATTTGTGACTTTCTTTGTCGACATGACTTCATCAAGTTACCATATCAATGAATTATCATGATAACTACGACGAAGAATACTCACAATAATCATATCGAGGGTGTTATACCATACTAAGTGAATAAACTCGATCCCCGGACCCTAGCATATCATAGTGTTTTTTCCGACATTAGAAAGCTTTAGATTTGCGACGCAGACGGTTGCGTTGACCGTTAACATCTATCCTTGTGTCGTGTTGCAAAGTAGATTTAGATAGAGAATTTTCCAAGCACGACGCGGCCGCTAGTTGAGCGTGCCCTGTGCAAAATTTGCTTCTATTCTATGCAAGCTTAAATCTGAAAAACCTCCGGTCCTGGGTAAAACGAGAACGGGTTGTGTTCTCGGCCAAAATAACTTCCATTCCCAACTCTGGGTACGATTGAGCAGCCAGCCAATCGGCGATCATGTCAGTACGGCTCCACACAGAAAAGCAAAACTGCCTAGAAATGGGGACAGGAGTCCGAGTGCGAGGAATGTCTCAGCTGATCGCTTCCGCGTCCTCTAGGTCTTCGCGTCGTGTAGCGAAAACTCCCCGATTTTACGAAGACGCAGCCGCATACGAAGCAAAATGACGCCCCCCATTATCATGTTATTCGTCATTGTGACACCAAGTAGCTATCTTCGTCGTGAATTTGGGCGGAAGTTCTAATGGCCCAGAACCGTCATGAAAACTCAGCCGACGAGAGATTGATTTTGTCGAGCGATCTTGCGCTTGTGCAGAATATTTTTTTCCACTCTTACGTCCGCGTCGCAAATCTATAAAGCTCCCTATACTACTCAATCCGCGGGAAACCTTCGAAAATGCAACAGGTCTCTTCCACACACCTATTTTTGCTGTGGCATCTGTTTTAATTCGAGTTTGTATTCAAGTTTCTCATTGAATGAATCTCGGACAGTACTACACGCAATGTGATTTTCTATCTACTCTTCGACCTCTGTTCTCTTTCAAGCTATGAATGTAGCAAATACTGCGTACTGTCGACACGGCAACCGCCATTTCGTGTCATTTAAAATTGGCGCCAAAACGTGCATGTCTTGATTTAGTCTCGCATTTTATTGGGCATGAGGTGTGAAGTGCCATGCAAATCGTGCTTCGACATTAAACATAAGAGTTCGGAATGAGCGCAACAACAGTAAAGTTGTACTGTACAACCAACCTCGTCAAATTACAGGATACTCATACTCACATACTTACGCATACACACACTCACACGCAAACAGGAATATTTTGCTAGCTACCTGAACAACATCCCCTTGGTTGAATTCCTCCTCCTGAATTTGGTGTCTGCAAACTAGCTGACATGTCCCGTCGAATGGAGAGTTGTTCCCCTGGTAGAGGACGCACACTGGTTGGAATCCAGTTGAGGACATTGTCAGATGTATCTTGACGCTTCGTAGTCTATATTGGTTTCGTTAGATTTACTAAGTTCCGGGAACTGTAGATCTAGCAAAGAAAACAGATGGAACAGGGAGGTGTTACAGAGATGGAGTGGCAACTCTTCGTAATTCATGCAAACACATGTTTGGGTTCAAGGCGTTACAATGGGATGTCTAGCATTCCATTACACTTTGAAGTCATGCTCGGCACCGCTCTAGTTGCAAGACGAAGTTCGGAGACGAAGAACGCATTTCACCTTTCGTTGAATTACACGCTTTATTTCACCGCAAAATTTCAAATGAAATACTCCAATTAATTTAGAATAGTTTAGGAAAGAATTCAATATAATTAACATGTATTTCTAGTTTTTTCGTAATTCGCAAATCGAAAGGAAATGAAAATTAGGCCCTCTTAAAAACCTAATTTTTTCTATAATGCGCAGATTTCCGCATGTTAATTTTCTATCTGTTAATAAGGAGATATTTTGATCTTTCAAATAAAGTACTCCGTTAAAGCGTGTTCCAGCGTGTTTTTAAACTATTTGCTGTTAAAATTGTGAGTTTTACACTGCATTTTGATTCACTGCTCCAATTCAAGGTACACAAATTCATTGTTGCCATCGCATTGAAAGACTAGAGCGAATTGCAGTAGGAGCAAATATTTCTAGATGTGAGAGTGCTAGTCCCGATTATTGATGCTCTCTTTTGTCAAAGCACAAGAGTAACACCTGTAGTTGAACGAATAACTTCTCGGCGGTGCCACGAATGACTTCAAAGGAGAGCTTTAGTTGCCTCTCCTTCTCTAGCACCTCCCTGGATGGAACAGTAACGATGATACTTATGTCGCCATTTTTGAGCGCATAACAGTGCAAGACTAGTGATCAAGATGATGTTTTCACAGATAATATTAGATACGTCGCTTTAATTAGGAACTGCCTGTCTAAAATTATGGTCGTTGCTTTTATTCGCAACATTGACAAATTGTTAATACTTGGCCTTGATGTAATGTCGGAACAATAATAAGATGAGCTGTGCCGAGCGTAAAGATATTATATGCCAAGGATGTAGTTACTTGTCATGTATACGTGTACACTGAAGCAATAGATAAATGTCTGTCCAAAAGTGTTCACTACGCTTAGAAAACAATCAAATGTCATTAAATATAGAGTGAATGCAACAAGACACCTCACGGCCAAGGAGAAAAGAAACAAAAACATCAAATGACATGACTATCTCATGAATAACAACACATCACAATTCGATGCTGTATAATATCGTTTCGGTCTATTTTTACGCTATGCACGATACACGATGCCTCATCTTTATACCTCGACAAAGTTACGGAAACGAGTAGGACCTACTCTAGTATCTGTGTTGACATGTATTTGGGTTCCCAGTCCATCGGGTTGGGTCAACAAACTGAATGATGTCCATGTTTTCGAAGTATCAGTTTGTTTTTTTTTTTTCATTTCACCAATGAAGATCGATATGAACTTTGCCCTCTGCTATGGTGAGGTATATTTAAATCAGAAATCTTCCATGGACTAATTGCTGCGCCGCAAATTAAATTTCCTACCTCCGGCGTTACATGGGCATCACATTATATTTCATTGGCAATAAATTCTCTGGTCTCACATTGCAATACCCATGATGCCTGAGCAGTTAAAACTTGGTAGGATACCACTTGCTTTCTGAAGTCATTACTAGCAGATATTTGCTTGGTTTAGATGGGGTCTTGATTTTTAATTCTATTACATGTATATCACAAAAGATGATCCAACCTCGTTTACACCGAAACACCGGAATCGATGAAACCCTGGTTTTCGATGTACCGATTACGCAGCCAGAAAGCCAAATTCGTTCCGGGTTTTTTTTTTTTTTTTTTTTTTTCCGGGAAATGACATGCTCCAGGAAAACCGAAATATATTCGGGTTTGTCAGCAAGTTCATTTCGCATGCGGAACATACCGCTGTCTGTCTTTGATGGGAGGCCACTATGAGTCTTACCCTTTTCATGATTAAAAAACAAATTCACCGAATATCTCCCGGAAACTCGCTTGCGACGTTATATAACGATATACTAGTAGCATGGCCTCACGGCTAAACTCCCGGCTAAATGCCGGGTGACTTTTTAAAAATCCTTTCGAACCGTCCCTGGTAAAAACTTCCAGCATGCAGTGTCTCCACGCGCGAGCTCCCCAGTGACGCTGAAGTGTGAAAGGCATCGCAGAGTGAAAAGCGACGGTCAAGCTCATACCAGCTTCATGGTTGCTGGTCGTTTCGCGCAGGCGCCATCTATATACATTTGCACAACATAAGAGCTAGCGAAAGAGATACATTCAACCGGGAGCTCATTCGCTAGCCAAGAGTGCAAGAAATCAAAATTTCGCTGGTGTGCCCTGTTTGATTCCCCGGGCACGATTCCAAGCCGGGAGTGAGCATTTACATTGGCAAAAAACCTGAATAAAAGTGCCGAGTTTCAAAAAGAAAAAGGAAAAAAAAAATCCATTCTTATGAGGGTTTTTCAAATTCGTTTGTCGCTCGCACACCGCTAGAGGCACAATAAACAGAAAAAGAAGAAGAAGCAGAAGAACTTCATGAAAAATCAGAATGTGAAAAACAAAACAAAACCAAAAACTATATTGTGATAAACTGATCTTATGTAAGTCTGAGGTTGAGACTACTGTACTATCATTTCCGCTCTTGCTCTCACCCTCTCTACTTCCAACCCTGTTTTCTCTCCTCTCTGATAACAGTAACTCTCTGATAACAGTAACTCTCTGTTCTTCCGATGCCACCCTATCTATCATCTTTCTCTTATCTGCTGTAAGACGCCAGTGGTTAGACTGGATGCATTCCTTACTGACCACTGCTGACCACGACCCCTTCCGTTCCCATGGAACTCACTGTATAAAAGATGTACATAGACTGGAATAAAGTCAGTCCGGTAATTGCAGCCACTGAGTCAACGTCTACTTTCTTTTGCGTGCATATAACCTAGCTATATACTTCACACATATATTAAGGTTATAATACTGGCGACGAGGATTACACTTCTGTAAAATGGCTGGTCTGGTAGGAAATATCGAAGAATTCCGAGAGGGGATCGACTGGTGCCAATACATAGAGAGATTGGACCTGTACTTCAAAGCCAATGGGATTGAAGCAGAGGAGAAGAGGAAAGCTACATTGCTGACTGTCATCGGGCCAGCAGCTTACAGTCTTCTCCGCAGTCTTGTTTCTCCAGCCAAGCCGGTGGACAAGAAGTATGCTGAACTTGTCCAGGTAATGACTGAGCATTACACCCCAGCACCAAGTGAGATTGTTGAACGGTGCAAGTTCAACAGCCGTTTCCGAAAAGACTCAGAAACAATCAGTGAATTCATAGCTGCACTAAAGTCAATGGCAGAGCACTGCAATTATGGTTCTACTCTAGGTGAGATGATTCGCGATCGATTAGTCTGCGGCATCAGACATGATCGGATCCAACGTATTCTTCTAGCTGAGAAGAAGCTTGATCTCACCAAGGCTGTTGACATTGCGACAAGTGTGGAGATGGCAGAAAGAAATGTGTGTGATCTGCAATCAACACAGGCTCCACATGGAAATGGTGCAACAAACAAAGTGTTCAAGCAGCAGGCAGGACACAGAAAAACCGGAGCTCAACATCGCAACTCGTGCTATCGCTGTGGACAGGGGCACGAGAAGGGCAAGTGCAAAGCAGTCGACGCCACTTGTCATAATTGCGGAAAGCGTGGACACTTTGCAAAAGTCTGCCGGAGTAAGACAAATTCCGGGCAGAGGAAGGAGGTCCACACAAAGTTTATGGCAGAGACTAGCGCGGAAGAGTCCACACCATCCAGGGACAACATGGAGGAGCTAGAGTATTTCATGCACAATGCGCAGGCATCACCTACAAAGGAGGCTCCGATGTTGCTCGAGTTGGGGATTTCCCATAATAACACTGTGATGGAGATCGATACAGGAGCTACACTATCGATAGTGAGCGAGGCAACTTATCGGGCATGGAAACATCAACCCCAGCTGTCACAGTCTGATGTGGTGTTAAGAACTTACACAGGGGACAAAATACCGGTAGTGGGCGCATGCAAAGTGAATGTGAGGCATGATGCCCAGGTCCTGGAACTTCCCTTGCTAGTTGTCGAAGGTGATGGGCCGAATTTACTGGGGAGGAACTGGCTAGCACGGCTAAAGCTGGACCCTAGTATGCGCATCCCCAAACCAGCAGACTACGTGCTAGTTATGCAACACCTGGAGTCGACACCCGTCACACCGACATCGATCAGGCAGTGGACCGCGAAGGATCCAATTTTGTCGCGAGTGCGCGAATATGTTCTTCGTGGATGGCCGTCAAAGTGTGATGAGGAAATTTCGCCTTATTTTAGGAGGCGGGATGAGTTGTGTGTGTATGATGGCTGCATAATGTGGGGAGCACGTGTTGTAATACCTCCACAAGGGAGAAATCAGCTCACTGAGGAGCTGCATGAAGCTCATCCCGGGATCTCGCGAATGAAATCGCTCGCTCGCAGTTATTTCTGGTGGCCTGGGATGGATGGTGACCTGGAGAGCAAAGTGAAAAATTGCAAGGAGTGTCAGCAATCTCGAAAGTTGCCGCCAGCAGCACCACTTCATCCATGGGAGTGGCCACGAAAGCCATGGTCGCGAATCCACTTGGATTATGCAGGGCCATTCATGGGCCGTATGTTTCTTGTGTTGGTAGATTCGCATTCGAAATGGATGGATATCTTTCCAGTCTACAAGGCAACCAGCTCAATCACAATTGAGAAGCTACGCGAAACCTTCGCGATACATGGCTTGCCAGAGCTTATTGTCACCGACAATGGAAGCGTGTTCACAAGCGACGAATTTCAGCAATTCCTACAGCTGAATGGAATCCGTCATGTTCGCACTGCACCTTTCCATCCATCATCAAATGGGCTGGCAGAAAGGGCAGTGCAGTCCTTCAAAGCTGCAATGAAGCGCATGACCAATGGCACAATCGAAACGAAGTTGTCGCGATTTCTGATGGCATACCGCATCACACCTCATCCAACAACTGGTACACCTCCTGCGCAACTTCTCTTCAATCGCATTCCCCGTTCGCGATTTGATTGTGTGAAACCCAACATGGAGGAGCGCGTTCAGCGAAAGCAGCATGATCAGAAACAGAAGCACGATCAGCGTGCTAAAGCTCGCAATTTTTGCATCGGAGATCGCGTGTATGTGAAAAACTTTGCCAGCGGTCTGCAGTGGATACCAGGCGAAGTCATCTCCATCGACGGCGTCCAATATACGCTGATGCTGGCAGATGATCGCATCTGCAGGCGACACATTGAGCACATCCGACGTCGCTATGACAACGACGATGTGGCCGCGGATGTGTTCCTTCCTCATCCACGTGGGGAGGGGAACAACAACGCACAACAAGACCATGATGACGAAGCACCAGCACTTCGCAGGTCTAACCGCCAGCGAAAATACCCCAAACGCTTTGGGGAGCCAATACCACATTGAGGAGGCAGTTGTAAATAACACTTGTAAAAATGCCGGACACTTTGGACAATTCAAGGTCGAAATTAAGTTCAAAGTTAAGGATAACTCTTGGTTTGTTCACAGCTGAACTCAATGGACAGTTCATTTGGACATTATAATTTTGGTTTTCGTGTGTTCAATACATTTGACTTGGTACACACATACAGTTATACCTCCCAGAATATAAGAAGGTGACTAAAGAAATATAACAAACTGCAAAATAAGTCGAAAAGACAGAATTGATTAGATAATACATTATTTGGAAATATTAGGCATTGGAAGTTTTGCGTTAATGTTCAAGTAAGGTATTGATATTCAAAAGAAGTTAAGATTTAGCATGTTGCTTAAATAATGTTGTGTTAATTGATGAGAACTCTTTTTGGAAAAACCAAAAACAATTCTAAGGGGGAGGAGTGTGATAAACTGATCTTATGTAAGTCTGAGGTTGAGACTACTGTACTATCATTTCCGCTCTTGCTCTCACCCTCTCTACTTCCAACCCTGTTTTCTCTCCTCTCTGATAACAGTAACTCTCTGATAACAGTAACTCTCTGTTCTTCCGATGCCACCCTATCTATCATCTTTCTCTTATCTGCTGTAAGACGCCAGTGGTTAGACTGGATGCATTCCTTACTGACCACTGCTGACCACGACCCCTTCCGTTCCCATGGAACTCACTGTATAAAAGATGTACATAGACTGGAATAAAGTCAGTCCGGTAATTGCAGCCACTGAGTCAACGTCTACTTTCTTTTGCGTACCCCAGGTCGAAAAACCAGTTGAAACCAGTAAGCATTTTTAACTGGTCTTTACTGGTTTTAACTGGTCTTAACTGGTTTCAACTGGTACCAGTTGAAATCAGAAGGTAACTCCAAATTTCCAGTAACAAAATAAGCAATTCTAACTGAAACCAGTTGATACCAGTTGAAGATGTACTGGTACCAGTTGATACCAGTTTAATCATACTGGTACCAGTTTATACCAGTTGAAGTTGCACTGCTTACAAGTTGAAACCAGTACAAGTCTACTGGTACCAGTTGTAGTCTTACTGGTACCAGTTTCTACCAGTTGAAGTTGCACTGCTTATATGATTACCAGTTGAAACCAGTACAAATCTACTAGTACCAGTTGTAGTCTTACTGGTACCAGTTTATACCAGTTGAAGTTGCACTGCTTACCAGTTGAAACCAGTACAAGTCTACTGGTACCAGTTGAAGTCTTACTGGTACCAGTTTATACCAGTTGAAGTTGCACTGCTTACCAGTTGAAACCAGTACAAGTCTACTGGTACCAGTTGAAATCTTACTGGTACCAGTTTATGCCAATTGAAGTTGCACTGCTTATCAAACCAGTTGAAACCAGTACAAGTCTACTGGTACCAGTTGAAATCTTACTGGTACCAGTTTATACCAGTTGAAGTTGCACTGCTTACCAGTTGAAACCAGTACAAGTCTACTGGTGCCAGCTGAAGTCTTACTGGTACCAGTTTATATACCAGTTGAAATTGCACTGCTTACCAGTTGAAACCAGCACAAGTCTACTGGTACCAGTTGAAGTCTTAATGGTACCAGTTTTATACCAGTTGAAGTTGCACTGCTTACCAGTTGAAACCAGTACAAGTCTACTGGTACCAGTTTATATACCAGTTCATATCTCATTGTATACCAGTTTTCAATTAGTTCACCAATTGAAACTGAATTAAAAGGTTAACAAAACTTAGTTAAAACATTACATTAAAAAGTAAACAAAACACAATTAAACAAAACATTTGATGTGATTGAACTTGGACTCTTAATGACTTCAACTAAATGAAACTGGAACCAATTAAGATCAGTTGACACTTCAACTGACAGACTGTATTTTGACCAGTTTGTGTGTGTGATTGTGTGTGTGTGTGTGTGTGTGCGCGCACGTGTGTGTGTTTCGGTGTGTGTGCAAATTAGTTTACACAATTTGATACCCATGTAACAGACTGGACTTGCTTATAACTTCATTCCATATTAACACCCACTAAATCGTTGAAATTCTAATACCAGTTGATACCAGTTGGTTTCTATTGGTTTTTACTGGTTCTTTTGCTCGTGAATATTCATAAGCTATTCAAATTATCTTGGTGAAAATGAGAAAATATTGTTAGATTTATCTTTTTTATGATTTGAATAAACATAGAAATGTCTGAAATGCATTAGAAATTTATCTAATGTTATTGCCGTGATATTCACAATTTCAACTTGTATCTCTGATGAGGTATTTTCATATTTTTGTAATAAAAGTTTAATCTACTTGGTAACCATGTCTTAAATCATTACAGCAATATAGCCCTATATATATGAATGAAATGTCCCTGGTACTAACTAGGTCTAGGATGTAGGCTAAGCCTAAATGTAGTGGTAGGTATAGGCTTTAAGACTAGCTGTAGGATTATGCTAGGTTAGATATTAACAATGTCCTGACATACACCAAACACCCATACACCAAATAATTCAACACTGAATTAATTTTGTCAACTGGATCCCAGTTGATTCCAGTTGATACCAGATGACAACTGGTACCAGTTGATACCAGTTGACAACTGGTACCAGTTGATTCCAGTTGGACGAATACCAGTTGATACCAGTTGAATGAATACCAGTTGATACCAGTTGATTTCTAGTCACTCATTCCAATTTCCATATTGAAACCAGTTGCCTTAACTGGGAATCAACTGGTACCAGTACCAGTTGCCAACTGGTTTTTCGACCTGGGCGTGCATATAACCTAGCTATATACTTCACACATATACTAAGGTTATAATATATATATTTTTTTTTTCTGGTGGTACAAGGTAGGGCTTATAGTGTAATGCTCCTGAGGTTGAATCCGGTCTAATTTTGCCTGTTGTACAGATCCCTACCTAGAGTCACACACACACGTACATGTACACAGACACATTTGTAGGAAAATACGGCCCTACGCCTTGTTTTGATGTACAGTACCATGGTTTTTATTCTGTATCATTTTGTGGAAAAAAAAAACACGCTTCTGAAAACTGCTTATCCATTAGTGGCGAGCCAATGGAGTCAAAAGGGGCCTGAGCTTTCGATCCTTGCAGAATCTCCGTCAGATGCAAGATGACAGACAGGCAAGGAAAGCAGTTAAACTTACATAAAGGACTACACACAACAAGAACAGTCAAAGGAGGGCTAGGGACACAGAACAAAGAAAACAAAAGGGAAAGGTTGGAAGTCATGGGCAAGGAGCCCAACAGGTAAAGGGAGGGGGATTAAAGGAGGAGGGTGGACAGACAAAGGCAGAGGAGGGTCAGTGATGATCCCGGTCGAGTCTGACCATGGGAGCAATCTGTGAAGGATAAGGATGAATAGGGAGGCAGCATCAAGATAAAGACCATCAGAGGGATAAAGAAAAGAGAAGAATGAAACTATTTTACTTTCTTTCCCCGCCTGTTTGTCATTTCGCCTCTGACGAAGATTCTGCCATAGGACCGAAAGCTCAGGCCCCTTTGCCTCCATCTGAATCTGTGTGTATTTTCAATCTCTCTCTCTAACTCCTCAGTCCGCGGCAAGTTAAACAAGCGAAGAATTCCAAACCTCGCACAAATCATACATTAAATCAGTTACATCCACACGATTATTCAAAGTTATTAGTTCTGTAAAATATATACAGGGGAATAGTGGTGGTAGAGGATATTATGTAATATCAATCTACTGCAGTGTAGTCGTAGGCCGTGTCTGCTTCCCTGCGGGTAAACAAACACGTGCTTCGAGTGGGAATCCCGAATTCTACCAATAAAGTGATCGGGTCGCATTCAGGGGGAAAAATAGCATAATAAATTCCGCTAAATATCCTATAATGTATGATAAAACATCGCTCGTAAGTGCATGGAACAGCTGTTGGAGTTTTGAATAATGACCCGCATACTTTTTTTGTGTGTGTATGTGTGTTTTTCAATACAAATTATAGGGGCCTATACATACTAGGATGCACACAGCTTTACCAAAAAATAGAGACCTACCGGGTCGACCCATATCAAAATGCATGCTCTCTTTTTCTCTCTTGTTCATGAGTAATGTTGTGCCATAACCGCGGCTGAATAAAACGCTCGGAAACTGCACTAAAGCACGCCATGCATAGGCCTACCTGCTCATGCACATCATATCAACGCGGTACGAACGGAATCATGATATAGGCTGAAGTCAAAATCATGCAGTTTCTCTCACCTTTATCCGCGCTTGGTATACCAAATCTCACCCGGGCGGCTCAGTGTTAATGTTCAAAATATGAACATGAAACATACATATTATAATTAGAAATAGTTTTGTGAATTGTGCCGAGTCGATCCACGAATATATCCCGCAAATAAGTTCGCAAAACGCAGTGTTCAGGTACAGACGGAAATTCCGGTAGAGCATTATATGCCTCGATCAGGCAGTGTACAAAAACGGTACGCTCACAATCCTATCTATGCATGTCGGTCGTTTATACCCGCAGTTTACTGTATTGTAGTGCGGGCGGTCACACATCGCTCTATCTACCGTGTGTGCACAGTAGAAACGGGTAACCGCAGGTCATCGCTTCGCAGCGGACGGGCAGGAAGTGAATGTACATGTACATACGCTTTTACAAGTACAGCTGCATCGCCGAGTTGAGTGTGCTATATATAACGAGTCATGGGATCGAACCATACTGCAGCGGTTTCGTTGCCATGAAAAAAAAAAACAAAGCACAAATGGGTGGTTAGAACGCATCTGGTATTTATGAACCGGAAATATCAGCATACGAGATTATTCCCACGTTTTCCCCGAATAACGATGCCACGTTTATCAAATATTTATAGATGAACCTGCGCTTATATACATTATGCTTGTGAAATTTAGTCAAAATCATTATACCAGTCCACGGCGTAGGCTCTATTGCAAGGGCGGATCCAGGAATTCCATAGGGTAGGCCTACAGGCGACTTTACAAAGTTAAAGGGGGTGCACGCGCCCCCATTTTTCTTTTTATTTCTTTTGTTTTAACAAAAAAAAAATGAAATAAAGAGGGTCGCGCGCCCAGTGCACCCCTCTGGATCCGCCATGGTATAGGCCTATATATTTTTCTCAGATTTTCAGAGTCAAGTGGACCAGGATATGGTTTAACCATGCAGAAGGAGGTTTATAAGATCGAAGATGAAGAGGAAAGAGAAGATGAAGAGAAGAACGGTGCCAATGTCACATAATTTCGACTTGAAATTTTAAGTATATGCAAAAGTAGGTAATGGAGCTCCATATTATGTCCTTGCTGTATTTTGATCGGCCCGACGATGAAGCGTGTCGATCGGACGCGGAAGACTGATGCGGAGCACTAACAACTTGAAGGCAGATTTAAAAACAAAATAACACAAAGAAACAGAAAGAAAGTATTATGATATTATTATTTAGTATGATTCTATTCAATCACAATTTGCAGGCTTAAATTTCCCATACATAATTTGCAGAACGTGCATATTTTAAGTCAAATTGTCGGTATATTCTGTACTCTAGAAAAATGATCTCGCGCGATCTCAAGCATTATTTCACGATCTCACACTGATCGATGTCCAATATTACATGTTTAGAAAAGCGGCGGTGAAAGTGCCGTACAGCGAAATACAACTAGATTACTGGTTAGTACGTATATTCATAACCTGACCCGCGGGCTTGTACTTTTCGTGTGTACTGTCAGAAAGAATACACATATTAATTGTACGAAATTTCAATCCTTATATCATGAATTGAGTTTCAAATTTGATCAAAAATGATGCTCAAGTCCAAAGACTAATTAGAGTGTATGGATGCCTAAATGATCGTGAAAATAGTGCGTCTGAAAACAGTGCATTATGCCTCCGCCAACGAAGTGGCCGGAGGCATTATGTTTTCGGGTCGTCCGTCCGTCCGTCCGTCCGTCCGTCCGTACGTACGTCCGTCCCGTTTTCTTTTTGTCGATATCTCAAGAACCGTGTGGTGGTTTTACATCAAACTTGGTATGAGGGTATATCCTGGGGGATAAAACTTTGTTTGTATTTTAGGGTCACGGGGTCAAAGGTCGAAGGTCACTAAACTCACAGGTTATTTTGTGGAAAAAAAGGTTGAAAATTCATGTTTTTCTCCATATCTCGCAAATGGTTCAAGGTATCTTCATGGAACTTATTATATGCTTGTTCCAATGGGCAGTGATTATCTAGGGTAGTTGGGGGTCATGGTTCAAAGGTCAGGGGGTCAAATGTCAAGGTCAACTCCTCAAAAATCACTACTTTCCTTATATTTATGCAATGCCTGAAGGTTTTTTGTTTTTTTTTTAACTTGATGTATGCATGTATTACCCAATATATATTCTGTGGGAAGTTTCTTGCCAAAAGGTCAAAGGTCAAAAGGTCAAAGGTCAAGTGAAAGTGCTGAATTGCACTTTTTCCTCCATATCTCAAAAGTAACTCAAGGTATCATCATGAAACTTACATATTTATGCATGTTCAACCTAATAGTGATTCTCTTTAGAACTGTGAGGTCAAAGGTCAAAGGCCAGGTTTAGATAATGCTATTTTCCCATTTGATACTGAAATTTTACTTTTTCTCAATACCTTGATAATTACTCAATGCATAAACTTATAAAAGGGTCAAAAGCCAAGTAAAAATCATCAGTTCCCCAAATACCTGCACTCTGACATTTTAATCATTCATCCAATTGAACCTAGTTCTAGGAAAGTGAACATTCAGCACATTTGTGGCAAACCTGTCATTTTAATATTTTGCCAATTGTGTGAAACTGTCATCACACATTGTCAAGACATTGTACTATAGACCTATTAGGAGAACCATGCATTATGGCGGAGGCATATCAGTCGCCGTAGCGATATATCTAGTTTTTATTTACATCGAAAGGCTAATTACAGTGTATAAATGCCTGCGTTTGAAAACAGTGCAGTTCTTTTTATTGATGCAGAATAAAATGTTCTTTAAAAAAATTCTGAAGTTACCATTTTCTGATTAAAAAAGAAGAAGAAATAGGCGAAAGCTCATTTGTCCCCTCCCCTTGTCGTTTGTTTTTGCTTTTGTTTTTGTTTTTTTAAGCATAAGAGGCTTTACAATTATTTCAGAGGCTGCAGAACCGGGAATTGGATGCGGCATTCACACCTCCCCCCCCCCCCCCCCGTCTCACGTGTGAACACACACACACACACACACACATATATATATATATATATATATAAACAAAACAAACAAAACAAATTGAAAAAGCAAATACATAGTAGAAACAGAACTATCCTGACATTACTCTCCGAGGCTTCCGCCTGAAGATTTTTCCTGTCAAGGGGATTTCCCCGACACACACACGCGCAGCGTGCACACAAACACACACACACATGGCAATTGGATAAAAAATAATAACAAAAAACATTCCGCGGCCACTGTATCTCACTCTTATTCACTGTTTGCTGTCATTCCCTGTTACATGTATACATGTCTATATACATGTATGTGTTTATCTTGTTGGGAATTAAATTAATGTGGCTTTTGAAAGAAGACATGTATGTATAATGTGTACTGCAGTCTACAACATATTCCAGATTTCCTCAGCAGATGGGGAAAAAGAAACAACCAAGAAAAGAATGCTTGCTAATTTGGCTGATTTTTTTTTTTTGGTATTTTAATTGCATATTATTTGTACAATCAAAAGTAAATAAATATCAATAAGGGCAATTTTTACCTACATGTTATACTAGAATTTAGACTCTTTTGTGAGGTTTTCAATTTCAAATCATTCAAAGCTGCCACTTGACAAGTTTATTACACATCTCTAACATTAGGTCTGGCAGTTTACCATGAAAAGATCTTGTGTTCTTACATTGCTTACTCCTTGACAAAAACTATGCTTGCATAACACATTTGAAAACTATAACTGAACATACTAAATAGCATCATAAGAGTGAGCTTTACAAACTACTGGTAGTGATCGGCAGTACACCAACGGAGACACAAAATTTGGGATGGAAAGGAAATAGACTCATAGACGTACATTTATACACAAACAGGTTGCGTGTGGTGGCTATACAGACCGGTGTTACACACTCAATGAAACTGTGTATTATCACAATGTCCTGCAAATTGTTAAACAATGGAACATAACACTGGGATCACATAGAAGTGACACTGTCCCTATCATCTCAAATCTTGATGAGAAAGTTGCACCAGTGTGTACATTGTAACATCATTCACATGCTCCAAGTAATCTGGCCTCATTTGCTCTGCTTCCGACTAAATCACTTTATGTGTGGTGTTAGGTGGTACCACAGGGGTTAGTTAAACAGCTGAAAAGTTAATGGACTTGAGTATCGAAGAGGCCTGTTGTGGGGCACCGCATGTGCACCTGGCTAATTGCTATTCTGTCCATTAGAATCGAAATATACAATTTCACAGTATTAAAATGAATATGTACAGCTGCAAGTCAATAGCACTAGATTTCCCATGATACCCTACACACTGTACCAACAATACTTATCTACATACAGTATCAGTGTTTTCTTCTTCCGACATTGTTGGTGAATAAAGACAGTCCTGTTCAGACACAATAATGTTGTACTTTCACCCTTATCAGTATAGAATACACATGGTACACTACTGCCGTAGAAACAATATACTTTTCCCCAAGGGCTAACACTGCTCTATTTTTATTTCCCTTGCTTTGATACATGCCAGCTGTTTTTAACAGGCTGGAGAAAATTCTACCATGGAGTATTATTCTTCATCTCCAAATAGCAGAAGACAAAATAAGAACATATAAAAATATCAGAGAAAGCTTAAGATGGAAAAAAAAAATGTATTTAAATAAACAGTTGAAACAAAGCATTCTTTTCTGAAGTTGGGGGCATAAACTAAAAGGCCGCCAAAACTGCTAATTGGCTCATAGTATGTCATTCATCCAATATGGTAAGAACTCACACTGGTCTTCCAAACATATAGGATCAATAGTTTTAAAACACACAAACACAGATATTTTCCCATGTTTTCAGCATCGTCTGAGCCAAGTTTTCTATCGTCCCATGATGTCATAACGTTAGCCCAATTTAGTGTGGCTCTTTAGGAATACAAGTGTACATTCAGATGGAAATGTCAGGAAGATTTAAGAAACTAGTACATGTAAAAACACATGGTAGTTTTTTTTTTTTTACTACATTGCAAGCTATTCAGTATGGCAAACTTCATGTACTGTGCACACAGAATTTCATAGCATAGTGAGGCAACAGCCAAGCATACACCATAAATGTACCCTGATTGGTTTTATGCATCATTCTTATTACATTGATTGTAACTCTGAGCTTGTTGAATGTCACACACTTTAATAGGTTGCACATGCAAGCATGACACGTACAGAATGACAGATCATCTCTTTAGAAGAGTAATAAGCTGCCCCCATTGCCCAAAACGACAAATTCAAAACATTAGTTCAGTCATTCACCGTTTGCATCTTATAAGACATTGACTGTTCCACAGGACAAAACACAATTCAACTGAAATTTGAAAGTCACATACAAATGTACAGTGCATACCCACAGAAATAAAACAAATCACAGTAACACAAAATGTCTGTTTTTCCCTAAAGAAATTCAGACTATGCTAGTTTGTCTTAAGTTCAAAAACATTGTACACTTTCCCACTTTACACTTTTGCAAGTTCCCACACAGCACAATACAAGTTGTCCCATGATTCCTCAGATTTCCTGTACACAAAATCTTCATTCCTCATACTAGCATGTACACGTACTTGTGACGACCGGACCATGACTACAATTGTATTGAGCCTGAAAATTCCTACATGCCAGGTAATCAACTAAACACTGCTATCAGCTGTCTTGCTTATATTGAGTTATATCACCTTACTGCAGATAGCGTTAGTCTGAAAGAGGATTACATGTACAACTGTACAATCATCGTAATTGTTGACAGCGATTTTCTGACATGACATGCTAGATGGGCAACCCTGGTTGCAGTCAGCTGCAATCTGATGTCCGAAATCCCCATAATAATCAACCTCGCACAGTGTATGTTGAAAAGTTTTGTTTTCCTCATAATCTTGACGGGCATTCACTCTTTACTTCTCCTTCTTCAGTTCCTCCTCCTCCTTCTTCTTGTAGTACTCGTTGAACTGGGAGTCGGTGCCAAAGATCTTGTCCCACCAGGTGAAAGTGGAGGAGTAGTTCCCTGTGAAGTTCATGTGGTGGAAGTCATGGAACTTGGCACCTAGTGTTAAAAAGAAACAGACAAGAGTTTAATACCCAATGTGATTCATATCCTAGACCTACCATGTCTCATGCATTATGTGGGAAGCGCAAGCCTCAGGTGTCTTTCTCTCACTTACATGACTAACAAGCTTTTTCTCATGCCTCACAACAACAGAAAAAGACACACATTTCCAACCACCATAAAAGTCAGTTTGTGACAATCTTTTTTTTTCATCAGAATAAGCCAAAATATTATATTTATATCAAGAGTATACTGTAAAACATGATATATTCGCGGCATGATTTTTTCGTGAATTGGAGCCGACGGCCTTTTTTGCGGCATGAAATTTTCGTGAACTGCCATTGGTATTCTATGTATATAGCGTAGACAAGAACTTTCACGTGCATTTTAATTTCGCGAATCTTCGCGCTCGCTAAATTTGCGAAAGTAAAATGCACGCCAACATTCCTCGTTTTACAGTATGTGCCAGAATACATGATTTACAGCCTTAAAAATGTCAAATAAAGCTCTTGCTAATAAATGAAGGATTACACCTCTGACGGACAGCCGTTTCCATCAAAACGAAATCAACAAAATATCTAAACTACTGCCTGAAATCTCAGACAGGTGGCATTTGAGTTATAATAGTTTATGAACATTGTTACTCACCAAGGCATCTATGGAAACTTTTGTCTGGATGTCATTGTTCTTCATAATGTATTGACAGCACAGTTTAGCTATTAATTTTTATGAATTACAGGTGACTCCCATTATAACAAAGTTATAACTGACAAATTTCTTTTGTTATCAAAATTTTGTTACTGCCAAACAGTAGAGTACATACAAAGATACACACAACCCAGTACATGTAGAGGATACTCTCGGGACCTGAACTTTGACTTTGTTGCCACAAGAATTTTGTTACGATGTATATTTAAACCGTTTCTTTATAATGAGAGTACACTTTATTATGAATGTGTGCATACCTCCATAGAATGGGATAAGGTGCATTGGGTTGAGGGGGATGTCGTAGCCAGAGTGGACATCGATGGTCTCGATGAGGCGGACAAACATCCAGACCCAGAGGAAGATGAGATGGTTGGCAAATAACAGCATACCCCACATTGTGCCCATGCCAAGGACTGAAATAACAAAGAGAAACTCAGCTTGTCATTGGTCTGTTAATCATTAAGCAAGTACAGCCTACATGTACCTTACTTAAACTAGTCTTATAATCCTCAGATCTCCTGACTGAACATCGTATCATAGTGGAATTATTTGTACATAAATATGTTCCAGAAACATGTAACCAACTACATAATAATTATTTCAACTACTCAACTTTTCAACAATCTCAATTTTCATAACTCTGTTAATATCTTGACCCTCCCTTGTTATTCTGTAAACATGCACAACATGTTCTATACCAACTGCTCTCCACTTTCCCCCCTAATCAAACAGATTTTTAATAATGTGGTCTACCAATTCATTGCTTTGAATCAGGGAATCAAACATCAGTTCTAACTTCTAAAGTAAACATTGTCACCGAATGCAGCTGAGACTACCCACTGCAGAACAGCACATCAATGCAGCTAAAAGGTCACTTTGTGAGAGTAGTTAGTGTGACAGTTGTGTTATCAAATCATGGTGATTTACAGTCACATGTCCTGCCTGGTCTGTACATGATACAGACACAAATGCACAAGACTCGGTACATGTACATTGCAAAATTGAATACCTCAATTTTTCTGTATCATTCTCCCTTTTTTTCATGTTTCCTAGAACTACAAGATCATGATGTACAAAGCCGCAACATACATGTTACTTCACTGTAAGATACACTGTAGTAGAACGTATGAACTAGTTTAAAGCGCATTTTCTACTGGATCAAGAGGGATGTAATTATTCTAAGAGTGTATAAACAAGAGACAGGTAGATAATGAGCTGATTAACTTCACACAAATACAGCATGACAAAGTCCAATTATGTATCACAGATGTACATTTCTTCCACTCGTTTAATCTATCTGCATTTTTATCTGAAATGTTATCTGATTTTGGTATGTTTAATCTGCAATTAAAAGGGAAAGAAAACCAACCATGCACTCACTCATTGTTTCCAAAGGATGAGCATACTCTGCAACCATTCCAAATGGAGACTGTGGTAAAAGGGGAGGTGAATAGAAATAAGGATATGTGACTTCATGTGGAAAGCAAAAAACAAAAACATAACATGTGACCCACACTTGTAACAACCTACATGTACCTCTCACTTGTAAAAAGTACACAACTTCATTTCATACTGTCATACTTATTCTAATACACAAAATAGGTTCATAGACTATGTACTTCAGTCATGCTTTGTAAGTCTCAATGATTAAGAAGATTATCCACAGTAAACCAAGTAGGTTCCATCTTGAGTAATTTTTTTTTTTGACAGCCAGTGTTTTGCTCTCTGAGGAAATAAAATGCTGAGTTTTGTCCTTTGTGCTCATGTCATATTACATGGAATTGAAATGAGCAAACAAATCAAACAAAAAGTATGTTTTGTGAGGACTCCAATCCTTAACATATTTCTGATAATCTGCAAACTTTCACATACATTGCATAACTTATGTATTATGCATTAATCTGTTCTGTTCTGTCACACCATACTCTGTATACTCAATTACTGAACCACTGATGACTTACAGCATTGAAATGCAAACAAAATTATGTTGCAGCTGCCATGACAAAACTTTGTTGCATGTAATACTAGTAGCAGTTAAGGTTTTATTTACCTGGAAGTTGTGGTGAATCTTGTGGATGTACTTGTAGATGCTCCTGTGGTGTAGGGCACGGTGCATGAAGTAATGCCATGTATCCTCCACAACAAGACACCCAAAGCACTGAGCCAAAATTGTGTACCTTTGGAAAAAAAAAAAAAAAGAAATCACAGTCATTCCTATTACTGGCCATACACTATCACACCAATCGGATGTTCCATGCATGAAGTCACAATTACATGTACTAATGACATTGCACAATAATATTAATCATTTAAATCAATCACTGATATTGGGTTCTACCAACATGCACTGTCATTACCACTGTTTTGCCTATGGTGGGACAGAAAAGTCCTTTAAGAAAGGACTTGTAAATCATAAAACTGTTATCTACACCCTTTCGTTGATACTTGCGTGATATTTTCCCCAAAATAACATCTTGTGTATTCACATTTTTACATGATTAGGCCCTAACCTCCCCAAAGGAAGATATGTCTTTTTTTTTTTTTTTTTTAATTCAATATGATGTTACTCTGCCTCATTTGGGAGAAATGCAATTTGAAAGTTGAAATACAATGGACTCTAGAGGCTACCTACCAGCGGGGCATGGCTTCATAGCTGAATGGCATGTTGGTAAGTTCACAGTAGTAGTAAGCACCGACGAAGAAGGGAGCCTGAATGAAGATCTGACTGGCAAGGATCAGACGCAGACACTTCCACTCATTGGCAGCTGTCACCGGCTTTTCCTATTCAACAAAGGGGGCGGGGGGAGAAAGAGAATTTTTTATCAAGAGGAGGAGAAAAACGACAATCAGAATTGTTGTGTCACTCAGGAAAATGTTAAGTATGTGTTCACATGTTGGTGCCATGATGGATAACCTATTAAATATTCTGTGTTTACATCAACTGCATTTCATTCAATGAGTCTTTGGCCTTAAGGGACTGCATTGTGCAATATTGCAAAATTGAGCTTCTATATAAGACAGCAGAGATGTCTACTTGTCACTCTTTGTATTTGAGGACAATACAGTATATAATATTAAGATAGAAAACTTGACCACATGATTGTTTGATATAACTTTGGCAAAGAAATAATGCTGATGTAAAACACAATCCTGAAACATTATATAGTCAATACAGACAGAGTTGTAGAAATAATGTGACTTACACGCTGGATCTTGTACTTTTCCATGAATGGCAAGAACTGGAAAAGGAATGAGGGTGTGCAGATGAGGAAGTACGAAATCTGGAAGATAAAGGGGTGGAGAGAAATCATTATTATTGACAAATCATCACTGATATTCATTGCACTTTCTTAATCTATGTGAGTGATGTGGGAGCCTTACAGAGAATATTTAGGAGCTGTGGCCATCTGTGCATAAATCATTAGACCTCTACTGTATACAGCTAGATTTCTACTTATGTAACAATTTAGCATGGCAAATGTTTGGTGAATTTAAAATGTGTCATTAAAAACAGGATGAAATAATAAACAGGGCGTGAATCAAGACAAGTGTTATCAGCTATCACATCAGGCGAGATCTAGCGAAGAGGGGACTACTGTAAAACATGATATATTCGCGGCACGAAATTTTCGCGAATTGGAGCCGACGGCCTTTTTCGTGGCAAGAAATTTTCGCGAATTGCCTCTTGCGTTCAATGCATATAATGTATATAAGAAATTTTCGCCTGCATTTTAATTTCGCGAATCTTGGCGCTCGCGAAATTCGCGAAATTAAAATGCACGCGAACATTTCTCGTTTTACAGTATATCGTCTGTTGAGAATGAGAGGGGCGTTATAAGTTATCTTGAACACTCATGGATTTAGTGGCAACTTAACGCAGAGCTACCAAGTCTCACGCATTCTGCGTGAGACTCAAGCATTTAGGGGCCATCTCACGATCTCACGCATCGGGCGAATTCTGCAACTTGGGCCTATAATAATGAGCATAGCTCAAAAGATTAAAATGATAGTTGCAATTAAAGGTATATTTTCTTTTTGTCTTTCAAAATAAGTAAAAAAAAATAGTCACTTAAGTATGCACCTGATCGCATCATTAAGAGCTAAAAATTGAAAAAGCTCCTACCGTGGGAGGCCACAGGGGGAAAAAACCCCCCCACACCCTCGCTCGCGCGCACATTCGCTCGCCGAGATGCCAAGTCATGAAAATCTCACTCATAAAAATTTTTTGAACTTGGCATCCCTGTTAACGCCCTTATCATTCTCAACAGACGATATAGGCCTATATAGGCCTAGAAGTATCTAGTTTAGTCCTTAACTCTTATTCTAGTCTACTTTTCTTGGGTGGTAATTAGCGGTATATTCTGTATTTTTTACTTTATTTCTTTGTCTCATAAATGCGCTTAGAAACGCCAGTATGATCGAGGCAGTATCATCACAGACATCACCATCGTCGTCGTCATCATCATCATCATCATCATATAGATCTATCATTATATAAATGGGGAAATTCAATGACTCACAAAATGAAGAATAGCCGAGAAGTAAGTCGCAATCTGAAACCGTGTGTAATTGGCCGTCATGTGTCGCCATGCTTGCTCAAAAGCATTTATTCCTGCTGCTGCCGTAGCATTTTCCACGATGGGAACAGCACTGAGTACACTCTCCGCCATTTTCTCAATTCACAGGCTAGTCAGCGCAGCAGACGACTGATCAAATGTGTAGAGTTATTTTAAACCAGATGATTTTATCATATGCACACGACCGTCGGGTGGTATGATCAATTATTAACTTCGTAGTCGTCTCAGAACACACGTACTCCGACTGACGGGTGCTCCGGAGCAGAAGTCAACAGAATTTGTGCGCTAGATTCCGGGGGCAACGTCGCACATTTCCGCTATACGATATTACGAATTCCCTGGTACCACTGTATAATGCCGATGAGAATACGAAAGCATACCCTCGATACGCGAACAACACGGCGACCCTAGATCGCACGATACGCCGGTCGCCGTATCGTACGATTACGCAACTTTCATACCGGCCTTTCAGAATCTACCAATATATGAAAAGGGGTGTATTGTATGGACACTGATATGAACGTTCTTATCGGTTCAAAGTACAACACAATGAGGAGATAATATGATGTGCCGGTTCAAGTATTTGATGTCAAGGCATCGTATTGCTTTCTTGGTCGGCTATGATTAAAGGGTGTTCCTGCTTTATGTAAAACAAAATAGTTCCCTCTGCACAATTTATGTAACCCAATTCACCCTCATTATAATGTATGTGGCTTGTAAAGACCAGCTGATCGCACGAGCACCAACCGTGTGCTCGTAAAGGTCATCTTGAGTACGCATCCGTCATGTCCGTAAAAAAGCGTATTTCTGCACATGAGGATGACTCTTCGATGAATACAGTACCGAAACACGAGCCGATGTGGTTGCCATGCCGATAAAGCGGGGTTTCCACGAATTTTCACGAGGAAAACAATATCCCGGTCCAAAATATTTTATAATCTAGACAGAGCAGGGCTCTGTTGGATCATATCCATGGTTGTTCAATCAAAACATTATTCTCATGACATCACTTTATTCATCGTTACTCTTGGTAAGCAATATCTTCATTTTTATGTTTGTCAATGACTGTAATCTATTGTTTGAATTTTATTGCAAACGCCATTCTCATCACATTATCAATCAATCTCCAAATGATTAAAGAGGAAATCTGCTTTTATATTCAGCCCATTTTCTCATTACCTGTCCCGAATGTTGTCTCTTAATTTTCCTAATAATTATGTATACTGTACAATCCATTATCATCTCCGCCCACACGTGCTTAGAAGATGCGTGATGAGTGTACGCGTCCATTTTATTTCCTTTCGGAGATTGTATTTTCCAGAATGTTGTTGTTGTTTTCGTTCACATTGCAGCAGCGGATCAAGAAATTCCGTAAAGGGGGGGGGGGGGGGGGGGGGCGCAAAAAAAAAATGATGCCACTTCCGGGCACAAAATTAATCAGCTGACAGGGTAAAAAATCTTTAAAAAACAAAATAAAAAAAGGCTCCCGTGCATTCTTTTTTTCGTTTCTCATGCCACTTCCGGGTTTCATCGGCTGACAAGCCCCCAACCCCCTCCCCTAAAAAAAAAAAAAAAAAAAAAAAAAAAAAAAAAAAAAATTGCTTTGTGAACAGCGCAATCTTCTGTGTCCCATTTCCTATTTTGTTAGGATATAGCAACTCTTGCTGGAATGGCAACTTCCCATAGCAACAGCCAATCAGGAAGCTGGATTCTTGTCGTTTATAGACCATATGACAATTACCATTCCAGCAAGAGTTGCTATCATATCAACTGAGCACAAACGGTGCGCCCCCTCTCCCTGGATCCGCCACAGCATTGATTATTTTCCCTCCGTCTCAACAGGGCCCTCCTCCAAGCCGACGTCATCCTCCTCCTGGGTGCCCGGCTAAACTGGATCCTCCACTTCGGTAAGCCGCCGAGATACGCCCCCACAGCGAAATTCATTCAGGTAAAACAGCTTTTCTGAAAACTATTTATTTTGTCAATATCTTTCTGCATCTGTTTGCTGTGATTTTAACAAGACTAGAAACCTGAGCGTTATCTTTTAGATCCTATGTATTCATGTATCCTATGTATAGTGGAGATCTCCTCATTCTTTCCCATGTTTCCATAATCTGTTCTTAAAACGACCTGTGATCCGCGCAATATTGTCTTCCGGTAAAAGCACGTCATGACGCACTCTCCTGTGAAGAATAGGTTCAACTTTGCACCTTTAACGTGTGACACAAGTATTATAGACATAGCACTTTTTATATTGGGGCAACTTTGCACCTGTCAGACTGGTGAACTCCTTGAAAAGCCAGTGCTATAATATTACATGTGTGTCACACTTTTTAGATGCAAAGTTGAAGTTATTTTTCGTAGTCTACTGACATATATTAATTATCATGTACACCTTATGTATCTTCATTTAATGCAATCTTCATCAAACTTTTTTTTTCTCACCTGAGCCAAATGCCAAAGTGAGCTAAATCTTGCGATTATTCATCGTCCGGCGTGCGTCGTGCGTAAACTTTTGACATTATTGGATTGAGTGAAGCAGCAATATCAGCAAAACACATCAGTAAAAGTTTGAGGAAAATTGGATCATCTTTTCAAAAGTTTTGAATTTTTAAAGTTTCTATCATGATAAAAAAAAATGATGATTTTATGGCAGGTATATCTTACTTGCGTCTTGATAAGTTTCTAGTTTTCAGAAATCGCTTACTGTATTGCCAATGCTTAACATAATATAGAATACGTCGTGTTAATTTTAAAAAGTCACTGATACTGACTGTATAAAGTAGATCTGTAGTCATGTCAATATTACCCGATCGCGGCGATAACCACTGAAAAAAAAAAAAATTACCGAAACCAAACCAAGACACAAACAAACAAAAACGATAAAAGCGCATGACACTTTGTTTTTCTAGGTTACAGGAATAGATTACCGCCTCAACGTCGAGAATCGGTAGCGACATCTTAAAATACATGTATAATATACCTGTTTTCTCTCCCCTTCTCTACTTCTTGAGTCATTACCACGTCGGGTATCTACCTTACACAGCTGCTTATCATATTGATTTATCTCATGTACAGCAACGAGGAGTTTTTAGTATGATAATCATGATAAGGAAATGACTGGTTATCGAGTGTTGTAATGTACATGGCGCGGCAAGCGGACCTATACCTCAGCAGCTACACAAGCTATTAGAATGGGCGATTCTTACTATAGTATCCCGATAATTCAGACGCTACTGTTCGGGGGGGGGGGGGGATAGTGTGTGTGTATGTGTGTGTGTGAAAGGGTGCATGTGTGTATGTATTTATGATGTATGCTTGTCAGTTGCTTTTTTTTTTCATTTTCTTTTTTTTTTCTTTTAATATAGTCCTGCATACACAGAATAGATTAACTTCAAGCAATATAGTTCATGAAATGTTTGCCCTTTGTATTATCATAACTTAATTGTACAGTCGCAACGAGCATGTCATAAAGACATGCCAATACGACATAAAATTATTTTTTCTTGTTGAAATGGTTGAAGTTTATGTTTGTTTTTTTGTTAATTATACAAATTATAAAGATATATATGAGAAAAGCCATCCTGTGTTTATTGCTGATCGAAATATTGACCAAAATATTTATAACATGTCAGAATTTCCAATCCTCATTATTATTATCTCACCACTATACTGTTTTCTTGTTACCCCCCCCCCCAAAAAAAAAAAAATAAAAAAAATAAATAAAAATCGTAATAATATAACTCATAGGTGTCTAATACAATGATAACAATGCAAGGAATGTTTAAATAGCCAACCTTTTGCATGTTGATAATATTTGCTGTGCGTCATGCCTATCTTTATCCATCGAGCTGTATAATCTTGCTCACATGGCAATTTTGAATTTGATCAATATTTGCGCAGAAAGACTTGATATAGACACATCTGAGTTATATTTCATGAAGACATTACTTTAAAGGGAGGTATCATTTACTGTGCAGGAATTAATGTTTACTTATTTTCGGTATTGTTTTGCCACCATACATAGGTTGATATTTGCCAAGAAGAGCTGAGTAACAACATCGGCAGTGATCGGGTGATCGGCCTTGCGGGCGACCTTCAGGTTGTGACGCAGCAGGTATAGTCTCATCACCAGGCTTATGAAGACATTATTGTTGTATGTACTTGATTATGAGGTCTTTTTGTGAGAAGTGTTTTGATTAAAGGTCCGGTTTACCTTTGGGAGCAGTGATTTTTAAAATGTTTAAGATATCACATTTGATGCATATGTGTAGGTCTGTTGTATCACACAACATCCGACTATATAAAAGCTTTGCAATAAAGCCCAAAATATAAGGAGATATCAGTATTTTTCTTATTAAACCCTAACTGTAGACAGTTTAGTGTGGAAACAGTTTTATTATAACTATTGTTCACATTTTGTGTATTTAGCAATAGTTAACATTAATTATTCGGATTCAGATTTTTACAGTGGTTGTTTCTATCCCTAACTCACATTTTAGAACTATTTAAAGCACTAATGCTGGGTTTTTGTTTCTTCTGCAAATGGTAAATTATGCCTTAAAGCTTGCATGCGTATGTCTGATAATATGAAAAAAAAAAACTGCATTCTCAGCAAGTATGAAAGAAAATTGCCGTCAAATTTATCTCCAGTTCAAACATTTTCAAGCCACTCAATTGATAAGACATGTTCCACTGTCAATATGAACTATAGGCTTTCAATGTTTAATTGTTTTGCATTCTGTTCTATATTTGTTTCGTGTTAATCAACAATAGTTCCTGGATGTTGCAAGATCCTCAGGTAGAGGGCAATGGCCTTACTCATTGAGCACCCCCTGGTGGCAGTCTTTGAGGTCAAAGGTCAAGGACAATGAAGCCAAGAGTGCAGCCCTAGCCCAGAGTGCTGAGGTGCCCATGAATTACTATGCAGCGATTTTCAAGGTAACTTAAAGGGGAAAAATAATCAGTGCTATCTAATGACTGCACAGACTGAACATCTATAATTTGTTTCCTTATTCAAAAATTGTTGTTATGATGAAAGTAAAAAAGAAATACATTGGTGATCTACAGAAAAGACTTTTCTTTTTTCTTTTTCCAAATGAAATTAAAAGGAATGAATTATATCATGACTAAGGTGACCAACTTTTCAATGATCAATGTTAACTTCTGATTAAAAAAATTATCATCATGTGATGTTATAGTGAAATGTTTGTGCTCTGACCTTACAAGGTCCAGGCCATGATTCCTAAGGACAGCTTGATCGTCAGTGAGGGCGCCAACACGATGGACATTGGAAGGACCATCCTGCTCAATCACTCACCCAGACACCGGTAAGGATGAAGGCATCCCGGTGGTAGTGTTACGGATTTGTTGATGATAATATTACGTCTTGTGAGTTAGACTATAGCCTGCTATCATGGTTATGTAACGCTTTGGAATGTAACGGTCTTGGCCTCGCTTTCCTTTCGCCCATCTGCAACAAGTCCTTCTCCCTTCCAAGTCCCTTTGATTCTCCCGACTGTTATCTTCTCCTTCGGGACCACAGTGTCCTCGCTCCACTGACCTGACTTGGCCATGTCCTCAACTTGCCCTCAGCGAATTAGGTCAAGGACTAAGTTCTTAGGTCTAGCCTTGTTGCCAATTAACCGTACTCTCTTGAGGCTTGGTCGCGTGCCGCCCAGGCCAGGCCCAGGGACGTAGAATGGTATAAATACTGGCTCCTTGCAGCAATTAGGGAGTGTATCGAGTAGAGTCAGTCGGATTGACATTGCGGGTTCGGACTAAACACTTATCTCCATAACACTGCGAGTCGGGCTGGACAGTCAGCCAAGAGATTCTGTTCTGAACTGTGTAACACTCCGAGTTGGGATGAGATAATAAACTTGCTGTCAGGTCCGGAAGTTATTGTGTCCCCTTCACTTTCTACTAGCTGTCCGACTGAACTGCGTGCTGAGTGTGTGGTGCGATGCGTTACAATACATTTCTTATTAACTGATAACGAAGGCAATTTACCCAACTTTCGCTACACTGGTGGCAGCGGTGGGATTACGATCTTAAACACGAATCGATTTGACTTTGACATAAACACAACATCAACTCCGACATGTCACCAAAGAAGAGAAAGAGCCAGCTAGAGGCTGAAGTTAAGGAGCTCAATCTGCATCTCGAGGAGACTCGTCGACTGCTTAAGGAAGCGACAAAGCACGCGACAAGGGAGGACCTCGAGGAAGGCGACGTCGAAGGAGTATTGCACCAGCCTGGGTATCACATGTCGGTACAACTCCCACCCCAAGAGCATTTCGATGGCAACGGCAGACCATGGGAAAGTTTCATCTCATCTTTCTCTACTCTCGCGTGTGCCTGTCGATGGGATGACAACGAAAAGCGATTTCGGCTCCTGGCCTGCTTGAGGGGAGATGCAGCAGACTTTGTGTTTCAGCAACTAAGCCACGAAGTCAGGCAAGATTTTGAACAGTTGGTTACTGCTCTCGGGGGCAGATTTGCCCATCAACCATCACCATCGACATTTGTGTCTCAACTGGAGTCCCGGCGTCTCTCTTTGAAGGAAACAATCGCTGATTACGCCGCCGATATCCGTCGGTTGACAACTTTCGGGTACCCCACGGCTGACCTAGCGACACGTGAGACTATAGCGACTCGCCACTTTCTTCGCGGCCTCGGGGATGGGAGCATGTCGATGACTATCGGCATGCACGAGCCCACGACGCTCCACGAGGCTCGTGAAATAGCCGAGAGGTATATGCAGCTGCGTGAGGAGTCAACGCGATCTACAACCCGGCCGGTTCGGGCGGTTTCTACGACGACAGCCGGTGTGGAAGAGGCCATGCGTTCACTAGAGCGGCGTCTTGGAGAAATGGAGGCAAGGCTAGCGCAGTTTTCGTCATCTCTACCGAGCAGGTCGCGTGGGAGGTCGAATGGTGGCAGAGGGAGTTCTCGACTTCGATGTTTCAACTGCAATACAGAGGGGCATATCGCCAAATTTTGCCCTCATAGTAGCCACTATTACGGACAGCAGCTCGCTCCGGAATGGCAAACACAGAATCAGTTTCCTGTAGGGACGCGGGCTCCACCACCGGCACAGCCAGCTCCTGTGTGGCAGCCACCTCCACAACAGCTGCAGCAACACCGTCAACCAGGGCCACCACAGCCTCCTCCTCCGCTCCCTCCACAGTCACAGCATCGAGCTGCCCCTCTCGATACCCGCGGATCGGGAAACTAGAGTTGGCCGCCCCCGTCGATCATGAACGAGACGTCGACAAAGACAGACTCAGCCGGCGAAATATCATTCGCATTGGTGAACATTGTGGGAATTCTGCCCTTCTCCCACTAAAAATCAATGAGACTCGTGCCAAGTTTTTGGTCGACTCGGGAGCGGCCGTGACAATAATTTCATCGAGGCTGTATAATGCAATGCCTATGGACACGCGACCACAACTACGACCTTTGTGCGAGGACATCAAGCTGAAGGCGGCAGATAACGGAGACATCACGGTACACGGTATATTCCAGGCAGTGATCGAACTAGGCGACGAGCGTTTTCCGTGGGACACTTATGTTGCTGATATCAATGACGAGGGATTGTTAGGTTTTGACTTTATGCACCATTACAATTGCTCGCTTGAGGCCAGACATGGGGTGCGTATAAATAATCGCTTATTTCCATGTGAAATACAATTCGATAAAGTGTGTTATTTGATAACGAAAACAGAAGTTATTGTTGGTGCCAACTCCGAACACATCGTTGATGGCGCCCTTAGTGAGCCACTACCATTTGATGCATGTGATGGACATGCCCTTGTCGAGCCCCTGCCCCTTGAGCACCGTACACAACAAGGAATATACGTCGCTCATTCCATCGTCAGCGTAACCGATACCGTTGCCAAGGTGCCCATTCGTGTCCTCAATTTAACTGACGAAGATGTGCGCTTACACGCGGGGAGAAGGTTAGCTGTGATTAACCCTATTGATCATGTATATGATAGTGACTGTGTTAACGCTGAAATTGACAGTAGTTTTACCCATGTGAGGAGTGTAAACGTGACTGAAGGCGAGGAGCGCTGGAGTGCTACATGCATGGATTTATGGAGCAAAGATTTGAAGGCTCTGTATGACAGGAGCTGTGAGGGACTCTCGTCACAAACTGATCGTGATCGTCTCGGGCAACTTCTCCATCGGCATCGCTCGTCATTTGCAGCTTCCTCCACCGATCTCGGGCGGACATCAATTGTGCAGCACAAAATAGAGACTGGTGATGCTGCACCAATAAAGCAGAGACCACGCCGGCCGCCTCGTGCTTTTATGAATGACGAGGAAGAAATCATTCAAACCCAGCTTGAAGCAGGCATCATTCGTGAGTCAAGCAGTGCATGGTCCAGCCCTCTCGTTTATGTGAAAAAGAAAGACGGCTCGACAAGACCATGTGTCGATTACAGGAAACTTAACGATGTGACTAGAAAAGATGCCTATCCACTGCCCCGCATAGAAGATTGCCTAGATTGCCTTAGTGGAACTCAGATATTTTCTACACTCGACTTGCAGTCGGGATATTGGCAGATTGAAATCGACGAAGCGGATCGCCCGAAGACTGCCTTCTCTACACGATCAGGACATTATGAATATGTGACGATGCCTTTTGGACTATGTAACGCACCGAGCACATTTGAGAGGGCGATGGAGCTCATTATGAAAGGCCTACAGTGGAAGACAATCATACTTTATCTGGACGACATTATCGTGATGGGGTCGTCGGTGGACGAACACATTGACCGTCTCGACGAAGTCCTCGCCAGACTGGGAGAAGCGGGCCTCAAACTGAAGCCGAGTAAGTGCAACCTATTGCAAACCGAAGTCGCCTACCTCGGACACGTCGTAAGCCAAGACGGGGTTAGGCCTGATCCCGAAAAGGTCGCTCGAATCCAAGACTGGTCGACTCCGACATCGGTAACTGATGTCCGCTCCTTCCTCGGCCTCTGCTCTTATTATAGACGTTTCATCCGGGGCTTCTCTACAATTGCTGCCCCACTTAACAAACTGTTGGAAAAGAAAGGTCGCTTCCAGTGGGACGCCAGCTGCCAAGATGCATTTGAACAGCTGAAATCGACGCTCACCAGCGACGTCGTGATGGCGTACCCTCAAGACGAGGGACTCTTCATTCTCGATACTGATGCCTCAGCGACAGGAATTGGGGCAGTCTTGTCGCAGATGCAATGGGACGAACATACCAGTAAGGAGGTTGAACGCCCTATTGCATTCGCCAGCCGAACACTGACACGAACTCAAAGACAATATTGTACGACAAGACGGGAACTGTTAGCCGTGGTCTCTTTCGCTCGTCATTTCCGCCATTTCCTTCTCGGGAGGAAATTCCTGATTCGCACAGACCATTCCTCCCTTCGGTGGATCATGTCGTTTCGAGAACCAACAGACCAGATGGCGCGATGGATCGAAATCTTATCGCAGTTCGACTTCGTGATCGAGCATCGGGAAGGGAAACGGCATGGTAATGCTGACTCACTGTCTCGAATACCGTGCGACCCCGACAAGTGTGAGTGCTATGACGGAGCTACCATACTGCGCGACTTGCCTTGCGGTGGCTGCTCCACATGCCAGCGACGACATCGGGAGTGGTCTGATTTCTTCAGCGTCGATGATGTCGTCCCTCTATCTGCAAAGCGAGTGAAGTACATATGTTCTAATAATGCTGTCGATGAAAATTCTTGCCTGACTGTCAATGAAAATGAACGTAGAAAGGACTCTACGTGCCGTCTCGCCGTGGTCGTGGCCGCTTTCGTTCTTTCCCTGCTATCGTGGTCGATGTGTAAATCGCGACTTGCGGTACTATGTGGACTGACGTACCTGTGTGCAGTGGTAGCCTTAGTAATTCGCATGATAAGAAACGCACACCAAAATTTGAGGTGGGGATGCAGGACATCTCCCAAATTAGTTAGTCGTGGAATAAATGTGGTGCGTGCATGGGCTTTGCGAATTAAGAGGAGGCGAGGTCGCGACAACGAAGTCGGTGTCGAGCAAGACAACAACCCGCGCTGCGTCCCTGAAACGGATGCCTTTGCCGGAATGACTACCGGGCGGCAGGGTGTAATCTTGACCGACATCAACCGCGACGAAATGATTGCTGCTCAGAAGGCTGATCCCGACGTCGGGCTCATATATCGGTGGCTGAATGAATCCAAGGACAGGCCGGATCGAGGTCGCGTCCACGACAAGAGCCCTGTGGTTCGCAACCTTTGGCTCGTGTGGGGACAGCTCGACATCGTTGGTGGACTATTATGTAAGAGATTCACGGAGGGCATGGTGACTTCGAGACTGCAGCTCGTTGTCCCAACCAAGCTCCGTGATCGCATCGTGGAGTCCAATCACTCGCCGACAATGTCTGGGCACCTAGGACAGAAAAAGACCCTAAGCAAAATTAAAAGACACTTCTACTGGCTGGACATGAAAGAGACCGTGCGCATATTCCTCGCCAACTGTGCTAAATGTGGAGCTAGAAAGCGACCGACGACGAGACCGAGAGCTCCCCTTGGCGACTACTCCGCCGGGTCCCCCATGGACCGTGTCTGCATGGACATAATGGGACCATTTCCCGTGAGTAGCAAGGGAAACCGCTATGTGCTTGTCATTGGGGACACATTTACAAAATGGACCGAGGCATACGCCATACCCGACCAGACAGCTGCCACTATCGCTGACGTAGTCGCCAAGGAATTCATATCACGATTTGGTACGCCACATGAAATACACACAGATCAGGGCAGAAATTTCGACTCAGATTTGTTTCGTGATTTGTGTAGTCTGCTACAAATTTCTAAAACTCGGACCACCCCGTACCATCCATCATCCAACGGCATGATCGAGAGGTTTAATCGCACACTAGTGGACATGATCACGGCGTTCGTCGACAAGCGACAAACTGACTGGGATGAAAATCTACCCATGCTGACGTCCGCTTACCGCAGCACTGCCCACGAGTCAACCGGGTTTTCCCCTAACTTCCTGATGCTCGGTAGAGAAGTTAGGACACCGATAGAGGTCGCACTTGGAGTAGGCAGCCCAGACGACGAGGGAAAATCTCCACACGACTACGCCGCTGATATCGTCGCCACCATGACGGAGGCATCCCGTACGGCGAGAGAATACCTAGGAAAAACAAGGGCTCGACAAAAGAAAAACTATGATTCTCGCCTATCAGTAAATAACTACCATGTCGGTGACCTCGTCTACTATTTGGATTCCTCTAGACGCAAGGGACTTTCCCCCAAGCTAAATCCCAACAAGTGGGTTGGACCTTGTGTAGTGACCCGGCGACTCAGTGACCTCACGATAGAAATTCGCACCTGTCAAAATGGAAGTACCAAAGTGTTACATCACGATCGCTTGAAGCCGTACACGTCGGCAGAAATTCCCACGTGGGCAACAAACATTTCTGCTAAATTGAAGCTGTCAGGCGATCCCGCGAAGCGTCATGTTAGTACGCAGACGAGGGATAAGGATCTTATCGTGCCGCGACGCTCCAGAAGGACCATCAAGCCCCCGGAGAGACTGATTTATGGCTAACGCTCTCGATGCCCCCCCCCCCCCCTCCCGAGTTGGTCCTATTGCCGATTCCATCCCCTCGTCTCACGTCACTTTTCACCAGACACTTCGTCGAGCAACATTGATTTTATCCTCCTCTCCGAACGAGCCCAGCGCTGGATTCCTGCCATTCGTCCCTCTTTTTAACATGGCCTTCCAAGAAGATTTTGTTTCTGGGCTTATGACAACCCCTCAGCAGCCAGAGTACTCACCAATCTCTGTGAGTGGTGACTCGTCACCCGAAAAGTCAGCTCCTTCTCGATTTACACCGACCCCGTTGCCGACCAGGCCTGACGGCGTTAGGCAATTTTCCAGTCGCCAGCACCCAGTAGGCCTACCACACTGCAGCGCCCCGGCCACGCCACATGCGCCTTCGAATGGCGACCTACTTGCAGCTTTGCGGGCCATGGAGGGAAGATTTTCGGCTGAGCTCAATGCTATTAGGGGAGAGGTATCCCAGCTCCGTCATGCCGTCGATGAGATGGACAAAAAGAACTCCCAACTCGCCGCTGATGCCAGGGCCGACGCGGAGTGCCTCCAGAGCAATCTACGCCATGGGATCAACCACGTAGCTGGCCTCGTCACAAACGAGAAGGAGACGATTCAAAAAGCATCTACGTTGCTACGGGGTCTACTTTCCAGTTAATGGGCTCTACCCTCACCTGTGCCATTTTGGATTATTTCACGTCTGATGATCCCCGAGGAGGATTTTCCCCCAGTTTTGTTAGTTAAAACGAGTGCTTTCTTTTCTTTTCTTTAATCAATTTAATACCTAGCGTCCCGATCCATTGCCGAGAGAGACCGCTGCCCACGCCCATCCGGATTACATAAGGATAAAATAATATTTTTTTTACTTGTTTTGTTTTCTCATTTGCGGAGATGACGATAACTGATATTTTTTTTTTCTTACACTACGTGAACGGAGAATATATGATTAACCAATTCGCATTTCGTCTCAACGGATAAATATGGACTTCCATTTGATGAGTGCATACCTGCATTCCCCTCCTTTGGACAGTGAACTCTTGTTGACCAAAGGGACTTGATTGATCATATTGACGTTTTGATGTGCATGGAGTCGGCATATGACATGCCTATGCGGTTACATTTTGTTACGGTTGTATTTCGTCTGTATGATACATGTACTTTTTCCTCGTTTCATTCTCCTTATCCTCTACTCTGAGCCATTACTCTGTTTTCGCTTGTTTTTATCTGCATTATAATTTCCTCGGTCCTGTCAAATATTCTTCCTTCTGTATTCTTATGGCTCACCTCTCACTCTTGTTGCTTGAATCGTTTATTCGCTTTGTGATCCAGTCATGAAAAGAATTATGTATCTATAACAATGTTGTTTCCTATATTTTTAATATTTTATTTTTCAATAATATACATACATACGTGACGAGTTAAATTTATGCACGTACTATAGATTTATGTTTTGTGACGGTCCTCAAGTAAAGGCCTCTACTTGCCCTTACGGGGTATAATCGCTTTAAAGTTGATTCTCTATTATTGCACAGGACTAATCGATTGAAGAAAAAAAAAAGGAAACGTGATCTGGCAGTACTCAGATATAATTCTCCAGTCGGTTTGTCTGCAAATCTCTTCTGCTGTATATAGATACGTGTATATATTAATATGTTTAGCTTCGTTCACATTCACTCGGTGTGTTCTAAACGTGATAAGCCACCTAGTGTGTAATAATTATGCTATTTTGCTGATACGATAAAATTACAATGACAGATTGCAGTAATTCGACTGTTTTTAATTTCCTTTTTTTTTCAAATGTCATATAAGTGACATTTCGTTGATTGCTGTCCGATTACCATTGCTAAAAACGAAAGCTAAAAAAAAAAAAAAAAAAAAAAAAACCTTGTGAATTGGCATTTCATGTTAGTCATTACAAGTGTAAATATAGTTATGATGATATGCGCAGCTGATATTCAGATTTAATTTCGAATTGTCACATCTTGCCTCATGGTACTGATAACTTACCATTGTGATGTTATCGTGATGACTTTCGTATTATTACGACGTATCCGTGATTTTTTTTTTCTCATTTGTTTCATACGTTGATATTATGTCTCATATAACTACCGTCTTAATTCTTCCCTTATTTTGTCATATTTACATTCATTGTGTCTCGCATTAATGCATGTCTTTATCGTGTAATTCTGAAAAGAGCCGATTTTAGTAATTGTTACTCGATATCGTCGTTGAACCTAACAAATTTGGGTAGAAACAGGGCATTTTCGTATATTACCCGGTTTCCATGATCTATCTGAATTTTGGCTTCTTCTCTGAAACCACCTTTACCTCTCACCCCTGCCTAGCGACCCTGGCTGTTTCTTTCCGTCCTCTTTCTCCTTCTACATCTCTCTGCCACCTGTTACGTAAGGCCTGATCTTGCAGTGTAATCTCTTTCTAAAGGCCGACTGGCCTTCGACTCAACGTTCCCTCGTGGTCAGTGCACTCTTACGACTGTTTGGATAGGTCAGTGGTCAGCACCCCCAGGGACAAAAGTAGAAAAGTGCTGTCGTAAAGAGTTCACAACTATGCCATTATTAGCAAAAACTGTTAATTGTTCCTTGTTTATTTGAACGCCTTTTGAAGACTTTTTTTTTTTTTGCCTGAATTTTTGTACTATTATGTCGCTCGTCGGAAGCTGTACAGTTTTTATAATCATGCTGTCATATGTTTTTTTTTTTCTCTCTCTCTCACTCATGGTAAGCAGTTAGTCGTAGTCCACATTTTTGTGTGACTGCCGTTGCTGCATCCAGAGTAAACAAAAGAGCAAACTTGAATGAATAGATATTGTTTTCAAATCATGCCATTCAGAACCAGCTTGTTGGGTGACATATTGTGGCGGTTTTACGTTTTCGATGATATTGTGATATTACTGACTCTGTTTTGAAGATTGTTCATATGATTTTGAGTAGGCGTCATTGCCACAAATGCAAAAGTATTTTGGTTGGATTTTCCGTCATTGTTTTTTTTCTCTTGTGTCATATTCCCACATTTTTTTTTGTGTGTGCGTTCGTTTTCAATTGGATTGTTTTATGTTATGCTTGCTCTGTAGTTGAACTGTACATTATGTGTTATTGTAGTTTCGTAGCCAATATAGTGTTCCTATTCAACGCACTCCCTCTGTGGAAATTTAGGTGAGAGACGTATTTCTTTTGCTATTGTTTATTTTACATGTTGCATTTCTCGTTAACACTGATTTGCTTTTCTGTGTGATTTGTTTAAGTGGGCTACACCCAATTACTTGACTCTGCTTTAAAATGTGTGTTTATTTCAATTAACATGGTACTTGTAAATATTCTGTATATGCGTTATCCGGACTACTGTATTTTGTACAACAGCATTGCTTACACGGTATTTTAATGACATTACTTTGAACCCGATTCATTACTCTCTGGTATATGTCTATTCAAAGTCCTTGACACTCAATCCAATGGTCTCTACTAAGTTGTGCATGTTTAGTGAATCTTATTCTTTTTTTTTCTTAACTTCCTCGTCACTGAGGACAGTGACTTTTTCTACGGAGGGAGGTAGTGTTACGGATTTGTTGATGATAATATTACGTCTTGTGAGTTAGACTATAGCCTGCTATCATGGTTATGTAACGCTTTGGAATGTAACGGTCTTGGCCTCGCTTTCCTTTCGCCCATCTGCAACAAGTCCTTCTCCCTTCCAAGTCCCTTTGATTCTCCCGACTGTTATCTTCTCCTTCGGGACCACAGTGTCCTCGCTCCACTGACCTGACTTGGCCATGTCCTCAACTTGCCCTCAGCGAATTAGGTCAAGGACTAAGTTCTTAGGTCTAGCCTTGTTGCCAATTAACCGTACTCTCTTGAGGCTTGGTCGCGTGCCGCCCAGGCCAGGCCCAGGGACGTAGAATGGTATAAATACTGGCTCCTTGCAGCAATTAGGGAGTGTATCGAGTAGAGTCAGTCGGATTGACATTGCGGGTTCGGACTAAACACTTATCTCCATAACACTGCGAGTCGGGCTGGACAGTCAGCCAAGAGATTCTGTTCTGAACTGTGTAACACTCCGAGTTGGGATGAGATAATAAACTTGCTGTCAGGTCCGGAAGTTATTGTGTCCCCTTCACTTTCTACTAGCTGTCCGACTGAACTGCGTGCTGAGTGTGTGGTGCGATGCGTTACAATACATTTCTTATTAACTGATAACGAAGGCAATTTACCCAACTTTCGCTACAGTATTATGAAAGAGCTGTATCATTTGTGGAGATTAACCTGTCTACTGGGATTAGATGAACAGCTACAGCATACGTTAGCATGAGCACATAAATGAATGTGATGGCAAAGAATGAATTCTTGGGAAATTATATCCATAAACAATATTATCTAGATCTATCTATCTATTATTCATTTATTCATCTTCAACCAAATGCAGATGTATAAATTGAGATTAACCCATGGCCTGTGGTGTGTACATATACATTGTTTGTAACTATATCCATATACATATACTGTATGGAAAATGGATGGATATGTAAAAAGATATATATGAATATATCTATATCTATATCTATATCTACATTTATATCTATCTATCTATCTATCTATATATCTATATATATTTTTCCATTTCTATTTCTTTATCTATTTTATATGTATATATATATATATATATATATATATATATATATATATACAGAGATACGGAGAGATGTGTTAACATATAACATTCAAATATTTCTTTCTTCCACAGCTTTTGTTCAAAAATACAATGTAATATTCTGAGAGCCGAATGTACCACACATTATTTATTTATTCTTTTTTTTTGATAAGCTAGTTTTTTTTTGATAAGCAAGTTATACTTTGCTTTTTCAACTCCATTTGCTCATTTGTGTGTATGATTTCTTCCTTAATTTCCTTATGCGACAGACTGGATGCAGGGACATTTGGGACCATGGGAGTTGGGATGGGCTTTGGTATAGCAGCAGCCTTGGTAGCCCAGGACCGCTGGCCCGGCAAGCGTGTGGTGTGCCTTGAGGGGGACAGTGCATTCGGCTTCTCTGGCATGGAAGTTGAGACCATCTGCAGGTCAGTGCACCATTGCCAGAAATTGTTTTTCTTGAAATTTCAACTTCCTGTGTGTCATATGTGACCATGTGTCATATGTGACCGTGCGTCACAAAACCAACAAAATGTTGCACGTCCTGATCACTTTTATGTGAGGACTCAAAATGGTAGATAAATTGGGCCAACATAGTCAAATTGGGCCAACATAGTCAATCTTCAATTTTTTTCTATAATTCTTAAAGAGCAAATCTTCTTTTACATAATTCTTAAGTTTTGGACCACACAATCAATGGAAAAAACTTATGGTACTTTAAGAATAGTGTGATAAGGTATGTCGCAGAGGTCCCCTTTCATTATTTTAGACCCTTTAACACACTCCTCGCTTTCAACCTTGAAAACTTTTGTAAGGTTTGTGCTACTGCATTGAAAGTTGCTATTCGTCATGAGTAAAACTTTTCAATGAGTGTAAAAAAAAAAAAAGTACAGCTTAATCTGATAATTTCTTCATTATGGTTGCCCGGTGGGGTTTTACATTCTGGTTTTGTCCCATTCATTCCACATATAGCACAGCTGGTTGAGATTGAGCACTTGGATAGACCCAAACCATCAAAGCCTCTTTTCTCAGTAAACACTTCCAGGGAGTGTGCATTCTTTCCGTTATTAACAAAGGTTACGAAACTCTATTTGTATTGAGTTATATATCATTTCAAAGCTCAGAGTCTTCTCTTTCAGAATCTGCTCTTACATAAAAAAAATCCATGTCTGGCGACTTTTTGGTGGTTTTGTGATGCAGGGTCACTTATATAAATGAGCCATCCAAAGAATCTGAAATAGTGACTGTGAAATCAATGAATCTCTCCTGAAAAAAGAATATTAAATTCTGATGTTATGAATTTCCTTCATAGTCCAAACAACAAAAGTCATTATCTGTTTCATCATATGGGTTATGTGTTGTACTGTGAGAGGAGCATGTACCTTTTAATTTGAATTTACTACAGTAGCAACCAGTAATTGGCTCTTATATATCAACACATTCAAAGCTATTCAAAGAAGATTATGCATTGTGATGTTCCTCTTTAATGCCATTGCTAATTCACGTGAAACTAAGACAACCTGCCCCCCCCCCCACAAAAACAACATACTCCTATCTTCTTTCAATTCAAGAAATCATAACTTTTCGCTACTATCTCCAACTAGAATGTGTACCAGTTGAATCAAAAGATATACACTTGCTTTGCTTTGCAGACATTGTTTGCATGAAATGATGCATGAAATGATATTTTCTTCTTCTTTCCAGATACAAGCTACCAATCCTGATTATAGTCATCAACAATAATGGTATTGCCATGGGAATGGACAGGGAGATTTGGGACCTTATTCCGGTCGAGGATCGCCCCAACAGGTGAGAGCTAGTCACACCAGTGTACGGTATGCTAGACTTATCTTAACAAGGTTTTAGGAGAAGATACATGTTATTCTTAAAGGACTTTTAGGCACCCACAGTTTGTTTTCCAAACCATAAAAACAATAATCTGGTGTGGCTGCGCCAGGAAGCATTCATAGCCTGGGAATGTCATGAATTAAAGGGCATTACATTTCTGTTACAAATAATCTATGTACTTTTCACAATCATTTAGATACATTAGTGAATCAGATCTGGTCAAAATTTACCACATAAGTCATAAGTCCTTCCAGATCTAGAAATTTCGCCTTTTACAGAAGCTTTAACAAGTTTCAAAAATACAGATATGAGTGTACTTATTGTATGTATCATTGGCGTAGTAAAAGGTATGAATTTTAGAAAGCAATGGAAAAAAATCCATTCAGTTGCTCTTTCAACAACGACCATATTTTTTTTTTTGAAAGGGCAGCCTTGAAAGAGACCAGCATTTTTTTTTTTCTTTTATGATGTCACTCCCATGTGACGGAGAATGGCATCACCTGATGTGTAATGATTGGCTGTGTGAACATGACGTGATATGATGGTAGAAGCCACTCACGCTGGGCCAAAGGTTATTTGCGTTCATCTTAGGTGTTGGCAATTTATGATTCATTGCCAACATGGAATTGTTGTCATTGTGCCATTCATATTTTTCAGTTATGTCCACATTTCTTCCGGTGCGGCCTTGAACCCCTCCTTTTGTGGTATTTTTAGTCTTTTTGTTTCTACATACACTTTTCTTCATTTATGTAGCAGATAAGAATCTATGCAAAGATGCGACCTGTATGCTTTAAAAACATTTTAAGCAATTTTAGCATATCCCACATAATCTGACAGTCAGAGTACAATATACCTTGTAGAGTAATATATTTTGGAATCATTTAGATTTTTACATGTGTGATATGGTGTTTCCACATGGCTAGCAGCACATTACTTTATTTTGGTTAAAAAAAAAAGATTCCCTGATGAAGTCTTATGCAAATCTTTTTATCATCTCACCGTGTTCAGTAAAAAAAAAAAGCAACAAGAACAACAACTTAGTTTTCATGCTATTATCATCATCAAATTACAATGGTACTCTGCTGATTAATATTATCACAGGTGACCTTCATTACTGGTATTGTAATTTTTTTTTCTATCATTCAACAGCACTACCTCTACCATCACCCTCATCATTATACATGTAGTTAGCATTGTTATTAGCATTGTTATTATAAGCATGATTATAATGCTAGGTTTACAATTTCTTTCCAACAGTCACAGCTGTGTGGTTTGCCTAATTATGGTATGCTGTGGGATTTTGGCTTTTTTCCCCTCCATTTTCAGTTTTTGGCCATCTTTCTTCACAGCCTTGTCTTCTCTCTTCATATTGTAGGTGCAGTAATGTGTTGTTCACCTGTTTAGATACAGCCTAGTACTAGGTTCCTCATCCACAGCATGACTGCCTTGGCAAATTGTTTGAGTTTAAATGTTTGGTGCTGCATTCATGGCAATCACAGACATTTGCCTATCTCCGCTCCCCCTCCCCCCTCGCATTGTCTTACATCCATCCCATTTTATCCATAAATGGCCTGAAACGTGATTACCATGGCTGCCAGGAACATAATGTAAATTTATTGTAAACATAACTATACATGTCATCTGAGTACCATCACACTCTGTGCGTGAATAAAACATGCCAATGAAACAGAACTTACCATCCCGTAATGTTCACCCATCTCCACCTCGCCCAGACTCATGCCGACAGCTCTCATGCCCGATGCCCGCTACGACCAGGTGATGACTGCCTTTGGGGGCGTCGGCTTCCGGGTGACCACGCCCACGGAGCTAGAAGATGCCCTACGTCTCACCCTGTCCAAATATGCCCACCAGCCGGTGCTCATTAATGTCATGGTTAGCCCACATGCCCAACGAAAGCAGCAGGTACGCTTTGTGCTTGTGTTTGATCGTGATTGCTTTTGATACTCACAGTCAATTTTATGTTGAAAATATCAACCCTCCTCCAAAATCATGGCCAAACTGAAAATTGCGTAATGTTTCATGTCTATAATATTTGTATTTATTACATAGATGGCTTTTGTAGTATTACTGCATTATGAATCATACATGGGAGCCTCCTTCATAGAAAATATCTTCACTGCACTTGTGGCTATAGTAGATGAAATTCTGCTAGACATGTATACATTTTGTACTTGAGCTCTTCTAAATTTCCAGCTATCATTCGGTTGGATGTGTTGTGATAGAATATTATCATAAATCTTTTGAGCATATGCTAGCACTCTGACAGAAAAATAGTATCTTTTCAAAAGACAAATTATCACTTATAACAATGATTGCAATTTTGTTTGAAATAGGCCTTCCTCCTTAATTAGATACAGCTGTACCATGCAATTTCTGTTTTGAAATGTAGCTTACCAAAACTCACAACATCTTAATGCCGACTTGTTCTTTGACATTCATTACTTGTACACTATCTTTGCAGGACTTTGATTGGTTGACCAGATCGAGCAAGCTGTAAGCTGATTGGACGGTACTTCTTCTGTACATTGTATGCAAATCACAGCATTCCATCCTCCACACAGATGAAAGCACCCCATCATCAGGAGAAATAGAGGCCTACATGGAGGAATAGATAAAGAGACAGGAAGGCGGGCTGAGATGAAGAGAAACATAGTGTGAGATGAAGAGAAACATAGTGTGAACAAGAGAAACATAGTGTGAACAAGAGAAACATAGTGTGAACAAGAGAAACATAGTGTGAACAAGAGAAACATAGTGTGAACAAGAGAAACATAGTGTGAGATGAAGAGAAACATAGTGTGAACAAGAGAAACATAGTGTGAACAAGAGAAACATAGTGTGAACAAGAGAAACATAGTGTGAGATGAAGAGAAACATAGTGTGAACAAGAGAAACATAGTGTGAACAAGAGAAACATAGTGTGAGATGAAGAGAAACATAGTGTGAACAAGAGAAACATAGTGTGAGATGAAGAGAAACATAGTGTGAACAAGAGAAACATAGTGTGAACAAGAGAAACATAGTGTGAGATGAAGAGAAACATAGTGTGAACAAGAGAAACATAGTGTGAACAAGAGAAACATAGTGTGAGATGAAGAGAAACATAGTGTGAACAAGAGAAACATAGTGTGAACAAGAGAAACAGTGTGAACAAGAGAAACATAGTGTGAACAAGAGAAACATAGTGTGAACAAGAGAAACATAGTGTGAGATGAAGAGAAACATAGTGTGAACAAGAGAAACATAGTGTGAACAAGAGAAACATAGTGTGAGATGAAGAGAAACATAGTGTGAACAAGAGAAACATAGTGTGAACAAGAGAAACATAGTGTGAGATGAAGAGAAACATAGTGTGAACAAGAGAAACATAGTGTGAACAAGAGAAACATAGTGTGAGATGAAGAGAAACATAGTGTGAACAAGAGAAACATAGTGTGAACAAGAGAAACATAGTGTGAACAAGAGAAACATAGTGTGAACAAGAGAAACATAGTGTGAACAAGAGAAACATAGTGTGAACAAGAGAAACATAGTGTGAGATGAAGAGAAACATAGTGTGAACAAGAGAAACATAGTGTGAACAAGAGAAACATAGTGTGAGATGAAGAGAAACATAGTGTGTACAAGAGAAACATAGTGTGAGATGAAGAGAAACATAGTGTGAACAAGAGAAACATAGTGTGAACAAGAGAAACATAGTGTGAGATGAAGAGAAACATAGTGTGAACAAGAGAAACATAGTGTGAACAAGAGAAACATAGTGTGAGATGAAGAGAAACATAGTGTGAACAAGAGAAACATAGTGTGAACAAGAGAAACATAGTGTGAGATGAAGAGAAACATAGTGTGAACAAGAGAAACATAGTGTGAACAAGAGAAACATAGTGTGAACAAGAGAAACATAGTGTGAGATGAAGAGAAACATAGTGTGAACAAGAGAAACATAGTGTGAACAAGAGAAACATAGTGTGAGATGAAGAGAAACATAGTGTGAACAAGAGAAACATAGTGTGAACAAGAGAAACATAGTGTGAGATGAAGAGAAACATAGTGTGAACAAGAGAAACATAGTGTGAACAAGAGAAACATAGTGTGAACAAGAGAAACATAGTGTGAACAAGAGAAACATAGTGTGAACAAGAGAAACATAGTGTGAACAAGAGAAACATAGTGTGAGATGAAGAGAAACATAGTGTGTACAAGAGAAACATAGTGTGAGATGAAGAGAAACATAGTGTGAACAAGAGAAACATAGTGTGAACAAGAGAAACATAGTGTGAGATGAAGAGAAACATAGTGTGAACAAGAGAAACATAGTGTGAACAAGAGAAACATAGTGTGAGATGAAGAGAAACATAGTGTGAACAAGAGAAACAGTGTGAACAAGAGAAACATAGTGTGAACAAGAGAAACATAGTGTGAGATGAAGAGAAACATTGTGTGAGATTAGGAGAAACATAGTGTGAACAAGAGAAACATAGTGTGAGATGAAGACAAACATAGAGAAACATAGTGTGTATAGGGCCCTACTTTTTCTCTCTCTCTTCTTTCTTTCTTTAAAACAATAACAAGAACATAGTGTGAGAGATGAGAAGTGGTAATGTGCCTTGATGGTTGAGCGATGAATCAACAGCCTTTCAGGGATTTCATTTTCAAAATCCCTCGATCAACCATTCCCTTGTGAATCAGAAAGTATTAATCCTTTGAGGACGACCTGATTTTGCGATAACACGCATTTCCCCAAGACACCTGCCTCGAGTATTCTTGGGACTCATCTTCGATGGGTTATTACTCATGCATTCAGGTTGTAGGAGATTTGAAAAGTGGTTTGCACGTGTAACACAGCATTCTGGTGAGATCCAAACCATATTCTGGTTGATCGGTGATTAGCCTTTGTGAGAATGAGGAAATAAATTGATAGAGTGAGAGAGGTGAGGTACTTGTACAGTCAAACTCGCTTAAGTCCACCTGGCCAAGTCAAAAAGTGGGCTAAGTTGAAGAAAAATTCTGCTCAGGAAGGATATGAACATGTGCTATAATCATTGTGCATGTAAGTCAAAATTCATGTGCAAATTGAAGGAATTTTTCTAGTCCCTGTGCATTCCACGCAATCAAGGTTGATAATTCTATTGTAGAGCTGCATGAAAATATCAATGTTTTGTAATGGGCATTCATTATCATGTACGTTTGAGGCATATTGAGTATTTAATATGCAACCGTTTTACTCTGTTACAAACAAAGCGCCATCTATTGTGTATATGTCTGCTAAAATTATGTTCCAATTGGTGAAAATTGTACGGACTGATGAACTTTTGTTAAAGCTTGGCCTCTGTTTTTACCTTGTTGATGAATGAGATGTACAATTATGCATATAGAGTTTGTGATATGAATACAGTATATCTGAAATACATGTATGTAGTAGGCCAGTCCAAGAAAAAAAAAATATGGAAGAGAAAACTGCAGTTACGCCATGGGTGCAATACATTTGTGATGTTGATATGACAATTTACTCAACTCTAAAAAATTATCCTCTCATAAGTCACTTAAACCCAGTGCTCCTGTGGGTGCTTGCTTATACAAATTGTACATGTAAGTATTGAATCTTTTCTTTAGTGGTCATATAAAACAAATAAATTTGAATCTTGCTCATTAAATCAATCTTGCTCATGCCCTGCCCTGGCCATCAACTGTAATGTCACTTTTCAGTGTGCAATGGACTTCTTTGTATGATTAACTGTTGTCTTTTTGAGAGTCACACAATCTCTAGCTCTGCGGGCGTTTGTGTATGAGGTCAGTGTAGTAAAGAAGAACCTCGTTATACCGAGCTACTATAGGGTCCACTGAACGTCCTTGATATATCAAGTACCTCCTTATATCAGGGATAAGAAAAAGCAAATAAAATGAGACCTGCAAAATGAACTTGTTATATCAGGTACTGTAAAACAAGGAATGTTCACATGCATTTTAATTTCATGAATTTTGAAAGAGCCAAGATTAGCGAAATTAAAATGCACATGAGAGTTCTTGTCTACACTATATGCATTGAATATTAAGCCAACTTGCGAAAATTTCACGACACGAAAGAGGCCGTTGGTTCCAATTTGTAAAAATTTCATGCCGTGAAAATACTGTTTTACAGTATCTTGCTATAAGCAACCTCTTTATAACAAGGTTTTTTTTTTTTTTTTTTTTAATACAGGGTATACCCTTTTTTCCATGTCAATGCACTCAAAACTCCAAGAGATTCATTCAAATTTACGTCTTGCCAGGGCCCGGTACGCGAGGCAGAAACGCTCACTGACAAACACTTCTAACGTTCATCTTTGTTAAATTTTGCAAACAGCTCCAAAAAAGTACCTTCCAGTGAGATGCTGGCAACTGAACTCCAAACAGTTTTGATGCCATGACAGCTGGTAACGGATGCTGCAAAAGTAGCCATCTTGTGAAGGGCTGCACACTAACCCATTTTTTCTGCCGGTCCGACCTGTCTCTGTCGGACCGGTAAATGCCCCGTTTTACCATTTTTTACAGGTCCGAACAGAAAATTTACCGGTCAACAACGACAACATAAAAAAACATTAAATGACTTGCAAACTTATTTTCTTGTTTTTTATGGATGTACCCCCCCCCCCATGTACATTTTACAGATTAATATTTTTTTTAAAAACTTGCATTATTTATTGCACAAGAAATTTAAAGACAGGAAAAAAATTAGAATGTTTGTTTGTGAATTAGTGTAAAATGATAATGAACAAAATCAGATTGTATCAAACGCGTTTGTGACTTTTTCTAAACATCAGCGCACGAACTTGCTGCGTAACCTGCTCTTGGTGGTCAGTTGGATTGCGATGATTTAATGAATTATTTTAGCTGTGATATTTTCTGATGCACGCGATACAAGGGGTTCTTTATTTTTCTCCCGATAATCTCTTCGCATTTGTGCATGCGTTCTTGAAAGGTACACGACATGCAGGGCCGAATTCGCAATTTTTGCGCCCATTTCCACCTCAAATATTAGCGGGATTGTGACGATTTCATAAATTACTTCGGCTGTAAGATTTTACGATGCACGCGCCAAAAGGGGTTGAAAATGCGTCCTTTATTTTTTTTCCCGATAAACTCTTCGAATTTCGTAAGTGCGTTCTTAAAAGATGTACCACACGGCCGAATTCATGATACTTTTTTGCGCCTATTTCTACCTCAAATGTCAGCGGGATTGTGACGATTTCATAAATTACTTCGGATGTAATCTTTTGTGATGCACGCACCACCTAGAATGGTTGAAAATGCGTTCTTTATTTTTCTCCCCATAATCTCTTCGCATTCCGTATAATGCGTTCTTAAAAGATATACGACACGGCCAAAAATCATGATTCTTTTTGCGCCTATTGTTTCCTCAAACTTCAACGGGATTGCGATGATTTTATGAATTATTATTCTGCTGTAATCTTTATGATGCACGGGCCAAAATGAGTTGAAATGTGTCCTGTATTTTTCTCTCTATAATCTCTTCGCATTTCGTACATGCGTATACGACACGGCCGAATTTACAATCCTTTTAGCGCCTATTTCTACATCAAATATCAGCGGGAATGCGATATTTCGTTAATTATTTCTGCTGTAATCTTTTGTGATACATGCACCAGAAGGGTTGAAAATGCGTTCTTTATTTTTCTCCAGATAATCTCTTCGCATTTGTGCATGCGTTTTCAAAACTATACACTGCATGCAGGGCCGATTTCGAGATTCTTTTTGCGCCTATTATTGTTTACTCAAATTTCAACGGGATTGCGAAATTTTCATGAATTACTACTCGGCTGTAATCTATATGATGCAAGCGCCAAAAGGGGATGAAAATGTGTCCTTTATTTTTCTCCCGCTAATCTCTTCCCATTTCGTACATGCGTTCTTAAAAGGTATACGACACGGCCGAATTCACGTTCCTTTTTGCGCCTATTTTTAATGAATATCAGCGGGTTTGTGGCGATTTCATTAATTACTTCGGATGTAATCTTTTGTAATGCACGCACCAGAAGGGTAAAAATGTGGTTTTTTTTATTTTTCTCCCGATAATCTCGTCGCATTATTTTGTGCGTGCGTTTTGATAACCAACACGGCATGCAGGACTGAATTCAAGATCCTTTTTGCGCCTATTATTTCCTCAAATTTCAACGGGATTGCGTTGATTTCATGAATTTTTATTCGGCTGTAATCTTTTATGATGCACGTACCAAATGTGTCCTTTATTTTTTTTTTTTTTCTCCTCTATAATCTCTTCGCATTTCGTACATGAGCTTTTGAAAGGTGTACGACGCGGCCGGCCGAATTTATGATCCTTTTTGGGACGATTTCTACTTAAAATATGTAAGCGGGACTGCGATGATTTCATGATTTTTTTTTCTCCCTAGTATTATCTCTTCACATTTTGTGCATGCGTTCTTAAAAAGTACACGCCGGAAGGGCCGATTTCGTGATCCTTTTTGCGCCCATCTTCAATGTGAGATCATTCTGAACGAATGAAAATATTCATTTGTGAAATGACTGTGTAAAACGAAACTGAACGCAATCAGATCCATTTACTGTATCGCTGAATATCGAATATGTTTTTACTTTTCTAAAAATCGACACAAGTAAATTAGTTCTAACATGTCAACTGCCACGCTGCTGCGAAGCCGGGATCGGATCGTGAGTAAAATCACCCAGAAATGCGTGCGCTTCTAATTCTATCAATGCTTCTTGTTTGGCATGACCGCCGATCGCAAGCAAACGAAAAGCAGTTACACTGTACATGCTTTGCATGTATTGCATGGCATGGCAGTGCGTGAGCAGCGCCAATGCGCAAGCTAGCGCGAATAACTGGTCGCCAGTGTGCAGCCCTGTACTAAGTGCATAATAATACATGCATTGATTGGATTTCGTGCGCGTGCACGCATGTGAGCCAAAAAGGTAGCTACATTGTAGCATGCAATGCATGCTATAAAACGTAGCCTGTGGACCGACGCGGCCCGACCACAATTACGACGGGTCGGTGAGATGAAAAAAAAAAAAACATTTTTAGACTTTTTTTTATTCTTTCTCTAGCTTAAAATGGATAATTTTGGGTTTAAAACCATTCACAAATTTGTAGAAGATGAAATTTGTGGAAAAAAATAAACTTGAAAGAGCAAAAAAAAAAAAAAAAAAAAAAAACGCGACCCGAAATTTCCGTGATTTTCGGTCGGTCGCGAAGGGCAAACAAACCATTTTTTTTTTTTTTTGGCCTTATTGCAAAGGCAGTAGGCTAGGATATGGAAATATCTTTTGATCAAAATTTACTGTACAAAATGGAAACAATCTGATATCAGTATTCTGTTACTCGAGATAGATTTTTAATTTTGAAAGATTCATAGTCACATGAGTAAATACAAAAATACTTTCATTCTCAACCAAGCGTAAATCTTGTAGTACCATAATACTACTCTTCTTTAACATGGCTTAACATAGCAAATGATTTTACAGCACACAGTAAGGCAAATACATCTGCATGCATTCTTATCATGATGCCAAAATTAGAAAAGAGCTGTTGACATTAGCGCACTCATAGCACTGAAACCTGATAATATGGCCTATTCCATTCATTTTTAAAAGGGACATTAAGTATATTAATTGCAAAGCATATTCAGACAGTGATTTTGGTTTGATTACATTAATAGTAATTGTTCTCTGCCACACATTTCATAACAGAATTCAGGTGTTAAAAAAAAAGAAAAATGAACAGGTACACTGTGTACCAAATGTTTGCCTAAAAACTTTTAAGCACAAATTTCAGTCTTCATAATGATAGGGAAATTTGTTAATCTTGTGTTCATCTTCATACATGTACAGTACATACTTTAATAGGACTACTTTATTACATAACCTCACTACACTTAAGTACAGCTGTACTCTGATGAAGATGAGTGCATCTCCAGTTCAAATATTTGTCGGCGTATGGTAGGCTGGCGATGTACAAGGAAGACACTCTATTCACAAACCACGGCAGCTTACAACAGATGGTGTAATTAGGATGTAATCAAATGAAGTACTGGTATTTTAGGGTTGGGTTTCATAGCCTGTGGTAATGGCCTATCCTCTCAAAAAGTTATTTGTAAAGGATTTGATCTCTCTCTTTATCTACAACTTGAAACCTTGGAGCACTTGGCAACACCCCCTGCTAAAAGTGGGGCTAAGATAGTGGTGGACCGTCAGAGAGGGGATGTATCGGGCAGAGTGGCCGAAACCAATACATGCAGTTGGTTTATGAGATAGAGAAACTCTATCAGATACCATTGAGATAGTAGTTTCACCACTCACGGCATCCACTAATGTGCACAGATTTGAATATACACATGTAGTGTTCACCTTGTACGGAGTACATGAATAATAAATACAATTCATATTATAATCCTGTAATTAAATTGTTTTTACTATGAATGAAATCAGTCATGTGTAGTTTAACACAGAACACCTTGTTATTCTTACGATTCATAATAGTCTTTGTCATTAAATTATTGGTTTTAAAAGACATGGAATCAATTATTCACAGTTTAATGTAGAATCCTTTGTTTATTAAGAGGACAAACTCTATTAAATTGTCCTCATTGTTATTTTTGGTAAGTTTCCCTTTAAACAAAGTCCGGGTGTTGAAAACTGCATCTACTAAAAAATGGACCTTGAACTAAATGGAATCAACAGGATGTATTAAGTGATATCAAACTTGCCAATAATCTCTTTAAATTACGAGTACGAAACAGAGATATAACAGTTAAAACCATGTCAAAATATGACTGAGTTTTCATTGTTACATTATGTAATAACATGCCGAGTTTGTTGCCAAGACAATTTACATTGTAAGGCTACTTCCTACATAAACCAGCTATAATGTACGTCATGAGCATAATCTATACAGTACCACCCGTTTTGTCAAGTCACGATTGATACATTAATATTGTGACTGCTATTTGTTATAGTGGAATGTTCTGTGGGTCACTTAGCTTTAAGCTTGTTTTAACTGCAAGGTGATCTGCCATTCCTTCCAAACACGAATGAGTATGACATCTTGATGACTGTTTGATGGTAGAATATTTCCAAAGATCTATTTAATATGTCATCTTATTTAATTAATAAAACCTTGAAAATATGATTTAACCAGAACTGCCTACAGTATTCTTCTGTACTGTGAAAAGTACAACTTTTTACTGAACAGGACTTTCTTTTTCTCTTGTTATAAACCTGAAATGATTTATCACAATTAAGTGTATCTCTTGAAAATTTCACACAGCTGATATTGATGTTTGGAGAATTCATGTCAGTGCAACACAAGTGGCAATGAAGGGCAATCTTAATGCAAGATGTGTATATTCTCAAAAGCACCGTCAATTCTCCCTGTCATATATAGCCGATATCAAGTGATATCACCTCGCGATACCGATATCTGGCCGACTGCTTTTGGGACGCATACTTCCTGTTTTGCGGTTCTGGAAAATCATACCAAGATCCTGTGTATTGTGGGATCTTTGATCATACATTCATCCATATTTGGTGCGGCTAGGCTGGGCCTGGGTCTGGGTGATAATCATGAACCGGCCCAGATCCGTCGGTGCTCGGATGGAGGACTTCTCTCCCTTCATTTTGATTACACATTACATGTACTTGATATTTGTATGTCCTTTATCTCCTTCACTTTCTCTTCCTTCCGCGCCTAGAGCACTCTGCAGAGTGGATTTGGCGCTATATAAATCATATCAATTATTATTATTATTATTATTCATGCTTCATCTTGTCTGAAATTGTTCCAGTAAAAATATCTTGGTGTGGCATTTGCAGTGCCAACTTCTTAAATTGCTTCTTTCTGGAAATGTCTTGAACAAATATGCGAGTTTGACTTCAGGTCGAAGTGGTCTTTCCTGCGAAGCAGATTTTCCACGCTCTCCACTGAACTTTGTCTGTTGGGAACTTCACCCACGTCACCTCCTTCATCTATGGATATTTTCCATAATTTCATCGTTTGGCATCATCGGCTCAGCACTGGGCTGCTTCGCAGAACAACCCCTTTTATCAAATGTAAAGTTACAGATTAGAAAATAAAGTAACTCTATTATTCGCGAGATTATAAGACAGAATTTGATACGATCTATGAATACTAGTACCTCGTTGTTTGATGTGCATAAAAGAGTACATGTACATTTACACATCATGCATTCATAACCGGAAGTTTATATCCCAAGAATGAAAGGTAAAAAAAATTAGAGCGCCACACGTGTTCAGATTTGGAGAGCTATATGCGATAGGGAGAACTGTAGTGCTTACATGATTGTCCAATTACTGTAGCAAGTATGCTGACATGAACCCTAAATGAGCAAGAAGCTTAGATTGATGCATGCCAGTCAACAGACTCATTTGCAATGGAAAAAACAATGTATTTGTCAGCATGATTAAATAAATCTTTGGTATGATTCACTGTTAAGGCTTGTATGTTGATCATGTGTTCCCTTGTAAATGAATTTTGGGTCACCCGACACCTAGCCCTATTAATATCATCAAGTTTGATCTGAATGATGAGAAACCTGTACACATTTTTTGGTCGATACCAAGTTCAAACCATACACTGTTTTGCAGAAGTGGGACTGGCAACCTCTTGCATGCCTTGGCTTGATTTGAACATTTTCAAAAGTTAAAACCTAGATTGCATAATATAAATTTTACAAATAAATGAGGGATACTGGGAAGTTTTATTATCTATTCTATATTTTCTATCAGTATTTTGTATGCTGCATGTAGAATATGTTGTGAAATCTTTTAAACATTTTTAAACAATACCACATATTGTGACAAATATCTCATAAATACTCAACAGAAGCTTCGGAAAATATACCACTGGCAAATTAATCAAATGGTTAATCTATGTCTTGCTATAGCAGCAGGTGCCTACAAAGGATTTTTATCATGACACAAATAGGTTTCTTATGATATAGCATTCTAAACTACATGTTCCTGTCTGTTCCGATGAAAAAAAAAAAAAAGAATCAGAGATTGCTCCTGTCAAACATAACTATTCCCTACTTGAGTAATGTGTATATATTCCTAATGTAGAGAGCCAAAATCCAGCGAATTGAAACATAATGTTGCAGTCAGTGTGATCACAAGACTAAATCTGAGTGAAATCTAATCTGTGTGACTACCATGGACATACTGGAGATTCTAAAGACATGATGTGTCTACCTCACAATTGCAAATTTGTTCTGCCCTCTAAGTCAGTAATGACTCAATTCACTACTCAAACAGAAGAGAATTCCCCTGCAATCCTCCTTTCGACCATAAAATTCCTTTCAAGTTTGAAAATCCAAATGAAGTACATTTACACAGAGTGTTAAACTTACTGACAGACAGTGGTAAATAACAGCTCGATATTGTTGCCACGGATATTGGTGATTGGAAAGTATATCATTTTTGGGCAGGATGCAACATAAATCATCCTTCCACCTTTGGAAGGCTAACAGTCAGGGAAGTGTACTTCATTTGTAAAGAGGTCACTGTATGTATCTACAACTTAATATTGCTCTGTTGCAGCTCGCCACAATCTTGGTGGCATATCATATGTCGTGACAATCCGAAGAAGAAGAAAAAATAAAGAGAGAGAAGTTCCTGGTTCGACTGTCTGGAGTAAACATCTGGCAATAATGCGGCAGAGATAAAATGCGGAGGACGAAATTTCTTGGCCGACGGAGTGGGAATGTCTTCAGTCTGCCGCCGACAGCTTGGAGAGAAGAATCTCGTTTTTCCTGCATTCCTGCAAGACACGGAGGAAATGGAGATGCATGCTATTTAAAAGAATTTCAAATGATTTTACGAATCAAAGGTTATACAACAAATCGCTTTCATCTTTCTCTTCCAAGAGAGCTGTTGGGAAAACTTCATGTAAGAAAAGCTAAATCAAGTACATACAGTCTATGTATACACAAAACACAAACATATCTGATTTTTTTTACAGACCTTTCCAAATCTAGTGAATACATCACCAACTCACAAAATATGCTTGTGTATCCTGACTTGCATCAAATTGATTCATGAAAGAAGCAAGGAAGCAAAATCAAAACTTTTTCCCCCTAATCACTTCTCCAGTAGCATTTTACTTCATGCATCCAATGCAAATATTCACCAATAAAGCATGGTCATGCACAAAGTCACTGGAAGAATTTCAAAAATGCCTAAGTCCATGGGAAGAGCAGTAATATTAATGAATGTGGACACTTCTGTCAGCTAGCTAGAATATTCTTACACGGCAGTCAGCCAATCAAAAAGGGATTCTGGGACCCATTTCATCCTTTTTGTGCTTTGAGTGCAGATTGGCACAGAAAGGGTTCATGAATTACTCTTCAAAATTGTATGCAGTGTTGTGTAATGATACACAAAGTTGTCACTACCCCCTCCCATTCCACTATGACCGAATACATCTCTTCACCTCCGGCCAGTCAATGACCCCTACCAATACTCTCCATTTCATCCAGTGAGTCGTCGACCTTCATCATCCCTCGAGTAAAGATTGTACTTCTAGCCCCATCTAATTTACGACCAGGCTAAGCCATACCTAAACATCCTGCCCTTCCCCCATATTGATTACTTACTGTAGAATTGTTGTTGAACCCCAAACCAAGAATACTACCTCCTTAATAAAACTAGTCCCGCCTTTGTTCCTATAACAACCAAAGCTTTGCCCAATTAAAACCCCTCTTTAACATGAAGACTCCACCCCCATTCACTCATTCATAGTGTATTACAACAGTGTAACCAGTAACCAATGTGTAATCCTCATGACTGAATGTATGAGGAGAATTGGATCATGTCTTGAAGAAGACTTATCATGCTTATAGAGTTCTGATTCAACATCCACCATGGGAACATGCCACCTTCAGATTGCTCTCTGATATTATTGTAAAGGCGACTTGCACTTGTAAACTTTTGGAGTCTTGAGTTATAAACTTAAACTCAAGAAATAAATATACGCTGAAAGACAAATCCAGTCTCCGGAGCCTATGTTTCTCTTGCGTCTTCTTATACATATCTGGACTTGGTACCTCTATATTTATCAATGAACATACCGATCCCGAGTAGCGAAACACCGCTACACAACAGTAGTGACATTTTGATGTAACCACATAACTTCACTTGTCAAAGTGCATGTGTGTTCTCTAGGGGGTCTCCTATTATCAATGATCTAAGTAGGGCAACTTTACCTCCTGAAACTCCTTGACCGTCTTGAAGTACAATCTCTGCTTCTCCACCAGGTCAAGGAAGGTGTCGTTGAGTTGGTCTCTCTTCATCTTCTCCTCTTGCTTCTTCTTCTCAACCTGGCAGACAGATGGTGGTTTTTCACAGGAAGGAGATATACAAAATCTATCATTCAAGTGTATCAGCACCCTGAAAATTAACTTTGTGACATTGGAAGATCACTGTTCTGATGTTTTTTGAAAATATAAGAGTGTGAAGTTGTCTATGAGTAAAAATAATACGAAGAATATTACCAACTGCACTAAAAGGTGCATGTGTCTTTAATTAGGCCAGTCAACAGGCACAAGGCATTTATTGCAACAGATTGGACATTTTCATGTGGATATTTGTGGGTAGCATGTGGTGTACATAGTGTATATGTGTGATGGTTCTTTTTTTTTTTGGGGGGGGGGGGGGAGGGGGCAAATGAGGTGGACAAATGATAAGTGTGGCCAAACTACAACACATATTCAAGTGAGTATGCTGTACTGTCAATGACACCATACATAACTCCAAGTCATGCACATCAAATCCACTTGTACAAGATTTTGTGAGGTTTTCTGTACGCAATTAAGCATTCATCTTGTTACAATAGGCAATTATCTATTCCTTGATATTTCTGTGACTTTCAATCATCAGAATTGCAGATTCAAACAAACAAGCAAATGAGGAAAGTAAACAAGTTTCATAGATTGTGGGAAATATGTGGTGCAACCTATGGAGCTTATCACTGTCCATCCTTACCTTGGAAAAGTTCTGCTTGACGCCCGCGACGATCTGCTCAAACTGCTTCAAGAACTGGTCTTTTCCAGCCGAAGAAGACATGGCTCTGTGAAATGAAGAACAAAAATTAGGAGCCATATATTTGTAGGGCCTGAAAGAGCAAGAAACAAGCAGCCAACCCTTTACATGTCAAGGCACTTAGCTTAACCTGCTGAGGACGGGCTGATCTTGCTACAACACGCATTTCCCATAGACACCTGCCCGAGTATAGTCGGGGCTCGTCTTCAACGGGTTAACTTGCCAAGCTCTTTTATCTGTATTCAGTGATCCCATCCAAACTTTCCCTAATTGTAAAGTTAGCAAGTGCATTCAGATGTAGCAATAAGCCTAAGTCCAACAGAAAGGTCATGGTGACACAATAGGAGTTAGAAGGATTATGTAATCTCTCTTGGTCATTGACAATCAGTTTCCAGATGATATCTGAGCCAATCGGCCAAGAAACAACACTGTTGTGCGTGCCAATAGGGAACCAAGCAACCCTCTCTGTAGCAGGGATTTCCTGCACGGTATTTCGTAATGATACAGGGTTTTCTACGTCAACTGGCACTAAAAGGACTCAAAGGGGTAAGGGACTCACTTTTCAAAGTTATCGTAGATGGAGTTGAGGAGTGAGACCTCCTTCTCCAGGTACAGCTTGGTGTCATCCAGGGTGTTGTACAAGGTGTAGAACTGCTTCGTCTCTCGGTGGGTGCTGGCAACTGGACAAATTGAAAAATAAAACATAGCAATGACACAAATGTAATGACTTTCCACATGTGATCATGCATGTTGTTACTTGCCTAATCCATTCAAAACAAGATTATGGAATTTGCATAGACTTTGTGCAGGAGCCATCAGGTTGCCATAGGCAACGAGATAACTACATGATGTATGTCTAACAACCAGCAGAAGGATTTAGCAGAAAAAAAGGAAGAAAAATGCACAATCGGTGATGTCCATGAAATACAAAATGGGTTAGAAAGAACTATCTTTGCCAACAGATATGGGATGTCCACATTCTGAAGTCTTACTTTCCCTATTCTCGACCAAATCAAAGGTAAAGCATCTTTACACAGTGTCAGGATGTGGATCCTACACAATTTGCTCCCCCTCTTTTTTTTTTTTTTTCCCTTTTTTTTCTCGGGGGGGGGGGGGGGTATTTGGCCTGAGAATGTCATTCACTATCTCTTGTTTCATATAGTCAATAGCTATCATGACAATGATAACAAAATCAGTAATAGTAACAGTTAGCAATGTTTTCTATAACAAAAATTGTGTATTCTAAAGAATCTTGTTAGGGTACAGTGATTCACAAGATCAGTAAATAAGAATAAGTGGTAATCTCATCCCATTTATGATATGCATCATGTTGTTATGATTTATTCTAATTTTCCTTGTTAAAAGATAATTTAGCTTCAAATGTGAGTACACATTATGAGCTCTTCGATGAGAGAAATGTAAAGGCACCACCCATACCTTGATTATACAGTTCAACAAATCTCTTCTGGTACTGTGTCAGCTCTGCCCTCGTTGGAACCTCATCAATTTTCCTCTGAAGCTGCGAAATCTCTCTGTTTTTACGGGCCTGAAAGAGAAAAGGGAGGAGAGAGAGAGAGAGAGATGTCAATCAATAAACACTTCATTGAAATATCAGTTCATGGTTGTCCAAAAGCCAAGTGACAAAAACAAAATAATTAGTACTAGTGTAGCCTAAACACCTGTTTCAAAACTTACTTTGAATGACCATATAACAAGACATGGCTATAAATATCATCACTACACCTGCCAACCAACTTTTCCATGGATGATTACAATGTACATTGTTCCATCAGCTAAAAATAATGTATGTGCAAGCAGCAAGCCTTGAAGGTCATTTGTGCAACATGGCAAAACTTGCCCCCTTGTTTGATGCATTTTTTAAATCATGATTTTTGTAAATATATCAATGTTAGAGTTTGCAGATACATGATAAGCTATGACTGATGATGATATCCGACATGACCCCCTCCCCCCCCCCCCCAAAAAAAAAAAAATAAATAAATAAAAAAGGAGAAAAGACATGCAGGCTTGAAATGATGTGGGTTTGTTAACCTACTTCACAGCCCAGTATTAGAAGAAAGGAATTCACCTATTGCCAACAAAATAGTGACTTTGATAGCAAATCATGACTTGTGCATAGGCCCAGTGACACTTACAAGGAGAAGCCGGATCTTCTGTAGTTTCTCCTTGTCAGCCTCATACTGCTTGGCGATGAGTTGGTCTCTCTCTGACAGCTGTGTCTCCCCGCCTCCAGCCTCCTGGAGCTCCGCTATGCTCTGTTTCAATCTCTGCATCTCTTCCTGCAAAGTGGGAGCATAAAATAAGACTTCTGCACCTCTAGATTTTTCTCACTTATGATCAAAACTAATCATACTTAGGAGACATGTTGTTCCTGATTGACATTTTTTTTAATGATATTGTATTAAAGCCTAAAAGCATGCACTGAACTATAAACTCTTCAAGTGCCTAGATAGATGCAATGGTACTGCAAAGTTGTCATTCCTCTAGATGAACAGATTTATTCATGACTCAAATGATACAAAAATAATCTATCACCAAAATGATGATTTCTTCCATAGTGTAGTAATTATTTCACAATGCTTTAAAGCGAACATATGTATATATATAGGTACAACATGTCAAAGGGCTGCATGCTCAAATACTGGACACTCCCAGCAGTATTTGCTAACTTTGATGCCAGAAAACAACAGTAAGCTTCTCATTTTGGCTGTAGGGAAACTTGCTAGGGATGTGTCTCTTTGTGTGTGCAACCAGGGTGAACTGTATGTAAAGTGTAAGGCAATATTTCTAATGCCCATCAACCTTTGTCACAAAATTTGCAACAAGAGTACATATGCAAACTTACAAATTTGATATTTTTAATGGATAAACATACACTTATGGGTTAAAAACAACAATTTCTTTCCCTCACCTTACAATGTGCTCTGAATTCCTGTTCTTGCTTCTTTAGACTTTCATTCATCGCTACCAGACCACGCAGCTCTGCCAGTACTCTGCACATGCACACACACAAAAAAAATATTATTAGGCACAAACATATCATATAAATGCACAACTTCATACCATCACTGTAACTGTATGAGTGCCACACAATCACAGTGGTAATATTGTGAACATGCACAATATTGACTACTTACTATAACAGAAATAATAGATTTCTCAGAAGAACACCACAATGTCTTTTTTTCCCAATAAATGTATGTATTTATTACTTTCTATTGGATGGAATGAAGCATAACTGAATTAAATGTCTTGTACAATTACACATAGTGAAAACACACTTCATAAAATACCAGTGTTATGATGAGACTACTATCACTTGGGTTTGCACTGTTCTTGAGGAATAAGCAATTTGTCCCAAGTAAGCTGGGTATAGTTCTAGAAAATAATTTTTGACCTAATTTAATGGTGCATCAGTGTTCATTTCAAACATTGGGGATTGGGTGTCACTGTTATTTTGATTTGTCATTTAATTTCTTCGGGCACGGCATAAGGAAAGAATAAGAATGTGCTTGACAGGCTTGGTAAAGCATGGAAAGATGCACAGTCAACCTCAGTCAAGTCTACCTCACACAAGTCGAAGAATTTGCTAAGTCTAAGAAAAATTCTACTATGGAGGTATATAAACATGTGTTATTTCTATTGTGTAAGTCAAAATTCACAGTCGAAGGAGTTTTCTGCAGTTCCATTGGATTTGACTTAGGAGAGGTTGACTGTTTGTTTCCTCGCTTTTGTTTTCATCAATCTCACGTTTTGTTTTCTCCACCGAGTTCATCCAGCTTTGCCATCTCCTGGTCGATTCGTGCCGAGTACTCCTCAACCTCCTGCAGCCTCTGCTGAGCTGTGCTGTATTCCTGCTGCTGCGTCTCCACGGTAACCCGAGACTGTCGGACAGAAAAATAAAACAACCATACAAACATACACACACTTACACAACACACACACACACACTACTATCTGCTGTACAAATTAATGAAATTTGATATTTTCCATTCATTTTTTCTGAGCTTAGGATTTGCTATGGGTACAGAATAGATTCAAAACCTTAGATCAAAGTGCAGTCGCTTTTATTGGGTGAGAAATTAGGATACTCTGTGATTGCCTTGTTTTCTTTGTAATTTTATTCGAGTGTCTGCAGCATAAAAGCAAAACTTACTCTGCTCTTCAAATGCTGTTGCTTTTTGATTACATGACTTCTATGTTGTGAAGTGTTAAACTTTTAGCCACTTATTGAAGGTACACCAGTAAATGTTTGAAGCTTTTCCATGGGTTTTTTTTGTTCTGAGACAGAATATTTTCAAAGTGAAACTGAAAGTCAATTGTTGGAAAAGAAGGGCTTCTTCTATTTGGGCATCTTTCAGTTGCTCAATATAGAAGGTATAGAAGGCACTATAAACATGTCATTCCCAAACCAACTTCTAAAGATACAGAGCCAACAATTTGTCAAGACCCTCTAAATAGTTTGATAAATAAGAAGCTTCTACTTTAAAGGGAAATTCTGGACCAGTTAAAAATAAGTCTAAAAAGAAAAAAAGAGTAAAATGTATTAAGCACAACATCAAAAATTTGATCAAAATCACCTCAAACTTACTACAAAGTGTGTCAAAATATCCAGGTTTTTTGTTCAAACGCAATTATGCCACAGAGGCAAATCCCAATATATTAATCTGCCATTTTTTGAGTTGTTCTGCTAGTAATAAAATTATGTTTTACGAAAATTAATTTTCATCAGTTTTTTTGTTGTTGACATAATCAATGGGAAATTGTGAGGTGATGTCACTATCAGTCCATTCATTTGCAGATTTAAATCTATTGTTTGAGAAACCTTGGCAAAAATTAGCAGAACTTCACAATCTTCATTAACTTTCTCCATTTTCATTCAAATTTCTGCTTTTGGGTCCACTAAATTTTACTCTATACATGTATTTGTACAGACTAACTTTTTACTGTTTGGCAATTGCCTGTAACTAGAAAAAAAAAGGAGTTAGTCATGCGCTTTTAAAGTACATTATGACTTTTCAAGTCTACCTCTTCCACTTTCTTCTGGACGGTGGCTATCTGTTTCTGGAGAGAGCCCATAATTCTCTGGTGCTGCTGGGCTCCACTCATCCTCTCAGGTTTCTCCTCCAGCTGCTGCAGCTCCGATTTCTGAGGTAAAGAGATGCAAAACCCTGACATGAAACCCTTGCTAGCTCTCTCGAACTGGGCTTTGCCAGGAACAGAGATAGAGTCTGGTCTTTCAGCAATGACTGAATGATGGGGCAGTGAAACTGTGTCGGGTGGATCGTATTCTGTGTGTCTACTCCAAACACCTTATCATGCCATTGTACACCACGTGGATATCCACTTTCAGAAGATTGTAGTCGACTGTAAACAAAGTGTCTCTTTTTGTCAATGTTTCATGATCAATTTACAGACACAAATATACTTTTCTACCACTAAATTCATGGATGAAAAATATCCTCATTACCCATCCTCACCAGCCCCATCTCATTCAAATTTGTAATCTTCATATCTAATAGATGACAATATTACTAGATGTTACAGGTTTGCAGTAGCAACATATCACATCTGCCTTAGTTATGGAAAGACAGAGTTTGTAGAATGATACCACCCCTGATTCTCTAAAACAGATGACGTGGACACTGTGTCCGACACTTTCCAGCATACCTTGTCTGCGTACTCCGATGCAAGCTGTCCAATCACGTCAGACTGCAAGCCGACAATGCTCCCCACCATGCTGGCTGTCACTTTGCCCTGGAAAGAGTCACAAAGCCATGAGCAAAAGAAACGAACAAACCGTAAAAAAAAAAACTTCCATCCAACAGCCTTCACATCTCAAGCACAATCTACAAATCCTTTGCAATCACGTACAATACATTGGTTAGTGATGATGTCCATTGATTATATTTGTGGTATCACAGCGAAATTACATTGCGACTATGGGGAACATGATGTTATCATTACCTTTCAGAATATACCGTGTGATGATAAAGTACTGGTACTGTCCGAAAATTACATTGGTGATAAAATTGTTCCTTCAATAGAAGTAATCATAACTTGTCAGCCTCTACTTATGAAATGAAAGCGGAAAACTTACCATTGCATGTTAAAAAATACCACTCAGCAAATCATCATCTAAATCCGAGTGAGATATCAAAGTAGTGTTCACATTTCCTCTCATGTTCTTGAAAATTGGAAAGACATCTTACGGTATCATTTCACAAAAAGGGAACAATTTGCGTAGTAGATGTTGCATGGTAGATATGAATTGGATGATAAAAGCTGACTCAACCTGAGAAAATCAATTTTAATACTACCATCTGCTAATCACACTTCACAACTATGACTGAAACTGTGGAATTATTTGCTTAGAATGATGGCCACCGTACGTATTAAAATTACATGAATCTCCTAAGTCCTTGCAAATGTTACTGCAGAAACTATATTCAGAAATTGGCAAAACTGAATTTCACTGCATATCTCATATCATGAAAATCCAGATGAAACTGATTCACTTAATGAGAGATCTATACAAAGAAATTATGAAAAATTGCCAATTTCAGAGAGAAATAGGAAATCAAAAAAACGTCTCAATTCTGCTGTTGATTTGAAAATTAAATGTAGATCTAGCAATAACAAATTTTTAAATTTCACAACTGAAACAAACAATTATAATAAGTGAACAAAGTCTTGAATGAAAGAAAATCTCTTTTTACTCTTAACTTTTACCATGAGTGGTAAAAATTACAGTAAAATGTTACATCACAAACACCACTTAAATGTGGGTATTGGGACTCGAGGGGTTAATGAGGTTTATTCACAGTGAGTAATGCCCTACCTCTTCCACCTGCATGGCAGCCATGCCCTTCATCAGGGCCTGGATCCTCCTCTCCTCCTGTAGCCTCTCCTCCTCCGCATCCTTGGCTTTGTCTGCCGGGGATGCGGGGGAGAGTCCCGCGGCCACCGCCTTTCTCTTCGGGTCTTTCTCTGCCTCCTTCTCGTTCTGACTGCTGCCCCCCATGCCGTATCGCCTGTTTAGTTCAAAGAGAGAGACAGTGATAACAAACCTTACATTTCTGGATACAAAGTGTGTCTGGTAATAGTGTTGGCTCTTTGCAAATTCAGTTTCAAGTCAATTCAATTCAGATTTATTGAACGTCCCTTAGTAGACTATTTCTAAATGCAATGAGTGCACGAGTAATACGTGACCTTTTCTAAAATCAAATTGTTCATCAGACAAAGCATTATGAATACCAATAAAAGAAATCAATCTATCATTAAAAAAAAATGTCAAAGAGATATCCAAAAACAAAGTAAAACAAAGCGATCCTAATAAAAGTTGGCTCCCACCTTTTATTAGGATCCTTTGTTTTGGATATCTCAGCCATTTCAAAACCAATTTTCATCGAATAAACTATGAATTCCTCTTTGAATTGTATACTCTTTAATATTTTATAAGAGGTTTCTTCATGTCATTGCACATAAAGGTAAAAACCTGAAGCCTCTTCTCAACCAAAACTATATTATCCCTTTAATATAGACTAACTTTAAACAGGATCAGTTAAAAATGCACTGATTGACAGGCTTTTGAAAATCTTTCACCAGAATTATGCGATGGTACAATGTATATAAACAAACAGGGTGCAAATGAAAGTTTTATTCTACCTTATGGAATGCTAACAATTAATGATAAGAACTACAATAAAATAATCCAGCATTAACTCAGAGCAGAATACATGATCTCTGGGAGTTTATGGGTTACAGACTCTCCTTATAATCTATGGACTCAATATGCACCTCACCTAACATACAATAATAAGTCAAAATCAAGGTGCTGGACAGAATAGAGGCTTACCGGCCATACTCCAAGAGAGTTGACTGGACTCTCAGTTCTTCCTCCTTCAGCTTATATGCATCAGCCCGCTTGTATCTTCTCTGGGCCTTGTAAGAGCTCTTGACCTCCCCTACTGCTGAAATGGAGTTGTCCTTCCTCTCTTCAAAGTCCATGTCCTGGGGAAACAACCATTGTGAAGATGGGGATTGAAAGGTGAATGAACACTGTAAATAAAATTAATGGTGGCAGCTGACACTCTTGGCCACTTCTCCGTGGGGCGGATAATTTTTATCAGTAGATATTCAAAAGAATTTACCCCAAAAATATGCCAAATATCACAGCAGGTTGATTATCAGGAATAAGCAACGAGAAGAGTCATTGATTAACAGTCAAATATATTGCAACTGATATGACACCTGTCTAGCAACCAGGAGGTTGGGGTTCTAATTCTATCTGAGTAAGCATGCCCATGACTTTTATCATGGCTATTACTCAAAAACACTGAATAACTGGTGGGTATTTACATCAATGAAAGGCAATTTGTTAATCAGTTGCGATAAAACCAACTTGACACAAGAATAACTAATTCAAAGAAAATGAAAACTTATAAGATTAAGGAAAATGCTCACTTGCGGCTGAAAAAAAATTGCTAGTATGGAAAGTGTTCACATGAAGGGCGAGGATGATATAGAAATTACATTCATGTCTCCTATGCTTCTTGGTTCAAGATTCCTTTAGCAAACTACAGATAAGCTGATGGCAAAGAGGTCAAAGTTGAAAGACTAACCTCTGGGGTCTTGTGGTTCTTGCTGAACTGTGAGATGGAAAAGGCTCTGATCTGGTCCCCCATCTCCTCCCTGGTTTCAATGGCCCTCTTCACCAACCACTGTCACAAAGAGATGGAAAAGTTTCATAGGAGGAAGATATATCTCACATGCATCTTTTCACTAACCACTGTCACAAACAGATGAGAAAGTGTTGTTAGAAAAAGGTATATTCTCATATATATCTTCAATAACCACTGTCACAGACAATAGTTTTGTAGGAGGAAGGTATACATTTATTTCACACATCTTGTGTCTTTTCACTAAACAATGCCATATACAGAAAAGAAATACATCTAGAGGAAGGAACATGAAGACTTAAAATATCTCCACATAACCACTTTTATGACAAGAAGAGAAATATATCACAGATAGAAAAATGTATATAAGGCATCTCTTCACAATCATTGTCATATAAATAGTATGTATATCTATGAAGGAAAGCATATCAAGAGAAATTGCTTCACCAACCACAGTCAATCACATCTCATTATCATATGAGAGGAGAGTACATTAAAAAACTAGAAAAGCACTCTGAGAGCGCAGACCTCTGCCAAGCATGCAGCTCATTTCCACCTCTGATCTTGTTCTTCCATAGAGATATGTGATTTCCACCCATACGTACGCACTGTGTGCTGAAAGTCGCCTGATTTCCCAATATAGAAGCCTTTGTTACGTCATAAACCCTCAGCTTCATGGCATGCCTCACCCTAGCAGAAACTAGAACTTTAGTGCACACATGCAAACATCAAATACGCGCAGCCTGAACTCCCAAGTTCATTGACCCTACCTGCCAAATATAAAAAATCCTTCATAAATTCCCCCCAAATTCTCGGATCACTACCAAAATTTAATCATCTGTTACTAGATCCATTCTTAACCTTTCCTGCAAGTTTCATCCAAATCCGTTCACTACTTTTTGAGTTATTTTGCACACGGACAAACTAACTAACTAACAAACAAACCAACGGTAACGAAAACATAACCTCCTCCCTTGGCGGAGGTAAAAAGTTGCAAGGTATCAAGTACTCCAAATTATTCAAAGACTGATGCATGCAGCCTTTCAGCTCATTTGATTAAGATACATAAACAAGTTTAGAATGCCTCACCAAATTTAGAAAAAGGAGGCTCACAACGTAAACACTGATTTGCCTTAGAATCTTTCGACTGGAAGCATTTTTTGTTTTAATACTGGAAACCTCAACAAGGTTTGACGGTCTTCATCACTTGAACATTTCTGATACAAATACTGGATGCACAAAAATAGAGATTCACTGCAATATAGGGAGAATTTTCTTTTACCTTGATTACTCACATACAATTTATACTTTTTGTGCCAGTTTTGCACATAATGATCACACCTTTCGTGCTCTGTAATTAAAGTCACCATGCCCACCTAATCAAAAAACAAACAGATGTTACTCTTTTGTTTGCTTGTTTGTTTGTTTTGTTTTTTACGTAACACTTGTGGTAGGTGGGGATCTGGAGTGCAATGGAAAAACACACAAAAGAAAGACAGTACCTGTACAACTGGGTAGATGTGGATGAAATCCAACCCTTGGATCTGATGGGGCTCGATGCGGTGAGGACATTTCATTCTTGGCAGGACCGCCACAATCTTTTCTGTCAGAGCACTGCAGGATACAATGTAGTTGAAAGAATGTTTAGTGGGTAAATAGCATACAAGTAGGTCTCATAGATTTGCAAATACTTTACAACATGTCTGCACATTCTTGTTAACACCTATGGACAACTATTTTAACATATTTACTTTAACCCATTGAGGACGAGTCCCAAGTATACTCAGGCAGCTGTCTATGGGAAATGCGTGTTGCAGCAAAATCAGTGCATCCTCAACGGGTTAAGAGGATCGCATTTATAGAGTCCACCTAAACTGAATGTTAACAAAATCGAAAACAAATGTAGCTCTGCTTTCGATATTTAAACAGCTAAAAATATCTAATGTACCAGTACCATTCAATGTATCAATGTTATCCAGGCTTTTCATCAATTGATAGATTTTACATCTACCAGGTACCACAGTATGTGAGTCTAGATATGGTACATTGAATACGCAAGTTCCCTCTTCATATGAATTGATGTAACAAACTCCTTGTAAGACCTAACAGAAAGTGTAGTTTCAGGATCTGAGGTAGTAAGGAACAATCCAATATCCATTAAACCTGCATTGTTTTCATGCTTCTCATCTGAAATTAATTTCATCTCAAGAAATTCATTGCAGTAGCTCTTCAACAAACTTTGATGTTCTTACATTTTCTGACCAATCGTTGAGTTTTCTTGGAAGAGGAGATCGACATCGATGTCAAAGTTACATGTAGTGATGCACCAAGTCATTCCACCAACAACCTGATAACAGAATGTGAAAAGTAACAAACTTATACCCTTGGTGTGTCTTGAAGGTTGAAAGAAAGCTTGTGGGTAGAAATTATCCAGATCTTCCGCCCTAATCAAAGTTCAAGTATTATCAACATATTTTGAAAGAAAACATTTTCAAAAAATCGATCATGCTAACTACTCAAAATCTATTGATCATATGGATGATGAAAATTCACACCAAATGTAGAGATATCCTTGATGAGACATGCATGAATGTGTAAATGTTATCATTATTTTTTTTAATGATAAGCATGTAATATACTGTATACACCAAATATTTCGCGAGGTTTTTATTTTCACGAATTTCGCGAGTCGGGTGTTATTCGTGAAATTAAAGACACGCGAAAATACTGACTCTGATCCCGATGTGAATGTGACGTACGCATGTGCTCTTCTCCGTTCAGTACAGGACTCCACGATCGCGAATTTAACCACTCGTGAAATCATTGGGATTTCCAAATTCACGAAAATTTAGACTCGCAACATGTATGGCGTATACAGTACATTGTACCGAAACTTGGCATTTTGTGCGTGTCACGACTGCAGATAGATATTAATTTTCCCCACCGATCCTACACCTGAGGGTTGTTATTGTAATCTAATCTTTCAGCCTTGAAATCTGTATAATTTCCAGTAACATCTTTTGTCTTTATAAATTTATGATGCAGCTTTGGTGATTAATATAAGCCATGGTTTGGATATTTGGAGCACCTTGTCCTTACCTTGTCAAATGGTGAGAGTCCCTTGATTCTGGCCCTGAAGTATCCCGCTGCCAGCAGCAGCTCAATGGTCTCACCAAGTTTGACATTTTGCTCCTCATCCTCCCGAGTCTCAACCTGTCCAAACCAAACCAAACAAACATTAAAAAGAATAACAGTTAAATGCATAACATTCATTAGAACTCACTGACCTTTTCAAGAGAGAAGCTTTCACAAAGTGGGCATCACTTCTCCCTCGATTTTGAGCCTTTCTACCAACTTCCTATTTTATTCCTTCTTTTTTCAATCGCCAGAGTAATTTTTTTCCTACCAAAAAAAAAAAAGAGACAAGTTTAACTTCAACAGTAGCCTGATCAGACAATGTACGAAGCACAGGCTGTGTGTAGTTACTTCAAAAGGTAGGCCTATCCATGGCATCATGTACATTTTTACACTTACAGCAACTATCAATTATCCTGTAGACTTCATGCCTAGTGCATAGTGGAAAACATAGAAGATAAATAGTTCTTCCAGTTCTGTTATCATTAGATCTACAGTTTACTTAGCCCGACCAGACACTGTACACTTGTGTACAGTGACAGGGTTGTGTATACTAGTTAAATTACAGTTTAATTTACTGAGTTTAATTTGCACATCATAATTTGGTGTAGGGCCTAGGTCCTAAATTATCTAACAAAATTCAAATTTTACATTGTGAAATTTAATGTCCACACAATGACACAATGGAGTAGAATCTAGACCCTGCAGTCCAAAAATAAGGCGGTGGCCAATAAGGCTAGTAAGGCTAATGGGGGGGGGGGGGGTGGGAGCGGAGAGGGAGGCTAAGAATATACCTCACTCTCCGCTCCCCCCCCCCCCAAAAAAAAAAAAAAAAAAAATGAAGTTTACTATAACCACGATACATGGCAGAGCTAAACACTTCTAAAGACACAACATATGGGAAATTGCCGGAAATTACATAACTATAATCTGACAAAAACCAGTAGTTGCGATGGTCACTACGATTCTGTACTGGGCCTGGCCTGCCTGCCTTGCCTGGTCTGGGCCCTGGCTGGGGAGGTGTGGCTGCATCGTCGAAAGGACCAATTATTACGCCCAAACACAAATATGTACACATGGGACTACAGCAATTGAGCAGACCCGCTGTATTCTGTCCAATTTCCGAATATTACGGCATTCTCACGAAAATTGTTCACAAAACCACACCCATTGTACCAACCTCTACTTCGTTTCCTTCAGCATCATAGAGTGCACTCTTTTTAGAGCCACTGCGCTGTCTAGATGGTCGTCGAAATATACTCGCTGACGCCATATTCACACGAAGGATCGGCCCCTATGTCCGCGGTTATGTGGATTGCTGTTGTAGAAGTTCGGTGGGTTTACCTTGCCCTTGTATAATGTTCCACAGGGAGGGGATCATGTGACCCACGTCCTCGCCACGGCCAAGATTCTTCCACAATACACTGCACACACACAGAAATTTTATTATCATTGATGAAATAAAAATCAAAAGTAGTCAGTACTCGAGTGGGCATGTCCGTGCACTAATCTGACAATTGATTGACAGGCCCCAAATCTATAGATCTAAAGATATCGTATCATTTTTAATTGACGAAATTTATCGACTTTCCAGGATACCAGTTTCACTTTCATAACATAGGGCTTATACCCCGGTACCTCTGATTTGCACTTTTGCAGATATTTCTGGGCGGGATTGACTTTTTTATAACCTATAATTATAGAGGAAATATAATTAGATTTGATTTAATGAATAAAAAAGCAAATATATGCGATAAGTCCTATTAAAAGCTAAAACAACAACAAAGAAACAAACAAATTTAACCGAAACAAAAACCAACTTCAGATTACTCGGAAAGATATAGCTGCTTCAGACATCAAACATCAAAGGCATTGTGCAACTATGGACTTATTTTGCCCATCCATACCAAACTGACAGTAGTTTGAATAATTAGCCTATATCCAGTTGGAACTCCATCTCCTGTGAATCTTGACATAGACTTAGAGCATAGGAACCTACATCCCTCTCTTCCGGAGAGAGTCAGAACGTTTCGAACCTTAGGGGAACGTGGGGCAGGATGGGCCACATTTAACTAAATGTGCTTTATTTCAAATACTATGTCACAAACTTCCACATGAAACAGGATTTACAAAGATTGTGTAAGGCAACACTATCACACGTTATATCATCTTAATCGCCTACTTTTATTTTACGTAATAGCCATTTCAAAATAGTCAAATCTGTCCCATCCTGCCCCACATAATTACGTGGGGCACGATGGGACAAACAATGGAGACGCATATTTTCGTGTTCCACTTGAAACGGTCGCTCTTTCTTTTGTAATTCCGGACCATTCTGAAACTGAAAAAAAGAATAAAACATATACATTAACCTTATCAAATATGATGGGGCAAGATGGGACACCCGCCCATCCTGCCCCGAGGTGGATGTCCCATCCTGCCCCTTGCATACACACACTACACTTCTAAGCTCTATATACACAATTCATGCAATGACATACAGTCTGCCTACATTTTGTGAAATAAACTTGATGTATATACTATAAAAAAGACACGATATCAACGTTCTACCTTTCTTCATAATATATGCCAAGGATACTATACATTTCTTAACTGCAGAAATTCTGCCGTCATCGATATCAATTGTTGCATTTGTCCACCAAAGCTCAAGAGAATCTCAGCTTCACAGAGCGTAAAGATGGCTTCCTGACAGCGTGCTTTTTGCAGTGTAGATTATAGTTAAGTGCCCTCTAATGCTTACTAAAATAGTTATCGCATTGTCCCATCCTGCCCCGTGTCCCATCTTGCCCCACCTTCCCCTATATTATAGCTGTCCAATCGGTTGTTTCACGACCATCCCGTTTTGTCCACGGAGGCCTGAAACGTGAGATGGCTGCCGTGGCCGCCGGGAATATGATGTAAAGGCAGCATAACAGTAACTATAGAGCCTACTTCAAATATTTTTGAATGGCGGCATCGAAGATGGGCTCAGGGAATTAGGCACTTGTGACTGGAACTTCTTGAACTTCATATGTTATATTGTCTAATTGTAGTACAGTACTCTCCGCGTAATCGGGTATCGCTTAAACGGGTACTCCGTTTAATTGGGTAGTAATGTCAAAATCTGTTCCAATGCACATTAAAATTACCTGATAATCGGGTTGCCTCTCCGCATAAATGGGTAACTGATATTCTTCTAATCTAATTTCTACTCACATTTTATCGCAGATATAACACTTTAAGAAATCATTAATGCCAAATTTTCGCATTCTCTGCTTAATTTGCAAAGAAGAGCGATCATTTGGGGAGAAATTAAACATGATGAAAACACATGTACCAGTACCGACTTGCCACACGTAAACAAACATTGCACATGTAGCTCGCACTCACAATTGCATAGACAGACAGGAGTTGAACACACTTGCGCTCCTCCCTTACTCCGCAACAACATTCACAATATACGAGAAGTTTGCAACGAAAATCAGGCCTTGCACCAGCTCCATAATTTTGCTTTTCCCTAGTCACTTTTCGAAAAGTAACCCGACGTTCTACGTGACTAGTGCACGCAAAGAGACGTGTTAATTTCGATAAACGCCTGCGTGTTAGCGAGGAGTCTTTTATAGTCAAACGATAAAGTTTTCTGAAGACATATTTGTTCATTGAAAGAGTGTAAAATTAGTGCTCGTGACTGAGCAAGTGTAAGGTATGCATAGTGTGCTGTGCAAGTACACAATGTCATGTTAAATATACAGTGTAGGTGTTTGGTGCAGTGTACAATGCATGTGTACATACACATTGTGTGTGTGTCAATTGTGAATGAGACGTGTTCTTCTGTTAATCGGGTACTCCGCTTAATCGGGTAAGAAACGCTCTGCTCGAGCCTACCCGATTATGCGGAGAGTACTGTACTATTTTATGTAGAGGAATATGACTGGAATAAACTTACATGTACATCATAGCCGTTTCTATTCATTCTTCCTATACGTGTATAATTCGCCGTAATTTAATGCAACTACTAATATGATTGTATGTCCGTGGCTCACGAATGAAACAAAAAATATATAGATTTTATCCAAAAAAAAAGTTTATAGGCCCATTGGTCGCATTTTCTGTAACTTGAATTATGTGATTGTTTTACATTAATCACAGAGTAACTTTAGTACGTATATATAATGAAGGTTTTCATCAACAAAGATTTCACCGTCAGCGACATAGAAAGAACAGAAATATACGAGATGTAAGATGAACATTGAAACAAAATTTGAATTGAATGATTAAAACCAGCGAAAGGTGCCTGGCTTGAAAAAATTGAGCAAAAAGGCATGAACTTCATATAGCTTTATTGTCACTGATGCCACTAAGTCAAAACCTACAAAGAGCGAAGGTATACGGGTGTGCCTATGAAAAAGAAAATAAATTGAAATCCAGTAAGGTAGGCCCTATTTTTGGCGAAAATGAAGATCGACATAAGCTACATAGCACGTAATTGAACGGTTAAGTACTGAATGAATTTCTTTCGATACATTGACTTAAGTAACCAGGAGAGCAAAGAGTTCGAACCTGACATCCTATAGGATATTCATCAATACTAAAGGCTCCTATAAAAATGGATAGGAAAAACTTGAACCTCAGGCCAACTCCATACTTATTTCCAATTAATTTATTGTAAACAAGTCAGTCACTTTGGGGCTAATTTGAATGAACGACATCAATGCATGTATAAGACCTGAAACAGGCATTCAAGATTTTGTCCATTGAATGGTTCAATGTAATAAGCATAAATATGCAGTTGTTATAACAGGAGGATTCGAGTCACTGAAATGTGTGCGAACGTCATTTAAAGGGACATTCCAGACGATTTTCATAATTTCACAACATGTAGTACATAAATCGACATCCCCATGCATAGATTTGTAGAATTCATTGTGGTTCTTGATCAGAGAAACTATACTTTGAAAAACCTTAAATAAATTACACTGAACAGGGATGATGACATAGGAGGTTCACATATTTCAGGATATGTAGCAGTGTAATTCCATTTCAATACCACTTGCTTGCGAGTTCACCTGTGTATAATCTATGCATGCCTTCTTCCTTTGTTATGCTTCATTGAGCCCCAACTCATGCATTCTTATGGTGACTCTGCCATGTCATCATCCTTGTTCATTTCAATTTGTTCTAAATTTTGAAAATATTCTTATTCTTCATCCCAGTTATCATAAATTCTGAAACTCTGTCCTCTGTATAACTGATTTATAGTTGTTCAAAATGTAAAAATCTGAAAATTATCCGGAGGTCTCCTTTAAATTTGCCTTGGCTTTCAGAATATGAGCGTTCCAGCGTTCATATACGTTGAGAGGGATATTGAATTATTTTTTGTTTACACCATACAGCGATTGCAGCCAGTGGTTAAACAATTTTCAGACATTCTTGCCCGCGAGATGCCCAGAACGCCAAGATAATTATGTACGAACGAGTTAACAAAATACTGAAAAAAGAACAACAAAAAAGAACATGGAAACAAGCTCACAGTAAATTGGTCATTGCACCTCATGAAGCAGGACTGGTCTATCATGGATTACGCAATATTGGTGTCGCAGTATAATTGAGACATATAACTCATGCACAATCATCAAGTTGGCATACATTCGATTCTTGAACTATTGATATCAGACAATAAATCCCGGATTTTTCTCTGAAATATTGATGAAGAAACCAAACTTATTTAAAGGGGTCGTATAGTTTTGGTTGAGATCTAACTCCAGGTTTCTAACGTTCTTTGAATGAGAAATCTCTTTTAAAAAGTGGTAGAGGTGTAATTCCAAGAGGAATTCAACGTTTTTTATTTGATGAAAATTGGTTCGAAATGGCTGAGATCAGGGCCGGTGGAGCGTTCTTAAAAGTGTGTGTGTCACAGTGTGTGTGTGTGTGTGGGGGGGGGGGGGGGGCACTTCCGGGTTTCATTAGCCAACAAGCAAAAAAAAAAAAAAAAAAAGCCTTCAGAGCAACTTCTGGTGCAACTTCTACTTCCGGGTTTCTAAAGCTGACAAAAAAAAAAAAAAAAAAAAAAAAACAACAACAACAACAACAACAACAACAACTTAAACAAACAAATCACCCCTGTTCCGCCGGTCATGGAGATATATAAAACAGAGCAATCCTAATAAAAGGTGGGACCCACCTTTTATTATGATCGCTTTGTTTTATCTTGTTTTTGGATGTCTCAGCCATTCCAAGACAGATTTTAATCAAATAACCTTGAATTCCTCTTATATAGTATGCTCTATACTATATATTTTCACAAGTGGTTAAGTTAGTATCTTACAAAAAGTTAAAAGCCCAAGCTCACCTCAACCAATTGATACTATCCCTTTAAATCCCTCTAAAACTGAAAAAAAAAAACCCAACAACAACCAACAGCTAAGAAGTAAAAAGACGGGCAGCATGTTTCTTCTCAATGTTACTCGAAATAATTACTGGAAATGCAAACTTGTATACTTAAAAATGAACTTTAACTTGTTTTAATGACTTTTTCTAACTCAACTGGTGCGAAACTGAATAGAGATATCTTACTACGAAAGATGTAATCTGTGGATAGCAATGTTGAAAATATTCCCCTACCTTTTACACGAAATTGGCATTTCTCATTAGCTAATTTGTAATGATAATCATAAAAATTATCATAAATTATTATTCGCACTGCCATGTCTCAACTCTTTTTTTTTTGTTCTACATCAATAGAGAATTTTATGCACATCAAAGGACTCGTGTACTAACTTTTGGTTGGATAATATAATTAGTAGTACCCTAGGAACCCTACACATAATCATCTCTTCGTCCTGTACATTGATTATCACTGTTTGCACTCGCGTTTGTTATCTATGGAGTGCTGATCTACACTTAGCGCTCCATAACTGGTATGTGGTGTGCATGCGTGGGTTTGTTCAGTTTTGCGGAGAGAAATATACCTCGACAAGACTGAGTGTCAGTCAAGCTAATTGTGTTCATTCGAGGATCTCCAACTCACTGTAGATCTAGAGATTTTCTAAGTGCAGAAATATTGATCCTTTGAGCTCTTCACTTTCATCTACTATGGCGAGAATAGATGCTACCAAGGACCTGTTTTTGTGGAGTATGTCCGCCATTTACCTGTGTGCTTTTGCATCGCTGTATGTGCAAATCCCAGGTGAGACTGATCGTTGATGAAAGTGCCAGCAGGAAACAACCAATTTTCCTGCTTTTCTGTTTGTAATGGTGACTGATTGTGGTACACTTGTAGTGGCATCTTGATATGGCACCCAGTTAGTTTATAAATAGCTGTTCAATATCGGTACGCGGCTCTTTGATGCCATGTTGATTGTCGGTCGTGACCGTACATGTATAGGCCACGTACACGTATGCACTACCACTCGAGGCGGCGGGCTCGGGCCATGGCCAGCCCGAGCGAGGGGGGTCGGGTCGGCCGGCGGCCAGATGCGGGGGCTGGGGTTGCGGCGGCTTTGGCTCGCTTGCTTGCAAGATTGCATGTTTGTAAGTTCTGGATCTATTAGTACGTATCATGATTATTACATGATTAGAAACGAAAATAATAATATCAACAACAGATGGGGGGGGGGGGGGGGGGGATGGACCAGCACCAAACTTTCTCCTAATCAGCTCTGGCAGCTCGGCAGGTAGACTGAGGTTGACCAAAAGATCGGTCTGTATCTAGTCGTAGGGGATATGTTCCGCGGAGACTGCATCTACGGAGGAGAGTGATAACGTCCATAAAAATAAGACTCCTCCGGACAGACAGATCTTTACTTTAGAACTGTCTAGACAAGTAGTAGTACCACACACTGAGGTACAGCTGTACCTAGTCATAGGTTACGATTAGGTAGCCTAGGTCTTCGACTTGGAGGTCTAGACACTGCTATTACTGCTGTTGATAATATTAATGATGATTTATTCTTCTTCTTCTTCTTCTTCTTCTTCTTATTATTATTATTATTATTATCATTTTCTTTTCTTGCCTTACCAAAATGTAGGACTGTACGGAGAGACTGGCTTACTTCCTATCAACACCCAGTTGAAACTCAATGGCCGCCATCCTGTGGCTTGCTTCCAGGATAAGCCCACACTCCTGTGGTTTGCCGGGGACTTTGGCATCTCCTCGGAGGTGGCCATGGAGCTGCTGTGCATCCTGGGATGCGCTCTGGCGATGGTGTGCCTGGTCTCGAGACGGATGCGGGATTGCATCTCCTTTGCTTGCCTCTGGTTCCTCTACCTCTCTGTGTATCATGTGAGTTTATGTACCCCACCACCTTTCCTCACATTCATGAAATTCTTCTGTCGAGATGTTTTTATTGCAACTGATGAACAAATTACACTACATCGACATAGATAAGCACTGAATTAATCATCTTTTTTTAGTAGTAGTCATGATAAAAGATATCATAGGCATACATACTTGAGCAGGATTCGAACCTGCGACCTCCTGATCTCCAGACAGGCGTCATCTCCACAAGACCACTGAGCTTCTGCCCAACAGCAAGTGCTGGTTCTAATCCTTATAGCATGCAGTGGGTACTTTTTCAAATTCATGAAATTCTTCATTCAAAATGTTTTTATCGCAACTGATTGACAAATTGCCCCACTGTACATCGACTTAATTAAGCACTGAATTGATCATTGTTTGATCAGTTTGTATGTTACATGTTTGATCTGTAGTAGCCATGACAAAAGTGCTATAAGGATTAGAACCAGCACTTGGTGTCAGGCAAAGCCTGGTGTTCTAGTGGAGATGACCCCCACCATCTTTGTTTTTGCTTTGTTTCTTCTGGCTTGGGACATCCAAAGATGTGCTCTGTTCAGTGATTGGTGCAGTCCTAGTTTTACCTCTTTGTGTGCCTTGAGTGTGGATTGGCACTGAAAACCCTGTAGCCTTGTACACGTGTACCGGTACACACTGTCTAAAGTCCCTGGCACAGAAAGGAATAACCCCTTGCTCACTGCACCCTGCTGGGAACCTGTGTGCAATTTCTATGGAGATTTCAGAATCTTGTGGGAAACAAGTTGAGGGACAATCCTCAACCAGAAATGACTTGATTTTTGAAAAAGGTAAAAACTATACAATTTACAAGCACAATAATGCCAATTTCCTCAGTGAATCAACCTTCTAAGACAGTATTTGGCAGTTTGAGGTTTGTTCCATTACTTTAAAGAGTAATAGAAATGTGAATTAAGTGCTTTTTTTTTTCATTCTGAGTACAAATGAATTTTCCAAGAACCAATGGAAAAGGATTGTGGCTATTACAATGTATGTTAAATTTTGCTTTGTGACATGATGGTGTTAAGAAACCATAAACCTGTCAGTAGCTGAGATGTTTATTGTTCCCTCGTTTGTCTTGATGCTACCGCACCAGGTGGGCCAGACCTTCCTTTGGTTCCAGTGGGACATCCTCCTCCTGGAGACGGGATTCCTCACCATTCTGGTTGCCCCCCTCCAGCTCTTCAAGTGGAGGCAGGCGACCAACCACTACCGGCACCACGACGCCATCTCCTTTTGGCTGGTCCGATGGCTCCTCTTCCGCCTCATGTTCGCCTCGGGCGTGGTCAAGCTCACCAGCCGCTGCCCAACCTGGTGGGGACTGACTGCCCTCAACTACCACTATGAGTCGCAGGTGAGGAGCTGCTAGAGTGGGATGAAGTCGTCGTAAGGCCAAGCAAGTTGCTAGCAAAGAGTGTTGTTAGCTTGTGCCCAGTCTCATCATGGACTTGTAGGATTTCAGAAATAAGTATGAACATTAGAATAAGCACTTGCCACCATATGTCATGATAGCTTCACTTGGGTCATCTGTTTACTCACATTGCAGCTGAGATGTTAACACAAGACTGAGTGTTTTTCATTGTTTTTTTTCATTCTTAACCATTTGCTGGGAAGTAAGGGGATGAAAATTGAAACAGTGACTTTGAGTAAGATTAATGGCTTTGCTGCAAATCAGAATCTTCTCTATTATATGGTTGTAAGAAAGAGATAGGTGAAGTTGTTCAAGTTTGTGGTTGCAATAGTGTTGCACCATGTCGGTTATCAGAGAGCAAAAATAAAAGTGATTATGTAGCAACTGAGGAAAATGGTGGTGGAGAAATAGATACTATGTAGAAGCAGCTGATATCATGTCACATTTCATCGCTGGGGCGATAAGACCTCGTATCTACAAAATGTCAAATGTTCAGGAGAGCCAAACAACATGGCGGCCAAAGCACTGTGGCGAATGGGATAGCCTTTCCTTTGACATGCCGTGGTGGCTTCATTTTTGGAGTAAGACAGTTGGGATTTGGACATGACATCACTTATCCCATAATTTGACCATTAATCCAAAAAACTAATTTTCACCAAAATTGCAGATACAAGGTCTTATCACCCCAGCAACGATTTATTTCTTGAATGTTTCATGGAAGAATGTTTTTGTAATGTTATTCACAATGGATGCATTGGATGCTTATTTTCACTCATTAAGCATCATCATTTTGTTTCCTTTTCCAGTGCATTCCTACTCCACTGGCCTGGTATGCCCACCAGCTTCCGGAGTGGTTCCAGAAACTGAGTGTGGTGGCCACTTACTTCATAGAGATTGCTATGCCATTCCTCTTCTTTGCTCCCTTCAGACGTCTCAAATTATTTGCCTTTTACGGACAGGTAAGAGTCTTCTCATAGCAATATTAATGATGTTGAAAGATTTTTAAAAGAAGTAATCTCTTTCTCTATACTTGGCACAAGCAGTGACCAAAGATCAGAAGAATTGTAATTTGAACAATGAATTTAGTATGAGATGTAGAGTTGACATTTTGGTAAAGTCATTCACATTGTAGCACAAGATGAATATTTGTGTTAGAGTAGTAGTTCTTAAATATTAGCAAACTATTACAGAGCAACTCAAGAGAGAATAGCTCACTCTGACACTGAAAGAAAGCTGATTTTTTTGTTTTTTTTTGTGGATGCTACACAATATTTTGACATTGAATTAATGATGCATATCCAATATACATCTGCTAAAGTAGATCTTTATTTTCCTTACCAATTCATAAAAGGAATGTATAAGTTGATTTGAGGATTCGACACTGCTCACTTTAATAAAACATAGTTAATATTTTGAGGAATTTGATTCATGCATATTTCATAATATGTGCAAATTACAGACAACCGTTTTGTTAAAAATGATATGAGCTTGAAAAAGAGGATATCACTTTCAGGCTACCAGAGCTTATTTGATATCAAGTTTCTCTTGTTTGTTTGTTTGTTTGTTTTTTTGATGGACACCAGTTGCTTCTCCAGGAGATGATCATTTTGAGCGGAAACTACAATTTCTTCAACCTCCTAACCATTGTCCTTTGCATCTCACTGCTAGACGACAGGTTCTTAGGGAAGGACAGCTCCAAATATACAGGTGACCGGTAGCTTATACTGAAGACTGTTCATTCATTGATTGTAAGCTTGTTGTTTGTTCATCATAGATGCCTGAAAAGTTTTGCAACAGGCAGCATTATGTTTTGGGGTTGTTGTTGTGTTTTTCTTGACATTCAAATGGCATTCTCCCATTTGTATCCCCACCCTCCTCTCCTTTCTTCACCTTTTTATGCCTCCGCCACGAAGTGGTGCCGGAGGCATTATGTTTTCGGGTTGTCCGTCCGTCCGTCCTTCCGTCCTTCCGTCCGTCCGTCCGTCCTTCCGTCCGTCCGTCCGTCCGTAATGAATTTTGTGGACAAGGTAACTATCGAAACCTGTTGAGGTATCCTAATGAAACTTGGCATGTATGTGTATTAGGGGGTGAAGTTGTGCCTATCAACTTTTGGGTGCACATGCTCAAGGTCAAAGGTCAAAAGGTCAAGGTCAAATACATAAAATTTCACTATTTCCACCATATCTATTGAATGCCTGAAGATATTTTCTTGAAACTTAGTGTATACATGTATTACCCAATTAAGATTCTCTGGTGAAAGTTTGGGTCATGAGGTCAAAGGTCAAAGGTCAAAAGGTCAGGGTCAAATACATAAAATTTCACTATTTCTACCATATCTATTGAATGCCTGAAGATATTTTCTTGAAACTTAGTGTATACATGTATTACCCAATTAAGATTCTCTGGTGAAAGTTTGGGTCATGAGGTCAAAGGTCAAAAGTCAAAAGGTCAAGTAAAATATTAAAACTTCTTTTTTTCTCCGTACCTTGGAAAATTGTTCAAGGTATCTTCATGGAACATAGTATATACATGTACTGACTGGAAGTGATTATCTAGAGAATGTAGGGTTCATGGGGTCAAAGGCCAGGGGTCAAAGGTCAAGTTCAAGACTTCAAAATTTTACTATTACCCTCATATTTATGCGATGCCAGCAGGGTTATTTTTTTACACTTGCTGTATGCGTGTGTAACCTAATAGAAATTCTCTGGAAAGTTTTTTTTTTCTCTTTTTGCCTCAAAGGTCAAAAGGTCAAAGATCAAGTGAAAGTGCTGAACTAACTTTTTCCTCCATATCTCCGAAGTGACTCAAGTTACCTTGAAACTTAGTACATATTATGCATGTTCTACCTGAAAGTAATTATCTTATGAATTTTAGGGTCAAGGGCCAGATGAAAATGGTAACAATTTACTATTCAATTCAGAAATTGCACTTTTTCTCCACACCTGTACCTTGAAAATTACTCAATGCCTAAATGTATGAATAGGTCAAAGTCAAGTTAAAGTCCTTAAATCCCTAGATACATGCTCTCCTATTCATCCAATTAAACCTACGTCAAGGAAGGTGAACATTCAACACATTTGTGACAAACTTGTCATTCCAATATTTTGCCAATTTTGTGAAAATGTAATCACACAGTGTCCACATGTACTATCTAGACCTATTGGGAAAATCATGCATTATGGCGGAGGCATACCAGTCGCCAAGCGACATTTCTAGTTACAATTATGATGGCAGATTGAAATGTTAGGTAACAGCCTCACTAGCTACCTGCAAAGACCTTTTATAGGTAATGAGATAAACAAGATATTCCAGACCTGTTTATGCCACTCCGCAAAGCATAAAGTTGATCTGTGTAACTTCACTTGACAACGTAAGTCCAATTACCTTGAAATAGAACCATTTGAGTGACTTTTTAATATACCTTTATTTCTTAGTATCTTTGGTTTGATATTTTATTTTATTGTGAGCAATTTGTTTCATTCCTGTGCTGTGCTAACTGTTTGCTCCAAGATTGCTCTACATATTTATATTTCACAAGCATTTCAGTTCAAAATTATTAATATTTATGAAATGTTAAAACTGGTTCTCTGTCATCATTAATGTATACATTGACTTGCAGTAGGTTGCTTACTTATGCTAAGTTATTTAATGATTTATTGAATAGTATTGATTATAATGAGATTAATATATCAATGGAGGAAATTATTTATTTGTTGTTTATTTTCTTCCAAGTAAATTGCATATTGCTTTTTTCTTTGCATTCAGTGTAATGGTTGGTGGCAGTGTAGTATATGTTGGTGTCTCTGTCATGCGAATATACCATTTTTTTTCTATCAGTGAATGCACAGATGACAAAGTAATGAGATACTGTAATACCAGAAACAGTCGCGGCGTGAAACTTTCACAGACTGGAGCCGACGACCTTTTTCGCCGCATGAAACTTTAGTGAATTGCCACTAGCATTCAATGCAATATGCGTTGTGTGGAGAAAGATTCTCCCATGCATTTTACTTTTGCAAATATTGGCTCCTCCAGAAACTCGTGAAAGTTTCATGCAAGTGAAAATTTCTGATTTTGCGGTATCGTCTCTGCTTTTACTGTGACAGGAACATCGTACTCAAGGTTTGGCAGGAGCGCCATCTGTGTCAGTGTCTATGCGTACCTGTTCTACAACCTCATCCACTACTTCAAACTTCGGGTTGACTTCCAAAACATGAGGGTCGACTCCCAAGTAGGTATGTCTGGATCTTTAAGTCACTGAATTTCTGCATTTCGTTATGTATCATTTTGTTCCTATGCATGCATTATCATATAAATGTCCATAACTTCTATGGTTTTTGTATCAGAGGAATTTAGTTGACTATATTTATGTAATGTAGGAGGAATTGATTTAACAACATTCACAAGTCCTCCACAATGCTTCTCCTGTTGATTACATTTTGTAAGAGCTTGTCAAGTATTAAAAAAAAATGTCATAATTGTTTTTTATGCATGTACATGCACCAAATAGCCCATTATATGGAATGAAATACATTTATTGTGCAATTTTATCTGCCATTTTTGCAATATGGTTGACTCAATGGGTGAATTGAAAATTGGTTTGTTCTGTTCTTTGGTGTCTGTTTACCTGATATTTGTAGTGTAAATGCGCCTTTCAGATGGGAAACACCATTGTGTATGTATCATATAGCTTACATCTATTCCAGGATTAAAGTACTTGGTGTGATTGGCTGTCACTGCAGGTTTTACAGAACATGAGTTCCTCACAGCATTAACCAATGTGATGCCTTACACCATTTGGCTGGGAATCATTTCACTGGCTGCCGTCGTAGTCACTGCCTTGTGGAGGTAAGATGGTGTCCAGATGATTTGAATCATGCGGTCTTTATTTTTATGTTCTCTGTGATCTTCATGTCATTATACACCATAAAGAGCCATGGGAAGACCTCACCTCAGACAATTTTGACAGATAAAAGGGTCTGTCATGATGTAACATTTACCTTTTGAGGACGAGTCCTGAATATACTCTGGCAAGTGTCTATGGGAAATGCATGTTGTAGCAAAACCAGCCCATCCTCAATGGGTTAAGCATTAATTTACTCAAGAGACAAACATTACAGGTTACCCAGTCATACACATCATCAGTCATTAACTACCAGGGAAAGAAATTATAGGTATGTGATTTCAGGGAACAGAAAATTTGGAATGAGGAGCAGCAAGACAGGAAAGATAATATTGAGGACACAAGAAATGATCAGAGTGTTTTAGAACACACCAATAATCAAGGCATAAACAATCCAATTACAATTGTATCATTCATTGATTACAAATTCAGCTTTGGCAAGTATATGGTGGTCATTCAAATAACTTGTGGTGATGATAATGATGAGGAGGATTATTGTGAGTATCATTGTTTTGGCCAGATTTTCAGTAAGTAGATTCCATTGCAAAAATATTGAAATGCAAGAGGAAATCAAAATACGATACATAGAGATTGCAAAGGGGGGGGGGGGGGGAGGTGAGGAAGACATAACCCCATCTTTTGGGCATTGGGATTGACGAGGGTGTGTGGTGATTCAAGAAATCTGCACTTGGATGTGGAAACCTGGACTGGGAACCCGCGATGACTTTCATGAGAGATGAGAAACGTTATTTGATGTTTTTAGGGTAAGATTTCGTATGGTCACCACTCAGAAAATTTGACTGGTGTTTAGCAGAGAGGCCATGCCGTGGTGTGAATGCGAAAGTTTTGACAATCATTAATCTGTACAATTAATGTCTCTGCATTAAAGTTACTGGTAGTTGCTATTTTGCAGATGGCAATGTTTTATTTTTCCTTATGGCTGTCTGTGAGATTTCATTGATAGTGGCATTAGAATTCAGGAATTTTGCTCTCTTCGGTAACTGTATTTTTTCAATGGCTTGTAAATCCTTATCCTGGTCTCATTTATGTAAAGATCTCATGTCATAGCAATCATTTTTGCTTTTTCTATGTTTGCATACAGGTCAGTAACCCAAGATTCTTCGGTTGTTCATAAGTTCTGGTCAGTCTTCCAGTGCTGTGTGTTCACATTCATAGCAATGTTCATGTTTTCTATAAGCCTGGTAAGTAAAATTCTTGTCCACCACTCTCTCTCTCTCTCTTTGAAAACAAAAGAGTTTAACAGAATGAGTCAAGCAGAAAGTTGGGATGAGTCTTAAACTTACAGCACTGTAAACCTCAGTATTTTTGCGCGATTAATTTTTTTTTGCGATGAGCGGCTCAAAAACACATTAGCAGGTTGTTGAATTTGTGCTGCGCAATTGTCAATCCATTCGCAATGTGCAGAGAAAATTGTGGAAATATTTTTTCAGGTCTTAGAATATGCACTAGCCAGAAGTAGCGCGAAATACGCGAAAAAGAATGTATCGCAAAAATTTTGCATTTGCAGGAGCATTATGTCATAATTTATAGACACAGGATTCATATAGGCCTAACATGTCACTCACTGTCATAGCAAAGTATGAAAATAGTGTTGTTGCCAGGTAATTGGAAGACACTTTACAGCATTTTCAAGTGAAATTCTACCCCAAAGGAAGAAGTTGACTTTGATGAATAGAGTAACATGAGTATGATAATGGCTATATTTTTCACTGATCTCAAATGTTACATGATGAGGGTCTTCAAATTTCAACAGTTTCATATTTTCTTGGAGAGACAGTGATCCTGGTCATGGTTACATACTGTATGTAGATTAGATTTGTTGATGATCTTATTGCCTTACATGTCTCCCAATTGTTTGCACAGAAATCTTAGCTGAGCTTCATTTCTTTTTATTTCTATGTTTTCAAAAAGAAAAATTTATATCCCATACATTTGTTCTGGAATCATACTGTTGTTGTTGTTGTTGTTGTTGTTGTTGTTGTTGTTGTTGTTGTTGTTGTTGTTGCTGCTGCTGCTGCTGCTGCTGCTGCTGCTGCTGGTGCAGCAGCAGCAGCAGCTGTTGTTGTTGTGGGGGTTATGGTTGTAGAATTATTGACAAAGATAATGATTTTCACATTTTAATGTGTAAACCAATATGACAGTTTCATGGCAAATTCACTATAGCTTTGTCTCCTGTGCAAATGTGAAAGTGGCCATACTTTTGTTTCACAAAATCTCGTTTGAGATTTGATAACTTTATTATTCTGTGGTCTGAGTTTAATAGCAATATTCCTGCTCTTTTCATTTGACTTAGTTCTTATCAAAGTCAATTTAAACACAGGATGGAGTCTCAAAGGTGGGAAAAGGAAATAGTGAGTAAATTAAAACAACAGATGTTAACTGGTTTGTTGGACACTGCTAAACATAGACAAACAACACAGGTCACCATAATCAGGTTGAAACATACACTGTATCTAGACACACATGCAGAGGCATGTTTGTTGATAATAGGGTGTTGAATTTCAGAAGGCTCTAATTTGATATTCTGCAAGCTTCAATATGATTACAGGGGTGTACCACAACTGGTATCTGAAATAGTAACTCTTTGAAGTTATGGTGGAAATAGTTATCAGGAATTGAAAACATCATTAGTGGGTGACTGACACTTCTGGCCCTATCCAGGTTCCCCACTGTATGGTTGACAGGCAGGCCTACAATGGCCTCCCTCCCGTACTACACGAGTGGAACAAGAATGTCGATCGCTTCGAGGTCGTCCACTCCTACGGCCTGTTTCGCAGGATGACCGGGGTGGGAGGTCGTCCGGAGGTCATCGTCGAGGGCAGCGATTTCGTTGACAGTGGCTGGCAGGTGAGGAACGCCTCGGGTTTCTTTATCTTGTCTCCAATGTAAGAAGGTGTGGCCAGTTTCTCTCATATCTTTCTATCACTATTTCATTCTCTCCATTCCTCTATCATTCTGTCAATCTCTCACTCTATCCATCCATCTGTCTTTCTATCCATCTATATATTACTCTATCCATCCATCTATCTTTCTATCAATCCATGTATCACCCTATCCATTTGTCTTTATATCTGTCTATATATCACTCTTTCCATCTATTTGTCTTTCTTTCAGTCTGCATATCACTCTATCTATCCATCCATCCATCTATCTATATTTATCTATGCATCCACCTTACACGTACATATCTTTTGCAACATATACTCGTATCAAATTTTAGGGCAGTGAGGTGGCTTAGTTGGTAGTGTGTTAACCTTTCAATCGAATGAGTCAGGGTGGCTGCAGGTTCAAACCAAAAAGAGTCTTACAGAACTACAATATATATGTTGTGTGTTGTCATACAGTCCCCTCTTGTAGAGGCAAATCACTCTGTCCCGCATATAGGACATGAAATGGAGGTCCTGTGTGTGAGAGAGTCACAACCCACACACGTGTAAGGTCCCGCTTCATTCATTCATCGAAAAGAGCAGGGTGCTTGACCCAGTGAAGTGTCAGCCCCATGTGGGTACAACTAGACCCCATGGAAGACCAGCAACACTATGATAGTGCAGCTGAATAGGTGAAACAGCCATCTTAAGATGGAAAAGAAAAAAACACAAACAAATTGATGTTGCTTTTTCTCAGTCTTTTCCCATTTGGACAAAGAACCATGGCAACTCTGTAACTTTATTTTTATCGTGCAAATACATGTCTGAAGAAAATTAGTGCTCTGCAGTAGATTGAATCTGTTGCAAACAAATTTTCAAATTGGATGAGAAAGTGTAAAAATAATCATAAACAGTGATTGATAAGAAGTCTTGCCCAACGAAGTTTTTAATGAAGGCTGTTCCTTTGTTTTTGGACTCTGTTTTTGATTTCAGCCCTATGAATTTCTGTACAAGCCTGGGAACATTTCCGAGCCACCATCGTGGGTTGGTGAGTACAACAAATAACCAATAAATGAACACACCCTCTTCACAGTGCTGTGCATTGCGAGTCTAATAGTAATAATGACAATTGTCTCCTAGTAACAGTGCCATTGATTTCCACATGATAGCTATTTAACACCAGCTGTTATTGCAAACCCTGGCCAGGGAATAATTTCGACTCATTCACATACACAGAGCTGCCAAGTCTTCTTGACTGTGCATAAAGCTTCTTGGAAAATTAAATGCCCGTGCCTAATACTACACCTGTTGAGTATCTGAGGACGTCACTTCATTCTTATCTTTTGTGAACACTACCATGTGGCCTCCATCTACATGTGTATCTATCTACGAAATCTATCTTTCCATCTATCTATCCATCCGTATATCTATTTATATTTCTTTTTCTCCATCTGCCAATCTCTATGCTTGTATCTGTATTCATTTGTTTATCTTTCCATCAATTTATGTCACTCTCTCCATCCATTTTTGTATATTTCTATCACTCTACTTATAACTCTGTCCATCCATCCATCTGCTCATCTTTCTATCAATCTAAATGTCACTCTATCCATATATCCTATCTATCATGAATTGCTCCATCTATCTTTCTATCAATCTATATATCGCTCTATCCATCCATCTATCTTTCTATCTATCAACCTATATATCAGTCTATCCATTTATCTATCTCTCTATCTATCAACCTATATAGCACTATTCATCCATCTATCAGTCTTTCTAACAATTCTTAGTATCACTCTATCCATCCATCTAGTGTTCTTTCAATTTATATATTACTTTATCCGTTCATCCATCCATAGCAATCTATTCTTCTCATTTTATGTATCCATCTATCTTTCTATCCATCTATCTATCTATCTATCTGTCTATCTATCTATCTATCTATCCATCCATCCATCTATCCATCTATCTATCTATCTATCTATCTATCTATCTATCTATCTATCTATCTATCTATCATCTATCTATTATGATACATGAAAGATGTAATGTCCATACCCTTAGACATTTTGATAACTGCTGGTGATTCTGGTGATTCAGCATTATTCAAAATCACTAGTGTTATGCATTGTCTCTATGTTTTTACAGAAATTACATTATGAACATAGTTGTATGACTTGAGGAAGAAATAATAGGTTTTGTTTCCTTACTAAATGATTTACCCTTTCTGTTCCCGGGGCCTTGGACAGTGTGTATAATGCTATCAAGGGTTTCTGTTACAACCAGCACTCAAAGCACAACAAAGTGTTAATGTTTGTTCCACCATGTGTTTGATTTCAGCCCCCCACCAGCCACGCCTGGACTGGCAGATGTGGTTTGCTGCCCTCGGCTCTTATCAGCATAACCCTTGGTTCCTCAATCTCGTCTTTAGGCTCCTGAATAATGAACCCACCGGTATGTTCCAGTATTTCCTCTGTCATCATCAAATTTTATTTTCTAACCCGATTTCGATTCCGTTTGCTTTATGTGATAGCACTAGGTGAGGGCTTCAAAACTTCTTCACAGAATTTTGACCTTTCACTTCTTTGACCTTTGACCTTGATTTTTGACCTATATTGTACATTTTGCTACAAAATGCTACTCCTTCGCCATTTCTAACCCGATTTCGATTCCGTTTGCTTTATGTGATGGCACTAGGTGAGGGGTTCAAAACTTCTATGCAGAATTTTGACCTTTGACTTCTTTGACCTTTGACCTTGATTTTTGACCTATATTGTACATTGTCTACAAAATGCTACTCCTTCGCCATTTCTAACCTGATTTCGATTCCGTTTGCTTTATGTGATGGCACTAGGTGAGGGCTTCAAAATTTCTACACAAAATTTTGACCTTTGACCTTGATTTTTGACCTTATTGTACATTTTGCTACAAAATGCTATCTTTAGCTGCAACAAACTCATTGATGCCAGTCCAAAGATTTAAACTTCCGGCGGGGACATATATTACGCACCGCGTAATTTCTACTTTTCCTTGTGTGAATTTGTAATATATGAGCATGGTTAAATGTTAGCTGTTTAACCTCTTCGTGTTTTCATTTGAACTTAATTAATAACAATGGAGTCAGCAGTATGATTGTGTCAGAACTATGAATTATTGCAAGCACTGAAGTGTGATGTGAGAATGAAGCAGATCTTATTGTTGGTTTACTTCTTCTTTTTCTTTTTTTCTTAATAGTTGACAGTCTTTTTTTCGTCTTCCAATTTCACAGTTTTAGATCTCATCAAGCACAACCCTTTTCCCGAAAAGCCACCAAAGTACATCCGAGCCACGTTGTACCATTATCACTTCACAGATTATGGGTGAGTTAATAGCCAAGTATTCTCCTTGGCCTGACGCTAAACCAAGAGAAATAAAGATATAAAGTATTCTCATCATGTATGATGCAATCACACCGTGGCAAAACTAGTTTTAAGTTTACCCAGGCTGTCAATGCTATAGATGTGTGTATAATTATAACCGGGTCCACATGCAGCATGGAACAAAATGGGAAGTTCCTTGGCCAGATATTTTTATAGTACAGTCAAACCTGCCTTAGCGGCCACCTCTCTATAGCGGCCACTGAAAAATCCCCCCGAGAGAAAAGCCATGTTAAAGACCCTGCGTATAGCGGCCACCTGTCTAACGCGGCCAGCGGCCACAAATTTTGTTTCCCGCGGTAGATTTTAACCTGTCTATAGCGGCCAAAAACCCGATGGAGCCGTAGCCGAGCTGATAATTCAGGGTGTTTTTCTGCTTTTTAGCCGTGCCAGTCATTTCTGGGCAACATTCAGTGATCGCCACCGTTGCATTCATCACTTATTCAGTCACAATAATGCACTAATTCATGACTGTGCACATGCTACATCTAGTGTACTGTGCAACAATTTCATAAACACCGGCATTGTTCTATGCATGATACACATGTGTGCATACGTACACACATAAATGTACATGTATATACAACGATGATACATGTACATGTAGGCAATGCACACAAAGTTGGATTACCTGTCTATAGCGGCCACCTGTCTATAACGGCCACTTTTTCCGTATCCCTTGGGTGGCCGCTATAGACAGGTTTGACTGTATGTGTATAAACTTTAATGAGGAAAGTACCTTAAACTTTCATACAGAAGTATAATTTTTACGAAAGATAATCTAAAATAATCCATATATGTGTATTATGCTTACAGTTGTATTATGCCTTTGATGAGGAACCATGACGTTGCTAAAATCTTGGCTTATTTGGCCATGGGAAATATTCTGCACCCCTCCCCCAGAATATTTCTTGCATACTGACTTGTAAATATCACACTTATTTCATACATGTATAAAAGTTTGCTGTTCTTAAAAAAAAAATGTTGATATGAATATTTAGAAGATTTTTTTAAATTCATTAACAGAGTATTTTTCTCTCTCCTTTTTTTCTATCTCTCCTTTTGTTTTAAATGAAAAAGAAAAAAAAATTGCATCGAAATCTTTGTGATTGACCTAGTTCCTTTCCATGTTTTGTCAAGAAAATGTAAAAAAGCAAAAACAAATAACAAAAAACGGAGACACATTCCAATCATTCCTACATTGTACCAGAACACACTGTGAAAAGCTAGAAGGAGAAATCAATCTACTTTCAATTTCCTTCTGTCTAATATTCTCTCCCTCCTGCTGTAGGTCGCGGCCAGTTGACTGGTGGTCAAGGAATGAGGTCACCGAATATCTGCCGCCAGTTCACTTGAAAAACCAGCAGTTTCTGGACATTATACACAAGAATGGTATCAAAATTGTAAGTCTTGCCTTTACCATTTGTGCTCAAACTAATAATGAGGAATATGAAAGGGATGTGACAAATTGATAGAGTACTGGTTGTAGGAATGTAAGAATGTAAGATGCACAAGGAATGTAAGATGCATGAGGAATGTAGTAAAAAGTATAACTATAATATGTTATGAGGGTATGATATTTTATTAATGTCTAGGTTAGAGTTTTCATTTGAGACCACTGACCTGAGTTGACCACTGAGTAGTGACCCTTACAGGGACTGAAGAACAGTGGCTTCCTAACCACTGTCTGTAATGCATAATTCAAGAGCATTATTAACCCATTAAGAACAGTTTGATTTCCCATAGACGCTTGCCCAAGTATACTCAAGACTCGTCCTCAATGGGTCAAAGCAAAAGAGGTGCAAGAACAACTTGCAGCACACATCTGTCCACTCTACTAAAAGTTCATCATGCTGTGTTGTATGAATATTTGTATTTAAATATGTATTTGTTTATATTATATGCACATATTTACACAAGTTGAGGTTGAGTTTGATAATGTGTGTATGTATAAATGTATGCATAAATGTATATGTATATAGATGGAAGATTTATAATCTGGTTTAAAGACTTTTAAAGAAGCGGCAGGTACTAGTAATAGCTTAACTGTAGTCTGGGAGACACGCCCACCAACATAGCATGCATAAATTATGTCGCCCGCATAATTCATCCATGCCACGCACCTCACAGTCTTTACTCTTGTGCTGAGCAAAGTTTATATCACTCATGTGTAGTCATGTGTTATCCATGCCTTTGTATTGCTGCATGACCTCTTGATCGATGTTGCACTCCATGGGGGCTTTGGCTTACATTAAACTTGTTATGAATGTATTACTTGTGTGTGGGCGTGCCGCCTTTTGACGTAAGTTTTTCGAAATCAGAATTTGTGTGTGTATATGTGCAAAGAGAAACAAATTGCAATCAAATCAAATCATGCACTGCGTTGAACCAAATGACCTAATGTGTTGACATTGTGAGATCTTATTTTGTATGGCAGTGAACACATGATGGTCTTTAAAATTATCTAGACTGTATGTTTGCTACCGAATGGCGTGCATTGGATGTAACCACATTCAGTGTACTTTTGTACAATATATACATGTAGTTGAGTGATCTGCACCTTGTCATAGTTAATGTTTATGCATGTTTAAATCACATTTCATCGCTGAAATTCTATGAAATCTCTCTCACATACAGGAAAAATGCTGAAGATTCCAATAGAGCCGCAAATTCACTGATCGATACTTGAAATTTGCATCTATCGTCATCAAATGCTAACAATGCAGAATAGTTGTGCGCTAAGAGAAGGGGCCAGCACCTCGTCACCCCATATACAAAACACGTAAAAGATAAGTGCGGGTGACCGTGATGATACTTATAACACGTATTCCTAATATAAAGTTGAGATTTTCACGAAAAATTGTTCGGTTTCAACTCAGTTTGCTTGGTTGTAATAACCCTGCAAAGTTTCAAGTGTGCTGAACACAGTCCTGGGCATACATTTTTGTTCAGTGTGCTTGCTGCAATTTTATGTAGGGTGTTGGTATAAGGGCCCCCGATGAGGTGCGGGCACCTCACTATATATAGCTCTCCTATATGTATCTGATGTGAGGTTGCAGCAATGTCAGTGTCTCATTGCTTTGCCCTCTTTTCTTCCATTCTGCAGAAAAAGACCAGCAGACACAAAAGCAGTAAGAAGACGGAGCCAAATATACTCGAACAGTTTGCATCTCTGGTGCGGCGTCTCCTAGGCGGCATATCGGGAACCACGCTGATACTCTCCCTGTTTCTGCCGTGTGCCATCATCTCATACTTCACGTAACACATCAGAGAAGAAAAAACCTGGATTAGTTACTTGATTATTTTGCCATTAGAGTTTAGAAAAACGGAAACAAATCATGCTTGAAATTGTTATTGCAGATTAACACATAGTGGTTTCCAACCCTCAGTATAAAACTGCATCCGAAAATAGATTTTATTTTTTTATATCTTCAATGCAGTATCCTTTTGTTTTGTATCAGGAATTGTACCAAAATCAGAAGTTTCTCTTTAATATGTCTTTCTTCTGAAGCTTTGCTCTCATTTATTTTCATGTATAGGGTTAACAGAATGCCGAGATAATTTTTCAATTTTAATGGCTAAACACATACAAGTGAACCCTGTTGTAATAGACACAGATACTTTCATTTTTTAAAAGGAATTTTGAATCATGAGCTTCAACAAAACATGGATACAATTACAGTAATACTAACTTTGTATTTCAATAAATAAACAAGTAAGCAAATACACTTTAATTGAGTATTTGAATATTATACTGCATATGGAAAAGAGTGTATGACACAATTCACTCAATATAGCTAGCTAATTTAAAAAACATAAGATTTTGCTAGTGGGAGATGATATTACAGGTAAAGTAGTATTTATCATTTCCCTGGCTTTCTTTATTACTCAAGTTCCGTGTCTGTAGCATGTATTACAAGGCATACTATCTCCTGAATCAAGCACTTGTGGGTAGGAGAAGATGTGTCCAATTCATTGGTTGAGACAAGCAGACACTTCCACTCTTGTACGGAATTTATAAAAAGCTTGTTATTGGAAAGAGTAGTATTCTCTTACTCCTGCCTTTTCTCTCTCTTTTTTTTTCTCTCTCTCTACATGGTTTGTTTTGATATTCATACTAAATACAGTTGTCAGGCGGTTTCAACATGAGTTTACAACAACAACAACAAACATGTTTTTTATCTGTTTTTCCAACAAGAGAGTCTTTTTTTATGTGCAAGTTGCACTTAATGTGTAGCCACCAGCCCGAGTCCATTGGGAATATATGTATAGCAACGTTTTGTCATCCATTTCGAGCGACATTTCATGAGGAGAAAATTCATACAGTCTCAAGTACATGTATCTCGTTATGTATTGTTATGGACGTTGGTCTGTAGCTGCAAGCCATGCGTCTATATGTTTCTTGTATCAGTATTCCAGTTCAGCTTGTGTTGACAAGTTATTGTGCCTCCATTTACTTCTCCATTTTGCATTTGTTGTCCCCGCCGAACGAGTTCGAGCAGGGGACTATGAAACGGGCTCCGTACGTGTGTGTGTCCGTGTGTCCGTCCGTCCGTCCGTGTGTCCGTCCGTCCGTCCGTCCGTCCGTCCGTGTGTCCGTGTGTGCGTCCGTGTGTGATCAAAATCTTCAATTTGCTACTTCTCTGTCATTTATGAGCCAATTTTGATTCTGTTTGCTTTATATGATAGCACTACATGGGAGCTTTGAAACTTCTACACAGAATTTCAGTCGTGACCTTTGACCTTGACCTTTGACCTATATTGTACATTTTGCTACAAAATGCTACTCCTTCGCCATTTCTAACCCGATTTCGATTCCGTTTGCTTTATGTGATGGCACTAGGTGAGGGCTTCAAAACTTCTACACAGAATTTTGACCTTTGACTTCTTTGACCTTTGACCTTGATTTTTTGACCTATATTGTACATTTTGCTACAAAATGCTACTCCTTCGCCATTTCTAACCCGATTTTGATTCCGTTTGCTTTATGTGATGGCACTAGGTGAGGGCTTCAAAACTTCTACACAGAATTTTGACCTTTGACTTCTTTGACCTTTGACCTTGATTTTTGACCTATATTGTACATTTTGCTACGAAATGCTACTCCTTCGCCATTTTTAACCCGATTTCAATTCCGTTTGCTTTATATGATGGCACTAGTTGAGGGCTTCAAAACTTCTACACAGAATTTTGACCTTTGACTTCTATGACCTTTGACCTTGATTTTTGACCTATATTGTGCATTTTGCTACAGAATGCTACTCCTTCGCCATTTCTAACCCGATTTCGATTCCGTTTGCTTTATGTGATAGCACTAGGTGAGGGCTTCAAAACTTCTACACAGAATTTTGACCTTTGTCTTCTTTGACCTTTGACCTTGATTTTTGACCTATATTGTACATTGGCTACAAAATGCTACTCCTTCGCCATTTCTAACCCAATTTCGATTCCATTTGCTTTATGTGATGGCACTAGGTGAGGGCTTCAAAACTTCTACACAGAATTTTGACCTTTGACTTCTTTGACCTTTGACCTTGATTTTTTACCTATATTGCACATTTTGTTACAAAATGCTACTTCCGGCGGGGACATATGTTACGCACCGCGTAATTTCTACTTTTCCTTGTTTGTTTAATTTTCATTTGTGTATTTGTATGTACCATACAGACTTTGAACTTATGTGGCACATATTGCTGAGTTTAAGCGAGTTTATGAGTTTAAAATACATGTCTGCATTACCATGACGTTGGAAAGATGCTGTATGAACATATATACTGGATATTTTTTTTTTTCTCTCTTTCATAAATAAATGCTACTCCACCACTGTGGTGACTGTCACACCTGTATACTGTAATCAATTCTATTTCTGTCCTTTGTCTTTTTTTTTTTCCATCTCTTTTTTTTAAAACCAGGTTTGGGGGGGGGGGAGTGGAGGAGATAGAGGATGTTATATTTTTCATTCAAGAATATGTCATTTCACAGGTTTACTGATCATTTAACTCACAATGTTCGTATGTTTTGTATTTGGATTGAAACAAATGCTATAGTAAAGAATACATATCAATCTAACATCACATTGCATCCTGTTTGCTGATGGAGAATGCGGTGACTAACCTGTTTGGTGTCTTGTTTCTAAAACATGCGCTTTCCTTGCCAGGATAAAGCATTTTAATGCCATTTCAGGTTCTTATCACATATAAACATATATATATATATATATATATATATATACATGTATATATAATTCATCTGTTGAGAATGAGAAGGGCGTTAAGTGGTCGTGAACACTATGGGTTTAGTGGCAACTTAACGCCCTTATCATTCTCAGCCGACAATATATATATATACTCCTAGATGGGTCATTTGGAAGACATTTCCATTTGTTTTATATGCAAATTCGATTATACATGTTCAATGGCAGTTTACGCGATGGAGACACGAAAATTGTCTCCTTAATGACCAGTTGTCTCCCTAATGAAGACACTTCCCCCCAATATGTCTCCCTAAGGTGCCAACTAGGGATATATATATATATATATATATATATATATATATATATATATATATATATATATATATATATAAAGTACAGTCTCAAGTGGTATTGGAGGCAAGCAGCTCTCTTGTTTGAGACAAAGATCTTTGAGTCTAATTTGCGCAATAGCAGATACAGGTCATCTGAGAAAAACGAACATAAGTAAACACTGAGCTGTGATGAGCTATGTCGTGGACATAGCCTGAACGGTTTCTTTACATTGTAGTAAAAGAACATTTTCTACACATTCAAGGGAGTTGTTGACATAAAAGCAAGTTGGATAATGTGAGTGCATTGGTGATGTCTAGCATTACACTTGTTTTGTTTCAGTGGTTTAAAATTGGGGTCATTTGAAACACCGTTATTGGTCTGTTAACAAAATGACCCCCCGAAAAAAAATGTTATGCGTTTGTTTGTTTGCTTTTTTTTTTTTTTTTTTTTTTTTTTGGGGGGGGGGGTTCTAAAACTAACCATAAAAATGTATAATTTGCCCGTACAGTGCTTTGAACATCTGAAGTATCGCTTCGTAGAGCGGTATCTTCTTATTGTGTGATGTGTCGTATAATTATATGCTTCCTCATATCAGAAGGTAATGAATTCCCACACATTATCATTGCTGAAAAAAGGAAAGAAATTCTAAATCTTACATACATACTGTAATTCCATGGGTGTAATACTGTACTGAATTGTGTGTGTGCCTGTATACAAATACATATATGTGACGATTATAGCCAAAAACTGCAGGGGACAGGAACATGGATATGAGGAAATACATCGAACATCAGGATCTATTAATAATTGATATGATTTATTGATACATGTACATATAAGCACACAAATCAAGTCAATGGCATTCGGTATACCGCATTAGTAGACCTCTGTACAATCGTTGTTTTTCACGTATCAATAGCAATAGCTTGATCATCTATAAGAGCCAGACTTAATTCACGACTTTACTTGATAGTTTGAGTAAGTGCTTAGGAAGAACAGGGCAATATAATCGGAAATATTTACAATATCACTACCAAAAGATATGCAAAATTTAATACATGATCAAATTAGGATCCCTGGGAAATCCAAGGTAATTCATAGTAGATGAGATATCGCATCACTCAAAGGGATTAGCTATACGAAAGTCGTGAACAAGCCATGTCCTAAAATGTTACGTAATTATCAGAAATCTCGGAAGATACGGAAAAAAAATAATGTAAAATCTACCTTGAAAAGATCAGGACATTGCCTATAAATTTGTGTGTGGAATAGCTTGTAGAATATTGACTCCTCGTATGAAAATGAGGTGAAAGGAGAATTAGGGGGAAAGTGATGATAATGATGATAATTATGATGATGATGATGATGATGATGATGCAGAAGGAGACGAGGAGGAGGAGGAGGAGGAGGAGGAGGAGGGAGATGCATTACAGTCAGAATGAGGAACAATGGTCGGATGCGAGATTTAGAATTAAAGTGTAAGATAGCGCAATAGTAGGAATACCTAATTCCATACCCTTCGCACTCTGTATGGTAAGACACCTACACAAATTGTAAGTGAAATACAAAATGCGAAATTATATACATATAGAACAAAAGTGCAAAATTAAATGAATGAAATGCGCCTGGATAACACCAAAACGGCGTACTTGTATTTGATCCTGCAAACATTGAACACGCGTACGTTTTACAACATTGAGGAGTCATAACGTAATTCAATAACCGCTTGTTAAGAACAGGAAGATTTCTTTTTTATTAATGGAAATGATAAAAGATTAAAAGAAGAAGGAGGTACGCAAGTTCTAGCTATGTCAGGAATCTTTCAAGGAATGCCCCTTTATTCATATTTCCCCGGTTCTATTTTGATCAGTGACTCTTGCAAATATTATATAAAAAAGAAAGAAATATTTCATACAAAGTTTTCGACATTCTGATTAATGTACACTCCTAAGAGTTAAACAACATCAATTAAACATTAAACAACCGAACAAAGGAAAACAATCGAAAACTGCAAACAAACAAACAAACAAACAAACAAACAAAGAATCATACAAGGAGACGGACGGACAATATGAAAACATAGCAAACGACAATGTATGTCAGAGAGAGAGAGAAAAAAAAAAGAAAGAAAAAGACAATCTCTCGAGGCATAAACTTCAAGAAATCTCCAAGTTCACCAGTAGTGACACAAACCACACAATGTAAGATCGCGTCATGAACAAACTCTATGATCTCAGTTAGCTATAAAGCAGCATTTGTTAATAATACACCTGTTAATGCACTTCGACAATTATCGTGTCAACTGAGACAAGTACATTTTTCTTGGTTTCTTTTTCTCCGGTCTTGAGCGAGTTATTGCTGTACTCTCTGTAGTCTCTATGGTCGTATTTTGCAGCACAGCGGATCAATTTGATATGACAAAGCTTTCACAATAATGATCATTTTTTTTTTAATAAGGCAAGTACTTTCTAGTGAGAATTAGCAGCAGAAAACATTCACGTGTAAAGTTAGTTTACAAGATTTGAAGAGGGCCTGTTGATAGAACGAGAGAAATATGCGAAACTTATGTTAGAGTGCAGGTTTATCTGGCAGACATGCATTTTAGTGAAAAAGCAGCGAAGATGACATAGATGTCATGTCAATGCATCCATGTATAGTCTCTGGATCTTTTTCTTCTTTTTTTCATTTAACAGTGGCTACTTCGCTGCGACTTCGTGTTCATTCACCTCTCGTCGCTGGTTGGTTGTATTAACAATCTTGGCTTGAGTTACGTCGTACAGTACGCCGTATGTCAATGACTGGGATTAGGGTAAGGGTTCGAGTTTGAGTATGGAGAAATGGATATGGATTGGCGTTTGCCTTGCCGTGTTTACGTCTTGATTAGGTTAATGTTTAGTGAAATTGTCCTTGCTGATGATTAAGACAAAAAGGGCCATTGATCAAAGCACAGTGACATCACACGACATTGGGAAGGACTTTACCCAGGAGGGATATATTCAGCAAAAACAGTTGGGCAATACATTTGTCAAGCCTTTGATATGGTTGAATGCAGCAAAGACAGAGGCGGTATTGCCATACATCCCATAAATCAAGCAGTAAATTCAGTCACGTATCCATATACTTTGCCTTGGCAAGATAATTATACATACGTCACAATTTGTCAAGATCAGCGCACGCGCAACAGAGATCACATTTGAGTTGAGTTGAGTTGAGTACGCTTGTAAAACGCCAATTTAAAGATATTCAATACAGGGCATCAATCTTACACAAGGCATATCTCAGATTAGAACCAGGATCACGCACGAATACTCTTGGCATTCTGTCGCAACGTTTGTTTCAACTAACCTTTTCAGCACAAAAATATCAATCTTACATATTAATGAGGTACGATAGGGAGGAATTTTTTTAGAGACTTTAAGACCGTTACAGAGGAAAATGAGATTGGAAATATGTAAAACAGTGACATATCCTGTAGGAAAGTATCTTTTTATAACGAGAATGTCAGTTGATATTATGACATGTCTCTTACAGGGATAAGGTCACAATGAATCGTAATGTACAGCCCAGGCCTGTTATGCGCTAAGAGTACATTCACAATGCCGTTCATCTGTTCACCCAATTCATTCCCGCCGATTTATACCATCGTGCATTGGTCACAGTACAGTGGAACATTGACTGGGAATAATGTAAGGCTCTGACTAATGTTGACAATGTTTTTTACATGACTTCTTTACGTGTCTGCTGGGGGAACTTTTTCTGCTCTGTTTACCACTATACAGCAGGATACGGTCACGTCTTTAGCTATTAATCTCTGGGGTCATTCCTGCAGCGAAAAGGGGCCACCATGACTCCAGTAATTTTTTCGTTTCCTTTCCTCCAGCTTCACCAAGGTTACAGAGACGCCGTCCCCAGGTCTGAGGGTCTTGGAGCTAAAGACAGATTTGCGCAGCTCATCCTTATCTTCGCGTTGTGGACGTCAATACAGCAGGGCCCGTTGCTACCACAAAGTATTCCTCGTGAAATAAGATAATTTACAGTTGCATGCAGTAAAGATGCTGTATGATCTGCCTACGGTCAGTGTTTAGACTCTCTATTTTGGGTATCATTGCCTCGAAAGATCTTTCTTTTGGAAACAGAGTAAGTCCTCAATTCAGGCTGAACTCCACGCTCTTCTCATATATTCTACGTGCTCGACACGCAACGAATATTAAACGTAGGGCCTAGAACTACAAGTGCTTTATTTTGTAGTAGTTATGGATCAATTAAGAGCCTAGCTTGGCTGCAAAGCCCCGCGGATTCAACGCCTTTGTCCACTTTCGCAATTCTTTCATTGCAAGGATGACTGGGTCTACTGAGTCACCTCCTAACTGGTTCATGCCAGCGGAGGTCAAATGTCAGCAGTGTCTAGGACGATTGCTACAGACGTAATATTCCCATCATCAAAGCCTGTCCATCTCATTTCTAGACCTTTCAAAGAACGGTAGTGATAATGCTCTCGTAGACTGCATGATGAACGCGTCCTCTCAAAAGCGCCCTCCTCGGCAGGTCATCATAACTCCGCTATGTCGCTTCTGGTAGATTTCTTGGTAATGACGCCATCGGAGTCGGTTGTGACGTCAGGTTTCCGTCGGCACGTGACCATTGTCAAACAGAGACATGCGAATCTGCGAAAGCAACCATTGGTTAAGACAGACTTTAGAGAAAATTCCTTCATAAACCTTAACCAACAATAGCAAGGGTTGCTTATATTTGTGAGTATTTATGTTGTTGTTGTTGTTTAGAGGGAACTGCAGTATATAATCTAAGATTTTTAGTAGTCCCCGTCATTTCCAACATTCTATTAGATGACCCATTATAATTCAATAACAGCCTTAATTGATTCCACACGACTACTTTGAAAATTTGTTATCTTATGTAACAATATTTATGAGCTATGTACATTATTATTCGAACAGAAATTTTGTGTCCAAAAAATTACGCTGTGATTGTGATTGTGGACAATATTTTTTATTGGAAGTGGAAGAAATAAAGAAAACGAAATGAATGAGGCATTCGTGGAGTAGAAACGACTGAATAAAAAAAAACACACAAACTTGTAGATACTCTGTGGAAATTCAAAGAATATTGAACCGATTAAAATAATTACATCTTTTAAGCATTTCTATGGATAGATTGGCATTGGAGCATATCTTCTTTAACCATCTGGGTGCCACAGTATATTACATGTCCATAGCTCTGTGTGTGAAATTTGTGCACAGTGGACTCATTGACAGAGAAAGGGTTAAAGAGTATTCGCTCGCAGTCTTTTTAAACTTGTCGTTACCACCATTTTGTCAGTCAGTGACATCTGACCTTAGAGTGTAGTCTCCTTCCAGTCGGGCACTGTTATTTTTTTTTTCTCTTTCGTTATGTCACTGACAAAACCCTATGAACGACAGACATATTACCATTTAACCCGTTTGGACCTGCGATTGCTATGCATTATCATATCATATGTAAAAAATTTAATTTTATCGGTTGAAAGACAGGGAAAATGTGGTTCTGAAAAAGGTCTGCCTCCCTTGTTTTAAACAAAACACATCTGATTTGGAACAACATTTCTGCACGTTACACCCTCGGTAGATGGCTTCCAAATGGCTATAGCTGAGCATTATTCGTTAAGACAAGATTTATTAAGACAAGATTAACAATATTGATTCTTTCCGTCAAGTTGGCAACTTTTCTGCCGTGACTGATGCCTTTTGTATATTGTTGTGTGTTTTAAAGAAAGAAGAGAGGGAGACAAAAAATATTGCGTATATTGCATATTCCCTACTAATATGGCAGACGAACATCAAATATTCGTGTAATCTGTATATAGAGCAATAACTAGTCATCGTGACAATTTTTAATGATGGCATTACAAAGTTCCATAACTGTTTATCAGGTTTCATCAGTAATCATTTCTAAAAGGGGCGCACGTCACGAGACAGACACCCACGAGTCCTACAACCCACGAGTTCGACACTAAACAAACAAGACCCACGAGACCGACACATTAATCAGTGTTGTAGTGTCGAACGCGTTGGCTGTTTTTACCTAACTCGTGGGCTGTATGACCCGTGGGTGCCAGTCTCTGGGATGATCCCTTTTTAAAGTTGTGCCCGAGGAAACTTTTGGTCCACCAATTTTGACGGAGATCTGAAAGTAAATTTGGCAATTCTTCTATGCAGTAATTTATGTTATTTGTCATAATCACCATACGGTTTTATTCTCCAAAACTATTCATTAGATCTTTTAAAACAGCCAAATAATTTAGACTCCAAAGTAGGATAATCAGTTCTGTTTTAAGTGTTAACTTCATTGCCATGAAAAATTCCTACGTTGTTTACCAAAAATGGAAGGATTTTCGTACAGTGTATTGGTTTATATATATACAATTTAGGATAATTCTTTAAAAGTATTTTTTATTTCTGAAAATAAGCAGAAACGAAATAATACAAGATTCGTTTAATTTTCTCTTTAAACACGACAACAGCGGTGCTATTTGAACAGAATATTTTACAACACGTCATAGGAAATCGGATTAAAGAAGAGTTATAACTTATCCTTCCATGCCCTTCCTCCTCCCGGCTCAAAACATACAATTTCTTCTTCTCGTTTATAAAAATTAATGCGTCAAAACACATGACGCACGAGTGACAAGTATAAAAACGTTGGTATACGGATGTGAACTCAACAGCAATAGAAACAACATGTCATGGAAACATTGACTTCACGTTAGTTCAACAGTGATGAATAAAAGTGCAGTGTAATATAGATATAATGAAAAAAATATAAGTACTTGCAGAAATTTCTGTTCAAAACTTAAAAGAACGATGGATTTTGTGAAACGTTGATGAAACTAGCATCGGCCAACCAACATTATTAATGAAAAGCCAAACGACAAGTAACTAACATTGGAAAAGCATATTACGTCACAAGGTATGTCACATGACGAGAAAACAACTAAGGGAAACTCATCATTGTATCTCATGCATCTTGGTTGTTGCATCACATTTTTTTTTAAGGTGAAGCTCAGTTCTGCGAGAAAAAAACTTTTACGTTGTGTGGGACAAAATGTTTCAACTGAAGAGTCCATCTACAATCCAGTATGGCGGTGAATAAAAAAAAAAAAAAACAACCCATGCACGCATGTCTTGGTACGAAGCTACTATTCGTGAGAGCAACGGCTCGCTGGAGATGACAAATCGAACTTAATAAAAGAAATTGAACAATCCAGGATGATATCACACTCAGAGACTATAAACATTATCGCCTTGAAATGAATGGGTCTTACCTAATAAAAGTGTTCTGCAGAAATAAATTCATATCGAAATCAACATTTAATGGGAAACGCAACCCTCGATCATGTTTATAAAAAAAAACTTTGTTGGTGGCGTAGCATGTACAATACGAAGACTAATTTCTATTATAAGCACGATAAGATAGAGTAAAAGTCAAACAGTTAAGATTTATTGGAAAGGTGTCATTACAAAATAGTTCATTTCACTTCCGTACTATTTGTTAATAAAAGAAAGTCTGTAGTATTTTCTGATTTCATAAATCATGCATGTGGCTATATTGCTCACATGGTATCAGAGCCAGGATTTATGGATAATAATTTTGTACTTTTTCCCCTCTCTTCAAAGACAGTTTGAAAAAAAAAATGAAGAGGAATGCATTTACTATTACAAAATAATAATAGTCTCTTTTGTCAGGTCATAAACAGCGAAAGCATCCCTTTGTTCGAACATATTGGTCTTTCCCCGTTAATTTCTGCCTGATGCCAAAGATGTTCAAATTTACCTAAGGTGCAATGACTTCGGCAAGTATTAAAAAGTATGATGTAAACGATTTGGAATTGAAACATCAATTGAAGGAGGCTAGGAGTTCGTGTATTCCACTCAAGAAGAGAAAGAATAAGAAGAAAAAGAAGAAAAGAAAAGAGTTATTGACCACGCAGTCAGGTCATTTGTTGCATTTTTTTTTACTTTTTAAGAGGGTAAATACGAATGCTGTGCTGTGCAAAAATGCTTCTTCTTTCTCAAATTTCAAAGCATCAAAGCGTCTTCATTTGAATGGATGCGACTTCCCGTTCTGTGTTTCAAATTCCATCCTTTCTGTGTGACTAGAATACAGTGATCGGCTTACGTACATCTGTTGCCGTGGTAACCACTGAATGACCTCTGTGATGATGCGGCCGTCTGCTGTTCCTCCAAGCCGCCCACTTCCTCTTCAGCGTGGCTCTGACCTGAAGGGCATGTCAAAGTGAGAAGGTAAAAAGGAAACCAACAATAACAAACCATAAATCATACAAAACGAACAAGAATGAAACAAAGTCAATGTTTACGTCAGCACTTTCAAAGCCGATTTGGAAGAGATCGGAGTTAATCGTAGCCATCAGCATATGAGAGATATAAAAGGCTTATCCAGTGACTATGTCATAGAAGCCAGTAGCTCCTATGTTGTTCTTTTTGAGTTTGAATGAACATATCCATATATATATATTATATATATATATATATATATATATATATATATATATATATATATATATATATATATATATATATATATATATTATATATATCTCTATGTTCTGTCTTCATATCTAAAGAGACTGAGTCCCTGTGGAATATGAACTTTAAGTTCATAATTTATTGTGAATACTTCTCTTTACCAAAAAACCAAGCTCGCCTTCGAGGCCTAGAGGCCTAGTCAGAAATACATTATGTACTGTAATATTCCCCCCCCCCCCCTTATAGCATCGAAAATTATGTAACAACAACAACAACAACAACAACAACAACAACAACAACAACAACAACAACAACAACGAACTTTCAGGCATGTGTATTTTTTGTTGAAACTGTTATATTTTCAAAGGAAATGGAATTAATAAAAAGATCACTGAAAAAAAAAAGTATTGTTTGCGGTATGATATCTATTGCTAACTGTTGAAAGGAAGGAGGAAATGAATCCTAATTTACGAACTAACAAGCGTGTCTGTGGTATAAGATGTCATTCACCCTCGGTACTTTTAAGCTGGCTACTGCTGATCTGCAATTTTTAACATACGTGTCGGAAAAAAAAAAACTCGAAACCAGTGGGATTCGAAACTGTAATGACTCTCAGCATCACCATTTTTTCTTGTTTATTCACGTATACATTATCTGTGAAAAGAGTTGATTGATGGCATCGATTTAACGGGAACGAGAAAGTGATGCCATTAATCATCTATAACTTTCTTTTTCACTTTTTTTCTCTCATTTGTTGGTGTCTTTTTCGTAGTCAGAATGAAATTGATGGGGCATATCTCCTGAAATCATTTTCCGCCGTGAATGAATATACGTTAGAACGATAATTATAAAAATGAACGATGTTTTCAGCTTCTCCAAACTTTTGGCAATGGGTAATTACCTATTATCTAAAAAAAGAATATCTACAAATTATTTAGTTATGATGATTAAACATTATTGTAAAGCGCGTCTGAAGATGTACACATAGACTGTGATTATATGAATACATTATTATTGTTATTATTATTATTATCATTATTACTATTATTACCATCATCATCATCATTATTATTATTACTATTACTATTATTATCATTATTATCTTCGTCATTATCATCATCATTATTGTGATTATCATTACTGTCTTTATACCATAACATCGATTAAAGAGGACAAGAAGCAGATCGCGCGCAAAGAAAAAACATATTTGCGTTGTTAAGAATCTGTTCCACTTTATATGCATTTTGTTACGCAATACTTGGAGTCTCTTTGTGAAATAACTTAGCTAAAAACTGTTCTCTATACATGTATAGGATACACAAAAAAAAAGGGGGGGGGGGAGATGCACGGGCGGGGAAGGGAATTCACGAATGGTCTGGTTTTATTTCACCTAAGATATAACCAAGAGCTGATATGGTTATGATTAAATGATAATGTATTCTCATACCACAGTATATTTGAATAGTTCTCTGTGTGTTTTATTCATAAAAAACTTCAAAATATTTTCTTATCATTTCCTTCAATTTTCTCTTGAAAGGTTTTAAGAAAGATTGAAATCGGGTCTGCAGTGTCATAAGGATTTGTGGGCTGCAAGGATAACTTGGATTATTCAAATAAATGTTATTACGGATTCGTGTTAGATGATTATGAATACATGCTTTTGTTGTACCAAAAAAAAAATGTTGTAATCATGAGGAAGCGAATAAATCTTGCATTTAAACATTATTGATGTTGTTTGCAAAACAGTGAAATCGTCTAATTTGACAACTTTTGATTTGTGAAAGAAAGGATTAGTATATCTCATAAATTGTGAAGATGTTTGCTATTTGATGATTCCAGCTTAAATGATATCCAATAAACGTTACTCCTATATCGTTAATTATGATCAGGGAGGTGTATCGCCTCCTTGGTATGATCCTTTTGTGTAATAATATACCACCAATCTTCATAATCATTATAATCCCTTTGCGGATTAGTATTGGAGTGTGCAGATTGAAAGTGTATATGAATTCTACTTTACCAATATTCAGAGATTTTTTGTTGCATTTGAACCAAGATTCTTTGTGGTCACCAAAACCGAATTAAATCAGAATCTACAGAAAATGAAGAAAACGACATTCCCTCAGCAGCCATCTTGCTTTTAAAGGGCAGGAGTTGAGGTTGCGGAACGAGGAGGGTCGCGGATAGCCACATTGCGGGGAAACTTAGCGGTCGGCTGTGACGCTTCGGGCGTCGAGTCTTGCCCGTGATTTGTTTGTTATGGAATATTCATACGCCCAAAACCTCTGCTGCGGTCACTGATCTCAATAACATCGCATTTGCCCGTCTCTATGCGAGCGATCTTGTCTCGAAATGGTAATAGGTGGCATAGGTCCACTTTACCCTGAGGCCTGCTGACTGGCGTAGGGGTGATGCAGATCACTTTTTCCTTCTTTTCAAGTTTCCCCACAGCACTCTCGTGTACAGACAGGTCGTTTGATAGGTCCATGACTTTGAAATTTACTTAAGACGAGGCATCCTTTGTCTGAATGTCATTGTAGGTTACATCTAATGCTGATATGTCATTTGACAGGCTGACAGTGAATCTTTAAGAGGGAGTTGGAGGGAGGGCATCTGTCGCTGGGGATGTGTTACTAGTCAAGCTAGTACATAACTAACGTAACTATGATTGAATGCGTACAATCCTTCCTAAGACTGGTCGTTAGTCGTCGTTGCCAATGGACAATTACAATGATATGTTTCTCGTCAGTTCTTCACGTGACTTCACCCACATGATAGAAACCACGTGTCAATTCACGTGGTCTGAGATCACAAACCATCTCATCAATACCATCATCCACGTGATGCGGGCAACCGTGCACGGGTGGCGCCTTAAAGCGGCCTCTCCCCCGCACGCCATTCTTACCTCCGAGTTGACGAAGCAGTAGAGGACAGCGACGAAGAATCCCTGGTAGGCGTCGAGAAAGAGGAACAGGTAGTTGTAGACGAGGATGAAGGCGCGGTCGTTTGTCGGGGTTGGTATCGGGATGAGCCAGACGAGATTGGCGATACCCAGGAGTGGGAGAAGAACGATGGCCGCTTTGAGGGCTTTCCTGATGGGATGAATCATGAAAAACTTGATTGAATACATTCCCAGCTCGATCCTGGCAGACAAAGAGCTCTCCTTGAGTCTTACGATCCCCTCCCTCTAAAAACAGTGCCACTCCTGTCACCTCAAAATTTCAACAAGTAGCCTCGCAATGCATGGTATATTTGTGTTCTATAAATCAAGCCCACCATCCCAGTGAAAATTTATCGGCATCGTTAACCGGACATAGATGATAAATTATGATACTTATAAGTGCCTCCAACGGCTATGCAGCTGGCGAGGTGATAGTTTGCGTTTGGTATAACCTTAGACATATGAACGGAGGCGCGCCGGTGACATGGTCGGATTTCTAATCAGAAGGTCCCATGTTCGAAAGCCTGCTGGTAGGCTTGGATGTTGTACACAATATAACGCCTTTCTTGATCCAGGTTTGTGAATGCTGGAGAAAGAGTCAGAGAGCAACGCCCTCTACGCAGGGCCCTGTTTCATCAAGCGAGAGTTATGACTGATGAGTGAAGTCAATTATAACTCTGTACCACCTATGATTGATTGTGAGGTTTTGATTACTTAATGGACGTATGACTGATTTGGGAGAGTTTTTATTGATTTCAGGGACTTATAATCAATTATAAGTTCGGATAAAACAGGGCTGAAACGCATACTTTATTAGGTGACCTTTGATTAGCAAAACCTTTTTCACTATTACTATCTGAGCCTTATCTTAATTGATTGTACATGACTATGTCTAACCCTAGTTTTGTAAAAACGAAAAGTTTGCATGAAATTTGAAACATGCACGTTTGGAAGTGATTTTTTTTTTAAAGTCTCTCGTGGCTCAAAATAGAATCATAATTGCGAAAAGTTATTACCTGACTTGTTGGGTCTCGCTCGTGTTACTTTCTCGAAGTTTCGTCACCAGCACTCGGATGATATTGAAGAGAAATAAGACGTTTGCCTGGTAAAGAATTGGAAAGACAGCAAAGAAATATAGAGTCCTTGATGATTTCCAAGAAAGATGCAATTCAATCAAATCAAAGTCCATCAAATAATGTGGGCGGCATTAGAAACATTTCTTAATTTAAGATGAATTTACTTCCGAGATTTTCCCATTCGGAAAAGAAGTACAAATTGAGTTTAATTTTTGTTCCTTTAATACCTAACATAAGGTGGCATATGGCTGCCGTGAGGCAACATTGTTATCAAGAAGAGAACATGAGAAACCACTGATTTAAGGGTTGAATTTTGTCAATGTGTCTACCACATCAGTAATCCCTATAAGTCACGAAAAAACAAACAAGCAAACAAACAAATTAACATCCGTTCGACCCCTCTAATACTTTAAACAAGACTCTCAAAACTCACATCAGATGTACGAGGGGGAGAAAACACAGCTCTAGGTATAAGGTGTCGAGAATGGATTCATTGATATGATACAAATAAAGAAGGTATAAAATCATTACGTGGAAACATGAATTGAAACTTTCATCAGCATGATCAGAGCACATGCTTACCAGTATCATGAGGTTTCTGGGGATTTCGATGAAGATCCAGTACCACATGGAAACCACATCTCCCAACCAGCACCTTTAAAAAAATCAAACAATTGATGAAAAAAAAAGTAAAATTTTGCACAACTAAATTATTACTGTCGCGAGGAACGTCCATTGTCCACAGATTTTAAGTAAATTTACCAAACAGTTTTATAAATTGACATCCAAAGCGTAGTCAGTGGGATGTTACTTCCCGTTCACTTGAAATAATGCTTAGCCATTACGATGTAGACATTCAAGAAAGAGTGAAAAGGAAAACTATACCAATTGATTGAACTTGATTTTCAATGGCAAAATTAGCTCATTCTTATCGCAATTTCCAATGAAGAAATAAGATCATATCTTTCGACTGTTCACTCATTGACAGTTCTGTCATAGAATTTTATTATGATGTCATTCCGTCGGCTTAATACAAGGCCTAAAAAGATAACATAATGAAAAAAAATATATATATACAACTAAATTACAAGTGTCCTATTGCGTCGGTGAGGTTCTCTTTTAAGTTCTTCTCTAAAAACATTCGTCATTTGCTGTTAATCCGACTTTATCTCCATCAACCTACATAATTAACATATCCAGGGATGAAGGGAATCCAACCAAGGTGTCGTGTCTAAGGGATTGTTGCAGCATTCAACGATCCCCTCTTTAGGTATGCGTGAAATGAGGACGACTTGTGAAAAATTACCAAGGCACCTTGTTCCGGACAAGAACTATGCATGAAATAAGGACGGCTTGTCAAAACTCGCCAAGGCACCTTATCCCGGACAAGAACACGAGACTGCGTCTTGTCTCTGGAAACATGCCTTTGATGCCCAGGTCATTTACGAGAAGGCGAGGAAGGGAATTTTAATACTAAAACTCTCTTCGTTTAGCTGGACAAGAAATATAAGAGGCGTATTTCAGCACGTGTATAAATCCGTCCACTCACCCCTGTTTGTCGCCCGTCAGGTCCATGGCGATGGCCCATGCTATCACCAGGGGTATCGGGAAGGCTGATGATTATAAGAGAACGATAAAATATCAAGTTAATATAATAGACAATCTATTCAGCACGACAGTACCACTTTATCTATTCATACATCTCATTGTCCCTTCCAGATTTGCATGTTTGGTTACCATCGGTGTAACAGTTTGGTGAAATTAAGCAAATCTAATTCATCAACATGTCCAAAGCTTTTCTTTAAACCTTTACCATTCTGCTCTATTTTTTCGAAGCCAACTTGGGTATTAGAACAGCCTTTAAAAATAACACTTTATTGTTCATACAACTGCTTGTTTCTTTGTAGAACTGTCAAAAGCTTGTTAATTGCTAAATTTGTAACTGATTCTGAAGTTGCCGACATATTTTAGAAGATTAAAATTCCTATTTCTCTCTCAGCTTTGGCAATTTTTTATCAATATCATTCTGATTTTGTGAATACTTAAATGCATCTAACATTTTTCATCCAATTGCTAAATTTGTAACTGATTCTGAAGTTGCCGACATATTTTAGAAGATTAAAATTCCTATTTCTCTCTCAGCTTTGGCAATTTTTTATCAATATCATTCTGATTTTGTGAATACTTAAATGCATCTAACATTTTTCATCCAATATGTCCTAATTCTAAGTAAAAATTTTAATTCAGATGTGCCGGTAGATGTACGAATGACGAAATGGTAAAATCTGTACTTGAATTCCTCCCGAACTTGATAAAATCAAGCGTTCATAAGATAAGTCGCCCGTTTGAATAAGAATATTGGCATTATGGTAGTATAGCCACGAAGCACTCCCAAACGAGTTAATGATTTTGGGCATAACGTGTACTGTACAGCGCGCGTAAACGGGAGTGACACATAGAAAATTGGTACTTGGTGATAAAACAAACTAAAAGAAAGACTTTTAAGTTAATTGTAGCACGGAACATCTTTTTTTTTTTATTTATCTATCTTGTTTGTCTGTGACACCCCGGATGAACGATATTCATTTCAAATTCATAGATATTCACAAACATATTCATTATCCGTCCTCCAACTCTTCACAAATTTCGCTTTCCTTCCTTTATTACCCTTCCTTTCTCAGAGCTTCTGACTTCCCTTTCCACTCCCCAAACTTTACCACATGTCCATAATCTTTCTGTTTTCTTTTTTTTCCCCCGAAGAATATTGTCTCCGTATTTCGACGGAGCAGTGCGCATTCGAGTTATTAGGAGCGGCAACCGATCGCTGGATGAGCAGGTGACTCGGTGTCGTGCTCGAGTTTTATATAAGAGAAGAATCGGGGACGAGACGAGGTCGAGTATCAACGACGCCTTATGCCTCCCCAGGCTGCAAGGAAAGACTTGCGATACTATTAGCCACTGCGCAACCCGATACTGGAATAGGGGAGTTGCCGGTGAACCGACTGTCTTGGAGCTAGTGTTTCCATTGATACGATGTATTCTCGTACATCGCCGCTGACAAGACCCGGATGTTGCCCTTTGTTTTTGTTTGTTGTTCTTTTTTTTTTGGGGGGGGGGGAGGTTAGCTAGTACATCTCAGTGAACAAGAACAAGAACAGCAACCTTATCTTTGTACTACAATTAGAAAAGCCATACAGGTCATGAAAATCATGAAATATTCACATCTTTCTCTATACGTACAGGAGCCGTAAAAATGTAGAATGTAATTTCTTGGTGTGATAGAGTGGCGAATTTATACTGTCAAATATTCAAACATTTCCTCATGTCGAATTAGAAAATCTCCGAAAATGTGGCAGTAAAACTGGCTTGGGGATGATCGAATGATAAACAAAGTTTGTGAAAAGCTTACCCCATCCAATGACGTAGAATAAGACAAACTTTGGGCTGCCGAAAACCGCTGAAGACAGCAAGGTGTTGAGATACACGCCCTCAATGAACATCCACGCAAATGTGCATAATCTCGTGTATTCTCGCAGGACCTCGAACGTTTTGCATAGGGGAGGCTTTAGATGAACAAAGAAATTGATAAACACATGTGTGATTGATGGGTTAATGAGTTGATATGTAGATAGATAGAGGGCAGGATACAACGCGTGATGTCTCCTCCCCTTCTGCTTTAGGCAATATAAAACTAAATTCAGAAAAAATAAACACATTTTCGGTTTGATGAAGAAGCATTCCTCACCAGTATGAAAGCACTAACTTGTACTGCACATACACTATGCACAATTCTGATCAATTTTCATTCCTCATTGAGCATCGTTAAAATGACTTCCAATACTACTACTCTGTCTTTATGTCCACTTACTTTTGCTCCTTTTCTTTTCTTCGTCATTTTTTGCTTTATTCTCTATCAATCTTTCTTTTTCCTTTCCTAATTCACGCGTCTTTGCCTCTGTCTTCGTGTCCTTCTGCTCTTCTTTTTACCCAATTCTCTCTTACCCTTTTCTTTCTCCTTTAAGACTTTTAGTCGGCTGGTTTTTCGTCTTGCTCTTACTTCTCTTCTTGTTCTTTCTTTCTTCTTCTCCTTTTTCATCATCATCATCATCATCATCATCATCATCATCATCATCATTATCATCCCACACCCCTCCCCCTCTCTTTCCATGTAGCCTCTCCAACACACTCATTACTCTTATACCGGGTGTCTCCCCCCCCCCCCAAAAAAAAAAATAATAATAATAATAAATACAACGGGACCCTTCGCTACAATAACTGTAAAAAGGTGCATTAATCCAAATAGAATTTCAGGGTATGAAACTATAACTTATTACCCACATCTTACAGAAAGCCCCATCCGATTTGCTTCAGTGGTCAAAGAGAAATGAGGATCTTTGTAGAGCAATGTCAGGAATCCCTTCCTTCCAAGTTCTGTCCATTTTGTTCACACATTAAGATGCAGTTCCAAGAGCATCCAAGTGCTAAACTTGGAAGAAACAGACCCATGTTATGCTTTACAATGATCCACATTTCTCTGTGACCACGTAACCAAACTGAATGGGAATTTTTGCAAAATATAACTAAGATGTTAAGATGATCTCTGAAATAGCATTTAGACAGTTAAACCATATTGGATCAATGCGAAAATCCGATTTAATTTCATTTTTTTTTTTTTTGGGGGGGGACATACTGTACATACCACGTGTTGTATGCTGTGTGAAGCTCTAAAACCTTGCCCGCCGGTCGACTTGCTGACGTATCGGTCGACATCGAGGATGATCTTGAGGGTGAGACGGAAGACGAAGGCGAAGAACAGGTGTTGATGGATCTTCGTTCTATGGCATCGCAGATTCCTGATCGTAATCACACAAAAGACTGGTCATGAAGATTGTAATACAAATTCTTCCTATAACCAGCTTTACTTATCGTGCTTCTTAGGATATCAATATTAAAAAAGTAGTTATTTTATCTTGGTATGAATATATGATTTCTCTCACAACAATCAAGACAACATAATAGTGTGTAGCCCGGTTACAGTTCGTTATTCCGAAGGTTCGTTATTCCGAAGGTTCTTTAGTGAGAAGGTTCGTTATTCCGAAGATATGTTAATCCGAAAATGTGATATGGTTTGTTATTCCGAAGGTTCATTAATCCGAAAATGAAATAAGGTTCGTTATTCCGAAGGTTCGTTAATCCGAAAATGAAATAAAGCTCGTTACTTCGAAGGTTCGTTACGGACCCTATTTCACTGTGGGATCAAAGAACCTTCGGAATAACGAACCCTATTTAATTTTCCGATTAACGACACCTATTTCATTTTCGGATTAACGCACCTTTGGAATAACGAACCCTATTTCATTTTCGGATAAACAAACCTTCGGAATAGCGAACCTTCGGAACAACGCCACAAATGTTCGGATTAACGAACCCTTTTTCATTTTCGGATTAACGATCCTCTAGGTATAGGGAATTTGTGTGTTTCGGATTAACGAACCTTCGGAATAACGAACAGCACCCGTTTAGCCCAGTGGCCTCGTAAAATGATATGAATTAAGCTTACAAGTAGCCGCCTTTATTTTCAGCTAACTTGTACAATCACTTTCATGAAAGCGTGACCGTGTGAACATTGGTATTGTATAGGACAGAGTTCATATCTACGGTAGATGAAAATATGATTTGGAGCGTATACAGAATCCGTTTCAAAAGTATACGCATTGTCTCGCATAATCCTTATCATGAACCGAAAGAGTAAAGCTACGTGCGGTCTCTTTTAATGTCAGAAACTTAAAGTGGCGGCAGAAAGTTACACACCACCACCAACAATAAAAGCAATATCATATACATTGTAGTCAGAACAGCAAAATTCTGCAATATGTCGGCACCGCATGCATCTCGTTTTAACGGGGGACAGTTCTGTGCTTGTATATAGACTTTCACTGCAGTGGTGGAATGGAAACGGACAGGCATGGACGTCCAGTAAATTAAATTTATATCGAAACCCTGACCGAAGCGCATATCATACATCGCGAAGAATAGATACGGGTTGCGGGTTTAAAAAGGGCAGGAAACCAGAGACCCCGAACTCATTGAGGATTAATTGTCGACCCAGATCTGGATAAATGATGGATGAACCTGGCCAGAGGACCTGCTCTGAATGTTATCGGACCTTTGAGTGGTGGTTAAACAAGCGTCATGAAACCGGAAGTCAGGTCCTAAATAAAGATTCTAAATCCTGAAGTCTATTTCGAGGTCATCTGGACTTTAATCGCGATTTGTTGCAGCAGATGGCTCAGACTTTGCGATCATGTGCAAGGAGGGAAGTCCATGGTTATACCAACGCAAATGTTGTCAAACGACCTATCAGGTTGATTCTGTAAAAATATGCTCAGCGGATAAACTCTAGATTATAAACTACAAAGGAACCTCGATTTAAAGAGGTCAGATAAACCTTCTTATAACAGACTGATTTTGCCAGTCCTAACTCTCATGGATTTCTTTGGAAGAAACGATGTGATTGCGCGCGTGTTGAACGGGCTCTCATTGTGCGTTCATGAGGAAAAGTCAAGAAATAAAATATCTATATATCTTTATATACTTAACTAAAATAATTATGAATATACTAAGAAAACTGGCAGTCCCGAGGAGTTCATTATATAACTGGAGACGCCAGTAATTTTCATGGTATTAAAGTTCTCGTTGTAACGAGGTTCTGCCGTATGGAGGTGAGAGCATTTTGGTATCATGTTCCACACATCTAAACAGGGAGATCATGGGTTCAAATGCCGTCCGGCGCGTAGAATATTGGCGCAGTATAATTATGTTACTCATAAACAGTTTGTTTTTCTTGACCAAGGCATAGGATCTATTAATGGGTGTATGACACTGATAGGGTAACCGGAAAGACAAGACCGTCGGAAAAAATATGTTGGATACCGAGACGGGTGGAGCTACTCAAATAATTTTTTCGCACTTTCCCCATCTTTCACATTAAAATATTTTAATAATTATGATCAACGTGTGATCTTACAGCACTAAAGTGATCTCGAGTCAAAAGTGAACGACTGGTGTGAGAGAGTATTCTTGCTTGGAATAATCACGGCAAAGATCCCGGGTTATTACGAGGATACTAGCCACCATGTTCATTACATGAACTGATGATTGTCGTATGGATGCTTCATTCATTTGTAGATAACGGCAGTCCTCTCATACAACACGTACAGGTTAGCCCTGCTAATGAACTTAATTTTCCGCTCATTCACAGTTAGATGTATATTTATAATTTTATATATTATCATTTTTTTATGGGCCGTATGAGATTATGTGACGTTGTGTGCATGCGTGGGTGTGTGTGACAGGCAGCCATAGGAGAGAAAGGAAGAAGATAGGAAAGATAGAGCGATTGATAGGGAGGGGAAAGAGGGAGAGGGAGAGAAAAAGTATCAGGGGAGAAAGATGCGCCTTTTTTTTTCACAGATCTACAACCCCAGAAGCTTTGCGTTATGATATGATACCTGGCCCTTGTTCCATTACACCCCGCACCTGGGCTCAAGAGTTGGCACCTCCGAGCCAGAATGTCACCGAGACGCCATCCCGTCTCCCTCACCGAGAGAGAAACACGTGTTGAACCGTGTCGCTATCTCACGATTATGATCTACCCTCGTGCTATGTTGCCATGGTAACGGGTTGATATATTATCCAGGATGAAAAAAAAAAGAAGAAAACTTCGAAAGATTTGCAATCGGATTTTATTCCCAGAACTTCCGAGATTAGCCTCTCGCGCTGCCCTGGTGCCGGTTCAATACCGTCTTCATAATTCATGTACCAGACGTACTATAAGAGGGTCAGCGTTCGTCGGATTATAGAAGGTATATAGACTTTACAAAACAAACAAATAAACTTCAGGCTACGTTTGTGCGACCTGGATACATTTAGTTGTGTTAGAACTTTAAGAAAATAAACTGCTTGTGCTAAAGGGAGGAGTGAGAGAGAAAAAAACGAGCAAACAAAGTTGAGTGTCCATTACATGTATTCAGGTCATGCAACATAACCCGGCATAGGCGTGGCTGAATTACATACATATACTGCCATGGCAAATTACGCATTGGCATCTATATCACTTCCACCTGTCAAATAACTGTATTCGATACAACATCAAACGCCCGTGGACGCCGTTCGATGAATCAATCATTTTAGAAGAACATGGGCAGGAAAAAAAAGAAGAAGATAGAATAATCGTAGGTACTAGAAAGAAAAACAAACACACACTAAAAAAAAAAACAAAAAAACAAAACAAAAACAAAAAAGGCGGCAATCTTGTCATGTTTGTCGGCTTTCTTTAATGAACAAATGCTGGCTCAGGCACAATGTGAAGACATAGTGCAAGAAATGTGAGGGAAACGAAATGGAGATATAACTGTTCATGTGTAAACGGGAAAAAACGATCATGCTCTGGACTTAATATACATGTATACATGCATACAACATGAGGAGAAAGGTAATTGTTCACAAGACTTCGACTTCGACTTCGTCTAATGCACCCGACTGTGCATGGCGGCACGCTTTTAAGAGTAATGTTATCGAGGATAAGAATAATGTTATCTCTCAAAGCAACTGAGTTTTAATAACAAGTTGATTGGAGCTGCCGCTTTACAATGGATGCCCCAGGTATTGGAGACGATTTCATTGTGGCAGAAATTTACAAAAATGTCTACTCTACTTTGATCTTGTAAACCACGTATTTTCTAATCTGCAAGTGAAGAATTTCGCGAGTGCAGTTCGTACTGTCTGATGAAGGGAAAAAAGGGTTATATTCATAAATATGGTGTCATTTACCCAGGCTTCCAAGGGGATGTTCGTTATTCCGAAGATTTGTTAATCCGAAAATGAAATAAGGTTCGTTATTCCACAGGTTCGCTAATCCGAAAATGAAAAAAAAAAAATCGTTATTCCAAAGGTTCATAAATTTGAAAAGGAAATAAGGTTCGTTAATCCAAAAATAAAAACAAACAAAAAAAATATGAAAAGTTTAACTAAACTTCAGAATAACGAACTGTAACCGAGTAGCTTCTATTGTGCTAGCACTGTTTTTTTTTTTTTTTTTTTTTTCAGGGGCTCATGCCATTATGACATAGTTACAGGAATGCATGCAACTGGGTGGAATTTGATCCCAGAATCTCACGTTTACGTGTGCGGAGCCTTAACCGCTACGCACAATTGTCCCACATAAGCCTACACAATGAGTCCATTAATATGCGCCTTAGATGTTACGTCTGTGGAGCCGAGGTATAATGATAATAACATTTCACTTTTAATATTCAACCACTTCTATTTTCTCTGCCTTTCGATGAACAAGACGCAGTGAGTTAGCGAGCGTGTATACATCAAGTACATCTATGGGTTAGACGGTAGTTACTCCCCCCCCCCCCTTTTTTTTTTGGTGGGGGAGGGGGGGGCAACGTGCGATTGGTAATGTTGAACTTCGTTTAACTAACATTCCTTCTACATTCCAGTAATGTGTAGTAATGGCATGCAAATAAAGTTTGATTGCATGAACTATCTAGCCTTTTGAATGTTGATCGCGGTGATCATATTTGCGCGAAATCGAATGACCGCGTCGTTATCAAATCTGATGCAATTTTGACGAGATAAGACGAGAAAATCATAATCATGTTTTGGTATAGAATATGTAGATACAAGTTTCCTTTGGGCCAATGTTTTCGAAATTCTAATCTGACTGCATCTACAGCAAAATACTGAATACTGAATCTAAGAATATAAGTTGGTGAGCAGACAGAACGAGAAAGCGGTGTGACCACTAGCTTGGCGTGAGGCTGTCCACAGGAGTGGACGAAAGCTAACCAGGAAAATCACTAAAGCTTGGTAGAAGCCTGAACCTCCTATCGTATGCTTGTAAAAACGTAAGAACTTAGCCATCGTTCTAAGGCTTCGACGTTGTATTTTGTTAACTATTAGTACTAGGCCTACTATCATTAACGTCTTGAACTGCTTCAACTACTTCCCCCTTATTAGTAATTCTTCAAGTACATTGCACTTTTCATACATTCACTTCCAATGCTGCTATTACAACTTGTATCGCTACAAGGTGCTGCTGGGTTCTGCTTCTAGCTCCTACCATTATAGTTCGTTATTAATTGACCAAAATTATTAACTCACCTGAAAAAATAGAATATAAACAGCGCCGCCACGAGACTCGTCCAGGACAGAAATAACCCCACCAGCTCCATAAGCTTCGCCCCGCTGATGACGCTCTTGTAAAACTGCGTCGAATGGCAGGGGGAAAAAAGAAAAGAAAAGAAAAGAAACGGAGATGAGCGATACACGTGTGTCATAACAGGATTGGTGTGCTGCAGCGCCACCGGGTAAACAACATCAATTAACCTACTTTTGAAAAAAAAAAGTCGTCTATCCCTCTCCCTTGCAATGTCGGCTCCTTACGATTATTTCTTTGCCTTTTATAATCGCTACCACCTATTTAAGTGGAAAGATGTTGTGCGGGTGTCCGGAAAAAACAGCGTAATAAGCTGGGGTGGTAGGGGAAAACTTACCTCAGGTTGAACATAAATTCATAATTGCGTAATTGCGTAATTGCATAACATCGGCAGAATACGGGGGGGGGGGGTTGAGGAGCACAGGATTTGATTATCACGCCTTGCCAAATAAGGTCATATTCCCGCAGGGAGTCCTATGGAATAATATGTGATTAGGGTCAGAGGCTTTCTTTAAAACAGAAAATTACCTCCCTACTCCCCACCCCTCCACCCGTGAAATACACTCAAAACTTTTATGACGTTTAGATAAAAAATGATAAGAAACTATGCCATGCGAGTCTGGGCCAGTTATGGCATGAAGATATAGCTCTCTTCGGCTATCCCGCCGCAGAATGAATCTTCCTAAGAAACTTTAAATCAAACACAACCATGTTCCAAAAGTTGAAATGACTTCAAAGTTCCCTGAACTTAATTAATTAATTACCTTTTTTTCTATTCCCCTTGTTTCATTTTCTTCTGTTGGTAAAAGTCTACCAGAACATGGAGCGGCATTTCACGAGGAGGGGGGGGGGGGGGGGGGGGGCAGGGAGGAAAAAAAGGGGGGGGGGGACTCTTACCTCGAGTTGTGCCTTGGTGGAATTGTCCGTGAAGGTGTCGATGGGTATAGTGGTTCTGAAGCACTGAGAGTACGGCAGATCCGCCTCCCACGTCCCGTCGCTCTGGCAGAAGCGGCTGAAGGTTTCTACGGAGGCAGCAGCATCGTCAAAACAAAACAAAACAAAAGATAGTGACGACGATGACGACGACGATGATGATGATAATGATGATGATGATGATGATGGTGATGATGGTGATGATGGCGATGATGGTGATGGTGATGATGATGGTGATGGTGATGACGGTGATGACGGTGATGACGGTGATGACGGTGATGACGGTGATGATGGTGATGACGGTGATGACGGTGATGATTGTGATGATAGTGATGATGGTGATGATGATGATGATGGTGATGATGGTGATGATGGTGATGATGGTGATGATGGTGATGATGGTGATGATGGTGATGATGATGATTATGATGACATTTTAGACAGCAACAAAAAGGTACTAATTTCAACTGAAATGAATGATTCTTGCCTTGAGTTGTTTTTATTGCAATGACTGAACGACTAATTGCCCTTCATCAACGTAAGTGAGCACAGCTTTTTCGTTGTTTGAAAAGTAGCCGATCAGGAAAAAGAAACCATGGACCATACATGCTCGGATTGGATATTAATTGCAATGCACATAATTCGATGCAAAAAATCTAGTAAAGTACTCGCCGCCACAGAAATTAGTAAGAACCATCACTGGCCTTCGGGCGAAAGCTCGGAGTGCACGGTATAGTCTGTCTAATGGATATAACGCTTGCCTAGCAGCCGGGTCGTTGGTTCGTATCCGACCTGAGTGTTTGTGACTTTGATTCTTATAATGGCTATTCAATCTCAAGTGACAGGATCCTCAAAACATTTGTGGAGTTTCAAAGGTGGAGTTTTTAAAGGTTTATTATCCCAAAGGTTCGTTAGTCCGAAGATGAAATACGGTTGGCTAATCCCGAAAATGAAATAAGGTGCGTTATTCTGAAAGTTTGTTAATCTGATAATGAAAACTACAGTTCGTTAATACAACGATTTGTTAGTCCGAAAAAAAGGTTCGTCCGTGATGAAACTTATTTCATTTTCGGAATTACGAACCTTCAGAATAACAAACTATAACCGAAGTAACGAGACAAATAATAGCAACAACGACAATGAGAAACTAATGCTTATTAAATGTACATTGGTGAAGAACTGACATGATGTGGGATACTTGAAAATTTTAAGTATCCCGCACCATTTTAGCTCTTCACAATTAAGTCGTGTGGCAAACAGACTCTTATATATCAGAAAGAATTAAAGGCATGTACGAGCGTGGAAACATTTGGGTGCTGACAACTTCTGACTAAAGAAACGGAAGATGGCAGCTTGGGGGGGGGGGGGGGGAGGTAGAGTTCTGCATGTTGTTTTGGTGGTTAGTAGACTTTGGTCTTCCATCTGTCGCGAAATCGTGTGATATTTTCGCCTCTGTCTCGTCACTGGCCTTTCAAGGAGTAGTTCGTCATCATCGCTCGCGCATCTATTATGAATGACAAATTCATCTCCTTTCCACGGATTATTTGCTCTCAGATTGATCGTCTAGTCCAAAAGCAGGCTGTTCCGTTGACTCTTTCCCTCTGCGTTTTTTTTTTTTTTTGGTGTCTGTCTCTGTATGATGTCGGGGCCTTGTATTAGTCTCTAAGAGGTATAGACGGGGATCTCGAAATGACAACAAAGCCAAAATGTCGATCAAATCTTTGAAAAAAAAAAGAGACGTCGTGAGGTAAAATGCGCTTACAAACACAAATTACAGAGGATGATTGAACACGGTACGTAGACACACCAAATATAGAAACAACAACAACAACAACAACAACAACAACAACAACAACAACAACAACAACAACAACAATAAACAGAGCAAAGAAGCAACCAAACCACTTCAAAATTATCTGAGAGATTACCTGCAAAGACAAGTTCGACAGTTGGGATGTTTTTTCATTTCCATTTCTTTTTTTTTTGCTCAAAAGAAAGCATTTAATTTTTGGAACTATGCGGAAAAACCCGCTTAAAATCAAAGATACTGAGTTCCTGTGCAAACTTTTCTCATATCATTGAACACTGTTATGATGGAAATACACACTTAGTTTTTGAAGAAGATGTATTATAAATCAAAATTTATAATTGATTCTCACAACTAAATTTCATCTCGTGAAAGAAATATGTAATAACTACATAAATCAACTACTAAACATCACTCCTGTAATCATTCTTGAGTTGTGATTTAGCAGTAATTTATTTCTCTCTCTCTCTCTCTCTCTCTCTCTCACACACACACACACACAAAGAATATTTCAAACAATCTTTGTTTATTGCTCGAAAGTTATTCATAAAGAAAAATAGAGGGAGAGTTGTGAATTACCGAAGCTATCATGACCATCTGCACTGAATACTTTGTTTGACTGAGATCATTGCGTAATGAAACTTAAGTCTGGTATTTTTTTTTTTGGTCGGATTGAAACTGTAAATTCCATCCATTCCGGTCGGGTTGACGTTAACTTTGAAAATCGCAATTAATGCTTCAGTTTATTGTTGTCAAAGTTAACTGCAAAACCATCTCCAATTGGTTCTTCATGATGAGGAAATATGAAGCACAGATTTCGCACTTCATCTCTTTCAAACGTTCCCGTAGGGACATTGGACAGTCCACAGATGCAGTCATTAATCAAAAGAGCTTCCTACAACATCTTCTTTCTTTTGTTACTCGCTTTGTGGGAGGGCATGAATGTTTTATCACGCCTTCGAACCAAGAGTCGTGGACATGTTCAGCAAACGCACTCTTAGAAGGGGTTATACTCGGCCGGTGCGCAGAGGGGATATTGATGAATTAATTAATATTTCATCTTTGATGCACTTGAGAACAACTAAGGAGTTTTTAGATTTGGCATGATCGCTCGCCTCCGTAATGATCTAGATGCAACATCACTTCGTTCATTACTTCCTCTTCTTTTCTAATCATTGCAGAAGCTGATATTATGTCCCTCAAGAGTAAACTTGGCAACGGCCTATACCCCAATCAATTAAAGATACTTGAGTGCTATGTTGGCGGTTTTCAAAGCGGAAACAAACAAAACACATGCGCAAGCAAATATTCTGTCGGTGTAATCCATACGTATCGAGGAACCCATTTTAATCAATAATTCTCAGTATTCATGGAAATGGATCATGACCAGCAGAGAGTAGCTTTCGTCATTTCTCTTTCTCAAAGCTCGAAATAATGCTTGGGTTGTTTTTCACACCCTAAAGATTCAAGGACAATTTTGGTTGAGAAACGAAATTTCAGTCAATCTGAGGTCATTTTTCCTTTTAATTCTTGATAGTACTGTCAAGATGTGCACTTTTTCCAAAAAGGGTGTGAAATCTAAGGTGAGATTCGTAAAGTGGAGGGTGGTATTTTCTAATGGCTCAGAGTTTTAAAACGCTCCTTGATGCCTGGAAATAATCTGTTTCCTGTGTTTGTCTGTTTTTGCTTTAGTTTTTTTTATTTGTTTGTTTGTTTGTTCTTGTTTTGTTTTGTTTTATTTTTGGTGTGTGCTTACACCGCAACGAAATAAAAGCCAGATAATCTAAATGATAGTGGCGGCTCTTTGGTAGAAACGAAACTCTGCCTGTACTTTTAGAACCCATTAATTGCGAAGCCACGACCATTATTATCCCGCAAACAAAGCCATAAACTGTAATCAACCATCTGTGGTGGAAAAGGAAAGCTGTCAAGAACACCTTAAAGGGATAGTACAGGTTTGGTTGAGATGAGGCTTCAGGTTCCCAACGTTTTTGTGAGATAGCGAGAAACTTCTCATGAAATGTTTCAAAGGATACATAAGAGGAAATAAAAGTTTACTTGATGAAAATTGGTTTTGAAATGGTTGAGACATCCAAAAAGAAAGCGATTCCAGTGAAAGGTGGAACGCACCTTTTATTAAGGTCTCTTTGTTTTTCTTATCTCAGCAATTTCAAAACCGATTTTAGAATTGTATGCTCTTCTATATTTCATTTAAAAAAATGGTTTCTAATTATCTCGCAAAAAGTTTCAAGCTGAATTAACATTTTAACCAAAACTATGCCATCCCTTTAAAACACTCCACGTGGGTAAAGAAGGAGAAAGGGAGAGGAGAGAGAGAGAGAGAGAGAGAGAGAGAGAGAGTAAAGTGAGAGATAGAGAGGGAGGGGAGTTCGTGGCGAAGTGGCGATTTATTACAGATTAACTGAGATCTATCGTGCAAGTGCGTCATGTTAACATCGAAAACTAAAACTCACCCAAAGGGTAGCATGATTTGTGTTAACTCTTTAATGACGATTTGATCTTTTCAATGTTGATACGGGGAAGTTTCATTAAACATGAGGTTTACAGGATTACGCCAGTGCAGAAATATTAGTATGTGATATATTATTAGTGAAAGTTCAAAAAAAGAGTCGTGTTTTCCATGTCATTGAAAGAGCAGTCGAACTAGCAGCCACTCAAATAATCATCATGGTCATGGGGAATGATATTTGTCTGCTGTTGGATCCGCCACGATATAATGGAATCTACGCTGTTTTTACTTGCACTGTAGAGCACTTATTCAGATTTTACTGAATGATACAGGAGACTGTACACACCAAATGGCACCTTCTTATGACACACAGCCTAAGTTCATCGTCCCAGTATAGCTCCGACTAAGAGCTGCAATAAGGGATAACTGCATCTAGTATCAAGTCTATAGCGATACCTTGTATGTTGAGAGGTTTGTGAATTGACTGTTTATATTTTGACAAGAAAGAAAGTTATGTGAAATATTTTGCGATACTTGATTAACATTTCTACCTCTGCCCCTGCCTCTCTCAGTATAATGATGATGGTGATAATAATAATGATAATGATAATTACGATAATTACAATTACAATAATAGTATGGTCTTCTTCATCTATACAGTGTATCCTCTTCAGTGTTGCAACTGTCTTACCAGAGGGCCCTGTCATTATGTTCACCCTAGCTTTACCAGGTACCAATTTATGTATACCAGATTGTAGAGGGACATGGTTGGGAAAGATTGTCCTGACAATGTTAATCACATTAAATGCAAGGGTTAAGTGGCACCTTACTCTTATAACGTGTCTGCTGCTAAAGATTGGAGTAATGCATCAAGAAATATGGTGTCGCGCAAGAATTTCGGACAGTACGTTGGTATGTAAAACGCTGTGGGGATTTCTGTTTCAACTGGCACCCAAAGCACACAATGGGTTAAGGTGGGTGTTATTTTTTGGATATGAATTGGTCCTCATATTCACGGCTAAGACACCAAAGTACTATACTGATATGGGAGACAATCAATCGTTACCCGGGTGATTGCTTATCGGGGATAGGGATGGGGTGGGGTGGGGGATAGGGATGGGGTGGGGTGTGGTGTTGTTCATCGTTACATCAGTCACTCGCTGAGGTCTATCTTTCTGAAATGTTCGTCTTTTGTTTGTTTTAAGTACAAACAAATAATTGAAATGCGCGATAGTTAGGATGATATAAAGAGACACTTCCTAGAAACCGTATATCCTCCCTTTCAATCTCCACGGATTTCCTGTCCATTATATCTCATTGATATTGAGAATGCAAACAGATCATCATATTCTAGAGTTACACCATCTGGATTGACGATCTACACTTGTCCCCATTGATCATTGGCAACTCTTCAGAGAAATAAGCGATAAATAAGTGTAGGCTACTAAGCACAAGTGCTTAAACGGGGAAACATGAGAATCTTCCCAGTGACGCCACACGCATCAGTGTTGAAATGCAATCTTTTCTTCCTTTTTTTTTCAATTACGTTTATCCATTCCACTAAATTCAAAGTAAATCGTCAAATGCAAAGACATAAAAATCTGTACGTGCTTCAGTCCGACATAAAATTCCAGTTGTTGGTACATTTTCATTTAGTTTTTCTTTATTTTTTTTTCATTTACCCATTTTCATTTTCAGCAAGAAAAAGAAACAAAACAAAGAAAGATCCCCCAAAAGAGAGAGGGAAAAATTAACTATCCCCAAACAAACACCAAGACAGATTCAAACACTGAAGACGATCGTGTCATACAAAAAGGAAAGTAGGAAAGAAGAAGAGGAAGAAGAAGAAGAAGAAAGAGAGAGAAGAAAATCTGAATGAAAAGTTGAATGAATATTAAAAAAAGAATAGTACAGCTGACGATTCAATGGCATCTGTAGTATTACAGGTATAAAGTGAGCATTTGGTAGGTGTCCATTTGAACCAATCTATTTCTTCATCTGTCTGTTCTACAAACATATTCTCTGCAATTTAGGGATAAGCTATAGAGTTTGGAGAAAAATGCCCCCCCCCCGAAAAAAAAATCCGCGATCCCTTATACCCTCTACACATTCGATGTCCCTTTTTAAAGCCTGTGATATTATTTCAAATAGGATTAGACATAGAAGATGATTAACCAAGCGTAAACCAGGATAACATGCTGCGCAGTAATTTTGACATTTTTGAATATTTTACCACCTTTGTGAATCTTAAATTAACAGTTCCCTTGTCGATCATCTAACTATTTCAAGACATTTTTCTTTAAATCAAGCTCATCACGAAGTGTAAGATAACCATTCAGTGGAGCACCCGCCCACCCTCCCCCTCCCCCCCAAAAAAAGAAACCGAAATCTTGCAGATTCGCAAATAAACTTGTTCGTGGACGTTAAAACTTTCAATTCACTTTACCGCTCATACATCATAATCCAATTTACTAGAGACACTTTCATTGCGGATGACTTAATCTTATCATGTAAAAGATCACTTACTTTTGTGGTCGAATTGCTTGAAGATACGAGGACATTGCAGTGTGGCCGATTCGTTCACTGGTGTTAATGGCCAGCAGACAGTGTTGTCCCACTCAGGCAAGCAGTTACTCCTCATATCAATATCTAAATAAAAAAAAATAACAATAACATAAATCAGAATAACAACATGGAACCATCAGAACAAGTGAATATCTATGATTAAAAATGGAAAAAAAATCCGCTTTGCTTTGTTTAGATATCATAAAATGATAACCCTCAACTCCTTGAATAGACGAGGAAGACAAGAAAATTTGCACAGTGAATGTAATGCGTCGCAACAAAGTATAGAGGTCAAAGGTCAAAGTCACCATACTGTGTCAGTAATTACAAATATATTAGGCATTCCGGATGACCAGTTTACAAATGGGCATATTGCAGTGTTGAAACTTTGCAAGCCCTTCACCGACACCATCCAAAATACACAATTTTGATAGCACAAACCTTCGAACAAAAACAACAACAAATGACAATGATAATGATCACGTCTTGTCGAGTACAAAACACGCACGATGAATATATACCCAGATAAGAGACCCATAGGCGATAAGCTACATTTTGAACTTAAAGTACGTCTTAAAGGACGTCTCTTATCTCACCCTGGGACAGTCATCTAACACATTGCTTATACACCACTATGGGATCGGATGTGCTGTGTATGTGTGTGGGAACTTACTACACATCGGAGACAACGCGCGAATATCTAGGAACTTGCCGAAATTGACACAACGAAGAAAACAGAAGTTTATTTTTCTCCCTATTCTCGTGAGCAACAAACAAAATCATCGGGGATCGAAACAAGGTGCAAGCAAGTTTTGATTGTCTGGTGAAAGAGAAAGGGTTAAGCAGTCATTCTAATCGCCCACGCTCTTCCTTTAACGGGGCTCTCGGAGCATCCGTAAGTGCGCGAAACCCGAATTATTGGGCTACAACGGGTGAGCGGGCACTAAAAACACTCCCCTGGACAGGTTGACCGAAAAGCCGTCGCGAGGGACTCGGCGACCAAAACACATTAATGGGTAGGTGACGAACAGAGGCTCAAAGTAACAACACCAAATCTTCGCGTGAGTAATGACCCAAGAGCTTTCTAAAGCTTCCCTATTTCGGACAGGGGTATTCGGGCGTGCATTAAAGCAAATAAGAGATAAATCAAAACAAATCAGATGTAGAGGAATGGTTGCACACATGGAAACGAGAGAAAGAAAGTGAGAGCGAAAAAGCGAGAGAATGCGAGGGAGAGCGCGAAAGAAATAGAAGAAAGAATAGAAATTATAGAAGAGCTTGCATACACACAAACACCTACGCACACACTCTCATAATGTATACATTGTTATGTATTATCCTATTTACATGATTTATATATACGGTAAACAAAGACAATACACTTACTCGTTAATAATTATTACCCTTATATAACCCTCTTATGAGTATTTACATAAGCATATACATCATCTTTTCAAAGTTAACAATACATTACAATAAATGCCGCTGCATTAGAAACGCACAGACTAACATGACTGAAGTACGTTGTTCTTTCAATGTGATATTTGTCTGCATTTTTCACAATTCTGCAGAATCTTTCAAGACCTGGAAATTACGTTGCTACGTTGGTCAACGTGAATTGCTGTATTCCTTCATCTTCATTTGTTCAGAATTTCTTGTTTGACGTGTGAAACGTTAAACCGTTATACGTTATACGCTTTGTTTGAGTGAACAGATTGATAAAAATTAACAGTCGGAACATGAAACTCAGATACCGAGTGGCATATAACACTGATGATATAACGTAATCTGATCTATCAGGGTGGTGAAAAGGACCGCAATGCATCATGGGAAAAGAACCATTGGGATCGAGTGACAAAGAAGAGCGGGGGAACCTTAAAACGTTTTAACGTTTATAACGGTAAAAGCGTATAACGGTTTAACGTTTCACACGTCAAACAAGAAATTCTGAACAAATGAAAATGAAGGAATACAGCAATTCACGTTGACCAACGTAGCAACGTAATTTTTAGGTCTTGAAAGATTCTGCAGAATTGTGAAAAATACAGACAAATATCACATTGAAAGAACAACTTCTTGAGAGAGGCTACTTTTATTCATCGAAGGAGTAAATGGTAACTGGCCCTTAATGCTGCAATCATACGTTTCCCTCGGGAATTCATTGTCACTTCAAAACATATGGATAAACGCATGAACACCTCCTTCACACACACACACACACACACACACACACACACACACACATACTCGATAAGCTTTGAATTTAAGCACATAGTTATGTCTACTGTGGAACACTCTTTTAAAGTGTGGTCACCGCGCATTTTTCTCATCCATTAATCAAAATGCAACACGCGCGAGTCGCGGTGACAGATCTGATGGGTAGGTTAATATCTACGGAAGAAAGCAGCGTGTTGGTATGCCGGCGCCAGGCAGTTTTCCATCAATCTCCAAAGGCGTGAGGGAGCTATTAACCGCACTACATCACCAAGAACGCCTCAGGTGACCACAATAAAAGGAGGAAAACCATCCAGAAGGGAGAAATCTGTTCTGATTGCTTAGCAACGAATGGTATGCGGAGGTAATAAACCGCATAATCATTGATTGAACTTTTTTTATGTAAAGGGAGGGAAGGAACGGATGTAAGGATTGGAAAGTGATAGCTTAAGTCACCGTTTTGATTGGAAAGGAGAAAAGTAAGAATACATGCAATCTGTCATAAAAAAAGCAAGAAATAGTAAGCTACCATCAACATTTAATGGCAACGAAGATTACACACGCTCTATAAAACTGCAATTTATGCCGGCTTTCTTACGTCAGAGGTTCAGTTTCTAGTTCTATGAGCGGTACACAATATTTCGTCTTAAATCAAAATGAGGTACTGGGAACACGAGATCAGATTTTAGATACACTTCGATTCGGAAAAGTGGCGAAACTTTTAAGAGAGAGATTTGAGAACACACACGCACACACACACACAGACACACATTTTGAGGATTACACCGCCGAGCATAGTGTCCGCCAAGCGTCGTTAACGCCTGCCTTCTGAAACATAAACTCTCATTAAACTCTGATGGATGGTTCTAGGAAGCCTGGACAATGACGTAATTACATATTTCACCCAGAAGTTAAAGTGGCCCGTGCAGACGACACACACTGCTATCGTCAACCAGTAGAAGGGAATGTAAGGCAGATTCACGTCCTTCCTCCCCCGTAAACCCGGCATCAGTCACGGCCAATTCCCGGGGGCGAGTAAACTCACTTCTGTTTATCTTCGCACTCAAATGGACTGGCCCGAGAGAAAAAAAAAAGAGAGAGAGAGAGAGAGAGAGAGAAATCGTCCGTGATTTTGTTCATTCTAATACGTACGCTAAAACTTCGCGAGGTCATTCGCTCCCATCGTAAGCAATTAGTTGGTTTCCTGGAAAACCTTTCACGGTACACATCGGTTTCTGGGATTTCTTTTTTTTTTTAAGTCTTAATTCTCAGAGATATTTTCTCCGCCGTACATGAGATTTTTTCTTTGTTTTCTTTTTCTACGATTGACCGGACGAATTTGTGGTAGAAATGCAAGTGTCAACATGCAATGCCCCGTATGAAACAGGTTGTTCGATTCGATTTGTTTAAAAAGAACAATCTGGACTGCACGAGGTGCTCGTTGTTTGGTCATTTTGTGGTTTGCTGTTTTTGTTTTTCATCAAGGTCCGTCGTGAACTTTTCATTTGGCCAAGAAACTCCTTGATTTGATTCGGAGATGGTTAATACCACGCCTATCATCTACATTCCAGGTTTTCCTATTTCCCCTCACTGAAAGGTACTTCAAAGGCGCTGAATTATATATAGCTGACAGTAAGTAATGTTGCAAGATATTTTGGCATAGAGAGTATCTATAATCACAGCCTTTCGAAGACAGTTTACTCATAGTGACCTCATAGCAACCCATATGACAGAATCGTGGTTATTTCTATATGCAATTATCCTTATATAAAAAAAATGGGCTAAACTCTTGTAAGCCCTAAGTCAGTTCTTTTTGGTATCATAATCGTTCATCTTCTTTAACCTCGGTGAACCCTTGCATCTCGTGCCCGCGTGCGTTGGTTTTAACCTCCAACTCCTCTTCCTTCGCCCCTTTTCTCTGTCCTCTTTCCACGCTAATTCTCATTTCTGTTTTCTTTTTACAAGAGAGCTGACCTGTGTTTGTGTGTGTGAATTTCTTTTTGCTTTTTTTTTTTGTTCTTTTTATGGCATTTCGCATACTAGGAGCTTTGATAGTTCAACTATAAGTTATCAGTTAGTGTTCATGAATGAGCATGATGAGTACCGGTATTTTTTGATATTCATTTTATTACTTTAACAGCTGTCCCCTCCATTTCGAATCAATTTCTTAATTCGTATTGCTCATTAAAAGACATAACATTCACTACATTTCAATTCAGTGTTTTCCTTGATTACATTTTCTAATTTGTGTATTGAAGTGTTTATTTGCAATTGCATAGTTTGAAATGAAATAAATGAAGTGAAAGTGAAATAATGACGATGATGATAATAATGATAACGATAATGGTAATAATAAAATGGTCTTCTTAATCCAGGGTTACATCTTCAGTGTTGTCACTGCTCTGCTGAAGGGCCCTGCCATGATCGTGATTATTATTATTACTCTTACGCTGCCAGGTACCCATTTGCACCTGGATCGGGAGGTACCCGGTGGGAATATCTTGTTCAAGGGCGTAGGCACTTAACGGGACTCAAACACGGGACCAGCCGTTGAAAGTCGAGAGTCTTATCCACTATGCCACAGCGCCACCCCTCTCCCAATTACGATCTTTTACACCAAGGGTATGGATTCCTTCGTGTCTGCAGTGCTTCCCAAGAGGACCCACCCATCACACATTACTTCGGCGTTCTCCGGAAACCCATGTACCTGAGCCAATAAGAGCAAGAATTATTGGTTCAAGGACGTATACACACAAAACAGAACTCGAAACGATGACCTTCTATTGACGAAACCAGAAAGACCTCGAAAGCACTGTGCATTTCTGACCCCGTCATTCACCCGAAAATTCACCGTTTACGATAAAGCTTCGTTTACGCCTCATTTTCTCCCATTTGATGTTTGCGTGCGTCTGAACATTCTTCTACGCACCACGTAGGTCGCTAGACTTCTTGTGGGTGTGGCCGTTGCTTGCAAGACTTACTACGACCCTTCCTTCGAATTTACGCTTGAAAGATATAAGACATAGCAGACAAAGATCTTAGGCACGGTACTCCTCGCTCTACATCAATCCCATTTCATCGACACGCCATTTGTCATCGCCTGCGTTGTTTGTTGTCGGTCTACAACTTGATTAAACTCTGCCCAACACCCGGGGCGTGTTGATCCTCAGGCAAGGGGTGTCATGTGACATTTATTTGCAGGCAATCACGCAATCATTGGCGGGAATCTTCCAATCAGACTCACAATACCCTACACAAGGGTGCTATCGATCGATCCCTCGTGGACAGCGCACCCCTCCCCCTTCTGAAAAGTATGTTCTCTTACCACTAAAGCATCCTAAACATGGAACAAGCAGTTACCTGCGTTTACAATAAGCTGGAGGCTCAACTGCGCATGTGTTTGTTATTTGTTCTTTCTGTATTAAAAAGGAGAATATCCTAACAAAACGAATGGATGCCGTTTTCAACGCTCATCCATTTTGAGCGCGCAGATCAAGGTATACCATCTGCAACATAGTATGGCTTTCAAAACTGTCAGTTTACAAAGGTTGCGTCATATAGAAATGATTCGTTTGGTGATTTGACTGATTTTCTATTGGAACTACGTACTTAACGAACAGTGAAAGTCTATTGCTATATAATATCATTCTGTATCATGCACACACGTTTGCTGTAGTTAACGCATTAGCAGTATGGCAAAGTTCGTCGGCGTCAAAAATCGTTATTTGGATGATGCCAGCGCAATACCACGTCAAAAGTCTCCCCATCCTCTCCCGTCCCCTCCACTCCTTTCTGCACCCTCTCTCTCGTTGTCTTTTTTTTTTCAGCTCCCTTTCCCCGTCTCTGTTTTTGTATAATTTCGTACCTATCTTTCAAGCTCTTGAATGCAAGTTATCTATACCGGCACACGTACAACACATTCCGAGAACGTAGCTGGACTCTTGTGTTGACAACTTTGGTAAACACTGAAAAATTGCAATCATTGGTCTGAAGATCCTCTTTGGGTAATGAATGTTTGCCGGGTATAGTCAGACCTAATTGGGTGGCGATTGTGTGACTGTAATGACATTTCCGAAGAGAAAAACAAAGCAAAACATGAGAGAACACGTGCATGGATCATCTACCATGATGCTCCGAATGTCACGTTCGATGGTTTGCACATACTTGAAGGACACAAAGCTATTGTTGCGTAGCTATCCAACAATCGACAATGACCGATGGGGGCAGCAAATTCAAAATGTAGTGGTGCTCAGCAGCTATCAAACTCGGCTTTTTGTGATTGTGGGGGCACAAGTACGTTTGCATTATACTAAGCAATTCATGGATTCCACCCACCCACTGAATGCATTAGCGCGGTACCCATGGGGGCCTGCGCTGATTAGCGAATAAAAAGCAACTCTGCAATCAATACCGACATACAATCAATCATTCAGTTGTGCAGAAAGCGACTTCAAAATGGATCATAAAACTTTTAAGTACACTTATGCCACCCTCCTATAATGTCACGCGCACTGGCGAAAATAGCAACGATGTTTGATTTCGAGCTTTTATCATTCTTAGAATTCCAGTACCTCGTCGTGTCAAATTCTCATAATTTCTCTTTGTTGTCTTCTGTTTATGCAACCGTAACGTCACCTGACCTGCCGAACCCTATCCATTTCGAATAACATGATGTATACAAAATGATATTATCAACTCTAAAGCTGCTATTCAATTTTTATACTTTTCGTCTTAGTTTTCCTGTCTGGGAAGTCTACACTGCTCGTAGATTTGACTGCTCCTTTAATCAAAATGTGGGTGGTACAGGCGACATTCCATCCGAGTCTTGGCTCCCCAGCGTGGTATGTGTGACAGCTGCACGTATTCTATTTCATCCCAGGAGTAACAATTTGCTAAAATATCTAATTTTCTTTGTTTGCATTTCAAACGAGCGATCCATTTCAAAAGAGATGGTTGTGCTCCCCCAGCGTAATTCTTGCTGCGTTTTAGACGAGCACGAATCCAGCATTCAATTCAAAGTCAGACACGGCGATATACATCGAAGAAAATTGGGCACTTCCAAATTAGATTCGCTCGATTCATCGATTGAAGATAATCGAATAAACTCGCACAGCCTTATGGGAAGCCAATCGACCAGAAACACAACAGCGTTCACGTGCTCGGAGTTAATATTAATGACGTTACTCGTGCCAGATTAATGGCAGGTACGCATTATTTAATCAACGCAGACGGTGGGCAAATATACTTTTGGTAGTGGACTCTGACCGTTTTCCAAGAAGTATGGATAATACCAGCCACGAAAGGTTTGCATGTGGTAGATTCTTCACTTTGGTAAAAATTCGAAGCTGAAATATGAGAGTGAATACATGGTATGGAGACAGTGTGCCGACTATTTATGATAGGATCATAGAGTGGGAGAAAGACAGAGGGAAAATAATGGTAACTATAACTACTACTTCTACTATAATGCTACTACCACTTCTACTGCTATGACTACTTCTACTACTACTACTACTACTACTACTACTACTACTACTACTACTACTACTACAATTACTACTGGTATGCAATTTTTTCTTCTACTGTATATGTATACACTATATCCGTACGCATGATAGAGGTATTACTCTTTTCACACCGGCTTAAAATTGTTCACATGAAAGAAAAAAAAAATGGCAACTAATAAGAGAGACCATCTTGTACGATAGTGTAATTTTTGACAGCTGATGGACTGGTTGAAAGCGTCAAATCAGCTACATGTAGCCAATATTGAAAGAGATCATAGAAAAAGAATATCCCCAAATGATGAGCTTACAGAAGGTTGAGGTTTTTCGGAGCAAACTCTATTCTCTGAGAGAGCGAGAGGATGGTGAACAAACAGTGGAAAACTAAAATAAAACTTTGTCATGCATAGATTTGGATATAGAGATAAAGATATTGGCTTGTAGAATTGCAAGGGCGTCAAATTAAAAGGGGAGAAGTAATTGCGTATGAAAAAGCAAGAACGGGCAATATGTCAAGTTTGACAGCATTCATCTGGGAGGACGAATAGACAGATATCGGTCAATTATTTCACTTTGGCTCTGTCTGGTGAGTACCCTCAAATGCAGGATACGTGGATTTTGTTCTGTTTACAAATGAAATGTCCTCATCGAAGATATGACAGATTAAAAAGAACTTGTAGAATTAACTATTTGCCTACTATGGGCCCCGTTTTATCAAAAGATATAATGGATTATAGATATCCTTACCACACAGGCTGCCATAGACTTATGAAAGAAATCAACTATATAATCAATTATAACTGTTCATAAAACAGGTCCCTGTATGGTCTACAGATATAGTTAAGTATCAATATATACAAGTACAGTTATGGTACTCTTTGTGAAAATCCTAAGAAAACTTCACTCATACAGTGATGGGTACGTAAGTCACATGTATATCTCTCTATTTATACATGTATGTGTGTGTATGTGTGTGTGTGTGTGTGTGTGTGTGTGTGTGTGTGTGTATGAATGCATGTATGTAAGTATCTAATCATCTCTCACTCTCTCTCTCTCTATCTATCTATAACCATCTGTCCATCTTTCTCATTTTCTATCTACGTAGACAGGCAACTACACTCCAAGAAAAATGGGTTTAACTTTGCATCTTTCAGACCAGAAAGGTGCAAAGTTGCACCTTTAAAGATAATTTGAATATTCGTCACTACGCAACTTCTTTTCATTCTCGGATTAACGAACGTCACCAGTAATGCTGTATCACTGCTGCACACGAGTTATGATATAATTTCCCTATTTGTTTTAATATATTTTCATTTTAATTCCACTTTTAAAGCATTGATGATTGCTCATCTAAAACGATGATATTCACATTATGCTGCAGTTTTGTTCCTGTAACAAACCAGGAATACAAAGCATTTAAGTTGTACAGCATTGCCATACGTGTAGAGAGGCCGTTGGTCGGGTAGATAAAAGCCGGCTGTCTGACCCAACATGGCAAATTAATCTGTCCTTTTGTGACATCATTTGATACCTTGAGCGGGCTTCCAAAATCGGTGCCGCAAAGTACTATCACCTGCTGTCGGATCACTGACGGAAAACGTAAGTAGCCACAGTCGCGGGATAGTCTCCACTGAGTAAACCGACGCTAAAGCACAGATCTCCGGCGCCGGCATGTTTCACACTGTTAAGAATTCTACGCACTTTGGTGCTCAGACGATGCTAACTCCATTATCATCTCTTGACCTTAATCATTTGTGGCCTATTTTCATTTCAGAAATATTACCTGTCAAGAGCTATCTCGATGTAGCTTTCTTTCTTGAATCAACATCAAGTTCCCATTATTCCCCCCCCCTAAATTTACCTGTCATAATAATGCTCCTATACATCATCTTCCCCACCACTGAACAGTGTCTTAGAACATCTACAATGTACGTGTCTCCTCTCTGTTTTCGGTTTTAAGTGCTTTCCCCTGCTCTATTCTGCCATTTCCAGCTCTCCTGCTAGCATTTTCCGATTCGGCAGTATACTTCCACGTCTTCCTCTTCCCTCCCCCCCCCCCCCTCCTCCTCCTCCTCTCCAGCAGTTCTTCTCAGCTCCTCCACTTATCATTTCATAACGATCTATGATATGGCGAAGTATTGTCAAGGGGATGTTGAATTACCTTGGCACACGGTTTGCTAACCTCGCTAAAGCATCTCCAGAACCTTTCTACTTTTTTCTTCTCTCTCCGTTGGAAACCATTTACCTGCTTTTGTTCCTCCCTCAACGATGATTATCTATCCTTCCTTCTTATCAATCCCGCCTCATCTCTTTCTTTGTCGAGTCATATTCTGTTTCTCATCTCTCTCTCTCTCTCTCTCTCTCTCTCTCTCTCTCTCTCTTTGCCTCCTCCTCTATCTTTCTTCACTCTCTGTATGGTCCCTTTCCCCCTGTTGATATAAGGATAAATCTGTCTACCAGTGTCTCTTTCTTATCTCTCATTCTCTCCCTTGTTATCTCTATCTCTTTCTCTTTCTCTTTCTATATTCATATGTCTCTATCTAACTACTTCTATTTGTCTATATCAATCAATCAATCAATCAATCAATCAATCAATCAATCAATCAATCAATCAATCAATCAATCAATCAATCAAACAAACAAACAAACAAACAAACAATCTCAATCTATCTATCTATCTATCTATCTATCTATCTATCTATCTATCTATCTATCTATCTATCTATTATCTATATATATCTATTCATATATGCCATTTTCTTCCTCTCACGATCTCGGTTCATTCCCCGTCTCTTACTCGACAGCAATTTATCCATGATGATCTTTTGCTTTTCTCTTTCCCCTTTGTTTTTGTTTTTGTCTTTGGCTTCTTGCCTCCCGTGCAAATGGCAAGGTGTTGAATTCAAATCAGTCCCCGGTAGAGATATGTCGTTCGTGATTCAATAACCCATATCGCATCTCCTCTTCGCATTTAAAGACAGCTCCACATACTACAGAATTTAAAAAGCATTGGTTAGGGAAGAGCTTGAGATAACACGGAAACGGCCCCCGAAAAGGTCCTTCTGGATTTTTTTTTTCTTTCATCGGCTAAACTAGCGGAAATCGTGATGTAAACACCAAGGTAATGGTATCTTGCATGCAATGCAAAACATGGGAAATGAGAATTTTATCCGAATAATCGATCGAAAAACACTTAAATGCATGCCCATTCATTCCAATTTCCTACCACCGATAGGCAAATTTCCTTGTAATAAGGCGGGGGTGGGGGCATTGTTGTAGTATTAGAAGAAGTAAATATTGAATTAGATAGTGAAAAGGAAAATCATCCTTTTTGTTGTCTTTCTAAAGTAATAAAAACAGCTGTAAGTCTGAAATCACAAGACAGACGAAGGATGAAGAAAATTTAAAGGCGGCAAACTAAGACAAGTGTTGCTGAAAATTGTGTACGAAATGAATGTGACTATAACAATTTCATGATGAAGATAACATTCCCTACACGCACTTTGATATTATCGCATCTCGAGAACGAATATAGTTAGTTTCTCTATCAGGAGCAATCATTCAATATCTTCTCCCCGGGATTTTAGTAACTCTATAAGGTATAAAAATGCAACCTCATAAATTCCAGATGTTTGTCGACAAACTTTTAGTGATCTTTAAAAAAGAAATGCATGAACTCCGGGGCAGAAGATTGTTACTATTCATATTGAGTTTCGCTCTGATAGCTTATGTGGATACACGACATACATTCCTAAAATCGTAAGTAGGTGACTCCAATGCCGAGTAAGCGCGGGAAATGTTTGCAATTATTAAGCAGCTCTGCTTTCAATTTCTATAGGCGGATTACATTTTGTGATCCCTTTATTCCGTTTCCAATAAATTTCCTTTACCGCTGGGTGCGGCATACTGTATAAGTGCTAATAGCAGAGTCCTGTATAATATTCATCACGACATAAAGGTCAGTGAACGTGACTTGACGCCACTATTTTGTCCGACCTCTATTTGTAATGCCACACCTGTACATGTAGTCAACTCATGTAATATGTTTTGTAAATCTATCTGTAGCTCGGGGTATAACATAACGACAACAAAATATAGAAATTGGAAATTGCAAAGGTGCATAGAGCACATCGACTGACATATCAACTGTTTTCGAGTTGCAGAATCTGTAAAAAGAGCTCAGCCAAATTTCATAGATTTAATCAACTTTGTCTGGCTAACTTTGCGGTCCGAGGGAAGTAGGATTTGCGATGCTAAACAGTACGTCCTGTGTACGAAAATACCAATCGTTTCCCCCTTGTTGTTTCAGCACGTGGTTTCTGCATGCATCATTTGATAACTTCCTTCCGTATTCTCTCTCTCCTCATATTTCTCCGTCTTTGTTGCTTTGTTTTAACTTTCTTGTCTAGGAAACTGAGCCTCTCCTACTCTGAAGGTAAATAGATGCTCCTCAAGCACCGCATCGAAGTCAAGTGAGGCGACTTGCACGCATCTGGGTCGATAAGTGTCTGGGCAGACCTATTGAGGACGAGGTTTCAAATGACACAGAGGGACACATTCAAATATTCACATCTTGCATTTTTTTTTTTTAGTGGCTCAACACGCCCTCAACTACATCCGCGCAGTTCTTGTCTAAAAAATCCGTCAGGAAATGCAGAATAATGATGATTGAGAGTGCCATATTTAGACAAAAATCTCCTGCTTCATATTTCGTTTTAGCTTGTCCTGCACCTCGAGTGTCGAACTGACAGATTAACAAAAGATTATAAAATATGCTTGCAAGTATGAGACTGTGCATATCAACAACCACGTACTAGGTTCATGTTTACAATATTAGTACCAGTAGAAACCAGTGTTTGTGTCATGATCATTTAATATCATCGTTATAAGTGTCATCTTACACGTCTTATCAAATTAAAAGACACAAACATGTGCATCTTGTCAATGCCGCAATGGCGCTCAGAGATCATCAACCAATCTCACGATCTTCTTGCTTTGTAAGTCTGTTAACCCGATCCCCGTCACATTCTGAAATTCCTTCTGAAAAATCAGTTGGACCGACCAGATTTCTAAAGGCGATGGGTTAAGCGGATGTGAAATGCCTTGAAACCACGCGGTAAATAATAATGAAATAGAAGAAAAAAAAAGACACTTATATCAGTCAAATCGAGAAATTACTCGACATCAGTTGGCGTCATAAAGAATGCCGAAAATTCAGAAAAACGCACGCTCTTGTTTGCTTCATGACCATTACCTTTATCAGAAATTTAGTTCATTGAGAAATGAAGTCATCGTGGGAAACACGAGTTGCGCTGATGTACTAATTACGTTTTCCCGCCATATTCACTTCTACCCCAGTGTTGCGCAGACGACAGCTTTTCTCATTTCGTGCACGAGGCATCCTTTGTTAGAATGGAGTGATATATCCCCCACTCGCTTCATGAATCACATATAGCACAAGACCTACAACGGGGGAATGAAACCCAAATACATGTATACATGTATATATATATATATATATATATATATATATATATATATATATATATATATATATATAGATAGATAGATAGATAGATATAGATGGGAAAGAGGGGTAGGGAGGGAGAGAGGGAGATATATAGACACACAGAGAGAGAGAGAGAAAGGGTGAGAGAAATGGGAGGCGAGATAACAAAAACTGGATATTTCTTTTTTTTTTTTCAATCTGAAATATTTATATCATGATATTGTGCAATATCAATCTAGGGATTCCCCTTTTAAGTGTAATATCTCATATTTTATAGAATAAGTCGTACATTTCATTTGAGTTTATTATGGATATTTATGTGTATAATTCATCTTTTTGTACATGTATTCCTTATTTTTTTTTTGGAGCTATTTTGATGTATTCATTTTTATCATTTGCTGTAAAACGTCACAATTCGGCCTTTGGCTACGACGATGTTGATATCAATAAACCATTTCAATCCAATCCAATTCAGTGGATTGAGTGAATGCGTGAATGCGGCAATATCAGAAGGGATACATCAGTCAATTCTGAATAAAGTCAGACAATCTTTTGAGAGTTATGAATTTGTAAAGTTTGGTTGTCGCCATTGAGGAGAGTACACTTCGTGACTTCACACATGGACAACGATAGGAAGAAAATGTAGAGGGAATCCCACAAAATTCAATTTTCTATGAAAAGGGCACATTCCCACCTCTTGATACTTACATAATTATGTTAGGGGTAATATAATTCCCCCTGTTTTCTGAGAGGGGTAAGTCAAGTGCTTGCTCATCGTGCTAGAAAGATTAAAATACTGTATGTGTGTATGACATAATTATATTACACATAGTATATGCATGGTTGATATTGCCCCGAGGGATCTCAACTCCATGCTATGACCCGATGAGCTTGCTCCAGGGGTCATAACATGGAGTTGAGATCCCGAGGGACAATAGTATCAACAATGTCCAGAATGAAACAAGTCTATATTCGTTTTATTTATACCTAACAAAATTAAATGGAATTTTGCTTGTCAACCATGATCGCCCTAGCCAGTTCCCACATTAGTGCACACCAGGCGCCGACATTGGCGTTCTCATGGCGTTGGCATCAGGCAATGCAAAGACCACCAGTCCTACCGCACTTTGGAAGCCATGTGAAAGTTCCGTCCAGCTGTTTCAAAAACATGGATTAGAATGAAATGAAATGAAGTTGTACCGACCGATAGCATAATGTCATGCTGAAAATGACCTATTCCAGTGAGCGCTACGCGCTACGTACTGCTGCAATATTCACACAGTATACTATTATTATAGATTGTAAACAAAGTTTGTTGTCTGCAGCGGCCGGGCCGCTTGCAGTGCGATCGCATCGCACAACAGTCGCCTCTTTCATAAGCTTTTACAACACATGTAGGCCTACACTTACGTCCGCGTTCATACCAACGTGCATATCAAAAAGAGCACCGTTTTATGGAATGAAGGAAATAAGACATTTTGGGGCAGTTTGGGTACGATGAAGCTGCAGATGTTGAATTTTTGCCCGCGAGTTCAACCAATCAGAATCGCGGATTCATCAAAAAAGATATGAATATGATAACCCGACTAACAGGCAGCAGGGTGCAAGCGGGCAATCACCTACGATTTGAAGGACAAGTTATATCGGCTTCTTTTGTATCGTAAAATCGTCTGAGACAGCTAGAGAACAGTTTCCAGAGTTAAAGAATTTGAAATGCAGTCACGTCTCCTTCTTTCCGCATGTATAGTCTATAGACATTTCAGTCTTGCCATTCAACTACTCAATAAATCCACCCGCACACGCCGATGTCAGTGGTAGACTGCAATTAATGACCACATTTGCCAATTGTTTGGGTGATTGATGAAAAAAGTCTCATGCCTAGCAGCAAATAAATGTCGACTCCATAATTTTGTTTCCATTTCCCCCCTTTTCCAATCCATTTCGTCTCACACTTTTCTCTATCTCTACTCGAAGAAAAGGGTGGAAATGAAACACACGTTCTGGATCGCCAACTGCCTCTCCCCACCCCCACGCGCTTGATTGACGCAAATGAATATCGATGGATCGAAAAGAGAGAATGGGAAAGGCTGAATAACGAATCGGATAGTCAGCACGATTGCGTCAATTATCGCTCGGCGTCATTACCAATTTGAAGCAGTCGCGCGCAGTTCGCTGATCACGAAGACTGTATTGCATAGTGGCTGAGACTCGGCAAGGGCGTCTCGACGTTCTGTTTCCCTACGCCCCGCTTCGCTGGAGTGACCATCTCATTGAATTACTGGTAGTGAGTCCTCCCCTCCCCCTCCTCCTCCCCCCCCCCCCCCCCCCAACAGCCAGTAAAGAAGTCAATTAGGGTCAGGAGATGGCGCGGCACAGCCCCGTGCATTGATCCTGTTCCCCCATTAATGTTAAATCCGCGAGGGAGGAGGGGATGTGGCGAGGGACCTGGCGGTAACGCCTGGCCCGCATGCGTTTGCATCTCCGAATCGAGGGGTCAACGGACGATGTCATTGATAACAACTTTAGAATGTTGCTCTGTAGATGAAATAGATAAGAAATAATGAGCTCAATGCCCTATTTACAGCGTTCCCTAAAGACGCGTTCTGATTACTTAGGAAGACGTACACTGTTGCTCTACTGAACTTTCGGAAAATATTGAAGTAAATCGGAAGTGTACTTTAAGGATGAATACAATACACCTTGCCGTTGTATCATTGGATATCTTGTTCCTTTGAGCTCCTCTTTGTCACTGAGCCCAGAAGTAAGGGGGCTGAGACCTGGCAACATGTGAGTGGCAGTGGCAATATGGCACCGGCGACAAAGTGGCGAAAAGCACATTGTGGCAGGTTCCAACTTTTATACTTGACACCGGTGTTGAATGTATATTTTATCTAACGAAGATCTGAATATGGTTTTCGGTGTCATGAACGATTTGCAAAAATCCTCCATTTTCGTCCACAGTAACAAACAGTTAAATCCACTATCTCTCTTTCAAACGTTTCAGTACCAAACTTCCCTAACCCCCATCACTCACTACCTTCCCCCTTTCTCAACAACTCCTTTCCGAAATTTGTCTAGTTGTGTTATCGCTCATATCGCTTAATCGAAGTTCTGCATGCGCGCCAATGCATTCTTAAAATATCCAGTTCAGTCTCTTTGGCAGGCTTGCAAAGCAGACGACAGCCCGAGCGAGTACACCCGGGGATTCAATGATTGATCGGAGGAGAAACAACAATTTAGTACCGAGTTTTCAAAGTATCGATTCTTATACACGAAGGGGAAATCGATAAATTAATGAATAACGGTGAAATTAGTACATGTATGTTTCAAAGCTCTCTGGGTAATAAGATACGAACAAAAGATATTTCCGCGAGCCTGAAAAAAAGTCTCAGTAGATGTAGCTAGAGTCTAATGTGTAAGATATATTATATTCCCTCAGTAATTTGGCAAGTTTGGCAAGTATGGGGAAGAAAGTTCAAGTAAAAATCGTTTACATTGACTTCAGAAATAAAAGTAAAGGAAATTATCTATCAAAATGTTCGGTGGAGTTCCCAATTAGAAAAAAAAAGTAAGAAAGTTAAAGGACTTCTTTTCTTTTTTATTCGCCAACCATTCAGAAACTGACGCTTCATTCCTTGTAGAAATTCATGGTGTTACAAGTCTAGACAAAGATCATGTGCAGGACATAAAAGAATTGAGGTCTTGTGGAGAAGGAAAGTTAGTGGAAACTAAATCTGCGAATGTGAGACTTGTGAGAACGTGACATTATAAACTCATATGATTCTATTGTTGTTGTTACTGTGGCCAATATCGTTACTTCATAAAAACAATAAAAAATTACAAATTCCAGAACTTTCTAGTTTTTGGTTAGATTTGTGTGTGTGTGTGTGACTTTCTGTAGTCTGCTTGTTTCCTAATGTTTGTTTTGTTTTATTTTGACATTTGTCAATTTTATACATTACTGGCAACAGAATATACAATGTAAGCAGAATTTTGTTATTAATGACGACAAATCAATGCCAAGTATGAGGAATATTCATGAAGGGAAAAAATGCAGCAGACTGCACATCGTAAACCTATCGTAAGCCTATATGTTACACTTGGTTTGTCCAGTTAACTTGAACAAGAATGGACTTTGCATTCTCCTAACTCAATGATACGAAACAATTCCAGCTAAGTCTGAAATTAGGTCAAATTGTATGTGTTTGAGCGTCTGTGTGTGCTTGTGTGGGTGTGTGTGCCTGTATCTGGCTGTCTGTCTGTCTGTGTGTCTGTGCCTGTATTCGTGGGATATGGGGGTTGGGGTTAGTGAGAAACAGTCACGTACGCCTTACTAAAATGATTAAACCTGGAACTCGATATTTCTCTCTCTCCATCTCTCTCTCCCTGTCTTCCCCTTAATCGATCTTATCCAATCCACTGTGGCAATGGAAAGTGTAACGCAGTTTCATCGGGAGGGACAGACATCCCATGATTGACACGAGGCACTTGCAATGCCGATGGGAATTTTTATTTCGATGAGAATCATACTGTTAAGGGAAGATTTATTTTTGTTTTTGTATTTTCTTCTTTATAGATCAAAACCACCCGGAGCCTTCTTTTAAACCCTACTCTGACTCAATCCATTCTCATCTATCATTAGTGTCACAAGTGTTATTAGTTTCCCTTATAACAAAAAAAAAACAACAACAAACAATGACGATTTTATTTGTTAATAAGAATGATGGTGACGCATATATTGACAATGATAATGATGGTAAAATCTTAGTCATCATTCGTTCATCAAAGATCACATCATTCATTAATCGGATTATCATATCATCACGTAACATGTTTGAATGTCTTAGTTTTTCACGACAGTTGAATACTAATGAATTGACTTTGACCAACACAATTGTAATTGTTCTGATTTTCATCATTTTTGTGTGAACGGTATATTGCTCTAAACTATCTGAAATGAACAGAAAATGATCTGCAATGTTTCTTGGGGAAAATTTATCAAAAATTTACTATCTGGGTGATTATGGGTATAAATCCTTTGATTAGTATATTGATATGTTTTGTCGTTTCAGACTAAAGATAATCTGACAAACTATGTTTGGTGCAAAGATTATATTTGTTGACATAATGTATCGAGCGTCCGCTTAATTCGAATGATTATCAGATTACGTAACGCTTTTGTTAAACAATTTTAACCGAAAACTTCAGTAGAAGATTTGCTAATCAATGTTTTGTTATAACGGTTCGATCGAGTCCATCTTAGGTATGCGCTTATTTATTGGAATATGACTTGGTTAATCTTTCGTATCGTGTAAATGCTCTCCGAAAAAAAAAAACAGCCATCATGGTTTGATAACCATCATTACCTATGGGGGAAAAACCAAACGGGCAAATGTCAGGAGTGTTGTGTTTTGCCACCGAAGATGCCTTGTCAATACAGTACTGGGCACTCTTTCAATATCTGATTTATTGTAGGGTAACCCCGCTCCATCCATACCAAGTAGAGGGGTGCATGCATGGCAGGGGGCAAATGACCTTTCTAGACGCTGTCAGATCTTACCTCCTGTTTTTAGGACCAATTTTGTTCGTTTCCAGAAATAAAATGGAAATATCAAAACAGGCTTTCTTCAAATATGGCTATAGAAACAGATTCACTATATAGATGAAGAAGTGACCAAACTCCGGAATTTAAACTTTAAACAATTATAAATGCGTGAAATGTAAAATTGTTGCGAAAGTGTACAACAAGGGGGAGGAGGAACAGTGTTTACTCAGGAGTAGACGTGCTGTTACGGCCTTATTTTAGGCATAGGAGAGACTCAAAGAACTTGTCAGGCATTTTTTTTTATTCTGTATTTGAATTTCGTTCAATACCACAAAGTTCACCATCATATTCACAAAAAAAAAAAAATATTCATAGAGAAAATGCATTATACACAAAAATTGTACAGAATAATGTGAATTTTACATTATGATTCATTTGACCAATAACGAAATCCGGTTTATCTATTTGGGGTTTTTTTTTGACACACATAAGATGTATATATCATATTCTCTCAAAGTGCCCGCAAACGGGGACACGATAGTTTGCTCAAGGCAGTTGGGCCCATTTAAAAGCTGGTTGCTTGGGAAAAAAATAAATATACATTTTTGCTTTATGTACTTTTCCGAAAACCAACCATTTAAAAACCGAAAAACCATCAGAAAATAGAGTGAGAATCTTAATTCAGTTTAACAAATTAAAAAAAATAACCCTCTAAGGACCCAAAGCACACACACACACACACACACACAAAACAAGAAGAAGAAGAAGAAGAAGAAGAAGAAGAACAAAGGGAAACAGAGTAAAACTTATTATGCATCAAATTAAACAAAGCAAAAAGAAGGTCATGGAGAACCCGGGCATCGATCCCGGTACCTCTCGCATGCTAAGCGAGCGCTCTACCATTTGAGCTAGCTCCCCGTTGACGCGCTGTTGAGAGTCTGTAACGGGGTAATACCAACACGATCAATGGGGCGTCTGGAAAAGAGACAAATTGCTGTGCGGAATGACAAGGCACGACCAACCAGAACGCATTCGGTGTACACATTTGCCAAACTCGCAGGAGTTCCAACTGGCTTTGGGGCAAATGTCACAGGTACGTGTTGCGTTGGGCCACCGAAGATGCCTCGTCAATACAGTACTGGGCACTCTTCAATATTTGATTTGTTGCAGAGTAACACCGCTCTATCCATACTAAAGTATAGATGGATGACAGGGGCAAGTGACCTCCCTAGATGTTGTCAGATCAAAAATCTTTATGGGACCAACTTTGTTCATTTCCAGAAATAATATAGAAATAAAAAAAGGCTTTCTTCAATTATGACTACAGAAAATGATGCACTTCTAATGAAGAATTTATACGAAAATTAAGAATCTAAAATCTAAAGGGATGGTATAGTATCTGTGGAGATGGAGATTGAGCTTTTAACATTTCGGAAGATTCTAAGAAAAAAAAACCATAAGAAATGTTACAGAGTGTACCATTCCAAGAGGAATTCAAACTTTATTTGATGAGAACTTTATTTGATGAGAATCTTGTTGAAATGACTGAGATATCCGAAAACAAAGTAAAACAAAGCGATCCTAATAAAAGCTGAAACAAAAATGATGTTAAAGGAGACCTCCAGATGATTTTCAGATTTTTGCATTTTAACAACTATAAATTAGTTATACTGAGGACAGAGTATCAGAATTTATGATAACTGGGATGAAGAATAAGAATATTCTCAAAATTTAGAACAAATTGCAATGAACAAGGATGATGACATGGAAGAGTCATCATAAGTATGCATGAGTTGGGGCTCAAGGAAGCAGAACAAAAGAAGAAGGCATGCATAGATTATACATAGGTGAACTCGCAAGCAAGCGATATTGTAATGGAATTACACTGCTACATTTCTGAAATATGTGAACCTCCTATGTCATCATCCTTGTTCAGTGTAATTTGTTTAAGGTTTTTCAAAGTATTGTTTCTCTGATCAAGAACCACAATTAATTCCACAAATCTATACATGCAGTTGTCGATTTATGTAATACATGATGTGAAATTATGAAAATCGTCTGGAATGTCCCTTTAACTCAAAGAACTAATCAGACAATGCCCTCTACATGGGAACATTTATAAAGAAAGTACCCGTTACAGCGCAGGGTAATAAAATAAACCTTATTACCCATTAATTTAAACAAAACAAAAAGAAGATCATGGAGAACCCGGGCATCGATCCCGGTACCTCTCGCATGCTAAGCGAGCGCTCTACCATTTGAGCTAGCTCCCCGTTGACACACGAGAAGTCGTCTGTTTGGGGGATAGTACCATTGGGGCGTCTGGAAAAGAGATAAATTGCGGTGCGGAATGGCAATGCACGTACAACCAGAACGCATTCGGTGTATAATCACGTCCCTGGTATAATATGGCCAGGGTCGAGCAGGTTAAAGAGCTGGATTTCCAACTGGCTTTGATAAGTCAAACACCTGTCAGTTTTCTAGGGACGCACAAACGAATTCCAGAGGTGCAAATTATGCCCAGAGATAATCTAGGTTTCATGTCGCCATCTTTCTGAAGCTGAAGAGTCATTTCGAACTCAACAAAATGTAGGGTATATTTGGCTTGTTCATCATTCGATGACATGACATTTTACCTAGTGATGAAGTATATCAATTATAATAAAATTTATCCCTTTCAGAAATATGAGCAAAGGTGGAAAAAAGAGCTGTGTTTGGAAATGTGTACCTCTAACTCAGAAGCCGAGTTTGTCACTTTTTCTGATTAACTTCCGCTATCAAACTGATATGATATAACCTTCGAGAATGGATCTTTGCGCATTGTATATCAGATTAGTGTCTGTATCATGTCGAAAATTAATTACCATTATATAGACATCTTTCTTATAGAGTGGTTGGTCATCATGCAATGTGACATGAATTAATTGTCTTCCAATATGTGAAGCAGAGGCAGTTTGGTGTTATACTTCAAATATTTTGAAGTGGCGGCATTAAAGTTGGTTCAAAGCGAATAAGAATGTTGTGACTCCATCACTTCTTAAACTCTGACTGAATACAAGGATTCATCATTGAGGCAAGCCTATATTTAAACATCAATCATATTTATGTAGGCCTATACATTTTTGCTATGAGCTCCCCTAATGGAGACATTTATCGTTTTAATTTACTCCCACGTGGAGTCATTAAATTAGCATAGGTTTGGATAATAACACCGTTTGATCTGTTTCCAACATCGTTTGAATTGATATCAGTTTTGCCCGATGAAAATCTCTTTTTTTCCCCAAAAGAGCCCAATTTATTCATATTATGTATATATATATATTTTCCTTTTTTTTTTCTTTTCCATAAACCACAACAACAATAGATGTATTGTGAGCCGCCTTATAGTAGACAGGCAATTAAAGTCTATGTCTATAGGACTTCTTCGGTTTCATTATAAATATTTCAACATTCTTGTGTTTCCAAAGAACAAAGCGGAGAGTGGTGTTTGACATGTAAATATTTAGTTAAAAGTGGCTCTATTTCCATCCATCTTGTAGACAAGCAGGCGTTACAACAGTCATATTGGTTGGGAGCATAGAGCAAGACTACAGTATGGCGGCAGAAATGATGGAATCAGTTGACCAAAGCAATCAATCTGTGACGTCATCTAAGCCACAAAAAAAAAAAAAGAGAGAAAAGATTAAGATTTCACATCTCAATGCCAAGTAGTGATTAACGCAGGAGCCGTATGCAAATCACAGCGAAGCAATGAAGTCATCACCACGCGAGTCTGTCATTGGTTTATACATTAAGATGTCATTATTGTCACACTGCTGTCGACAAGTAATAGCAACTGCAGTCGCCTTCATAACAAAAATCCATCGTTGTTATTACAAGACTAAATAATCAAAGACTACTTTAAATTATACCGTTTGGTGCGAAGGATGTAAGCCATTCATGCTGATGTCATGTCAAGGGCAGAAAAATTCGCTAGATATAAAGATGCAGAGTCTTGTCGCAAAACTAGCTAACTCCATTCTTCTTAAGTTGAGATATTATGCTGCTAAATACAAAGAAAGTAATTAAAAAATACGGGATATTTTTTAATCATAACGTCGAGAATATTCCTTGCTATGTTACAATTTAGTGATGCATCACCTGAAAGATTTCATTTTGCTGTATCTAATAATAGAATTACCGTGAAATGGTTTAGATGGCGCTAAGCCCATTTTAAGATGAACCTCTTGAAATGAACAAATCAATAGAAAACTTGCGAGGTGAGCGACTTCACCACTTCTTCCACATTGCCAATGTTTCACGTCACTATTCTATAAAACATGTGAAACTTATAAATTCCTAAACACTCTTTATCCTCTATTCCAGGTCACCTTTTAATGAAACCTCTCATATTATATACTCTAATTTGATTAAAACTTCATAGTATCCGCATTTGCGCTTTAAAACCTGACACTACTCGGCGACTTTATGCAACTCACAAGGGCATGACACTGGGCACAGTGACGTAGGATTAGTACGGCACAAATCTCTTCAGACTGAAAGGGGATCGCCAGAGTCCGTAATATTCTTCTTTTCCCGTTGAAAAAGGTCAGAAGTATCCATATTTTTTTCCTCTCATTCTTGTCTGCAATTACAAAATGGAAACATGAAAAGGGGCCACCATCTTTCTTACTGCGCAATATCAATAATTTTGGTGGCCTGACTAAAGAAAAAGAAAACGGCGCGTCTGAAAAATCGATGAAATATTTACGTCCTGATATGATGGATGTGGTCTATCGACAGTCTGAAAAACACATGTCAGACGTGACGGGGGAAACTGTGAGAGCACGTCAGAATATTATGAGGACTATGAATATTGCATGGAGCCCTCTACGTCAGGAACTTTCGATACTGTTTCGTCTTTTCTTTTCTTTTTCGTTTTTGTTTGTTTTAAAGTTCGATGACCGTCCGTTTACGCGCTCGCCTATATACGTGCTTGCGAGGCCACTCACGTGCGGTCAAACGGCAGTAAAGTCTATTTCATGAATAGACTAATCTTGACAATGCCCGGATGGAAATGATACGTAACTAATCAATACTGACTTTGCAACCACGTATAAAAGATTTGCCTCCGAGCACGGAATACACGCCCGCACATTACCTCATACCGGTAAGTCAATATACTGTCTGGTATTGGCTTTGATTGATGTAGAAAAAAAAATGAAGAATGGAAACTTTTATAAAAAGAAGAAGGAAAAGAAGAACATAAAAGAAGAAATAGGAAAAAAGAGAGAAGAAGAAAGAAATTGTAGACTTAGAATAATTTTTTTTATTGAATGCAGCTACTAGTAGTCAAACACGGATGAAACAATGTAGAGAATTAATGAATGCATCTTAAGATACAAAGAAATCAGCTGCCCACTCGGGTGAAGTGACATAATCAAGTGGTTCATGGAGTAAACACAACAATAGCATGGAGAAGAGGTGATCGAATGTGGAAAATGCCGCTCATTAAAAAAAAAAAAAAATCCTCACTGCCTGAGAGATAAAATCATGAAAGCCATCATTTGTCGGGAATCAGCGGGTGTCAATGAACGAGGGTGGAAGAGAAAACGTGGTTTGGGAGACAAGGACGCTTTCAGACACATCGAGTAATCGATCGTGTATGGAAAAACGACGTATTGGTAACAGGCCATTTACACCGACTTATCGTATACTACGTATTATTCATACGACGTATTGACATGGAAGCATTCAGACACAACGTCCCAATGTACGATAATCGTACGGCAGCATCAGATATCGCGCACTGTCATACTACTTAGGTAATGAATATGGGTGTGTCTCTCCCTTGCGTAGTACAACTTTGCGCGGACTTCGGATTGTGTGTAAGCATACCGTCCCCAGCCTCTAGCAAGAGGCAAAACACTCTGTCCCTCGGATAGGACATAAAATGGGGGTCCCGCGTGTGAGAGAGTCACAACTCATGCACGTGAAAGATCCCGCTTCATTCATTCATTCATTCATCGCAAAGAGCAGGGTGTTTAACCCGGTGAAGTGGTCCCGCCTAACATCCAACTGGACCCCATGGAAGACCAGCTTAACATAACTGAATGGGCTATCCAGCTATCTTCTCAGATGGAAAATGAACAAACAAACAAACAAACAAACATTTTGTTTTTACTTTGCTGCGGATCTATCTCGTATTTCGCGCTATAAAACCCTAGCAAGCGCCTCGAATAGACCCGCCTACTCATACAACGTATGCAAATGAGAGCACTCTCACACAAGTAACCGTCGTATGGATATACGACGTATACGACGTATCAATATACGAGAATTCAGACAAATAAGAATTCGTCATATTCACACGTCGGACATTCACACGTCGTTAATTCATACAAGAAATCTCCTGTCTGAAAGGGGAAAGGGAGAAAGATATGTAGACTACAATGACAGGCAGATAGACTAGGAGACTGCTTTAAAAAAAAATTACCCCCAGTGCGAATCCTTCGATGACGGGTGATGTCGAATTTCACCCATTCGCTGTGCAATCGCCCGCAGGTAAGTAATGGCCCTCGTTACAGATGCTTTTAATGTGAGAGGTTACCATGACAACTAAAGCACTTGTGACTAGACTTTGAGGGGGCCCCTCCTCTCTTGCTTTTCCTCCTTCTTGTTTTATAACCGTTTGCATTCCTTCCCTGTCTCCGGCCGAAAGACATAATCGGATGAAAGAGAAGATATTAGCCCCAAAAGTTTCAAACATTGGACCCCCCCTTGTTTGGAGGGGGGGGGGGGGGGGTACAAAATTGATATTCTTACAATTCAACTCGGTATCATACGTTTCATGTTTTATAAACATCCACGAAATGCTAAATGGTCACAAGGACTATTAATAAGAAAAAGAGGGAAGTTAGTAAGAGAATTTAACGAACATTGTAGTATTTCACTTACTTTTTTAAAAATACACATGTAAACGAACTGTATCATAATGAAGTATCTTCCAGTTTACCTTGAAATACTATTAAAAACGTTCAGACAGATTTCCTAAAAGATGCTTCAAATGCACAATATCTTTAGATTGTCAGGACAATAAAGATAAATAAAAACTGTCAATGCTGATATTCAATCTCAAAACGAATCCCTCTAAATCACGTATGATGTCCCGAGGATCAACAACTGTGATTAGATTTAGCTCCCTGCCAATATAAGCTTATTCATGAAACTCTGATGACATTTCTGGAAAATACGCACACAAAAAGTCAGAGGACTGCAAGTGATGTGTATGCAGATGATGTTTTTCGGCATCATAGGAATAAGATCCAGTAGAACTCTATTTTCTGAAGATGAGAGCTAAAAGACACTGACCGTTGAGGTTACGAAAATACGAACTGTCCCAAAGCACATGCAATCTGTGCTATTATTTTCTCCACTAAGCGCGCTAGCAAAATCATTGTAGGCTATGAACATTCGTTGATGCTATTGTTGTTGTTTGTTTGTTTGTGTGTGTGTGTGTGTGTGTGTGTGTGTGTGTGTGTGTGTGTTAAAGTAATTCAGCCTACAGTCAGAGAACAACATGCGAACTTGACTATTCAACCGGGAGGATCGATAAACGTTTTTAAAATGAGATCAAAATACGACGGAGTAACTGTTTTGACAGTCAGAGAAAATTGGTGGTTGAATTAATCCATAGTCATTCTACAACGTTAGAAAGAGAAAGGAGAAGAGAGGTGAACATGTCGAATATATATACCTCCAAATCATGCCCGAGGTTAATGAATTCGATTGTAATGCTGCACAAAATTTCTGATAAATCATTTGGTGTCTGACAGATCTGTGATGCATCGGAATTAAAAGTCCAATTGAGAGAAGTGGGACGTTTGTCGCAATTTAAATCAAATAGAATTAGGCCTAAATTTGCCCGAACAATATATGGATATAAGGTTTCAGCTTGCACTTCACACCCTCAAACTCGAAATCGATCCTCAGCATCGAAACACCCACCTGACACGGTAGAGTCAATTTGATATGCGCTCGCGCAAAGCAAATTATCATCATTAGTAATCTGTGGATACCTCAGACCGTGGTCAGGCGATTGCTCTGAGTGTGTTTTGCGGTGCGGCGCGTAATGCAATAACGACTTTACCGCGGGAAGAATAAAAATCCATTTCCCCGGCAATAAACTGCGCCCGGTAATCGATACACTTCGCTGATTCCTCAGCAGTGGCTCAGTTTCTCTTCCCACCTCCTTGGTTTCCCTGTTTGAGGATATAGCCATATAGTATGTAATGCAAGACAAACAACCGATAAACCAAGAAAACAAAAGCACAAAAACACCAGAACAAACAAACACGTGCCCTTTGTTTCCAGCGGGACTGCTCATCAGTTGATTGTCAGAAATGTTTTCGTGCAAACTTGTAGACATAATATTGCATTTCACGATAGCTTCACTCTAGATAGGTATTTCCTGCCTAGCTGCTAAATATTATCATGTTCTGAGTAGCAACGGTCGCACTGGCAAAGGATCACAAAAGTTTAAGACTTCGCGATCTTTTTTCGTCCGTCCACACTGGCAGCAAAACTTCTCGATCTGTGGGTCGAGAAGTCTTTGTCACTAGCGCGCGTGCGCAAGGAAGAAGAAAGGGTACGCCGTCTTACAGCTAGTTGATTGTGACGTAACAATATATGCACACCTGTACAATGACCATGCACTTCGCAGGCACCGCCCGGCGCCCGCAAACAGGTAGTGAACTGGTCACATGACAAACTTCGCGCGGATTTTCAGTTTCTAGCGTTCAATCTGCGTTATTGTTGCCCTGCTTTTTTTTAAACTGTTTTGTTTGTCTTCCTTCTCTCTTTCCTTCTCTCTCTCTCTCTCTCTCTCTCACTCTCTTTCTCCCTTCTGGGTCCTGCACCATTCTGTATATTTTGTAAATATGCAATTTTCTGTATATATATGTAATTTACAATGTATTAATGTATTAATTAACTGATTTTATCTGTTACAATATTTGTTTGAATTTTCTTCAATACCCTGACGTTGGGTGACATAAGAAAATTAAAAAAAAAACATTGTCAAAACCATTGCCATTGTCAAAAAAATCATTGTCACACTGGCAAAAGATCGAGATCTTAATAGAGATCACGATCTTAAAACTTAGAGATCACGATCTTAAAACTTCGCGATCTTTGGTCGTCCGTTCACACTAGCAGCCAATCTTCTCGATCTTTGGATTGAGATGTTTTGGTCATTAGTGCGCGTGTGCAAGGAAGAAGAAAGAGTATTTTGACAGCTAGTGATTGTGACGCAACAATGTACATATGTGCATCCATCGAGGCACTGCCCCCAAACCATCGATCGATGGCGCAAACAGGTGGTGGACTGGTCATATGACAAACTACGTGACGTTTAAGTTGCAAGCGTTGAAAAATCCCTGGTTTGAGTGGGAAGTTTTGCGAGAAGTTTTGCGGGAAGTTTGCGGTCACACTGGCAAAACTTTGAGATCTTAAAAATAGCGATCTTAAACTTCGAGTTCTTAAAGATCGCGATCTTAAACTTCGCGATCTTTTGCCAGCGAGATCACGGCTATTGGCTTGTTAGCTGCTGTCACACTATAGCAAGTGATCGCGAAGTCTTCGCCATCTTTTGTCGTCCGTTTACACTGACGGACAACTAGTGAAGTGCGCAAGGAAGAAGAAAGAGACGTCCCTTTCTGACGTACGCATACACACACGCACACCCAGAGGCACACACACAAAATAAATAAATTGTGCCTTTGCTGATGATCAATATCACTCTGACTACATTGCAAAATTTGAAATACGTCCCTCTCTCTTTCTCTTGCGGACTGTAGGTGGCATGTCAGAAAACGAAATTGCCGATTTGCAAGGGGAATTCTTCAAGATGTTTGATTCATGAAGCATGGTGATTGATTTCAGGTCAAGGTGAAGAATTCACCTTAGCCGAGCAAGGCGGTTTTTCAATCACCACTCAGTGACGAATTCATGCATAACCGAAGAGTCAGAGCGGATCAAATTACACAGTAATACGAGAACCTGTACTTGTAAAGCGTGTGTATGTCTTTATATTCATATATTCATATGATCGACCGAGAACAAAAAGGGCGTTACGCATCTCTTTTTTTTTTGGGGGGGGGGGGGTGAATTATTGGTATCAAGTTGTAGAGCTTGATCTCTTCTTCATTTAGGTGCCAATATTGAACTACTTTCACTTTCAGTAAAATGTTAAAAATCAAACCACAGGCGTGCTATTTCATCTGATATTTGAAACAATGCTGCTAAAATGTACCCACTTTTGACTACTAAATAAGCTGTTTTCATTTCATGAAAATTGATTGTTTTGTTTTTATTTACGGTCAAATCTGAGAACCCGATAGTACCCTTCTGGTCCTCAGCTGACATGCATGCGTCTGCATGATATCGAGCATTACTGAACCTTTTATTTAGTTAAGTGCTCTTGACAAGATGCACGTTTTTCTGTCGATGTAGGATTGTTTTCAGTGAACTGGTGAATTTCAGAATAGATACCTGGCGGAAACGAAGTGGAATAGAAATGGGGATACAAATCTGTCATTTTTGTCATCCTTTTCATGCAACTTGTGTAGAGTCATCTACCTTTTTATTTATCTATCAATCAAGCTCTTTTTATCAATACAGCCCCTTATCTATCTATCTATCTATCTATCTATCTATCTATCTATCTATCTATCTATTTATCTATCTATCTATCTATCTATCTATCTATCTATCTATCTATCTATCTATCTATTCATCTATCTATCTATCTATCTATCTATCTATCTATCTATCTATCTATCTATCTATCTATCTATCTATCTATCTATCTGTCTATCTATTCATGTACAAATATCTTTTAAACTTTTGCTATATGTATGCACCGCTCCATTACTTTTGTTACTTAAATTCAAATTCAGATGATTTTAGTGATCCTAAAGCGGACCCTGTTATACTTCTACCAATTCGAGATACCAATAGTCGAGGGCGTTGCACAAGGTGTCCCGCTCACTTCATTCTCATCTCGTGCCCTTTGACCGACACTTTTGGCAAATCACCATGGTAAGTTGACTATTCGTATGTAATCGTTCAGGACATATTTAGGGCCATACCCTAAGCGTGTGTGTGTACACTCCATCCAGTGCGTTCTCCTGCCGGGCTGTAAGTTTCATGTCACTGTACAGTACTGCAGACTCAACCGTAGGAACAAAAAGGTCGCCGTTTAATGTCTTTAAGTTTTGGCTTCCAAATGTTTCTCATACTAATTATGACAAGGCACGCCATGCGAGGCCACGTCTGATACTGATGTCTTCGTCTGTCGGGGAAATCCAGGCAAGCGCCAGGGGCCTAGATAATTGGAGTCGTTCTTCGCCTCGAGTAATGCAGCATCTAAGGTTGTGATAGTGATGTCACTTATATCAAACTCCATCACCTTTGTCTTCTCGGTATTAAAGAAGACTCAAAGCAATCCCTATATTTAGCATTCTCGTCTTTTTTTTTCCCTCAGAGTGCAATTTCTTCGTGATATCAGATACCCAGCACATCGCAACAATCACATTAACCACCACGTCGAGAGTGAAAGCTATCAGAGATGTGTGGAATGGCCAGTCAAACTCATCTTCCACTCATTAATATAATCTTGCGTAACAACAACCATATGGGAATTCAAAGGATTAATATTGTTCATTTTACAAGATGAGCTCCGCATATAACGTAATACATAAGTAACGGAATCGGTCTTTGGATCATATTCCTTTGGATCATATTCCTATCTTTGGATCATATTCCTATCTTTTTTATTTCTCCATGTCTTGTTTACTCTCTGTACCAATCTCTTTCTTAATCTCCCTTATGTCACCACCACCACCACCACCACCACCACCACCACCATCATCATCATCATCATCATCATCATCATCATCATCATCATCACAATCATTAGAATGAGGATGATTATTATCCTCTCGTCACCATCATGATCATCATCTTCCTCGTCATCATTGTCTTCAGTATCTTCTTCATTATCTTCTTCTTCAGCATCATCAGAATCTCCTTCATCATTCATCACCATCATCTTCTCCATCACCATCAACATCATTGTCATCATCTTCATCATCATCATCATCACCATCATCATCGTCGTCGTCATCATCACCACTACCGCCATCATCATCATCATCCTCATTATCATAGTCATCATTATCATCATCATCATCGTCGTCGTCGTCATCATCACCATAATGAGTGATTCATATTTAATTACACCCTCCTCTCATCCGTGGAGTCTGCCAATACACAATATCAATTGCATTTTGAAATGTGGGTATGTGGCACCCAAAGGGTTAAATTCGAGATACTCGCAGCCGATCACTGATATGAATTTGCATTTGTGTGTTCAGCAAATATCTTGCTCCTGCGGCAATCAATTGATAAATGCGAATGCCGAAACAGACCCCGTCCGGACGTCGTCCCGAAGTTTGTCAGACTCGAGACTTGATTTATATGAAATGTCAAAGTATACAGGCGGGGAGCCATTATCATGTCAAATGGAGTCATCTTGGATCGACCGAAAATTTTCAGAGAAAACAAAGTCGCGCAAGCCAGTGTCAGTCGTGATTAGAGTAAGTCTGTACACGAATGGTAATGAAAAAAAAATGCTTGGGTCCTCCTATTTTGTGTTTCTCCATGCTGTTTTGAGCTAGCAGTGTCTCCTTCGAGTATAGCAATCTGGATCTAACACGAAGATGCCTATTTAAGTATTATGTCTTCGTTAGGATTATCGTTCCTCTGAGCATGTGTGCGTCTGTACGTTTGTCAATTCTAAACCAGTGTTCTTTGCTTCCATCAAGCGTATGATAAAAAAACGTCAGTACGCACTCAGCACCATATTCATTTTATGAAATTGCAGTCATGCAACTGGTTAATACCCTCGTAGACGTCTTTGCAAAACTAGCGCTAGTTTACAGGGGAAATTTGTATCACTTATTCTCATTTATAGGGAGATGGGAGAGAGCTAAATATTGATATATGTTATTTCTATACTCGATGAACAGTTTTGGATGAAAATCTTGGATTAAAACTTGTAAGACTTGTGCAAGAGGAATGGTATAACTTTTCAAAGCCACCCCATAGCCAGATTTGAGACGAATGAAAAGATACAGGCTAAATTGACAGTGACAAAATCCTTGCAAGATGCCCCGAACTGAAGGAGCCTAGACAATTTTCCGATTGCCGACCTGAAAGAGCCTAGACAATTACTGCTGTCATCTTTGGCGCGCATCGCAGCTCTCCTACCGCGATTACAATGGTAGAAGCGCATTTTGATTACTGCTGCAGCGCGGTTGCCATGGCGACGGGAGATTGATGGGCTCAAAAGTGATGCGCGGAATAATGGGCAATTATGTGTTTTCCAGACAAAATCTCCGGCGCTTACGCAAAACTGGCAGCTTCTGAGTCAAGCTTCTCTACGTCTGTGTACCTTACTCTGAAGAAATGCATCTTCTATTAAAGACAATATTATGATGAAAAGTCGAAATGTCTGCTGCTGCGATCAACTCAAACTACTCCTAAATCAAATGTATAATATTCCTTCATATTGTAATACTTTTCCAATACAACGCAGGATCAATGATAAGGGAGGACAAGTTACCTTCCTATAGGAGCTGGCTTTTGTTATTTTTTTCTCCTCAAACAAGCCTGAAGTTTGACTTTTTATTTGTGACCATAGAATACCCCGGTTCATTACGTTTTATCGAAGTTTGTTTATTTTCATTCAGTGATAGTGAGCCTATCTTTCCTTGAACCCTACATACTGCCATATGAGTTTCTCTCTTGATGTATTTTTTTCTAGTGCCCTCTCGTACTCTCAAGAAGTTACACATACCTTAAGGTGTCCTTTTTCTCCTTGTCACTGTCTTTCTATCTCTCCCTCTATCTCTTTCTCTATATTTATCTCTAATTCTCTCTCTCCATCTATCTATCTATCCCTTTATCTCCTTCTATATATCTCTGTAATTGTCTCTCTCATCTCTCTCGCATTTATCGTGTCTGTGCTTCGAGCCATATCATTGTTAGCTTAACCTCATTCCCCCTCTTTCTCGATTTATAACTACTCCTAGTTTGTGTATTTTGTGGAAGGTTTTAAAGGTCTCCGACGGGATTTTGACAAGTGAAAAAAAAAGTCTACATCATTGCTCAATATCACTTTCACATAATGTACTGCGCTCATCGCTAAAACTCCAATTAACACCACAATTGCGTTCCCTATCAATCTTAAATCTACGCTGGACAACGTTCAAAAGTAACCACGACCCCAATTTGGAATCAGAATGAATTCCACGACCATGAATTGAAACAAAAAGACACCGTTTCATAACATCAGCACCTGTCAGTGTCTAACCAATGAATCAGCGGTCAGAAAAAAAAACAATTAATAGAATATGGCAGCTAAAAAGCTATGAATTTAATTACTCGATGTCGTGACGACAACAGCTTTGAGGTAAATGTCAGTAACTTTAAAAACCACCTGCCCTATCACCGTGTGGGTGTACCAACACACAGTCTCTTAGCCGAGACAGATCAATACGGATGGGAGCGTGTTTACCCCATGGCGTGCAAACCTTGTCCGAGTCTTTTTCGAATTTTGATGCGATGGCAGACCACGAAGGTATCCTCTTTGGTCAGACAAAGGAAGATAGCATCATGAGAACCTACCATGACTACCGACCCCTCTCCACCTCCCCCTGCACCCCCCCCCCCCCCTCCCGACGGCGGACTCACTTCAATATTATTCGGGTGATGAAGGCATCAAGAGTTTTATAGCGTGGAAGCCTGGCGCACATATTGAGGTTAGTTGACCGCAAAATCGTCAGTGTGCATGCGATCTCACTATAATGGCGCGATGAAAGTTCGGTGCGACTCGACTGACTTCGCATCCGACACTTGAGTTGACAGACGGAATCTACATCACGTCGAAAACAAAGTACAATTGTACATTATGTTGCTCTGCTCCAGCTATTCTTAGCATATTGTCTGTGCTTAATAGCTTTAAAGTGACAGTTAACGTCGCACGTTAACAGATAAACCTATTCAGATATTGAACTTTTACGCATTCTGTAGTTTTTGCGTCGATATTACGGCCTTCAACGGTGCCTTACATACAAATATGATACTTTTGTTGTTTCTCTCTGTCGTTCAACTCAGCATGCTCAGACGCTTTGAAAAAAAAAATCGACCAGCCAAAGTGAAACTCTCTACAGACAATACACCAAGCCGATATTCTGCCTCTTTAATTTACACTCATTTCCTTTTTTTATACCAAAACCATTCCACTCGTATTTGCCAACATCAAGATGGACGCTAGAGTCACAACACTGTGTTTTGTTTTGGGCTTGTTTGTTTGTTTCAAATCGAGCTTCCAAAAGTATCTATTGTCTGCTTATTACCATTAGCTGCATCCAAAAGACCCATCATGCAAGATTTCAATGTTGAGATGTCGTCCGGGTCAGATAGGCCACGGCAATGACGTCGCAATATTCATCAAGACTGTAATTGGGAGCGGAACATTTTCCCCAAATTGGAGTGAGTTCACCAACCTTCTCCTCTCTATTCCAATCACGGCTGAGGCATCAGGATACCGCTGGCCCGCAGACGCCCTGTAAAGTGTCTCGACGCAATCTTTTAGCTATTTGTCACATCGATTCGATCGCACCCATGAGCGCTATCAAAACTTTGTGCGACAGGGCGGGAGAAGTTGCTGAAGAGACAAAATTTGAGAGTCTCGGCGAAAACATACAAATAAACCACAAATGTAGCCGCCAAATAAAGACAGACTGACAAAATACACAGAAACGATCCAGTCACTAATTTCGAATAAGATGCCCCTTCCTAATATTTCAGTGATGACAAAGTATCCGCGGTTGATTATGTGAATGAAGCGAGGCGTAAATGAAGCAGTTCTACCAAAAGGGGTCGACAGAACGTTAAAAAAGTATTGTAAAGTCGTTCTTTATTTACCCAGTACGTTGGTGTATTATTTGGTGTTAAAGCTGCCCATTTCCTAAAGAACGTGCCCAATTCTTTTCGGTTTCTATCCTACTACATTCTTTGCAAGCAGAAAGTGTGACTATCAATAAGGCATTGATTAGTGATGTAAATGAACCGACAACTGCCTCGAATATGACCTGTGTCGAACATTCGGTGACAGACATATAACTATGACAGTGATACCGTTTTCACCCTCCCCTCCCCCATTGCCTTAAACAACAACAACAACAACAACAACAACAACAACAACAACAACAACAACAACAACAACAACAACAACAACAACAACAACAGCAACAACAACAACAGCAGCAGCAACAACAACAGAAATGAGAAGACAATGATAAGAAGAATAGATGAATGAAGGACAAGCTGCATTCAAGATGACGTGGATTCAAATATGCTTGACTTGCGCATTATTTTACGCTCTTTTCATAGGATGGTGTCAATGAAACAGAATATTCTATACTGTGTATATAATATACGTGTATATATATTGAGTAGGTTGTCCACGTGTTGGCGTGATAATAAGATAAAAAACAAAACTGGAACAAAGCTCATGCTGTATTCACGAACAGTTTATTTTTTGTGGGCAGAAATAAACTGTTGGTGAATACAGCATGAACCTTGTTCCAGTTTTGTGTTTTATATATATATATATATATATATATATATATATATATATATATATATATATATATATATATATATATATATATATATATTGATGTGACATACATAATATAATGTGTTGATGAGGCATATATTCGGTGGTTGCTGCAAGGAAAGAAACAGGTGAAAGCAACACGTTTTCTTGTTTTTCATTTTTTTCCTTTTCCATGAGTGTACCCCCATCTATAATTGAGACTACTTCTCATGTGTAAAGTACCGCTCGTATTCATCTTCAACAAACCCGCGATTTGCCAGATGTCACCCCTTGGTTTGCACTTTCCCCGGGGGTGAAGGCTGAATATCAATTATACTCCGCTTTGCGCACAAATGAATTACCAACATCTTCATCGCGATATCGCGAAAGAAGAATGGAAGGCAAGTCAATTCATCTCCCTCAAAAAAAAAACCCTTCTCCGTTTGGCGCCATGATGGCCCGAATGAAATATTGATTAATTTGCGGAAGAATGTGAGGTACAATCGCAATGCGCAATGGCGAATGCGAATCTTAAGATTACTTTAAGCTATACCCTGGCAGAGCTTTTACGGCATTTCGGAATGAGAAAGAGAGGAATAGAGACAACACTTTTTTTTTTCTGTCCTTTTAAGCAGATTAGAAGATTCATATCCAGATGTTTATTCTCTTCTGAGAATGATTTGGTCTATCAAACTTCTTTCAGCACCGTATGTACGTTATGCAGGATTATTCACCAAAACAATTGACAACTTGAACTTGGGAACATGTGGCATCGATATTGTAAAGTTAATATTCCATAAAAGGAATTGCCCTTTGCACAAAAGTGGGCCTGTGGTCATAATTTCGTCCAGAATCGCGGTATCCAGGATGTAGACAATATAGCCTGCAATGGGAAGCGATGTCACTCTACGCATCTTGTAATCCTTAGTAACCACCCAAAAATGATAAGACCTGAATATGACGTAATGTAGTTGCAGGTCGAAGAGTACAATGGTGTGTAACCTACGGACAATGGATGGTAAAGCTTACTGACACAAAAATTGGGAATTATTTAGAACATGTATTCCATGAGATATGCGACGCATGCTAATGGCTGTGGGTATGTGTAAGTGTGTGAGCGTGTCTTTGTGCTTAATACGTCACCGACACGGGCGTGTGTGTGTGCCTGCGTAAACGCTGCGGGCCTGTGAATCTGCCATGTGTGAGTGTATTAGTATACAACCAATCTGCTGATGGCGAGTGCCTGTTACACTGCTCTCTTGACATAGCTACAACTAATCCTTAAATAGAGTGTTTAAAATTCACATTGTTCACAACGTTGATAATCAGCTTATATCGTGCAAGATTTCATAAACTGACCATAACATGCTGTTCGTATCATCTTGAGTGGTCAGCTGGCGACATTCCCATTTTTTTTTCAATTCTTCCATTTACAGTAATGTGGCAGTGTCAGTGTCGTCGCTCCTCCAAAACGCGCGTTTGCACACGACACCAAACTACATGAACTACTCTTTACGTCACTCATTTTACAAACGATGTCGGAGTAGTACTCAGCGATACGAAACAGCGTGGGCATGATTAACACCTTAGTATAATGTAATATCTGCCCTAAAAGAAAGATATACGATCCAAAAAGCTTTGTTTCCATATCCACACATTTCGTTGCCTGCGCTCTTTAAAGCACTGCTTCTAAGACAGTTCACTTTACGGGCAGGGGCATTGTATTAATTAATTTTCGTTCATTTACTAAGTTGCCACAAATTAATTCGTGGCATACAAATACAAATCAAGCAGTATCAATAATCAGAGATGAAAATCCCAGATGTGTATGGAATGAACCTTACATAGTAAGTTAAGTAGCAGGAAACCCGCAAATTAACCTATACAGTATGTCATGCTCGTGAATATCGTATTTGGAATTGAAATGGCATGTGTTGTTGGGGGAACCTACAGAAAAGCATGCAGATGGTTGTTGGGGTAGGTCTCCAGAAAAGAAGTCATCAAACGCGCACACACATCTGCGCAAACACACATGCACATGTTGGCCCTACATCGCACACACGGTAGTCATCACCAGTGGCTTACCTCCCCCCCCCCCCCCGAAAAAAAAACAACAAACATAACCATAACCCGCGCTAAGCTGATCGTTTCCATACTTTGTACACAAGTCGCCGGAATAAGCTCAATTTTAAAGGACAAATATTCATGCCAGACGTTTAACGGGTTTCTTTAAAGGTATCGTAAATATTCCAGTACACTCACTCAGTCCACAAACCTTACTACGACCGTTTGAATATGATTTGATAATGATGTTTATCAGGTTTTATATCGTTCAAGGACTAAAAAAAAAAAAAACCCACACATTTCATATACATACCATGTGGAGTTATGGCCGCCTTACAAAATTTCCCATTTCTACCTCTATCTTTCAACCGGCTTAATCCTGCAAAACCACAATGGACTGGTGGGGGAGCCGTATACGTATCTACTTAGGAATTTTATTTGCCCCCCCCCCCCCCCTCATTCTTTTGTGCCACTTCCTCAAAAGATCATGATACTTCAGCGTTCCTACAGCGACCCCTACCGCTAAGATAAGTCATGTTACCTTGAGCCTCTCCATTTTCAATGATGCCCTCAACGTTGACCTCCAGCTAGGGTAACAAAAATGATAACACTTACAGCAATGACAAGGGCAGGAAGTAAAATAAAACGTCACGGGAAACACCAGAAAGCTACCATTAGGTCACTAAGAGCTTTTAGCATTAACACTCAGAAATGACATGGATTTGACGGAGGGGGGGGGGGGGAAGAAGAGGATGTTGGTGAGTTTGAGCGTTGTTGAGAGAGAAGAGAAAGTTCTACAAGTAGCAATTATCGGATCGATTTCAGGAACAGAAACTTTCATCTCTGAATGATTGAAAATGAATCCGTCATTTTGTGCATGATGCGTCTGAAATCCTACCTTCGAGATGTCGTAGCCCTGTCAGTGCCTGCGGCCATCTTTCTAAGGGTTGATCGACCGAAAGGCTCTCCTTTGATTTGACGACACGTCTCGTTGCCCTGTTTGGTGAGTCCCACGCAGTAACGATTGCAAGTTTGTGCTTTACCGATAACTTGCCATCAATGTTCGTTGGAATAAAATAGCGACACATGCTTGATTAGTACTTTATGATTTTGAGAGGACTCCCCTCCCATCCTATTGTGATCCTACTGTAACATCTTAAACGAATAAACAAAACGACTCTCTTCGCCATCTCGTGTTTTCCTCCCTCCATTTTCTCATCTTATCCAAATCATTCTATTCCCCCTTTCAAATTGGACAAACTACAGCCGCAGTATACGAGCACCGTCAAAATCTCTTAGGGATGCTATCAGTCTAATCTCTAGTGCAACTTTGGACGGTTTCGATGGACAATAAAAATCGCCGCAAGGTTGAGGAAGACGCGAAGAAATCCAGTTCAGGCTTATCTCGGGTTATAAGGGATGATGCTATCGGACAGTTCTGGAGCAAACGCCTCGACCGATGTCACCCGCTGGTTTACCGCGCGCAGTGAAAATGACGCGGAAGGAAATTCCTCTAATTTCGCACCCCTCCCCCTTACCCCCCCCCCTCACACACGCACACACACACACACACACACACACACACACACACACACCAATACACAGGCGGGCGCCGAAGGGCGCTAGTGTATCAAAGAGCCCGATGCAGCATAACGCATAATGACCACAGGCCCAACTATCAATCATATTATGACAAATTTAAACAAGCCATATGTCCAAAGTATTCAAACAAAAACACAAAAATAGGTTTGCCTCTGTGTTGAGTTTTGGAAAGGGGGGGGGGGGGGTAATGTCCAAATACAGCACGTATACGTCTTGAATCTGTAACCTTTAATTCATCTGATTTTCACGTTCTCTCAACATACAGTGCGACGTGGGGATGATTATTGTGTTGGACCTTTATGCATTCACGAACTTTATCACAATACCATATGTGTTGACAACGAGAGACTCCGGAAAATTAAAAAGAAATTTTATCGGCTTTATCGGATTCTACGAATCTGAGGGGATGGAAATCATTGATTACGTCTCATACGGATTTCTACAGATTCTATTTCTTTATTACTGATATTGTTTTAAAGATCACAGTTAACAAAATGAGCTCATTGTTTTATCTTAGACCGTGCCATCAACACGTACCATGTTCATGAACTGAATATTACGACGTTAATTTTTACGAAGTTAATTTTTGTTATAGATGGGTTGCTTTGTCGCCATCTGGGCAACTTTGGGCAATGTTATGACATGATTGACTGATTGCACAATCAGCATAATGAGTTTATTGACATTAATTTTATACCATACACAATTATGAACTTCATTGCCATCGTTAATCTAGTCAGTGGGCTATTCATTAGCATTTGCCAATTAGTTTTTCTCCTTAGAGCTGTCATAGGTATTATAGCACAGTCCATTGGCTTCGTACAAATACACATCATTGGCCTTGTGTGTGGTGCTGCTTCTCCCAAGATTAGACTAATATTGCAGAGAACACTGTGGGAAACTGCGTGTAAAAATTTCTCATTGAATTCTGTAAATGGGCAATAATTTGCAGTGTTCCCAACAAAACAATGTGGCCTCAGTAAATGGTGGGTCCCATCTTTTATTAGGACCAATTTGCTTTACTTTTTTTGATATCTCAACCATTTCAAAACTGATTTTCAACGAATAAACTTCGAATTCCTCTTAGAATTTATGCTCTTTCATATTTTATAAAAGGTTTCTCATTATCTCAAAAAATAATCATAGAAAAAAAAACACGTTTGAAACCTCAAGTCCCATCTCAACCAAAACTGTACAATTCCTTCTAGGTTTTCCGGCTTTATGAGATCCCACTATAGATATGGTACAGTCTATTAGACTATACTGTGAGTGCGTTAATTACCTCATTATGCTAATCATGCTATTTAAAACTATTGCATATTTTAATGATATTGCACGAATGTACTCGACCCCATCATAAACAAAGAACATTTGAAAAGATTGGCCTATACCATTCCTGTTATCAGGCTTCCCGCATTAAGCTTAATAACGTATCACATACTAGGCTCATTTTTGTATTATGCTAATTAAGCAAATAAGGATAATTGCCCAATGTTGTCAAGGAGGCAACCAAGCTTCATTTATTCAATACCAATAAAAAATAAAAGTCAACAAAATACCTTGTGCTTAAATATGGTATAGATGGTGGTTACCATCTACCGGATTATTGTACATTGTATGATGCAAATTAGCTCTTTATGCTAATTATGAAATCAAAGATAATTGTATTAAATGAAGATGGAAACTGGTATCATAAATATACTCCTTGTATCATGCGTGTTTTCAGGCTTCCTGCATGGGTTAATATTAGCAACATATTACATATTTTACACATAATTATGCTGTTTAGATGATTATGCAAATTAGATTACTCAGTAATAAAAGAAGTGGCCTGAAGTTGCCAAGGTGGCAACCAAACCAAAGTTACTTCAATGCCCATCTTGAACACGAAACATCACCACCACAACCAACAACAACAACAACAACAACAACAACAACAACAACAACAACAACAACAACAACAACAACAACAACAACAACAACAAATTATGTATGTAACAACTTTTCCGGGTCTGGAAAACTTATAACAGACTAGGGATACACATACCATGCTCCAAGTATTTTCTGATTGATAGATTCACATGAATAGCTGCTTGAGGTAAAGTAGATACATGTTTATTCCTATTCAAAGATTATAAAAAGTCATGCAAAGTGTGGCTTCCCGATAACTGAGAAATAGAGATATGGAACAACGCTGGAATTCTTTTGACGTATTCGCTGAGTTTTCCCCTTCTTTCTTTCTTTCCTTCTTTCCTTTCTTTACTTTACTTATCTTTTTCTCTCTATCTCTCTTTCTATCTACATTCACTCTCTCTGTTCTCTTTTAATTTGTTTTCGCATACAGTCACTCACTCAAACAGACGACACGACCCGGACCAAAATTATTTTGCAAAGGTCTGGCTTGGGGAAGGGTGAAATTTGGGTTCTCAAAATAGAGACACACTCTTCAGTATAGAGCCCATCGCAACCCTCCCACAAAATATAGTGCCGCTTGACTCTTCTTACTACGGATGTGAGCGAAGAGAAGTTTTCGTTAATTCTATTCGGCCGTATGGAGCATTTCCTTTTCACCTGTTGCCAGGCGGTGAGCGAGAAACTCTGCGTCTTTGCTCGCTTTCTTGAAGAAGAGAAAAGTTCTTCCACAAGCACCGAAAAAAAAAGAGAAGAAATTTCTCGCCTCACATGATGCTGAATATTTCTTTCCGCCTCGAGGGCCAGCGATAACACGTTTCACCGTGACGTCCTCGCGCCAGCCACCCATATCCTACCGCCTTATCATCAGTTTTTATCCCCTACACTTCTTTCCTTTCTGTTTCTCTCTCTCTCTCACTCTCTCTCTTTTCCCTTTCCAACAATCCAAGCTTTCGACATTACTCTGCACTCAGCTTGATACCGAGGGCCCGCTGAGGTTAAGGCAAACCTCCCCTCACCCTCATCCTTTCGCGCTGCTCTCACCTCCATTAGGGGAACTTTCGATCACGCTCTCTCCATTGCGTGACTCCTCACAGGGCAAAGCGACGGAGGGTGTTCGGCCATCACTCTCCGTCACTATTCGGCTCAAACCCCCGATGGGGGCCTTTTTAAGCCACTTCCTTTGGGCAGCCGAGCATCGCTATCCCAAACAACACGAACACGTGCACTTACAAACACGCGCATATTATACTCAAATACCGAGTGTGACGTCTAAAAAAAAAGAAGAAAAACAAAAGATTATGCACGTGCTTAACAATACATTTGATATGAATAGAACGTAACTGCACCTTTAAAGCTTTTCTTTCCATGCCTGTTAACCTGCTCATTGCTGATGAAAACTTAATTTTGAATTTTGTACTCACACGCTGTTATCATTGTTTAATGATTTTCATTTCACGTTCTGCTTTTCTTTAACTCTCTCTATTTTCCATGAGTGTAATCCTGCTTTTTGTAATTCATAACTGTTTTAAAAAGGTCTAGAAGTAACAATTACTGCCGCTTCTGATGACGGTCTATACGCCGTGTTTATCATTGTATGATGTTTAACATTGCATCCGTTTGTATCTAATGATCTTTTTTTTTGACACCGAAACAAAACAGACATAAACACATCAATATGACGCACAGTAAAGGAGTTCTTCTTGGCTGAATAGAGGGATGAAATATGTCAAGAGAGTAGGAAGGAGAACAAGCCAGACGAAGAAAATTCGAATAATGGAAAATAATTGGAAGAAAGAGAGAGAGAGAGAGAGAGAGAGCGAGAGAGAGAGAGAGAGAGAAAGAGAGATAGGAAGGAGAGAGAAAGACATTTTTCAAGGAATACGAGGCTTAATTCTATGTGCGAGGATATTCTCTCTTGCGAAATGGTAGCGGTGTAACCGATATGTACACATTGTTGCGATTTCAATGAACGAAATGGAAGGATCAAAATGCAGACAATAAAAAAAAAAATCAAGGTAAAACGCAACGTCAATTTGTACACTTTGTACACGGCGATATTGATTGATTGTTCGCCCCCTGACTAGCAAACACACGTACTAACGCAGGCGAGGAGTTAAGTGATCGTGTGTATCAGGCGTGTGTATAGGATTTGTGTTTGTGCAAAAAAGACGAAAATCTTCATTCACAGTGTGTTTTTGTGACTGGCAGATGTATTGATAACGAAAGAGAAAATGAAAAAGAGTGTATTGGAAACACACACAGAGAATATGTGAATAGTCGTGTCAGAGCAGTTAACAATCCTTACATATTGAGAAAGAAACACGGAGCCAGGATTCAAGCGGGAGTTGTTTGATGGTGTGATGGACGCTGCCATCTTTCTTTCGATAACGGGCGATTTCAAGCTAGCTTATAATTTTCAATCAAAGTATATAGATCTCGGTGCGTACATATTGCTTTGCGCCTCTCTTCTGTACATGTTTTAATAGTCGGTCATAATTCACTATAAGTAGCGTAACTGTATGTACATGTTGGAGGTGACCGATCATATCGATCTTTTGTAGATCGAGATCTAGTCTTACACTTGCTCAATAATCAGTCAACGTGTCGCACAGATTTGCATGCAAGTTTCCGCGGCTAGCTAGCAAACACACTTTGTCTTCGAAAGATCGATGTATTGGGCGGAAAAGGTCAGGATCAACGGCTGAATGAAGAGACAAACTGAGATTCACATCACTTCGATCATTTTCGACATACTCCCTGTACGAATTTATTACGATTTTTATTCGGACGTTTGAAACATGGCAGACGCTTAAGTGTGAATCCGTACAACAGCGCCATCTTGAATTCTCCCTTTAACATCATCTTAAAGTTGCGGGGGGAAAAATAACATTCATGATATCCATGGCTAACACAAGCAGGAAAACACAAGAAGAAATGGAGATGCATGATAAAAAGAAGAAAGAGATAACAAAATGGACTATGTAAATATAGGATATATATAAGGATAAAACAAGCCCCCACAAAAACAAACAAAATGCGGAAAAGTACAATATGGAGAAAGGAGAGACCAGAAGTAGAAATAAATCAGGAGTGCTTGCATGCCCGAGTGAAAAGTAGCATCAGTGTGCTGGCTGTAGGGCACATTCATCCATGGACATCGTGTTTGCCTTCCCCGTGAAGCAATCAAAACAAAGAGACACTTTGACGATTCAAAGCCAGAAAACATAATAAAAATGAAGAAGAAGGAAGGGGGGGGGGAATGAAACACTATACATGCATTAAGAGAAGAAGTCGGAGAAGGATAAAGGAATTAAAAAAAAAACAGGAAATGGTTTCGCCTTAAAAGTAGATGACGACCTTCCAAATGCTTTCAGCTCACCAAACACAGCCACGCTAAGATGTAGAGTGGTGGTTCATGATACAGCGGGATAGAAATTTTAGAATCGTTTTAAGAATGGTGAGTTCTGGGAATTAGCCTAATTTATCAAATGCAATTCATGAACATTTTTCATTTCACGTCTTCTGACATCTGTTATCAATAAGAGTATAGGATAGGACAGGATAGAAGAGCTAAAGAGACAGAGAGAGGGAGGGAAAGGGTGAGATTGAGGGAGAGGGAGAGAGAGACAGAGGGAGGGGGAGAGGAGAAAGAGAGGGATGGGGGTAGAACCGTTTTCATCAGTCTATTTGCCAAGGCGTTTATGGCGTTGAAGTTAATTTTCAGCATGGTTGCAACAATTAAAGGCTACCGTAATGAGGTAAACGCACGCCTGTCTCAGGAAGATGAACGAGGAGTCGTATTTGATGCCTGATGGATTATTGGAACCATCACTGTCTCTCATTATCATTATTCACAGCTTCCCAGAAAGGGGAAAATGAAAGAATTATACTGATGGGAAAAACGCCTTTATACCATCAACAAAAGGTCATTCACATCAAAGACAAAAAAAAAATCGTTTTTCATCAAATCCATAACATTTTTGTTTATTTTTCTCGCAAACTTTTCACTTTTGGGTCAACAAAGTCATAAAAATCCCCAGAAGAGGACTAAAATTGACGATGATTATAAAATGTTAGTCAAATGTCTCGTTTCATGTATTCATATAATTAAAATATATGATATATGAAGTGATTTTGAAGATGATGACGATTAAAACACTATGACTCTTATAACTACCTTTACTGCTATCATCATTTTGGATAAGGTGATAATGGTATAATGAAGACAGAATATAGAGGGCAACTGATTATACTAAAATATTAACGAAGATTGTAATTTTCAACCAGCTTCGGTACGATCAAAATCGAATCCAATCGGAAGAATGTGCGAGACACATTATACGTTTGATGTCATCTTCATTTCTTTTCTGACTGATATTCTTCAGATAAAAACATCCCCATCCTCCAAAGGGATATTCTCATGTGTTTCCCCTGCAATGTACTGACTTGGTGGCACGGGCACCTCATATGGCTTAAGGATTATGATCGGATTATGATCAGATTATTGCCTACCCCCTCTTAAAAACATTCACGAGAATACCGATCATCAATAGATGGTATCGTCTGTATCGCTTCACACTTTCTCGAGATTCATTCATACCACTCGCAGTCAGAAACTAGAAAGTTGCCAGGAATATAAACACCCAATGTTATTCCCAACGAATAAATTAGATCAGTGATAAGAAAAGGGGATAGATGATGGGGGGGGGGGGGGGAGTTGGGGATGAATAGGGCAAAGGTGTGAGGAATGAAGGGTAAGGCTTGATCCTATCCTCTCTGCGAAATGAAGAGGGGGTAAAATGAACTTAGGAGCAACTTTTATTTCCCGACCACATAAAGGGAAATGAAACTTCCCGGAAAGAGAGAGAGAGAGAGAGAAAAAAAAAAACCCCAAACAGCCAAGACCCTAAATGCCCCCAGATGAATGAGAAGCAAAATGGATACTCTGGTAGACAGAGAGTGGGGGCGAGAGGATGTGAATAACGCTGAATGACATATGAAAGTTAGAACAGAAATGGGGTGTAAGGAATGTGAAAAGGGTATTATAGTAGAATCAATTGGTGCTACCTGATGCGACATCAGAACTTGCGGTGATTCAGTCATTGTCAGTGGGGGTGGAACGGGTAACTTATTTGGCGTTTTTGACTGACGAGGATTGTGATCAGTGATTATTGCCCCCCTCCCCCGTCAAAAAAAAAAAAAGTCAAGAGAAGAGCGATCTTCAGTAGATGGTAATGTCTTTATCGCTTCAAACTTCCGCGAGATTTCATTCATATGACTCGTAGTCTAGTCAGATTCTGGAAAGTTGCCAGCAAGATAAACATACAATGTTATTTCCTATACGAATAAATTAAATCAATGATGAAAAGGGGGACGGATGATGGGTAGTGGTGGTGGTGGTGGGGGGGGGAGGTGGAGGAGAAGGGTGTAGCGAATGGAGGGTATGGCTTGAAATTATCCCTCTACGAAATGCAAGAGGGGGAGGGGTAGAATGAACAACCTTCGAGCAACTTTTGTTTCCAGGTCAGAGAACTGCACGAAAAGAGGGAGAGAAATAGAATGTTAATGGGGGCGGATGAATGAGAACCAGAAATAGATACTCAGATAGACATGGGAGAACGACAGGAGGAGGATGATGCTTAAAGACGGGAGAAAGTTGGAAGAGTAATGGGATGAATGAATGTAAAGGAGGTATTATAGTAAAATCAATTTAGTGCTACCTAATGTGACACAGAACTTGCGGCGATTCAGTGGAACGGGCACCTTATTTGGCGTTTTTTGTTTTTGTTTTTGTTTTTGTTTTTGTTTTTGTTTTACTAGCGAGGATTATGATCGGCTTGTAACCCTCATCCCCGTCAAAGGAAAGAGGTCTAGCGAAGAGCGATCTTCAGTAGATGGTAATGTCTTTATCGCTTCAAAATTCTTCCAGATTTCATTCAAGAGATTCGTTGTCAGAAACTCGAAAGCTCCAAGCAAGATAAACACCCAATGTTATTCTCTAAGAGTAAATTTGATCAGTGATATAAAGGGAGGCGGATGATTGAGGGGTGAGGTGAGGGGGCGAGGCATATGAAGAAAAGGATATGAGGAAGGAAGGGTAAAGCTTGATCCTGTCCCCTCTCCGAAATGCAAGAGGGGAGGGATAAAAGGAATTACCTCCGAGCAGCTTTTGTTTCCAGATAAGAGAAAGGGAATTGGAACTGCACGAAAAAAAAAATTATAAAATGCTGATGGGGGCAGATGAATGAGAAGCAGAAATAGATACTCAGATAGACAGAGAGGAACGAGAGACGGTGGATGATGCTGAACAACAGGAGAAAGTTGGATAGAGAAATGAGATGAAATGAAAGTGAAAGAGGTATTATAGTAGAATCAATTTGGAGGGCAGTAATGCGACGTCAGAAACTCGCGGTCGGGCTGGAAAGAAATGACGGTATGAGAACATCGAGAGAGCACAGTGAAAGTAAATATGGCAGAGAAAAAGTGGTAGATAGATAGAGAGAGAGAAAGAGATGGGGAGGGACAGGGAGAGAGGAAAAGTGTGTGATAGGAGAAATGGAATCGAATTGATGGGAATGGCAATTCCGAGCGCAATTCCCAAGACGCTAATTCCATTGATGTTTCATTCACCTCAACGTCTTGATGTGAAACGATCTTTGTTGACACCCCCACCTTCCTGTCACTCAAATTCTATTTTGTACCTTGTGTTTAAAGGACAAAACGGACCAGCAAACCTGGCGATGATCCTTGAATACCCTCTCATATACTTCAGGTGGCAAGAAGCTCCGACACAGACTGCCCAGCCCTTGCCCGCCCCCCTTGCCCCCCCCCCCCCAGCTCCTTAACAAAAATGTATTTAGCGTCAAAGCATACAGCCTCTTCACGTGTGAACCCGCAATTAACCCTTCGTGAAATATTGTCAGGGTAGTGTCAAAAGCTTCCCGCTATCTGACAGAGCAACTATAGTTTAGGAGTCTTTGAATATTGACTACATGGCAGGTACTGTTTACTGATAGACATGATGATCTGTCATGAGTGTCATCCTTTCCAAACTGTCATATGATCAAATGAAAGCAGTAGTTACGTGTAGCATTTAATATGATTGGACAGACTGATGACAAGTATATAATATTTTAGTTACTAATATGTCACCAATCGTACATTGCGTATATAACACCAAATGAAAGCTTTTTAGATTTGTCTCATGGAACATACGGAACTTTAAATTGCAAGACTTTTTCTCATGCTTGATTTGGATAGAAATTCTACTGTGAAGCTAGCTTTGATTTTTGTCCCATTTGATACAGAACATGAAATGCGATCTTCTTTTTCATGTACACTTCATTGGCTACACTTGTGATGTGCAACTTATGCGTTCCACAATGATAAACAATAAATCAATCAAACAGAATACCCAGAGCAGTGCTGAAGGGAATCATTGGTGAATTTGGCAAATGATTCGACAAACAAAAGCAAAACAAAAAACAAAAACAAAAACAAAAAACAAAACAAAACAAAGGAAATGGTAGTAGGATATTATCTTAATGGCAATTAATTGATTCAAAGAAATCAAGTAACCGATTTGCCTGCTCCGTCAAACGCAGAAAAAAAAAGACACATTTTGTGGCGAGTGGTCGTGTGATTCAAAGCACGTGGTTAGCCTATGCGTGCAAGCGGATTTCCTTCTGGGGCAAGGATGATTGCAAGGACTGGTTTCTACTCCTTTTTTTTTTTTTAATAAAAAACCCATGATGCCTTGCGTCTGAAGAGATGGGATCGATAAAGTTTGAATGATGAGTGCGCGTGCATGTGGTGCGCGTTTCCGCCTCAAATTTGATGATATCCTGCCCAGGTATTCCGCTGCAAGTATTCACGTTGGTTCCTTGTTTGGAAGCGGAATATTAGAAGGAACGCATCAAGCAATGAATCGCCAGCTAAATCGATAGGATCATCGAACCACTCTTTAGAACCAATCAATAGGTGAATCATCAAACTCAGTCGTTTACCGTTCCTATCTATTCCAGCTCACGTTGCAGCCATCCAACGGCAACCCTCCCTCTGGAAGAGAATACCTTCGGATAGTTCGTCGACCTTGGTCGTAAGAGTTCGACCTCTGGGTGTCGTAACGATTTATTCGTTCGCGTGTTTATATTCGTAGAGACAATGAACCCTTATACTCATGGAGACCTGTCTTTTGATAGTCAGGTATTAAAACTTTACGATTTCCAAAGAAGAAGCAACAAGCTGAATTGAATATTGAGCGTTGTTCATATTCGGAATAACTTGGATCGGTCCTTCTGTGGTTGTGTGATTATGAATACATGGTAATTATATATATATTTAACAGGCTTAAAGGCTAAGTCATTCTTACAAAACTGTGATTTTTGAAAGAGTTTTTTCTGTACCGGCATGCAGCTGTTTTCGTTTATAGTCCCAGAATTGTTATTTAGATTTTGTATTATTTACATCGTCTTCCCACTATTTTGTACAATACGTTTGAATGCGGCTAGTGCGTGTTGTGTTTCTTGTTTGTATGTGTGTGTGTGTGTGTGTGTTGTGTGTGTCGCTGATGTGATTAGCCCTTTCTGTTCCTGGACTCTCTTATACGACAATACGACAGTGTGCACAATGCTATGAGCGTTTTCTGTGCCAATCTGCAGTCAAAACAAACAAATGATTACATGCGGAAATTGCCATCACTATACGATTGTGCGCGCATGCGTGTGTGTGTGTGTGTGTGTGCGTGCGTATGATATTACTGAGCTTTAGATCAACGACTCGAACGCTAAAGAAGACGCAACCTCTCTGGTTGGACAGTGGAAAACAGCTGTTTTGCGCATGTGCAGAACATCGTTTTCGGCCTAATTAGCGTCGTCTTAGCGTTTTAGCTTTTTAACACTGCGCTTTAAGAGAAATAGAAGAGAATAAAAGCAGATTTCATTCAGCTCATTTTTTGTTTTCAAGAAAAAGTGTGATGTAATGAGGGTCCATTTCACATTCTGTTCGTTGGACACAACCTTGGCTCCATTGAAGGGGCAAAGGAGCTAGAGGATCGGACCCTACTCAGTAAGACTCGGTTGCAGTTCGTTATTCCGAAAAGTTCGGTCATCCACAAATGAAGATCAAAGGTATAATCTTTCCAATTTCCAATTATCGAGTCTTATCTTATATTTGGATCAACGAACCCTCACCTTATTTCATCTTCAGTTTAATCGAACCTTCAGAATAACGAACCTTACTTTATTTTCGAATTAACGAACATTCAGAATAACGAACCTTCAGATTAACGCCACAAACGGTTGGATTAACGGCATCTAAGTAGAGGGAATTTCTGTCTTTCGGATTAACAAATCTCACTTCGTTTTCGGAAAAACGAAACTTGGGAATAACGAACATCACCCATAAGTCTTATATCAAGCTTGGCGTGGTAGGTTTGTCTTTCCTACTCCTCAATCAATAATTACTAAACAAACGAAGGCAAGCCTGCTACATAGGGCTCGAATGCGAACGATAATATCGATCTCTTTGGAAATTGACAAACCGGCTGGTACTATTCACTGTTTTCGTTTGGTCAAATCTAGATATGTATATTGTTTTTAAGTTGGTACGGAAAAAATATGTGGTGTGTTGGCGATTGGAGTCGAAATTGAGATATTAACAGTCGATACAATTGTGGTAGTCATAGGGAGCAGCAGAGGCAATATTGTGCATTATACTTATACAAAGGCTGAGGAACGAACTTCGTCGATACGAAGAACGACGTTCTTTCCCCGGTCGTTTTTTCCCCTCCTTTCCGTGTTGCTCTGACGTTCATGCTTGTTTTATTTCATAATAACTCAGCCGTTATTCAATCGATTCAACGGCCTTACGCGTACTCAGAATTTTATTCACTGTTCAGCGATTTCGACAATACCATTGCGCTGACGTGGGGGAGCAGAACGTGAAAGGGCGAGTTATGCAGGAACGTGGAAGAAAAAAACATATGAAGAGGGACGGGTTCACACAACATGTACGTAACGGGAAGATAGGACAGACATATGGATTTGATGAAAGTACATTATTCATCGGATATTTCTGTATCACATGCCACCCAAATTCGATAAATTCGTTATTCGTCAGACTGGTCATTACACGATAAATATAGTAAAAATCGTCGCTCAATGGAGAAAAAAAAAAGAAAAAGAAAACTGCATGCAGATTAGACGGTAAACATTGGTAAAGCTTGTGTTTGAAATCATGATCTTGGCGTCTTGTTTATTTGGCTTGAAAAGAAGCAGACAAAGAAGCAAGAGTAAGACTAGCTGGTAGTTGATTACTGCGATGAAAGTTTTAGAGAGATTTGACTTGATAAGATAAATACACATTGAGCCCCCCCCCCCCCTCCACAAAAAGAAAAACAAAACACAGACACATATAATCTCGTAACATTAGCTGCTATCCCAAATGACGGTACTGGTCTCTTTGCGATGCAATTATTGATATTATATGACATATAATTTTTGACGCACACAATCAAAATGAAGAAAAATGTAATTAAATGTAATTAAATGTAAACACCAAACGGATGAACGACTAAATAGACAAGGTATAAAAGCACACATTGACTAAACATTGACTAAAACGGTAAAAGGATACCGATTATACTCATAAATCAACGAAAATGCAATGCAAAATGTTTCTGATGTCCAAATAGAGCATTGAATAAGGTAGTGTCGAACTGTCGAAACTTTTGAACATATTATAGGTATCCCATAATATTTATTTTTTTTTTTAATCTGGCTCTTACGGACAATGATTATCTTTTATATTAAAAAAAAAATCTTATGACGTATAGAACATCAAGCCGAAAGTAGCAAGCTTCATAAACTTTGCCGCAGTAGAGACGAGATAGTTGGACGGATCTCGAACTCTACTGTTCGCATCTGTACGAAATAAGCAATGAAGGGCCTGTTTCTTATCAGCGAAAAGCGCGCCCAATTTGTAATAAATCAGAGTCCATAAATCGTTGGAACACTCTCCAGTTTCTCTTCTCCCGCACGTTTTGCCTGAATCTAATCAGACGATCTTCCCACTCTATGTGGAGGAGGTACCCGCCAAATTGGCGGCAAAAAGGTTAATCATTAATGTTGCAGCAGAGTGTCTGCGTGTGACATATTCATCCATAGACATTCTTTATAAACACTCAGGAATGTGAACGAGATTGTTTATATCTCGATGATAATACGATTCTTCTCTCTGAGAGTGATGCTATATTGTTCTCAAATGCCTCAGCAGGATTCTCCATTAACCTGTTCCCCACCGAGAATCAGATATTTCCATAGACTTTTCATGGAATTCATCAGATTCCTGCAGATAATGGGCTCGCCTGTGCTTGAACGTATACGCGCGTACATGAGCACGTTCGTACGGAGCGAATAATAGGGAGCTTTATACCCCTTTCAGTAACCCTCTTGGCTCGGACCAGGAGCGGAGCAGGAGCGGACCAAGACGAAAATTTTGAGTTTATAAATGGGTGGGGGCCAAAGTGGCCCGCGCCAGGTGCGGAATATTTTGGCGCTGCTGCAGGTAGCACCAGGCGCTGACCAGGCGCGGGCCTGGCGGTGATCGAAAAGTTTATGAACGATAGCAGCGCCAGGCGCGGGCCAAAATTCCTTTCACGGTCAAAGGTCACAGCTTACGCTGCTCAGCTCATAAGCGCGCGGCACGCACATCAAATATCGCGCGAAAATGCACTTCCGCTCTGTCCATGAGGTGTTCAGTTACCATGGCAGTTATCCCTTACTTGACCGAGTTTATGAATGGGTCATCGTAAAAGTAGCGTGGCTCTGCTATAGTTACTGAACGCAATTTTTACCGCTTGGCGCAGGCTTATTTAGCTCGGACCAGGAGCGGGCCAAAAAGGCATGAGTTACTGAAAGCGGTATAAGATTTTCGCGACGCTGATGTTCAGAGAGAGAGAGAGAGAGAAAAAAAAAGCGTTCTGCGCATGCGCAAAGTCGCTTATCAAAATCGATCTCGTGTCATCTAAGATTTCACTACGCGTTTGGGCAACACCCGCCGGCAAAGAGGAGAACGGCTAAACCAATCGTCGTCTATCAAAATCTAAAGCTCCCTACTATTTGCAAGTGCTTTGCTACCGTGCTCAGTTTGTACGTTGTGAACAGAGTGAGAGATGTACTTAAGGTAATTTGGTCCATTTAACCAGCCAATGAAGTAAGATCATGCAACACATCAGGATAAACAACACTCGTAAACGCACATCCGCCCCCTTGCACACTAACCATTCATCTTGAACACCACATCTTCCCACCTCCCTGCCATAAACCATGGCAAACCAAATCATCACAGTACACGGTAGAACAAGCAATATTACACAAGCACACACAAAAGCACACACACGCACACACACACACACACACATAAACCGAACAAGAAAATCAAACGAACCAACAGAAAACGTGTTTTTACACTGCACACGTTGTGGTTACAAGGCGACATTTCGAAAGCTGTTAATTTAATACCTCCCTTCACCAAGGGCAAAGGAAACAAACAAACAAACAAATATAAATCCCGTAATTAAGAATGGAAGACAATTAGCAAACATTTTATTGATTGGATTCATAAAAGCACGACAATAACCGCGTCGCAAAATTGACGTCGCAGATCCAGAGCTCACCGATATAGCTATTCGATGAAAGCGTGAATCTATTCAATTCCATAACCTTCTTATTCCATTACGTGTTCATCTGATTTTACTCTACCTGTAAAGTCAACTTTAACATCAGTGTAGACAGTAACAGTGTGTGTGTGTGTGTGTGTGTGTGTGTGTGTGTGTGTGTGTGTGCGTGTGTGTGCGCGATGGATGGGGGGGGGGTCTAAGTTTAGTGCCGCTCAATCGAGTCACGTGCTAATCTGTTACTTCATTATAGCGAGGGCAATTTCATTGACATGCTTTGGTAGGGGGTAAAAAGGGGGGAAGAGCAATGAAGTTTCGCGGTAGTGATGAATGCAAGAAAACATGGTTTGCTTAGTTGGCACAGTTTCGTTCGCCATCAGAAAGTAAAACGCGGTTGCCACTGGCAAGTTCGCGTCGGCGCGCATATTACGGAGAACGAGCGAAGAACATTAAGGGTGTCTTTGGGGCAGAAAATAGAGAAAAGTCGAGAATTTTATTGACGGAGATTAGCAGAACGAAGGCTGGGGTAATATTGACGAACGGCTGCTTGCCGCAATAATGAGAGGAAATAGGCCGCTACTAATCTGTTCCAACATGTCAGGAAATGTCAAAATCTCCCGGGAGCACACGTGGATCTCAGCCATTTTTATCACAGAGCTCTTTTATCCGGGAGTATGGTAACAGAGCGAAGAAGAAAACGCTTTCGCGAAGATGCAAGATTGACGTTGTCGTATAAAATTATGTCTCCTTTAGCATTTCCGTTTAACATGGCGGATTTATCAACATGTAATAACCATCATTTCGCATCCGAGGATATGGAGTCGAAATATTAAATTCACCTGTTCCCACGTTACACAATGAGCAGTACTAAATATTCGTGCATCCCATTTGTGATATTATTGCAAAGTGAGGAGAGTTCAAGCACACTTTCTGGATGTTGGATTATTCTTTTGTAGTACATAATGTTGTAAGAAAAAAAAATGCACACAAAATGCATTATACCAGGCGGAAAATATCAATACACTATTTGAATTCGTCAGCCGGCAAATCGAACTATACTTTCAAAATGTGTATATTCCCTCATCACTTAGATAATAATGATAATAGCTGAGTTTCTATAGCGCATAAAAAATTTTCCTTATGCGTTTTACAATAATTCTTATTCATTTTACACACACCCTATCACATTGTTATAGGGTTAAATCTCTATTTCAATTAAATTTCAAAGACTCCATCACGTAAATTATCTACACAATGCATCAATATTCTATACACTTTTCACTGAGGCACACTGTCAACAGCAAAACAAACAAACAAACAAACAATCTTATTCAGTCAATATTTTATCTTGATCTCTTTTTGATCATTTTGATCATTTCTTCTGTCTAAAGATCTTCCTTTGATGACATCGAGCACTCTTCATAGTAGGATAGAATCACCAAGTGTATATGTATAATATACATATACACTTGGTGATTCTATCCTACTGTGTTGATACACTTGTTGTCCAACACGTAGGCAACCTACTCAATATATATTTATATATATATATATATATATATATATATATATATATATATATATATATATATATATATATATATATATATATATATATTGAGTAGGTTGCCTACGTGTTGGACAACAAGTGTATCAACACTTGAGAAAGAGCGAGTCGCTCGAAAATTTGTGTGCAGAAATAAACCGTTGGTAAATAGAGCATGAACTTTGTTCCAGCTTTGTTTTATATATACATATATACATGTATATTTATATCTATCTATCTATCTCTCTCTCTCTCTCTCTCTATATATATATATATATATATATATATATATATATATATATATAACAAGTAGCAGGGAAGGAGGGAATGGGTGTTTATTGTTTAAAAGACCAAATATCATATTTGATTCGATGGTGGCTAGAGTTACAGAGGGAGAGAAAAGGGATAGGAGGAGAGAGAGGAGGAGATAGAGGAAGATACACACACACACACACACACACACACACACACATACACACACACACACACACAAACAGAGAGGGTGAGAGAGAAAAGAAAATCACGCAAAAAAATTAGGTTACGAAGGATATGCCCAAGTATACCACTTCAATATCATGTTAAACGTCCCGACGGCATGCCGACTCATCCATCGGCCTCTCCTTATATTCGTTTACGTGAGAATGCGATGCAAAATCACGTCGATGGCTGCTCGAGAGAGAGCTCCGTGCGAACAAGATGGCACAGTTTCTGTGAACCGTGAACCCCCTGCTCCTCATGATACCGCCCAGAGAGGACGAATTTTGCCAGGGAAGAAAACGGAGAACAGCCCACTCCCAGTGACTCCGTCTCGGCACGCTACTTCTCATGTGTCGAGAAGGTCGCCGTCTGTGCTAAGCCTTCTGACAACTTGAGTGTTCTTTTCAGAACGGAACGGGGGGGGGGGATGTTTTCAATTGCCCATCCCATTCCTGTCGTTATTGTTCGTTATAATTATAAGAGACAGAAGTGTATACAAGTAAGCCGCCTTATGACAAAGAGTGAGAAGATTTGTTGAAAACGTTTTCAAGTTGGGTCTTACAATCTTACAGTGATAATAATAGCTATAACTTCATAACTTTCATGTCTTGCTCAAAACCTGGAAGTTGGAAATGCACCTCCCTGCTCGAAAAGGTGTACGACGAATTGCAACGGTATTTCTTATAGAATTAAAGGACAAGTTCACCCAAATATATTATGTGGATTAAGTGCATGCAGCAATGTTAGTGAAACATATACAATTGGTTTTCATATCAATGAACCTTATTTCATTTTGGGATAAAGGCATCTTCAGAATAACAAACCTCATTTCATTTTCGGACTCACAAACCTTCGGAATAACGAACATTATTTCACATGCGGAATAACAAACCTTCGGAATAACAAATGTCTGGATTAACGAAAGCTATTTCATTTTCTGATTAACGAACATCTAGGTTCAGGAAATTATATGTTTCGGAATAACGAACCTTCGGAATAACGACACTCATTTCATTTTGGTATTAACGAACTTTAGAAATAGAACACCACCCTCTCAAACAGATACCTCCACACCAAGAATGATCAATGAACCCAGGAAAGAAAATGTAAAAAGAATATAACAATATTCTCTCGATTCAACAGCCTCATTAAACAGTGAGGAACAAATTTGTTATTTTATTCCCTCGATATTAAAGGGTGCGTACAGTTCTGGTCGAGGTGAGGATTTAGCTTTTAACGTTTTGCGAGATATTCAGAAACCACTCTATGAGATGTCAAAGAACATGCAATTCCAAGGGGTATAAAAAATTTTATTTGATGAAAATCGGTTTTGAAATGGCTGAGATATCCAAAAACAAGGTGAAACAAAGAGATCCCAATAAAGAGAGTGGCCTGTCGCCTTTTAGTATGATCATCATCACTTTTTTGGATATCTTGAAAACCAATTTTCATCAAATAAACGTTGACTCCTTCTTGAAATTACAGGCTCTTTCATATTTCATAAGAGGTTTCTCATTATCTCACTTAGGAATGTTTAAAACATGAGTCCCCACCTCAACCAGTACTGTACAGTCCCTTTAAATTGATTGCAAAAAAAAAAATGTTGCTATAATGATATCTTCTTTTGAGGTGCCTTAATGCCATAAGGGAAACATTATCACTGTGTATTCTTCATTTAAGGGACCTTGATAGACATGATGCACAAAATTCCAAATCATCAAACTGGGATTTTTGGGACATTATCTTTTTATTAGTGGCCATGATTATTTGCATGTGGTTTGTTAAAGCATGATATATATATATATTTTTTTCTCTTGTCATTTTCACTATGCAACTGCTGCGTCCCGGAGAGGCCATTTTTTTTCCTTTCGTTTGCAGTATAAACTTGGCAAACATGGCAATAGCAGCTAGCATTGGTGAAGATGATTGGTTGACGGCATTCGCACATCGGCTGCTACTACAGTGTGCAGTCTTCTGGGGAGTGTCGAATTTGAGCGGGGAAGAAACCCTCAAACCCTCAGACAAACAAAAAACAAATCAGAAAATAGGCAGACGGGTGTGCTGTTACTGAAACGTGAATACGAAACGGAAAAAGAAGGATATTTTCAGCTGTTCAGAAGGGTATAGTATGTTGACTCAAAGCGGCTACGCTTTGGTAGTTGCGATTTGGAAAGTATAGAGTCACCAAACGTTTTAGTCGTGCTTCTATCGTTCTGAAGGAGAACATTATTAAAAAGGAGAACTTGATGTATGGCAGACGACAGGCTCTCAACGATCGCGACGGGTTTCCTCAACTGTGAATCACGGACGACAAGAGGAGCACGGCCACTTTATATCACTCGATGTCAAGAAAGGCATTATCGCCAAGTTAGTCATCATGGTGCTGTTAAAGGTTGCTTATTACGTACAGAACTTTTAACGAGGATATCATGGAGATGAAAAGAAAACATAATTTCAAACAACTTTTGAGTAAAGTGTCAAATAGAACAGTGATCCTCCCTTTACATGATTTTACTTGCCTAAACGTATAAACAATAACACTATGTGTGACGTCAACGGTTTTGACCGTGATGCCTTTTCTCAACCTTAGCTACAGTGGTCTCTATTGCTTTGTCTTGTCATAACTCGGCATAATTTGAAATTATTCTCGCGTTCGCAAAACCTGAACCAGAGGTCAATTAAAGGGTGAAATAAGTCAATCGAGAAACAAACTTGTCAAAATTTTGAAGTGTTGGTTTGTTGCAAGCATAAAAAATTCTCCAGTGGAGTTTAACCTCAACCAAGAGTGCGGGACTTGCATGCTTGTTTGCTTGTGTGACGGACAAAGACAAGGGGTCGGAGGACAACATGCTTTATTCATAACCGCCGCATCACGCTCTCAGACAATGTGCGGCGCACTGTTCATAACTCTCCCAGGGCCAGGCGGCACACTAGTTGGACTTTCTCCTTTCTTACTGTATCTTAGAATCGTTCGACGATGTGTAATTCCGAGTTTACATTCACTCCCCCCTACGTAAATAAAAAGAAGAAAAAAGAAGAAAGAATTCTATACACAGTATGGGCATTGCTTCTTAGTTAGAGGAGTCTGCGATGCGTTTTGAAACTTCTGGGCCCGCCAGCCGCAAAAATATTGCCAACCCGCGCGTAGCTTTGAATTTCATTTCCATTCACACATGGTGACCAGTCGATAGAGGGGGAATGCAAAGTGCTTGTTTTTCAACAACCCGTTCCAACATTCTTGTTCCTCACAAACAAACATTTATCAAAGCAAAGAACATTCGTTTGTTGCTGGCTTTCACTCATCCATATTCGGTCTGCCTCTCAACATCATTCTAAAGAGAGAGAAAGAAAAAACCGTATAGGGGCCTACACGAGAAAGCAATTTTTCCTGGTGAATTAGCGACAAATAAAGGTTGGATACTGCATTTTTCAATACAAGATGACTTTGCAAACAAATTCGGTGGTAAACATCAAAATACACACAGCGAATATAGCAATCTAATTTGTTAATTCCCAAAAATGAGTAATACCCCCAAAAAACAAAACAAAACAACAACCTAAAAATATGACCTTGCGCAGAAATTTACAGACCAATATGAGAGTCAGTAGGCTATGACGTAATCGTCCCATCTAATTTGCATATGCTGTGGTGGGAACCGATATCTCTGTTTTGAAGACACGTGAAGCTGTAATATTCCACAACTTTCTCTTGCTCAACATCAAAATCCTGTCCCATGTCTATAACACCATATAACACTTCTTTTCTAGTTTATCTTTTATAATTGCAATTACACACACATACACACACACTCACACGCATTATATATATATATGTATATATATATATATATATATATATATATATATATATATATATATATATATATATATACATATATATTATATATGTGTATATATATATATACAAATATATATATATTCAATTAGGTTCATCATGAAATTATATTCATCATGATTACATTCAATACTTGTGTAACGAATTCATTTGTTTTAAATCCATCTGCTGCTCCTAACTTTAAACATTGTAAAGATATTTATTAATGTACTCTTGCAACGGTATGTGCATCCGGTGAAGGAAAGATGTAATGGCAAAAAAGTGCAGGGTGCGCTCGTACCTTTTCTTTTATTTATCTATTCATTTTTTTTTTTATTGCACGCCATTAGTGTTACCTACCCCTTTTTTAAGTCAAGGTCGCCAGCGCGCGCACGAATTCACTTCAGATGCCCGCACTGAAAGGCCAGGGCAAACGGGCTAATTACGGGTCATCCATCTTTCTTTAGGAGATGACATCTCGGTCCGATGGCTGAGTCGGGTGCTTTTTGAAAACCTGGCACTCGAGTTGTGTAGCTGTGGCAACTTGGGTTTAGCTGAGGTGTGCGTGATATGCGAGCGACATGGTAACAACCCGCACACGCGTAAGCGTGTTCGTCTATGTAGGCGTGTGCGTTATTTTAAGCGCTTGGTTTTTGTGGTCTTGGTGTTTGGTTTCTGTGTTGGTTTGTGCGCAGGTGTACATGTAGGTACGTACAGATGCCCTTAAGATATACACCAAGTATGCTTATGTGGCCACACAGTATCTTGAATGGTGTGCTGTATAATATGAGAAAGCTGTGCGGTTTGTGAGTTTCTGCGTGCACGCGTGTGTAGGCCTACTTGAATAACTCCTACAGATATAGGTGCGGTGTGTTTGTGGCATATTATGTTGCATATTAGGGGATAGCGTGAATTAGTAAGCACACTATGACTCGGTGTGGCTATCAATGTACTTTCTGGAGTGCGAGACATAGAGAGAGAGAGAGAGAGAGATGAAGGAAGGGATATATATATATATATATATATATATATATATATATCATCATGAGAGAGGGAGCGAGAAATGTTGGAGGGAAGGAACAATTATGATCCGAAGACGTTTTGGTGAGAGATTTTAGGAAAGATGATGGGGACGGACAATTAGATTACATGTAACTATAATGAAGATAATAATAATCATGACAATTGTAATGATTATAATAAAGATTACAAACAGCAATCATGATAATAAAACAATGACATTAGTAGAAGTAATTATTATATATATGTATATGAGATTAAAACCTAAAATGGCATTAAAACGCTTTATCCTGGCGAGGAAAGCGCATGTTTTTGAAACAAGACACCAAACAGGTTAGTCATCGCATTCTTCATCAGCGATGAAGAATGCGATGAAACTCTTCATTATATATATATATATATATATATATGAAGAGTTTGTTTGCAAAAACCGATAAGTCCATTTTTGAAGATTTCGAGGTACGGTCTCTGTCATAAAGTACAAAATAATACCTTTTAAATGATGTATTGGTCACTACATATAAAGGTACATTTTTGAAGTTATGGTCAAAAGAAGCAAAAAATTTCTTATTATTCTCTTTATTTTTCTTGACCTTTAATCGCAAATATCTCCATTTGGCAAATATGGACTTATCGGTTTTTGCAAACAAACTCTTCATATATATATATATATATATATATATATATATATATATATATATATATATATACATATATATATATATATATATATATATAATGAAATCAATAACAAAAAAAATATCAATATTTACGATAATATAAATAATGGCAATATTGTCTCATACGTTTTTAGGGAATCCACTTTAGCCTTTGAGTTGTTTCACTAGAAGAGTCCATCATAGAGTATGTTTATTTCATATTGTTCCCCAAAAAAGTTCATCTCCTCTTCTATTGTGAATCGTATACCGTCGATATTGAAGCCTTTCAGTCATTTGAATGAAATATTTTCGCTGCTTCAATTCAACTTGATCAAAAAGGATTACTCTTCGATACGTGGGCACCAGCGAAATGAAAGGTTATCTCTTGTATGACAGAAGGGAGGAAATATAATATTGTTTCATGAAGAAAACAAAGTTGAGCATTCAATGAAATCGCAGTCAGAAAGGAACTATCAAAAAAAAGTTTTCAATATACAAGTGATCTAACGTAAGCCACAAGGTCGATAGTACTTATGCTGGGTATCAAATAGGATCGAGCTGATTTAACATATTTCGTTCGCAAATTAAACTGAATGTCATTGGTTAACATTTGAAACGCTGACGACACTAAACACTATAGTCTATATATTGCCTATTCAATGACATTGCTTATTAAACTTGACATAGGAAATATAAGTTAATGTTAGAGAAATATACTGTGATTTGGGTATGTAATGATCTTGCTTGCTTTATCAAATCACTACGCATCATTGATAAATTGAAGATTGGGGCACTGCCACAATCATATCAAAAAAGTATTAAGTACGTATGGCTCAAGGATAGGCTGGGATCTAATACGTCTCTAATCAATCCATATGGTAACCTTGCAAATGCTTTAGTCACATAATACGAGACATTTTTTTTTTCAATGGAAAAGCGTCCTCTTACGACGTCAACGCAGGAAGATTATTGGTACTTAAGAGTATATCAGGCGGAGACATCTTAATAGAGATATGAAAGAGTGTCTGTGCATTGGAGATGGCGGGAGGAATTTTTGGAGTCAAACTGACGATGCCAGAAACATAAGACGAATGAGACTATTAAAGACAATTGAAACGGGAAGGATAATCTCACTGGAATCCTGAGTGAAGTGCAGGCCCACTGCTGCAGTCATAACCGATGGTGATACGAGGCGGGGAAAAAAAAAGCACATAATATTTATCGTTTTCCTTCAATTCTGTTCTACGTCAAATGTCACTCGAAACATCAGTATCTTCTGTCTGTTTGCATATACATTCAGAAATATGATCATCGTCTTGTTCTCCCTTTGTTTCGTTTTGCTTTCACTCAATACGGTTGACATACGTACGGTGAGATGAATGCTTGTATATAAAATATGATCGGAGTACTGAAAGAAGAAATATTATATGTTTTTTTTTTCTCCCAAAATGAAGCCCGGGCGTCTTCGTTCCTGACCGCTTTCACTCACAAATCATTTTATCCTTCATGGAGAAGAGGTCAGAGAACTGTTCCCGATGTCTTCTCAATCATCTTCACATCAAATCTTAAAAAAAAAAATCGAAATCAAAAGTTTGGTATTTCTTTCCCCCATCCCATAAAAAACATAAGGAAACCTCTGGTTTTTTTTCCATCAAATAATTTGCCATCCTTCAATATCATGAATATATATATATATATATATATATATATATATATATATATATATATATATATATATATATATATATATGTATATATATATATATATATATATATATGTATATATATATATATATATATATATATATATATATATATATATATATTGGTATTATTATACGCGTGTTGGAATAAGAGCATGAAGACGATGATAATAATAATAATATTATTATTATTTTTCTGTGCTGAGCTTCAAATACAAATATCACTGTTACCCTGAGGAAGATCCTTGTAAGGGTCGAAAATTTGGTTTACAATTAAATGAAGTTGGATTCTAATGCATTATGTCAACTTGTTTGTCTTCATCGTCTTTATATATATATATGAAGAGTTTGTTTGCAAAAACCGATAAGTCCATTTTTGAAGATTTTGAAGTACGGTCTCTGTCATAAAATACAAAATAATACCTTTAAAATGATATATTGGTCACGACATATAAAGGTATATTTTTGAAGTTATGGTCAAAAGAAGCAAACAATTTCTTATTATTCTCTTTATTTTTCTTGACCTTTAATCGCAAATATCTCCATTTGACAAATATGGACTTATCGGTTTTTGCAAACAAACTCTTCATATATATATATTTATATATATATATATATATATATTCATGATATTGAAAAATGGCAATATATATATATATATGTACATATACATATATGTATATATATTTATATATATATATATATATATATATATATATATATATATATATATATACATATATATACATATATGTGTATATATATATATATATGTACATATATATATATATATATATATATATATATATATATATATATATAGATATATATATATATATATATACATAGTCGCCTCCAACCAACCCACTCCATGTATTCACTCTGTTTTGTTCCTCTTATTATGTTTCTTAGAGTGACATTTTCTTCGCACATTCGGCAGCGCCTAGCGTTTGATTTCAATCACGCCCCTCGGCCAGCAGTAATTATAATGTTTGGTGTGTGCTCCCCCCGCGAGATTCCCTCTCACCAACTCGAGAGGGAAAGAACAAGATGTAAACATTAGAAACGATTACACCTTCTCCGTTGGGTCACCCTGGTTTGTATCTCAAACATGCCGGGGTGGGAGAAGATGGCGTAAGCACTGCCGCTTGATATGCAAACATTCTTTGATGTTTACCGTGGGCCTTGTGATGGCAAGATAAGCTCGTTGAAAGCAAAAGATGAATGGCACATTAAGTAGCTGAGTGGGCACATTCTGAAACTTCGATGTGGATGGGACTATTCCATTAAGTGTAGAGGCGGAAAAAAGACGAAAGTACAAGTGTACATTGGCAACGTATAGTTAACAGGTCGCGAACAAGACCGTTTGGTGTGTGCGTATGTGTGTAGGAGCGATGTTGGGTGAATACTTTTTTATTTAGTTTGATCAAACATTGCTGATCTTATCTTGTGTTTATACATTCAAAATGAGTGTTTTTGTCATTTGGAATTATAGAAATCAAATAAAGATAATCGAAAAACAACAAAAAAGTATTTGTTGAGGCGTACATTCTGTTTTTGAAAGATAAAACAGTGCACATTATAGATTCTGCGAAGGTTTAGGATCCCTTTCTGAACTTTATTTGTTGTTGTTTTGGGTTTTTTTGACGTCATGTGACACAAGGGCGTGTGCGTATGTGTTTGTGTTTGTTTATTTGTGTTTTTGTTTTCTTTAAGCCGACGAAGGCGTGCTGTATGTATGCAATAAGCGTCGGCCATACTACCTGTGACGAGGTACGATGAACTCACTCTTCTGTTCGCTTTTCCCTCCCGTTTAGAAAGAGAGTCCCGAAAAAGAGCTCTTCACGAGGGAGGTCAACCGATGCCACATCCGAAATGGGGGCGAAATTAGATTTCATCCTAGAACATTCAGCATCGTGAATTACGGAAGACGTTTGCCTAATATCACAACGAGCAGAGAAGTGTAGTCAGGAAACCGGAATCATCAATTCCAGGCCTAATTGAAGAGACTGTAATTAAGGCTGGAAAGCTAATTGGATTGGCCCAGCTGCACGTGCCTCGCATCGGCTCGGAATGCGATACACCGTTCATGACAAGAGAGTTTCGCAGTAATCAGTGATTCCGATGTGCTTACGATCATTTGGGTCGTCTGCCCATCTTAACAAGTTAATCGATCGCTAACGATGGCACATTATCGCACATCAAGGTCGGTGCTCTGTCTCTTTCGTTTCCCTCCCTCACCCCTCCCTCCCCCTCCCCTCTCTCTCTCTCCATCCTTCTCCAACACACAGATTCAATCACAACATCTCCTCCCCTGGACGATATGAAGAAAGAAAAAGGACTCTTTCTTAAGTTGCTTACAGGGCACACCTTATCGATGTAATACGAGTCGAATTTGACAGAAATCACTCTTTCACGGTATCGGTGCGCAAAGAGATCAAGATGGCAGAACAATTTCTGACATCTGACTCAGGAAGTAGAGGTGAAAACTGATAAGAGACTAATTGCTCGAAAAAAAAAAATCAATGTGTTACATTAACAAACATGAATGAAATCTAACCATGCTAGCCGCAAATATCATTTATAAAGCTGTACTACATAATACAATGTTCAGAGTTAGCCAGACTACATCGGGTTAGTTTAGCTGGCAATGCGTTAGTACATTTTACTCGAACAGACAGATACAGGTACGTATCAATATCATATATAATCACCACATAGTCCATTTTTAATTTCTTTACTTTCAGCTACAATAAAGTATACACTCTGTAATGATAATGATTAAAAGAAAAATTATTCATAGGCATATTGACAGTAGCTGCTGTCAGCTTGGAAATTCATAGCAGCTATGCAGATTTCTGAGTCTAAGGAAGTTTTGATTGATGTGTCTATTTACCTATCCAAGTGCTGTTTGACTAACGACCTTGTGTTATTACACACTGTTCACACCATTCAAACATAATACCTACCCTGGGAATATCAGCCACATTGGACAGGTGGCTAGCAGCATAGAGGCATGTGGCATAAATCATAAGCATTTACATGCAGTAGGAAAAATCTATGAACATTGGTGATGTCTACAAACTCTTTTGTCCTTTTGGCAAAGCTATCTAGGAAAAAAAAAAGAACAGAAATTGATATGGATACGCCTCTGGTAAGAGCAAACAGTCCAATAGTTTGGGTTTACAAAGAGGCGGAATGGCGCGGGTAATGGTGGGATGAGGGAGGGGCATTCACGTTTTTCCTTTTTCTATTGGTGGTGTTATTGAGTCAGCAATGTCCATGTTGAAATTTAACAACGACAGTCAGCATCGAATAATTCTGGAGGGTATCGTGATCGTGGACAATGTTTTCATTCTGCGAAGTGCAAAGGGTTTTCGATAACACTTTCCACTGGCTAGTTTGACTGGTGAGTTGAGATAGTCAATTTCCCGTGATGTTTGCTAAAACATAAATTGTGAATAGTCTGCTTATGATAGGATTTACCCTGATAAAGTTGCACACGCCAAAATTGTGAAATATGCAAACGTTTGCATGACTTGGTTGAAAAGTTAGATATTTGAAATTTCGTTCATGAACTAAAAGTCTTATATCTTCAGAATCTCTTGTCTGAATTTCAAAAACAAAGAATATGATGAAATTCGATTTTTTTTTTTGAGACACGTCTCTCATTATGAATTCAACCCGTATTGTGTATAGATCACTTATCTCTCGCACGCTTAGAATATCTATTATCTCTCGCACGCTTAGAATATATATTATGTTTGGAACGTGATCGTCTTTTTTGTACTAGACTATCGGCAGTAACAAAGTGGAACAATTTTAATTGTATCCTTTCAAAATTTAGAAGTTTGCAAACTATACATCTACGGACTTTTAAGTCGGGAAAATATAATAGGTTACATATTACTTGGTAAGAAGCTGGAGAGAGTGGTAGTAATGTGTACGAAGCTAACCCTCCCTTGATCAAAGCCTAGAATTGCATCGACTTTAGCCCACACACCCGGTCTACGGGGTATCTCGTATAGTTCAAGCGAGTGCTGCAATCAGCGGTGTACGAAAAAATCCGCAGCAAAAAATAGCTTGCACAATGACGTCATTTACAGACCTTTGAAATCCGCAAACTTTGATCTAACATCCCATGTACAGTCCCTTGCCTCGCTTCCTTCCACCATTGTTTGGATTGTGGCTTTTACTATTGATGTCTCCAGAGAAGGGAATAAGTCTACATCTACTTGAGATCGAGCAATGCCGTACTGTCGTTTACGCGCTGTACCTTTAATAGTCCCATCCACAGGTTTATGAGGTAGACCACAGTACCTTTCAGTCCCTATTCAATACTTTATGTGCAAGCATTATACCTCATGAGTTATGTACCATTAGAAAGCCTACGAAGATATGAAAAAGATGTTAATCTTTCCATATAAGGTTTATCCACAGTTTTCATAAGTCGTTTCTTTTGAATAAAATTGTAGTTATTTCGTTATTCATAAATATCTATATCATGCGACAGCACATATTTCATCAGAGGACTCTAATTTACATCTTATGTTGGAGATCATTTTCTTCTATTTCAAATGATATATAATTTTCTGTGCTTTTCTTCTCATAAGAGTCAGTGAAATCAAATTGAAGACGAGAGAGCTAACTTGAGTGGATATGCGTAAAGCAAACAGCTTGTAACGTGCATTACACGTATTAAACAGACATATAAAAATATGTAAGCAGTTAGATGCTGGTGATGAGAGAGTTAAAGTGATCAATCAATGCTCGAAAAATCTTAACAGTAAACTACTCAACTAGCTTATTTTTCATTGAGTCACGATGTGTAGCACATATCATCTTGATTTGAAGTTTAATGATGATGAGAGAGATCAACATATTACAAGCCTTGCCTTTATGTGGACAAATCTTTTCCATACTTACTTTTCTTTCAACCTTTCTAAATCTGCATTAATGTTCTTAGTTATTTTACTTAATTGTACATATTACATCTTATTTCACGATCCCCATTGCGTTATGTGTTTTTTTTTTCAACAAATTCAACAATGTGATTCTATAATGTATGCTTTTTATTTTGTTTCACTCTTTGTTGGATGGAAAATAAATTAAACTGAATTGATTTGAATTGAATTGAAAGGCAAGAACTGACAAGGTAACACGTTTGAAAGAGAGAGAGAGAGAGAGAGAGAGAGAGCAAGAAAGAAAGAATGAAAGAAGAAGAAAGATTAGACATAAATGGACTGCACTGTCATCTTGACAGTGTGAAATTAATAAAGTGATCTTTTCTTTCTATCCACAGGGTTGAATGCATACCTTCGTAGTCTTATTATTCTTGATTAAAGGACGATCTCGAGCCCCCTGCACGAGCTAACGCAAACTCGAAGCCCCTAAAAATAAAAAAGAGAAAAATAATAGAATCTTGGTAGCTCATCACCAGAGGATTAATGTAAATCCTTTTTGGCGACTTTGATAGCCCTCCAAGATGAGGTAATATAGATTACAGACTTAATCCATGCTTGTCAGTGGGCGATTCTTTAGTTCCATGAATATAGTTAATGCATCATGATAATCATTTGTAAAATTGCTTTATTCGGTATGATTTGATTGAAGTGAAAAAATAAAAAAAGACGTCTTTTCTTTTCCCGCGGCTAGTGTAACTCAATGACTACGAAATCAGGGTAAATCACAAGATATTGAAATGACAAGATCTATGTTTGTTTGAAACAGGTTTAATACTAAAATCTTTCAACAAGTCTTGGAATTTATTTATAAATGCGAATCTTACAGAGAAAACAGCAATCTCGTGAATGCACGAATGTTACTACAACTATACCAAAGTTTCTATACTATGTTTTATATTTTTCCTTCCAAGCTTTTCAAGTCCAGATGATCCTTACAAAGTGTCTGTATATCCCTTTTGGGAAGTGTCCCACAGTGTGTTTTACAATCTGTTAACATAGTTGACTATGTGAAAACGCTCGAATTTAACAGTTTGAAGAGATTTCATACTGTCTTTCACATTTTGTTTCACTCTTCCAGCAGGGATATGTCTTGCAGGATAAACGAAATACTCTCTTTAAGGAAACACGCACGCTGGTTCCTAATAAAAGTGACAACTTTGATTGAGATTAGAGAAAACAAACACGACATTCTTTGTTGTCAGCTCTGAATTCCGGAAACATTACCAGCAAAACATCCGAAGTGATTGCAACCACGGAACTGAAAGTAATATATCTGCACATCGTAGAAACGTCGATACAACCAAACACACCGACATACACACGCACACACACATACCTAAACACATTCCTAATGCAATTTGACAAGAAGTGATTCGAGAAAATTAAAAAGAAGAAACGGAGACTGCAACTACTGCACTATCACAATTAAAACCGATGTAGATCTGATGCACATAAACTTATGCGTTCATACTGGAACAATACTATTGTGAATAAAATAGCGAAATAGCGATTGTTTTGTCTCCCTCCCCCTCTCTCTCCTCAATTGCCTCTTCTATTTCTATCTTTTCTTGTTTTCCTTTAACAACCTTTCGCTAAACACCTTTTACTTTATGTTTTGTGCTTCACCTCCATTCGGAAAGGTCATTGATTGAAAATAGAAAGTGAGTCGCATGACACATCAAAAAGTAAAACCGACTTGAGACAGTAATGGGCCGAGAGAGTGCTGTGGAGTTATTTCCATAGATATTTACGTCGTCCTTATCGTTTGTTGTAGTATTTGCTATCTAGCCATTTCTGCTATTGGTGTTTCTCTCTGTACATAACCACGTGTGACTGCAACATCGATGTAAAGAATTACGACACACCCGAATGGACCAAGCAGTATTGCCTTTTACGCGTCACCGCATCATCACTTTTATGTTTCCACGCTTGCGGTGACAAATGATGAAGAAAGCGCGCTGTGTAACTGCGACTACTACCGGTATCTGGTGCGAATGCGGGTCGGGGTATTAGCAGACGACACAATCCAAATGGGCTTGAAGTGCGCTCGTGGTGGATATTGTTTCGGAATGTATCGATCGCATCATGGCAATCGCTCGCAAGGTCGGCTACACTTTTTCGTGACACGCTGAAACGCCCCGTGGGTAGCTGCACAAAAGATTCGGCGCTTGAGACCGAGATCTTTAGGGTCAAGAGATTGGCGCGAAATACCGCTGTGGGCATTTTATGGGGAGCCTTTTGAACGTGGTGATGTTTCAGTAATATCATTTGGTTCGTGTCCATGCACGAGGAGATCGCTGGAGTTTGTGCAAGACACTCTGCGGGAACCCACTCAATTCATTTTAATCCACTTTTGCGAGTAAGCAAAGAAATTTTAACTGTCTGGA